>CM053407.1:23016650-23136468 GCA_028644305.1 Xerus rutilus | reverse complement strand
AGGGCCGTCTATAACTCATTCATTTCACTGACAGAGGTGAAGCTGAGTATGAGCAGCTGTCTGAATAGTCTTCATGAACCTGGATGAGTGGGTACATAAAGGAAGGAAGCCAGGTCTTGAAGACTGGAGAAAAGTAGCCTGAGGCCAAGAAACCAACCATACTTTGCCCAAAGAACAGCGAGTATGTGAAAACTATCTTCAGTCTCCTTGCTGACTCACTGAGCAGGTAGAGTGACTTTAGAGTGACTAAATCAGCACCAGCTCAGAGACACAGGGAATCCAGAGTTGAGACCTTAAAGGAACTGTAAAAAACACTACACATTAAGGAGCTGCCTTTGAGGAAAAACAGCATGTGAACTGTTATAAGCAAGTAAGAGCCATCATTCTTGGATGGAAGGATCATGCAGGATTTCTTAGGTTCTGTCATGGCAGATGAATGGACTCAAATGGGGACTGAGGGGGAAAAAAACCTGATATGTAAATGGAGTTTTTTATTAGTGGGGATGTAAGAAGGTAGATGGATACAAAAGAAACAAGTGGATCAAAGACTGTTCCTTTGGCATTTTGAATTTGATCTAAACATTAGTAATTGTTCTGGTATTGTTCGTAGCTGCACACAAAATTAATGAACTTGAAAGGCTGAGTACCACATTGCTCCGTCCATTCCTCACACCTGGCATTAAAGGAGCCTCCTCATCTCAGTGCTTCCAAACTCTTGAGAAGGTAATGCCATCGTCTCAAGTGCTAACTTGCTTTGGGAAGACTGCTTCTCCCAGGACATCTCCACAGGCCTAAACCTAATCTCTGACTGACTTCAAGGGTCCATGTGCACTGAACTCATGGGCATCATAATTTCTACAGGAAAACACAATTTATGTAACATCTTCCCTCTGGAATAACACTCTTTTTGTGGATAAAGAGTGAGCTGCACCCTCTCCTCTGCTCCCATGGCTGTACCTTAATAGAAATGAGAGGGTGGTTTCAGAGCAGACCCAAGTGAGCTGTCAAGGTCAGGATTAGGGCACTACCATGATGGCTAGGTTTCTTCCCCAACCAGCAGACTGCTTCCAGTAGTGGGAACAGGACTGTATTGGGTTGGTGGTTTAGCCCAAGTATTGAGAGGCAAGGTTGGCAAATACTAGAAGATAAAACCTGGGATCATCCTAAAATCTAATTCTAGCCTCTCATTAGGAAAGCAAATTGCATTCTTTCTTCAGCCTCCCTTGGAAAGTTGATCTCCCTGCTTTTCATCTCTCTGTTCCGTGCCATCAATTTCACACTAACAGTCCTTTGCCATCCTGGGTCCAGCCAGCCTCATACTTGCTAAAGCAGAGGAATTGCTCTGGTTTTCCTTCTTAACTGCATTGCAGACCCTTGCCTCTATGAATCTTCTACACAGCCTCATTCTTCTCACTTGCTCAAATTATAGTGCTTATTTTCCTGCAAGCTCTCCAGTCCTGCTTGGAAGCCCCAGTAGTCTTCTCTCTGCTAAAAACCTTCTCCCTCCTGGCTCTCCCTTCTCTCTGCCAAGGCCTGGTAAGTCTTTGCAGTCAGGGAGGATTTTATCACCTCCTCAGTACACTGCCTCCTTTCACCCTAACAGAAAACCAGGGATAGGTGGCAAAGACTCTAGGAAGTTTACCTTCTAGGTAAGAAGCAAGGCTTCCCAGGTAGAAATGTCCTGTCCCAGCCCTCAGCTTATACACTACTACCAGCAGAAGCACCTGAACTTTTTCTCTGGCTCACCACAAGAAACAATAGTCTATTCCTGGGATAAGACAGTGCTTTGGGCCAACTACAGGGATCAGAGCACAAGGCAGGAATTTGCTAGGAAGGAAATTATAACCATCTTTCCCATAGTGTTTAATCTTGTATATGGCACTGTCCCTGACTTCTAAATAATCATCCTTCCTCTCTGAAATAGCTCGGTGGGCATGTTCTCTTTTTGGTTATGGACAAGTTTCAAAAATAGAGGAGGTAGCCAGGCATGGTGGTGTACACCTGTAATCTCAGTGACTCAGGAGGCTGAGACAGGAGGATTGCCAAGTTCAAGGCCAGCCTCAGCAATGTAGAGGGACCCTATCTCAAAATTAAAAGGACTGGGATATAGCTCAGTGGTAAAAGAATCCCTGAGTTAAAAAACCCCAGTACCAAGGGAGGAAAAGAAAGAATAGAGGCAGCAATGAGAGCTGGTTTCTTGGTCTATATGCTTATACGTATCATCAAATAACTGTCAATTCCATATGTCAGGCGTTGTGCTGATTGTGAGATAGATGTAGCTAAAGTTTCAATTCTTACAACCTGTGAAGCACTGAAGTAGATACTAATATTGTCTCCATTTTGCAGATGAATAAACTATTTGCCCAAAGCCAGAGCTAGTAAGTAATAGTACTGGGATCCAATCCAGGAAGACTGATTCCAGAGTCTATGCTTGCAAGCACTATGGTACATTGCTTTGTGTGAAAATATTTTTTCAAATATGTATATAAATACACGCACATATACATGCATATAACTGATATCCTGAGGTCCTTAATCCTACTCCAGCAAGTAATTTACTTCATTTCAGTATAAAGCAAAGATGAAAACAACATGAATCCACTGTCCAAATCATTCTTCCCCTGCAGGAGAAAGGGTGCTTTCTGAATGGATGGAGACCAAGAGAGTTACTTTGAGCCAAAAGCTACCTTGCATTTTAGCTGAGGCAGGATTTAGAAATGGCGTGAACAGTGCCTGCATTAGCTGATGGCATGGAGTGCCAAGTGCCAGCAGAGGAGATAAAAATCAGACATATGTTTAGATGTAAATGTTCTGTCTCCCACCCTTCTTCTCTAATTTCAAGCTCTTGCTCCTTTGTTCCACTGAAATGGTGGAGCCTTAATTATGGACTTGGCACCCTGCTTTAGAAGCCTAGAGTGAGTAGGGCCCACTTAGTCTGCTCTCAATCTCTCGTCATCCCCACCACAGGAAGCCAGAAGCCATGGACTCTGGCTTTCTTCCCTGCCAACAATAGGAATTGTCTTGCAGGGACTTTTTGCACATCGTTCCACCCAGCACCCAGCAAGTTGCTGGCCTCAATACATGTTAAATAGCCATGATAAAGCTAATGTCTCTAGGCCTTAGAAACTAGCCTGTCTACCTTCATTGATAATAGGATGCAGCATTACACTGAATGATGATAAGAAGCCCTGGAGCAGATTATGGAAGTGGCAACTACTGTATGGCATATTTAAAGAACTAAGGCTGGGTACATACAGTGTAGGGAAGGAAGTGAGGACTCCCCTTGGTATCCTCAGTGTTGAGCCAAATAAGCAGAAACCACTCCACTATGGAGAGTTTCTCTGGGAGGTGCTTTAAGACCTCTGTCAGTCCTCTACTCCTCAAAACGTTCCAGCCTAAGTTTGGGAGGAGGCCAAGCCTTCTTCCTCAGTATAAACACACCGTCTTACCTACTTTCACTCGTTCTCCTGTAACTGTCAACCTCTGTGGAACTCTGCAGTCTCTGTCTGCCATGGGGCCTAAGAATCAAAGCTATTATATGCAACCCTGAGAATCCTGCCCTTTAGTGAGCACATGTGGAGCCCCTGTGTTCAGAATTTTGGTGAGGCTCTAAATGGCAGTAGAGCTGGTTGTGATGCCCAGTGAACAGCTCTTAGTGGAAGAAGAGAACATGGATTTGTAGGAGGTCCCATTGTAACTGCATGTTAGCGAGGAAAGAAATGCGTTATTGATAGCCAATAAGAGGCGAGTGAGAAATTCATTTGACTTGAGTCATGAGACCTGGATTTTAGTCCCACCTCTTCCACTAACCAGCAGTGTGACCTTGGCTATGTCTTTCAGTTTCTCTGGGGCTCAGTTTCCTTGACCATAAGATGCAAAGGAATTAAGGCTAAATGATTTTTCACAGCCTTAAAAAAATTCTATAATGAAAATTCCATAACTCCATATAATCAGCTGCAGAGTCTTTACCTCTAACGTGTTGCTATAACTACCCCCATGAAGAGCTACCAACCCACGTTCCATTCCCAGGTAACCCACCTTAGAGCTTGGCCAGGCCTGGGGATGAGTCACTAACACAGCCGTAAAGGCTGCACTTGCAGCGCTCGTGGGGCTCCTCTGAAAAGCTGTCCCAAGTGCCTGCTGTAGAGGATATACCCAGCCTTATGGCAGAGGAAGGTTACTGCTCCAAATGCTGAAACAATGCCAGAGCAAAGGACAGACCCGCTGGGGAAAGGAACTCCCCCTTCAGCGCCAAGGATACTTTCAATACTTATGCCTCGAAACCATATTCTCAGCCTCCCCCAATCCTGAGGTTCCTTCTGGAAACACTTCTCCCTTTGATTCCAAGACCTAAATATGCTCATCCCCAAGACAAATGTGTATATTCCTAGGACTCCTTCCTAGGACTGTTTCAGGCCCTTTTCTCTACCTCCACCTTCCAACCTTTCTGGCCACAGACCCTTTGTCATCACATTTAGTGCACTGCATAATTCCCTGCCCCCAAAAAATAGGCGTTTAGAAATTGGCTCCCCATCCTCTATTTTTGTAGCAGCAACTTCCTCCTCAATTGCCTTGGAATGTATTCCCAGGAAACTGTTCTAAACAGTCTTAAGTTGTGTCATGTGGCAGTAAGAGAGGAAGTAATTTCTTGCTTTATCATCTGGTCCTAGCCGAGTCCCACCCTTCGATCTGCTGCAGTTCTCTCTCTTTATTGAGGCTAGAGTGGTAAAGGAAAGTCTAAGGGAATCGATCTTTGGTGCCTAGGAACATGGGTGGCAGTTTATAAGTGTGTGCCCATGCATACAAGCTGCCACAAACACCGATACCCAGAAATGATTTGTGTACTCAGGAGGATTAAGAATTGGCCCTTTCTTAGTCAACTGCTGCAAAGTGCTGCCTGCCTCTTTCCCTCTTCAGTGCCAGAGATCACACCCACTCGGTCCCGATTCCCTGCATTAGTATAAATACTAGCACGCAGGGTCCCCGCTCACGGAGCCTCCTTGGTTGCCATTACTCTGGGAGCCTCAAGAGACAGACCCCACCTCCACCGAGACATTTGACTATTTAGCATCCCAGAGAACAGAATCAACAATGCTTGGGGGATATTGCAGCCAGACTACATTACCGCAGCCCTCTTAAATCCAGGCACCCTGGGTCCTTGGGTAGGAGCTGGTGCTGCCTGACCAACAGCTTCTGCTGAGGTGGCACTTAACTTCTGGCCATGTCCCAGGAGCTGAGGCTGACCCATTTCCCCTCCTTCTCCAGGGCATGGGGAATTTGGTTGTACCCCCAACAAAGCCAGGGACTAACACACTTAGCTTGTGGAAGATGCACTACAATCAGGGTGCGTTTATTTAAGCTAAGGAAAGGTTGTTGACAGCTTTAGCATTTTCCCATACTTTATAAAAACTAACATTTATCTTCTCCTGCACCCATAGTACCTCTTCCCTCCCTCTCCCACCCCCCATTTTTTGTTGTTGTTGTTGTTGTTTGTATTCTTTAAATAGAAATGACTTGGTCGATGCTCTTAAGAATCTCTAGGTTCAGGATCTTACTCAATTTAACCCTTTGGGGACATTGAATTAAAAATTGAACAATATTTATTAAAATACAAAAATACACTTTTCTCACATTACAATCAGTGTTCTTTTGTTGGCATTCCCCCCAACCCATACCACCCCCTTTCAAATCTAAACCCTTTATTCCCTCTTAAAGCTAAAATAATAATTGAAAGAAGTTACATCATTTAATGGACCAGAATAACAGAGATCTCTGCCTTCCTCCCACCCTTTGTCTTATGCCTCTTCTGGAGGTAGGCCTGGGAGAGGGAAGCTTCCCCCCATGGTGCCCCATTCAACAGGACTCCATGCAGAACTCACTCAGATGCATGCCTGACATCTGAACTCTGGATTTCACATCTTTTTTTGTGAAGCATCCTATTTGGAAAAGGCTTCTTTACTTTAAGTGAGCCTGTACCCTTTTTGTCTCCTTTATTCTTCCCTACTCATGTTCTCCCCCCAACTCCATCACCACAACCAGTTGGCATCAGCTGTAATAATCCCTAATGAATCAGCATTTAGAATAGTCACCAAATCCCAAGCTTGAGAAAAGCTTCCACTCCCCCAAGCTCCCCACTCCCAGCCTCTCCTCCCTTTCCACCTTAAAACAAACAAGACCTTTTTGAAAAATCATAAAATGCCATCATTGTCTACAATCATTTGTCAGATACCCGGAACAACAGGTGGACATGCTATAATGCTAATTTATGGCCTCCTGTGAATCATTCTCTGGGCTGCTGCTCTCCTTCCCACCCCTCCCCTGGTGCCGCACCCCCCTCAGGGGCCTCCTCCTTCTCCTGGGAAACCCTGAATAGACACGCATGCCTTGCAGAGTGGGTTAAGCCCAACTGCAGGAATCTGGTGCAATGTGAAAGCATTTGACTGAGAACTACGCCAGCTCTCTCCCTGCTCAGCTCTGTCCTAAAGCACTCTGTCAGGAGAGGCACATGCCAGTCCCAGTGCACAAACCCAAAAGACTTGTGCACATGGACAAAGACTCAGCCACTTTAAGGATTCATTTGAATTTTGGTGGTTTTCATGTTTTAAATACATTTACAGATCTATCTTCCCCTTGTCCTCTGAAGAAAAAAGAAAAATTACTGCCTCCCAACATTCTGGCACATAGTATAAAAGTGTGGGTTTTGGGGGAGGGGGATTGTTTGGTTTTTTTGTTTTGCAATAAGGTAAACCTGCAAAGACAGCTCTCAGCTTAAGAAAGATGTCTGTAGAAATGGGTATTCCTGTATTCTATGAAGCATCTTCTAAAAAAATGACAGATGCAGTCTATCCCTCCTACTCCTCAGCAGCCCACACCCTCTTTTTAGGGGCATTTTGTTGTTGTTGTTTCAGTTTTTTATCTTAGCAGTTTCCACCTCATACCAGAAATCCCTCCTGGTGGCATAGCAAGTCGACTTGTGGCTTATACCCCACAACATTCCCAAGATTCCCCTCCCTCCCCCTTTAAATAGAACTTACAAGTTAGAAAATAGTTTTGTTTTGATTTTTTGTTTTTAAATTTTAATATAATCTGTTTTTTAACCAGCCCATAGATTTAATATATAAGCATATACAAGAAAAAGTCTCTCCCCACTCTGTACAAAAGTTGCTGTCTTTTTTTGTGTATGTGTGTGCATTCTATTGCATTTTATAAGTTTTTGGGGGAGGGGGAGTCATATTTGAGTTTCCTGTACCTTGTCCTTGGTATGGGTCTGAATTATATAAGGTTCAGAAATAGTGGTAACTGTGGGGTGCAGAGAGTTCCCCAGGCTGTTTTCTGTCCAGTGGGCCCCATGTGCTGGTTTGTAGGTGTTGTAGTTAATATGGTCATGAATTGTGGGCAGCACTACTGCCCCCTCACCTGATACACCGGATGGAGCTGCTGTTGCTGCCGAGGATGCTGCTGCTGGGATGTCTTCATCCACCTGGATAATCTCAACTGTCCGGGCAGCCGTGACTGTACTCCGCTGCTGGTGCCGCTTACGAAGTTTATAGAAGACAATCAACATGGCAGCAGCTAGCAGAGTCACTGCCACAAAGCAGCCAATGATGATCTTGGTGGTCTTCATGACTTCATCCAGGCTGGTCTGCATCTTGTCAGTGGTGTCTGTCGCGGGTACTGGCACCTGCTTGGGCACACGGGTGGTCTGAATGAGCACCGTGGTAGAGGTGGTATATGCCGGCTGGTAACCAGTGGACGTGGTAGGAACAGGCTTGTACTTCCGCGTTGTGTCCTCAGGTGAGATCTCCGTGGTCTCCACTGTTACCGTGGTGAAGAAGCTGTAGTTGGAGGTGTTGAGCTCGGCTGCGCTCACATTGAGGTAGGCCGAGGCATTGGAGTTGCCTGCCACATTGGTCACCATGCATGTGTATACCCCAGTGTCTGAGAGCAGCACATAAGAAAAGTTCAAGGTGCCATCATTGAGGACAGAGATCCTGGGGTGGCGGGAGGCGTGGCTGAGCACTGTCCCATTGGGCAGCAACCACTTCACAGAGGACATAGGGGGAGTCCGACACTTAAGTTCCGCCATTCGACTCTCAGAGATATTGAGGTCCCGAGGTGCATCCATGATAAAGGGGGCAGAGCACTGAAAGGAAGCCTGGTCCACCTCCACCAGGTAGCGGCCTCGCATGTGCATGGGAGCGTGACAGCGGCCACAGCAGGTGGAATTGGTGGGTATATACTCCCGAAGCCACCAGGCAAGCCACAAAATGTCACAATCACAGTTCCAAGGATTGTGGTGTAGGTGCAACTCCACCAGGTACCTCAGTGGGGTGAAGAGGTCATGGGGCAAAGAAGAGAGGTTATTGTGGGCCAGGTTGAGTTCCACAAGTGAGGCCAGCCCATCAAAAGCATTCCGCTCAATCAGACTGACCTGTGAGTTCATGACCCACAACTTCTTGAGAGAGCTTAAGCCATGGAAGGAGCCAGGCCTGATCTCAGGGAAGTGGTTCCCTGACATCTCC
Source organism: Xerus rutilus (assembly GCA_028644305.1). Classification (NCBI taxonomy): domain Eukaryota; kingdom Metazoa; phylum Chordata; class Mammalia; order Rodentia; family Sciuridae; genus Xerus; species Xerus rutilus. The sequence goes on along the minus strand of CM053407.1, from coordinate 23,127,946 downwards.
AGCTCCTCCAGCCCCACTAGGGGTGTGAGATTGGGCATATCTTTAATGTTGCACATGCCCAAGTTCAGGTACTTGAGGTTGAACAGCCCCTCAAAAGCCCCCTCAGAGATATACTCCAGCTTCTTGAGCTCCCCTAAGTCCAGGCGCATCAGGGAGGGCACTCTGTTGAAGGCATAAGAGGGGATGCTCTCTATGGGGTTGTTGCGAAGCCAGAGCTCCCGCAGCTTGGACAGGTATTCAAAGGCTCCACTGGGGATCACCGTCAGCCAGTTGTCAAACAGCTCCAGGGTGTTGAGGCTGGCCAGGCCGTTGAAAGCCCCCACCTCGATCTGCCGGATGGAGTTCCTGCCCAGTTGCAGGACCTCCAGGTGGTGGAGGTGTCTGAAGGTGTCGGCCTGGATCATTTGGATGTTATTTTCCATGAGGTTGAGGTACCGGGTGTTGGAGGGAATGCCCTGTGGGACCTCTGAGAGGCCCCTGCGGGTGCACACCACCTTGCTGAACTGGTTACTGCACGAGCAGACGGAGGGGCAGTTCTGGGGCCCGGCTGAGGCGGCAGCAGCGATGGCTGCACACAGAATCCACACTTGAGCCGCGAGGTAGACGACGGGGAGCAGGACGGCATTCCAGGTGTGGTGCACAGTTACCTGCCACAAGAGCTTCATGGTGTGGCACGTTCATAATTCACCATCGCCTGGGATTTTGGCTTGGAAAGGAGAACCAGCCCTACCCCGGCTTAAGTGAGCTAGGAGCTCCTCTTTCCATCTGGAGAAGGAGGTGGGGAGGGGGCGATTAGAGAGACGGAGCAGATCGGCCGAGAAAAATCCTGCCAAACTAGAGCGGCCCCTCAGTCCACCAGCCCACCCTCAAGGCTAGCCCTCCGAAAGCTAAGACTTCGCTCCCACATTGCAACCATCCCCACCCAAATCGCTCTCACCTACCTCGGAAGGAAGGCAGGAAAGAACTGTCGTGGTGTCCTCAAGCTTTCTCCACGGGAGCCAGGCACCTCGTTCCCATTCTGACTTCTTAGTTTTTAATTAACAAAAGGGGGAAGTGGTGGGGGTGGGGAGGGCAGAGGGGAGGGGAGGGGAGGGGAGGGTGGGGGAGACAAAATGGCTTCTAGTAAATCCGGAGCCCGAGCCGGCGAAGCCGCGGAGTTGAGACGCGCCAGGGAGAACCGAGGCCCGGCGGGCTATGCAGGTGCATGCCCCCCCCTCAGCCTGAGGAGCAGCGCCACCAGCGCTTCCCTGCTTTGTCCTTGGACCCTGGCACCGGCTGGCTCCAGCCGCGGGGGAAGGCGCCTCATCGCCAAAGTGTGCCTCTCGCGCCCCCAGCCCGCTCCCTGGACCGCCGCTGGCGGGGGTGCGGGGGCGCCCCGAGCCGCCCAGGCCGCGCTCGCTTGCTCTGCTGCGCTCCGCTCTCCCGCGTTGGCCGCGCCGGGCCGGCGGCAGCTGATTGCAGTCGTGAGCTCGCGGGGCTGCGAGAGTTAAGAGGAGGTGTTCGCGGAGCCTTCGCCCTCCCCAGACACACACCCCCTTTCTCCTCGCCTCTTCTCGGAAGGGTTAAAAAGACAAAAACTGGGCTTAGTTCTCCAGTCCGCCGTCTGCTGGCTCGAGGAATGGTAATCCGTCCAGCCCCTGAGGGGCAGCGGCGTGGACACTGCGCCGGGACTGAGTCCGCGGGCCGAGAAGCGCGCGGCTGTCGCGCCCGCACCGCAGGCCCCTTCAGGGAGTCCGGGGGCGGGCGCGGGTCCGGCGGCAGCGGCCGCAGCCCCTGGTGGCGCGCAACCACCCGCCGCCGCCCGCCGCTGCCGGGCCCCCGGCGCGCCCCCGGCCCAGGTTTGGTGCGGAGAGGGCGAGTTCTCGGCTGGGGCTCCCGGCGCCTTCAGTGGCTACGCTGCCCGCGGACTGCTGCAGCGACCCGAGTGCTGTCGGCGGCGGCGTGAGCAGCGGGGGTCGCGGCTGCGGGAACCGCTCCGGAACCTGGGAACATGGTCCCTGCTGGCTAGCGGCGGCGGCGGCGGCGACAGCAGCGGGGCTCCGGCGCTCGGCGCCCACGGTCTCCTCCTCGCGCCGGGCTCGCGGTGTTGCAGGCGGCAGCCACGCAGACTGCTCTCTCATCCTTTTGTCCTTCAGTCAGAACGTGAATGTACTGCTGACGCATACTGTTCTGGGGAGAAGATTAGCGTGATGCAGTGCTCTTATGTATTAACACAGCTCCCCCTCCGCCGCCTGCCCTCGAGGGGTTAACGCCGGCGCCTTCCAGCGCCGCGCCGGCCGTGCCGCGCAGCCCCGAGTCCGCGCCTCGTCGGCCGGCCGGCCGCCTGCTTCCCTTCTTCCTTCCTTCCTTCCTTCCTTCCTTCCTTCCTTCCTTCCTCCAGTCTCTCTCGGCCCCCTCCCCGGCCGCTTCCTCCCCACCCCCTCCGGACGAGGGGAGCGGGCCCGGCAAGCGAGCCGGAGTGAGCGTCAAGTGAGGGGCAGCGCGCAAGTCGCAGGCGTTCGCTGCTATTTTGGTCCGGTCGGAGCTAGGCGCTGGGTGGCCGCTGATAGGCTGGAACCGCCCGGGGCTGCAGCAGGAGACCGCGCGGCCCCCGCACCCGGTCGCCTGGCACCTTCTGGCCCTAGGCTGGTGGGCTCAGGGGCCGGCGAGCTTAGGACGCGGCAGCCCGCAGCGGGGCTGCTGCAGTTGGCCAGCCTCCCGCCCGGCCCGCGTCATCCTCACCCCCGCGGAATGCTGACGGGGCGCCTCGCTGCGCGGCCCGGGCAGGCAACTTGGAGTTTGGAGCTGCATAGTGGTGGAGTCTCGGGGGCGGACGACCCGGTCTGCTTGGAGCCAGAAGACCGAGAGCCCGGGCTTCGCCACTGCACTGATGCCTGTCCTTTCTGCCCCCTCCCTCGCACACTCCCTCACCCCTCCTGGGCTCTAACTAGGGCTTTAAATGATAGTTTTCTTAATGAGGGCTGCGGGGGCGGGAATCAGTGGAAGGAAAGACCAAGTGCAAGGACCTGGGGGAAAGACAACCTGGGAAGGATTAAGGTGAACTCCCAGCACCCACGATGCAACCCACGATTCATTCATGGAGCTGCCGCTTTGACTCTGTGTCGCCCCTTTTCTCTCCCCTGCGCTCAGGGAATGGGGGAGGCGTCTTAAGCCTTCTGCCGGGTGAGCTTTACCAGCCCCTCTCTCTTCCTGGGACTCCCTGAGAAGAACTGCGTAGCAACCTGCGGTAGCACTTTACTAGAAAGGGAATTCTGGCCCCTGTGTCTGCTGGAAGGAGAGCCTGGGGCATTCGACAGCCTACTACAGGAGAAAGACTAAGTCAGCCTTTTCTTTCACAGACCCCTTTTCTGGGCCAAGTGGGGGAGGGGCCATCTGGCCAAGACCTAGGACTCAGGTCTAGTAGAATATGGCATCAGCTTAGTATCCCTTCCCTTCCAGCACTGCCTCCAGACTCCTGGTCCCTCTCCCCCTCACTGTGTGGTATCTGGCAAGCTTGCTTTTTAAACCCTTATTGCCTGCACATGGGCTCTGGTTTAAGAACCAGGAGGTTCAGAATTTCTCAGCTTTCTGGATTCTGCTACATCCATAATCTCAGTATTGTCTGCTGCCCCGTAACCTAAACTGCCTTAAATATGCCACAACATTCTTGAAGTCCTGGGAAGTCCCATTGTAGCAAATTGGTGACCCAATTCTTTACTAAGACCGTTTTGTTTGCATTTGCAGTTAAATAAGAACATTAATACTTAATATTTATTGACCCCTTCCTCTGTGTTTACCACTGTTGATCTTTCTTATCAACTCTATTGTCCACTTTATGAATGGGTCAACTGTATTGCCCAGAGTCACATAGTAAGTGGTAGAGCTAGGATTTCTGGCAGCCCTCAGATAGATGTCTTGGGTATGGGAGTGATTGTCCAAAGTACTCTCCCAGTGGTATGACAACTTAGGTTTCATCCATGTACTTCAGCAGTCATTTATTGGGGTGTTTATCTACTTGTGTTCTATCCACCACACTAAAAACTTAAATATCAGTTCTGATTTACTCTTCATTTGCTCCAGGAAGTAATTGCTGCCGTTGTCTTTATTTTACAGATGAAGATAGTTAGTTTAGGCAAGCAAACATCTTGCTCACGGTCCTGTTCCCTCAAAGTAACAGAACCAGCCTTTCAAACCAGTCTTCAAACCTTGAGACCAATGCTTTAATCACTAGCAAAAATATCCACTGCATCTGTTCTTCTTAGACTAAATGGTGACAGCAAGGTTAGGAAAAGACTATGAAAGTTCATTGAAGGATGTATGAGAGAAATAAGGTGAAGGTTGAGAAAAGAGGGGCTAAGAGAATAAACCCTTTAAACATGCTTCACTTATGATGACCAATATAAAAAGAGAGAGAAAGAGAAATGGAGGTTAGTCACACTGGGATAACTAGGGTTTAGTTCCAACGGGGCTCCTTAGCAGCTCTTAACTGCATTCTTAACTAAAGCCTCATCTGCATATTCTCAACTTCAAGCCAGACACTACCATCTTGTGGACCCAGGAACTGTGAACCTGGCCTGTCAAGGATCTGTGGAAGAGGTTCCTCTCCTTGCCAGAGCTGGCACAGAGCTAGTAGAGTGTTCTGGTACCAGAGGAGACCCTGGCCAGGGTCTGGATGGCACACTGGAGTTTGGCTGTCCCTCCTTCGTCAGGCAGAAGAGGGGCTCTGCCTGGGCTGGTTTCCTGCCTGTGTAGGCAAACTCAGGCCCCATCTGTTCAGCTCCAGGCCCAGCAAATGAAAGCTGCTGCCCCCGTGCTGTGAAGGTAGATGGAAGGGTGGGCTGATTTGGATCCAACCAGTGCTTAGTAATGAGCTTGTCTCACAGTAAATATTTGTGACTGCTATTGATGAAAGTGAATATTTCCAAGCTCCATAGAGCTCTACTTGGGGCTGTTTTGCCCTTTGAAGGCCAGCTGGGCTTACAAAAGCACCTGAACTTATGAACCTGGGTAAAGAGGAGGCCATGGGGCCTTTGCAGAACACAGCACTTCTGACCTATAGCTTCTAATCTTGGTAAGTGAGTACCCTCTAACTGGTGCATGGCTCCTCATTGTTCCTTAATGCTTCCTTGATTTGACGTAGTACCATCAAGGAATAAGAAGGGATGAAGAAGGCTTAAGCCCAAAGAGGAAGAAAGGGAAGAATTGCTGTGCTGAGAATGCTTTCACTTGCAGTTTCACACAGAGACACTGTTGTGAGGAGACTGGAGAGAACTAAAGGAGGAGGCAAGTGGATGAGATTGGGCATGACCAGTGCCAGCAGCTCAGCGCTGTGGAGTGGGCCCTGCACTGAGGCTGAGATACCTGAGTTCTAGTCGATTTTCTGCCACTGATTAGACATGTGAAGAATATCAAAATAGCTCTACATGTTACTTCTTCATTTATAAAATCAAATGGAATAGAAAGTGCCTTGCAGCTCTCATAGTCCATAATTCCCACCCCTTCTCAGACATGTAGCTCTCTGAAAGAGTTAGATCTTTTGGGATTGTAGCCAACTCTTGGAAATGGGCCACATAGTTGAGGAGAGAATGCTTCCTTCAGTTTAATCCAGAGATCCACAGGGCCAGAGCAGAGGAGAGCAGACTATGTTTTCACAGCTACGAAAAAGGCTCATAGATCACAAAATGTTAATGCTAAAAGAGACCTTGGAGATTATCTGGTCTTAGCCTCTGATTTTACAAATGTCATTAAGGAAGTTCAGAGAGGCAGTGACTTACCTAAAGCCACGTGACTAATTAATATCAGTCTATCCCTTCTGAGCTCAGTCCTCTGTCAAGATGCTGATATATGGCTAATAGGCAGTTTAAACCTGGGGCTTGAAGATATTTCCATATGTCTTGTATCCAAGTGCTGTTACATTTTGCTGAACTGGCATAAAAAATAGGTCTTTAATAGAACTGATGCAACATTCCAAGTGACTGTGGACCTCTAATAGGAAGTGGAAGAAATGGTCATCTAGAGGACTGACTGGGCAAAGAGGACCCAAGATTGCCCAGGCTGGAACACTCCCCACCATCATATGCATTATATCCCTGAAGCATTATCCTGAGCAGCCACTAGATGTCCATAATGCCTCATAGGGTTTCCCTCAGAGTGGCAAGGTACCATCTTGCCTCCAGTAGGCTTTGGGGCCCTTAAAGGAGGTCCATCAATGGCAACAAGGAAACAACAGCAACCACTAAAGGGAGTTGAGAAACAAAAGGAAAGAAAAACAGTATGGAAATTGCCCTTCAAAGAGGGAAGGGAAGGGCTGGGGTGGTAGCTCAGTAGTAGAGCATTCATCTCACACATGAGGCCCTTGGTTTGATCCTCAGCATCACATAAAAACAAATAAAATGGAGGTATTTTTAAAAAGTGTAAAATTATTTTTTAAAAAAAGGAGGAAGGGAAGATCCTGGTTGGTGATTTAGTAATGACAAAACAGTAAAAAATGGTCTGTGCAGAAGTAGTCACCTCCTCTTACTCAAAGCAGTGAATACATCCTGTGTTTCTCTCATTCATTTCCACCCACGTGTACAAATACCCCTCCAGGTCAGCTGTCATGAAGTTTCTGTTCATTGTAAAAGAAAGGTTGTTTTTCTTGACTGCGATCCTATAGTTGAGACTAGTCTATACTATGATTGCCCACAGCTGAAAGGAATGGTTTTTCTTCCTTGAGCCAGTGATTCAGACCAGCACAGCTGTTGAGTTACCCACTCTTCTGAGTATCCTGAGATCCCACTGTTGTTTTCTCCAAGGACTGCTCTTTAAAAAAGTCAGAAGGGAGTAGGCAGAAAGGTACTCTCCCTACAGCTCCCATCCAGAGCAATTTTCAGAAACCTTGACTAAGAAGGGACAAGGGTGATTAATAAACACAACGAAGAGTTATTGAATGCACAGGTCTTTCCTTCTGGGATGAGTTTCCCAGGGCTTACAGTTTGTGGGTTGCCAGGCTTAAGTGGAGAGAGAAGCCTCCCAGCTACTCTTCTGTCTCCTCTCTCAGAAAGGAGACATTCTGGATGTGGCCACCAGTATGGTCAAGCAGACCAGAAAGATCCAGCCAGGAGTCTTGAAAATGCCCCTCTGTAGGTGCACTGGCCCATCTCAGGCCCTTGTGGTTTATCCTTTTTATTTGCCAGTGTACAGCAATATAATAATTTTAGTAACAACACTTACTAAGGCACTGATAGGTATTTGCCACTGTCTTGTTACACATTTAATCTTCCCAACAGCTCTACAAGACAGGAACCATTAGATTTCTGCATGTTGCATGTGGGTTTAGGAAACTTTCTCGGGATTCTAAACTAATGAGCAACTGAGTTTCTTGAGGCTGCCATAACAAATAACCACATGGTTGGTCATTTGTTCAAGCACTTAAAACAACTTTATTCTCTTGCAGTTCTGGAAGCTCAAAGTTCACAATCTGGCAGTGCTGCAGTCCCTCCAAGGGCCCTGAGAGAATCTTCTCTTGACCCTGGTGGCACTCCTTGCCTGTGGCGACATCACTTCAGTCTGCCTCCATGGTCACTCTCCCTCCTTTTCTTCTGTCTCTCTCCTATTTGTGACTTCTAAGGACTTGTCATTGGGTTTAGGATCCATCTGGATAATCCAAATAATCTCCTCATCTGTGTATCCTTATTGCTTACTGTATCTGCAAAGACCCTTTTTCCAAGTGAGGTAACAGTCAAGTTCTAGGATGAAGGCATGGACCCATTTCTTGGACTCACTTTCAACCCACTACAGTGACAGAGTCAGGTTTCAATTCCACATATGTCCATGGTCCAAACCGGAAACCACTGTAATATACCACATAAGAGGAGGGAGAAAGGAAAGGTGCATCTGACAGCCAGCAGGTGACTTTTCCTCCTTCTGTGCTCCTGGGAAATAGAAGAACCGAGCATGAGCTGTATGGACCATTGAATCTTCCTTCCCCGAGAAAAAGGAGAGGGCCCTCAGTCAGAGAAGTGCAGGTTGACAAGACAAAGTCAAGAAATCTACTGCTGCTTGCTTTCTTCCTTTCTCTTGATTCCTTAATAATTTTCTCACTCTTTCTTTAAGTGGCCTACAGATTTTATCCCAAAGATCTTGAGATGTTTAAGCATACTGATAATACTAGAAGTTTTGGCATTGCTACAAAATTTGGTAAACTGTTACTAAATCACAGAAATGTAAAGAGGATTACATTGAAGATTAAAGGACACTTCCAGATCAGAGCCAGCAGGCATAGATGTGAAACTGAAGACTCTGACTCAAATGGCATTGCAAGTATCTCAGGTATAAGTTTGATCATTTATCAGGTGTCATCCAGGCCCTCAATTGTAATTTGCCTTTTCACAGATACACAGTGTAAGTATAAAGTCACGTCATTCGTATTTTGGTTGGGGAAAATGCAAATATTTTTCCCCAAACCAATTTCTACAAAATACATTACATAAAAGTATACAAGTAAACTTATATGTATGTTAGTAGACATTAATAGCAGAGTGTGGGTATGAAATATTTCTGAAGTCAGATAAACCTGGGTTCAAGTCCCGGATCTACTTTTTGCATACTACATTTATATACGTTAATTCTTTAAGCCTCAAATCCTTCACATGTAGATGGAATTAACTTTTACTTCTTTCATGGTATTGTTGGACTACAAGCAAGTTGGGAATATCACAGCCAATCTCAGCAAATAATAATAGTGGTACACCTATTATTATTTCAGGGGGGGTGGCACCAGGGATTGAACTCAGGGGCACTCCACCACTGAGCCACATCCCCAGCCCTATTTTGTATTTTATTTAGAGACACGGTCTCATTGAGGTACTTAGTGCTTAGCCATTGCTGAGGCTGGCTTTGAACTCACAATCCTCCTGTCTCAGCCTCCCAAGCCATTGGGATTATAGGTATGCACCACAGCTACCAGCCTACTATTTTCTAATCTGGAAACTAATGTAGAAAAGAAACTATTTTGTCCAAAGTCCATTATTGAGCTTTTTGTTTTGTTTTGTTTTCTTTTCCTAAACCATTGTTCTTGGTATTGTACCTAATTTAGAACTTGTAATTCCTAATTCAATATTTAAAGTGTTGGGGTTGGGATTTAGCTCAGTGGCAGAGCACTTACCTAGCATGCATAAGGTCCTGAGTTCAGTCTTCAGCCCTAGAGAGAAAAAAAAAAATTTAAGTGTTTTTTGCTATCTGTTGCTTACAATTAATTTTTTTTTTAATTTTGAGGTAATTTTAGACTTGCAGATGGGTCCAAAATAGTACTGACTTTATATACTCTTCACCCAGCCTCCCCTTATGTTAAAAAAAAATCTCAAAACCACAGAACAGAAAGGAATTGTTCAAGACATAGGTTTTACTCTTGCCATCCGCAATCTGTCCTCCATGTCAACCAAAGTGATCTTTATGACATTGTATCAGATATGTGTGGATTTACTTAGAATGCTCATTCCCTCATAAAGTGAATAACAACCAAAGTGCTTACCATAGTCCATAGGCCCTCAGCCTTCATCTCCTGCCACATCTCTGCCCTCAACCATTTGCGGGCATGGGGAATTGAATTAATGAGCCCTCTACCACTGAGCTATATCACTAACCCTTTTTATTTTATTTTCAGATAGGGTCTCACTAAGTTGCCAAGCCTGGCCTTGAATTTGTGATCCTCTTGCCTCCTTCTGAGTAGCTGGGATTACAGGCCTCATGGGCCCTTAACCTTTTTCTATCTTCCCCCTTACTCCTTGTGATACACTGGTTCTCCTGTCCTGGAGTACTGTTAACTTAGTTCCCACCTGTAGGGCTTTTGCTTTATCCTCTAACCTAGAATGTTCTTCCCCCACATCTTAATATGGCTGGCTACTTCTTGAGCATGTCTCAATACTTACCATGACTCCCTTGTCTAAAGTAGCCTCACCAGTTGGTCACATCACCTAGTTTGGTTTTTATAGTCATTGTTGTTGTCCCCCCCCCTTTTTTTTTAAAGCAGGAAAAATTAAGATCCCAGTGACCTTAAGGTTTCTCCAGTCCTCAATTTTTAGTTTCCCAGTCCCTTGCTGACAGATTTATGAAGGAGAGTTTTATGGAGATACCATAAAGACACACAGGTTCCTGGCAGTTGAATATGTGAGGTGCCAGCTGAAGAGTATGCATAGGTACACAAATATACATATCTGTACTCGCATATGCCTGTCGTTTTTAAATTTGCTAAAGTGCATTTTCTCCAAAGGGAGTGGGGGCTGCTGAGCCTGAAATAGGGAACACCAGGACAGTAAGATCAAATGCTTTGAAAGTGGCTGTGCCAACGCTTTTTGCTAATTAAAGAATGTTAGGACAATCACCACTAGCAGCAGTAAAGGGCGCCCCATTACCTCGCTTTATGGCGAGCTGGGTAAATTTAAAGGCAGCTATAAATATCCCACTGAGCGTCTGAGCTCAAGCACAGTGGGCAGACAGGCTGGGTGAGGAGAAGAGCCCAGGAGCTTCTGTCCCTCTCTGTCCAGAGTCAGCTGTATATTAGCTGTCAGTCCCCAAAGTTTGGGTGACTAAAGAACAAACAATTCCATCAACAAATTCTTAATTTAAAACACTAAGGGGAGACAACAAATAGCTCTGTGGTGAGTGTGACAGGCATCCCAGGCCCCCTGGTCCTGCTTTTTCACTGACTTTGTTTTGCCAGGAGGGAAGGTGTTTCTTCTTGTGACTCTATGTCCCTCAACTGTGTGTGGTCTGTCACATGGCTTAGGGCCATTCCTCTAGAAATATTCTAGGGCCCCTTACTGAGCAGCTCAGTACTCCAAAGAAAAACTTAGCATTTAGAGAGTGTGAACAAAATGGAAACGTGCTTTTTACACATACCCTATGGAATTTCTGGCTGAATTTAAGACCTGTACACAACTTGGAAATTTCTGTGTTTTTCTTATCCTCTTGTGTGTGTGTGTGTGTGTGTGTGTGTTGTTTTGTTTTTGCCGCCATTTTGTTTTTTGTTTATTTGTTTCTGGTACTATGGATTAACCTCAGGGGTTTTTGTAAACCACTCAGCTACATCCACAGCCTTGTTTTTCTTTCTTTCTCTCTTTCTTTCTTTTCTTTTCTTTCTTTCTTTCTTTCTTTCTTTCTTTCTTTCTCTTTCTTTCTCTCTCTATCTCTTTCTTTCTTTCTTTTTCTTTCATTTTTTTAGGGTCTTGCTAAGTTGCCAAGGCTGGCCTCAAACTTGCGATCCTCCCATCTCAGCCTCCCCAGTCTCTAGGATTACAGGCATGGGCCACCGCACCCGGCTCTTGTGTGGTTTCTTTCTGCATCTCTTCCATGTCCTTTGAGGGGTTCTTAGCTCCTTGGTTCATAGGGAGGTACCTTGTTGGCATCACATTCTCTCTGCCAGCTTCTTTGATTTGTTGTTTCTTTTTGGATCATCATCTGTGGCCACCAAGCTGCCTTGCATAATTTGTTAGTTACTTGCAATCTTTTTCCCCACTATACTAGGGATCCATCCCAGGATTTTGCACATTCGGCATTACTCTACCACTGAGCTACATCCCCAGCCCTCTTCTAAATCTTATCCTGCCAGCTTTTTTGTTTGTTTTTGCTTTTGTTTCTGCCAACTTTAGGCATGGCTAGGGTATTCCTAGTTCCAATTGTTTACCAATCATTTGGCCATACTATATTGGCCTGGCAACTTCAGCTCTTTAGTATGTTCATTTGCCCATCAGAGATTGAGGGGGAGAATCAGAGCCACTGTAGTACAAATGTGGGCTGGAATTGTGTCTCTCAGTCACTGATCTGGGCATCCTCGAACAAAAGGACCAACACTTCACTCTTAAAGGTAGAGAGACCAGCATTGGTATATCCAGGAGAACCAGCCCAGAGCTCATACTGCTGGCTTCCCCTGTGAGTCATCCAACAAGGGATGGATGAGTTGGCTGACACCCAAGCTCCTGGATGCCACTTTCCTTTTTCATTATGATATGAATCTCTTCTAGGGTTACATCTACCCAGCTTCCAGCCTGCTCTTGGTCCATGTTTTTAAATGCAAATGCTTCTAGTGGTGATCACCTTTACATCTTTTAGAGGATCTGGGGGTGGATGAACCTGAAATAAAGGAGCTGGGATCCTCATGTGTTCTCTCAGATTTAGAGAACAGGGTTGGAATGTCCTCAGTTTGTTGGTTGGCTGATCTGTTCATATACATATTGTCTTTTACTTACTGCCTCTGTCACATAGAATTCTGAATTTAGCCAGAACTGACAGGTAGATTTGTTTATTTATTTACTTTGAAGTAAAGATAACATGACTACCTCCAACCTTATTCTTGCTTACCCTAGAACACCACCCATTGGCCATAAATCCTTATCTTTGAACTTTTGCCTCACTACCAGCCAAAAATGCTAAGCAGGTGCTCTTGAGAACTTTTTGTCTTAAGCTACTTTATTTTGTTTTGTTTTGTTTTGTTTTTTGGTACCAGGGATTGAACTTAAGGGAGCTCAACCACTGAGCCACATCCCCAGCCCTATTTTGTGTTTTATGTAGAGACAGGGTCTCACTGAGTTGCTTAGCACCTTGCCGTTGCTGAGGCTGGCTTTGAACTCGCGATTCTCCTGTCTCAGCCTCCCTAAGTGCTGGAATTACAGGCGTGCACCACTGCGCCCAGCTTGTCTTAGGCTACTTTAAACCATTTCTCTGAAATAGACTAAAGCAAACTGAAATGGACTGGCTTCACTGACAAGGACACTGAAGCCCCTGCTGTGGTGGGGATACCAGCTGAGGATTGGGGCTGTCCTCCCAGGATGCCTAGATACTGGCAGCCTAGTGAGAGGATCCCTCATTCTATCTCTTTCTTGGTGACTGAGGCCAGTTTGTGTGGCAGCCCAGTGAGACTGCTTGATTTGTATTCAGTGCACAACTGCTTTTTTTTAAAAAGGCCCAAAAGGAACCCTGCCAGCCAATAACTCTGAAAGGGCTCTTTGTGCAAATGAGCAGTGTCTGAGCTGGACAGGGACCCTCCCTCCCCCGCAAATGTCCTCTCTGGCCCAGCAACTTGGTGGTGTTTTGGAGCTGGCACAGAGCCCTTGGAGATCCCTCCCCAGCGGAGACCATCTTGGGATCCCAGACTTACGGAGCAACTTGAGCCCTGTCCTTCCTACCCTGGCAGTCGGCCTCCAATTGCCAGTCGGTGAGCTCTGCTCAGGCCTGTGTATGTCTGTGCACAAGAGATGGGAAGAGGAAAAGGACATGAATATGGACAGTCGTACCGACACACGGGACATTCTCATTCTTCTCCCTAGTTGGAACCCAAGGCCTGAGGAAACTGTAAGCTGGGCTCAGCACACTGCCACTGCTCATCTTGCTTCACATGGACCCTTGCTCTTCCCTAAGCCATTTTGATTTCCTAATCAAAGCCACCCTTTGCCACGTGTGCATCTGACAGCTGCAGGGTACAATTCTTATTCAAACGGAGACCAAGAGGAGTTCCCATTCTGATAGGAGGCCAGGCATGACTGTGGCCCTTGGTCCCAACACCAGCCCTGGCTATTTTTAATGCCTCTAGGAGTTGGCTCCCACCACTGCTGTCCCCATCTCACTATCTCTTTTCAAGTGTTATTTGGCTTTTGTGTATGTATATGCTTGTTTCTATATTGTCTTTTGTTTTTTGCTTCACAGGGGGATTGGAAGGTACCAGGAGTGAACCCAAGGGCACTTTACCACTGAGCTACATGCCCAGTCCTTTTTTTGCTTTTTTGAGACTGGGTCTCACTAAATTGCTGAGGCTAGCCTCGAACATGCAATCCTGTCTCAGCTTCCTGAGTCTCTGGGATCATAGATGTGCAGTATTGCACCTAGTTGTCAAGTCAAACACTTTATATGTTTCACTTGCCCTAATTATTTTGATTTTGATTCAAGGGCCTGATTCTAACTCTTTACAACAACAACCGAAAAATATGATTAAAAAATTGATAGCCCCAGCTGGGCGCAGTGGCGCAAGCCTGTAATCCCAGCACTTAGGGAGGCTAAGACAGGAGAATCGCGAGTTCAAAGCCACCCTCAGCAATGGCGAGGCGCTAAGCAACTCAGTGAGACCCTGTCTCTACATAAAACACAAAATAGGGCTGGGGATGTGGCTCAGTGGTCGAGTGCCCCTGGGTTCAATCTCTAGTACCCAAAAAAAAAAAAATTTTGATGGCTCCTACTTATTAGCACATTATGAATAATGTGCATGTAGTAAAAACATCTCGGCGCTGACCGTAGACTGTCCATTAAGTAGGACATGTGACCCAACTTTTTCTTTTCTTTTTTGCTATGGTGGGAATTACACCAGCATTCTATCACTGAACAATGCCACCCCTCCACCACTATCACCACCCCTTCTGTTTTGTTTTGAAATCCTTTAAGAGTAGAGCAGAGGGAAGGACTGTGGGCCTGCCAAAGTCTGTGTCTGGGAACAAAAGCTAGCAAAGTAAGGAGTCCTGTACAGGACTCAGCAACCCCTCACTTGCCAGTACTTGTGAGGAGCATTTGCTTCCAGAAAGGAATAAAAATGTTGACTCAAGTCAAAGGTTCCCCTGGACTCATTGTTTTCACATCTGATAACTTGGAGGAGAAGGAAACCCAAAGAAATGTTCCCATTGGCTAAAGGAAATAGTTTTTTTCTCCAACCTAACTCTCATCTTGAGTGACCCATGGCCACAATAGGGCCTGTGACAGTTGGGGTCTGTGTGTCATTATAACTCCACTCTGAGCAGTTGGGGAGCTTTGCAGCTCTGACATGCACAAGCTACAAGTGCAGCAAGATGTATTCAGGTCTATCCACACAGGGAAGGCAGACTCCTAAAGAAACAGACTCTGCAGACAAATGCAGCTCTGCCTGCTTCCCAGAGACCTTTGTCCCTGGAATAGGTCAACTGAGCAGCAAATTGGAAACCAATAACTTGAAAGTTGGTTACCACTGAGTCTCCTTATTCTTTTTTTGGGGGGAGTGGTTAGCAGGGATTGAACTCAGGGGTACTGGACCATCGAGCCACATCCCCAGCCCTATTTTGTGTATTTATTTAGAGACAGGGTCTCACTGAGTTGCTTATGGCCTCACCATTGCTGAGGCTGGCTTTGAACTCATGATTCTCCTGTCTCAGCCTCCCAAAGTGCTGGGATTACAGGCATGCGCCACTGCACCTGGCTTGGTCCCTCCTTATTCTTAACCTTGCTTATAACCGTTCATTTCTTTTGCACTAAAGAATGTAAAAGGGATTTGGAATTTTAAAAAGAACTGTCTTCCCCTTCTCTTTCCCTTACCCACCTTTGATTCTTCCTTACTCCAACTCACAATTTCAGAGAACCTTCAAGAAAGCCCTTTGGAGAGGACAATGACAGAGGAAGTTCGGTCAATAGGTCTGTATGTATGTTCTAGTGTTCTTATGCACAGTAGGGTGACTATAGTTAATAATGCATTATATTTTTAAAAAAAGCTGAAAGAATAATAAATATTTGAAGTGATAGCTATGTCAGTTACCCTGATTTGATCATTACACAATGTATATAGGTACTAAAATGTCACATTATACCCCATAAATATGTACAATTAATGTATGTCAATTTTTTTAAAAAAAAACCTAAAACTTAAGAAAAAAAATGCTGGGCATGGTGGCGCATGCTTATAATCCCAGAGGCTTGGTATGTAGGCTGAAGCCAGAGGATCACAAGTTCAAAGCCAGCTTCAGCCATTTAGCAAGGCCCTAAGCAACTCAGACCCTGTCTTTAAACAAAGTACAAAAAAGGGCTAGGGATGTGGCTCAGTGGTTGGGTGCCCCTGTGTTCAATCCCTGGAAATAATAATAATAACAACAACAACAACAGCCTCCTCCCTAGAAAAAGAACCTTTTTGGGATGGCTTTGCCCTCATCCTTTGAAGTCTATTCACCCCTCCCATCGTGTCTTCTGTTTCTGTAGGTAATTGGTATGGAGTAGAAGGAATGGGACGGCATCTGTTTGTATTGATGGATCTCACTCTGTTGTTGTGTACATTTGTCTCTGAGACCTGTTAATGCCATTTGAGTTTCTGAAATCCTTATTTTGGAAATCCATTTGTGTCCTGGGTTTAGCTTCCGATTACAGGATTAGCAGAGATTATAGGGTCTGTCTGATGTCTTCTCCAAGCTTTCTATCAGATTTACAGCTACAAATTCAGAAATTTGCACAATGCTATAAAATGGAAACTGGAGGCAGATATGGGTTGCTGGGGGGACTATAAAAAGATGTTTCTGTAAAGAACTGGAGTAGTACCTGCCCCAGTATTTGGATCAGAACCAGATAGACCCCAGACTTTCTGTCTCTTGACTACACAACTATGCCAGCCTGCCTGTCCCCTCTTTTCTAGAACGACTTTCCATGGACATGGCTCTTCTTCCTCCCCCCATCCCCAGTGGCTGCCCAGGGAATGGAGGTCTGAGCCTTGCTCCAGCCCTCTGGGTGGCATCCTTTGCTTAGAGCTCTCTGTCCTGTCATCAGCAGTCCTGTGGCCTCCACCTTGTCAGTTCTCATTAGACAGTTCTTCTGTTCTACACTGAAGAGCCTGAGAGGCTGAAAAGAAGGACAGAGATGGGCTTGGGGCACAGAGCAACCCCCACTGCTCCTATTAGAGGATCTAGCCACCTACTTCCACCTACTTTTATTTTGGAGGTTGAAAAGATATATGTAACTATGGTAAAGACTCATGGGTCATTTTAGGTTGTAGATGTTTTATGCTAGAAGTAATAGAACTTCTAAGCAGTTTAAATAATGACATGTGTCATATCACACACAAAGGCAGTTTCAAAGTACATCTGGTTTAACTGAGATGTGGTCCCAAAATCAGGCACCCTAGTTCTTTCCATCTTTCTGTTCTACCATGATCACGTGTCTTTATTGGCTGCAAAGTGGTTGCCATGGCTCCAGGCATTGCCTGCTTACACACCAATCTCCAAAGGCAGGATTACAGTTTCTTATTTTATGCCTTTTAAAAGAAAAAAAAGAAAAAGCTTTCCCCACAGCTTGTCAACTGACTTCCTTTTACATCTTATTACCCAGATCTAGATGACATAACACACTTGCAAATGAATATGTGGCACCAGGAAAGGGAACTGTTCTCCCACTCTATGATTGACGGAGAATATACCTTCGTAGGGTCCGTGAATTTGAATGGGGAAAAAAAATACATCTTTTTGTTAACCACTGGCCAAAATTTAAGGCCTGCTGCTGAATCTTGTTATTTGTTTAGTGTATTGACTGTATCTTTATTTTAGGGGTGTTTTAGTCAGCTTTTTTCATCACTCTAACCAAAAGACCTGAGAAGAACAGGATAAAGGAAGAAAAGCTTATTTGGGACTCGCGGTTTCAGAGGTCTCAGTACATAGAGGCACCTCCATTGCTCTGAGCCCAAGATGAGGCAGAACCTCAAGGTGGAAGGGTGTGGAAGAGGAAAGCAGCTCAGGACATGGTAACTAGGAAGCAGGGAAGGCATTCTGCTTACCAGGGACAAAATATATGCCCCAAAGGCATGCCCCCATTGACCCACCTCCTCCAGCCACACTCTACCTGCCTATGGTTATCACCTGGTTAATCTGTTCAAGTTCATTAATGCACTGATTAGGTTAAGGCTCTCATCACCCAATCATTTCACCTCTAAACTTTCTTGCATTGTCTCACACATGAGCTTTTGGGGAACATCCAAACCTAACAATAAGTTTTTAAAGAATATTTTAGTAACTCTGAGTAAAATTGGTTTAATTTGCATTCTTATGTATTTTACTTTATATATTTAAAAATATTCTATGAAAAGGGGCCATGGCCAAGAAACTTAGACCTATCAGCATTTTCCTGAGATGCCACAGAGAAAATTCATGGGGTCCTACCTATAGGGAGAAAAGGCAGAAATGGCGATTAATTGGGCAACCAGTGGACCATGGACAGTGTCATAGAATCAGGCAGCCTAAGTGCCATCAAGTAGTCCCTTCCCTGCTATTGCCTAGCTACATTTCATTTATAGCAGTATCTCCCAATTTTCACATATTTTTATACCATCAATCTATGTGCTTTAGCCAAATCCAGGTACCAACTGTTATTTCCTTAATGTTTTCCTTTAAATCATTGTTCTTTCTGAAATCACTTTTTAAATTTCCTTAAATAGAAAAGTATCACTTATCATAAAAGGTAACCATCAGTGACCATGAAAGGAAACCTTAAAAATAAATATAGTTCATAGAATACAGAAGAATGTTACTGAATTCTGGCGAAGTCCCATTTGCCCACAAGGCTCTGCCCCTCTTTTGTTAAGGAGATGCTAAAGACAGATTAGCAGCACACTGGGACTTTCTCCTTAGGATAATCAGAGTTGAGAGATAATTGAAAAAGGAATAATTCTATTTGTGGTTCTCACTTTGTGCCCTTTCATTGACCCACTGAAAATAATTCAGTCCCTGGGGAAAAGGAGTTTTAAGATGGACTCCTACTGTTTCTGGAATTTGGTTTAGGATAAACTTAAGGATTTCTTACCTGTGGTTCAGGGAATTCACTTTTTCTTGCTTTGCTCCTGTCCATTCCAGCCTCATCCCTAGATCAGTTTAGCATTTGCCTGTTTCGTTCTCATAACATCTGTCCTGGTCTCTGAAAAAGATACTGCAATCCAGCGACTATAGGTTAATTGATTAGGCTTGGTGTTTCTCAGTGGGACTTGAAGGGGAAGACTGGCAGAAGAGCCAGCCCCTAATGGCACAGTCTCAGAAGAGGCAAACTAAATGTGCAGAAGCCCTAAGGGAGGGTGCTGAGGGAGGGTGCTCCAGGGCAGCGCAGGCCCTGCTCCCAACAGGATAGGACCACATGGGATGGCCTGGAATCAAGTGTGCAGCTTCAACATGCAGAGGCACGAATGAGATCAGGGCCTCTGAGAGCTAGAGAGAAGCTGCAGATCTAATTCCATCCCCCATCTAGAGACTGGAAACAAACCCTGAGAACTTAAGTGGCTTTCTTTAAAGTCACACTGGCATAAAGGAGTGGAGAGCCAAGATCTCCCCAGAGCTGTTTCCATTCTTTATGTGAAGTCACTCTGGAGAAAAACACAATCTCGTCCTTCTGCCAAAACTGTTAAAATTGATCTAGGGTCTCTTCCTCCTCTTTCTTCCATGTTTTATCGTTTCTTCCTTGTGGCTGTTTCCCTCACCAGAGCCCATGAGGACCAGAGCAGCAAACATCTTGGGTCTCTCGTCCTCGCCTTAGCTCTGCTTCCCTGGGCCCTCTCCTCTTCCTCCTGAGGCCTTCTGGGACCTTTGCTGAATCTGTAAGAAAAGAGTATTCTTTATAGTGGTATCAGCTCCGTGTCCTATGGACCTTTCCTTTGTGGAATTCCATTGCTTACAGGAAAACAATACCATGTGTCCCAGGGTGGTGGTGGATAACTGCTTCTTTCTTCTCTCCTTCTTACTTCCTCCTCTAACAATTATTGTCACCAAGTGTGGTAGAATCTGAAGTCTCCTCTCCATTCCTCTTATGCATTCTTATCTGGACCTCAGAAGATGCAAGCAGCAGAATCTCTAGGGGCCATGAGACCACAGCTGCAGTTTCCAGGCCCCAAATTAGAACTGGCAGCAATTTTTTTTTTTTTTTTAAATTCAGGAAACCCTGTTGAGAAGACAGGCTGACACTTGCTGACTATGCTTTTGCAGGATTTCCCCTTGACTTGATGGTTGTGTGCATGTTTGCCCATTGAGCATGACTTGCAAGCCTTTGTGGGCACGTTTGTATGAGTCTGTACTGCTATCCTAGAGCAGGCCTCATGCATAACGCCTCAACTGAGAAGCATTTCTTAATGGCTTGAAACGATAAATGTTATTGTCTGTAAGCTAAGTGGTTCAATTAGCTCTGATTGGAAAGAGTGGGATGAACTGGGGAAACACAGCCTGTTTGGTAACAGCCTTGGGAACAAGGAAGGGAGGGAAGGTGTTGCCCCTGAAGAATGAGTCTCTGTGGTTGCCTGGCAAGCTGCATGAGTAGGGGAGAGCACTGCTGGGACTCATTTTCGTTTGGGGTGCAGGAGAGCAGAAAGCTGTTAGGAGAGGGGCAATATCACTGTCTTAAGTGATCATGCAGGGTGTATGTATCATCCCTGCTGCTGTAAGAGATGGTCAGTTCTCCAAAAAAATATTCATCACTCCCTTATGTGCCTTCTCTGCCACACTGGATCAACGCAGTACACTTTCAGTTAGTGAGAAAAAATGTTCTCAGTTTGCAACTCCTCACAGCTGTTCACATGGCTGTTTGTCCACCTTTCTGTCTCCAAAAGAGCAGTCTTCAGAGAACACAGCATTGCAGAAGCTCTTGGAGCTCCTTATACACAGCCTCAGATACTGTGGCCCTGCAGTCATTCCTGGGAGTAAACATGAGGCCAGGACCTTCCCCTTTGAAGTCTGCTTCTGGTTACCCCTTTTTCTCTGCTACCCTCACAGGAGCTCATCACCTGGGGAATTTTCTCTTTTCATCGGGGCCTAGTTTTACAATGCTGTGTGTGGATGCTCCATGACTGATACGTCACTCTGTCATGTTCCCCTGCTGGTCCATTCTTTCTGGTGCCTTCTCTTTTTTTTTTAGTTGTAGATGGACACAATGTCTTTATTTTATTGCTTTGTATGTGGTGCTGAGGTTCGAACCCAGGGCCTCACGCATGCAAGGCAAGCGCTCTACTGCTGAGCTACAATCCCAGCCCTGGTACCTTCTCTCTTAACTGTTCTTTCCCCAACGTGCCTCCCACCCTGACCCCCACAGCCTCGCAGCAAGGGCAGCTTCCTCCTCAGGTGCCACTCTGACCCTGAGCCTTTCTCCCCTTTTTCCTCATGGGCTCATCATGGTTCTAAGAACATAAGAACATTCAGCTCCTCGGTCACCTCCTGTCTCCTATCAGCTGGTGGATGTAGTTGGAAAACTAGAGAAGCTTTGAGTCCAGTGACCTGTCAGTGCATCAGGATGTCACTGCTGGCCAACAGTGTGGGCTTGGCCCTTACTGGCTGCACCCTGGCCCTGATCCTTACTAGCTGCAGGGCTTTAGACCTAAAACACTTAACTGTAAATGTCAGGTTCCTCATCCATAAAATGGGGATGATAATAGTGAATCGAGTTTCCAGAATAGCTTTGCCAGAGAGCCCCAGTGTGCTGGGAGATGGAATGACAAGGTTCAGGAAACAGTGAGTCTCTAGGGCAGTGCGAAGGTGAAAGGGATTCTGAGTTGTGTCTTAGGGTCATCAAATGAAAGTTTGGCTGAAACAGGAGGCGGGGTAAACACACATAAAAGAAAGGTTCCCCAGGTAGCACTGTATCCTCAGCCAAGCAAAATGGACCTCAGTGGCAGAGGCAGGGACTTCAGGGAACTGCAGGATTACTCCCTCCAGCTTCCATCAGAAGGCTGAGCCAGGGGTGTGTGCATGAAAGAGTCAGGAAGAGTGAAAAGGAAGAGGCATGGAGCACTCGCTTTGCCCAGTTCATGCTTTTCTTTCTCACATCCCTTTTTTTCCTTTTTTTTTCCCCCTACATAGAAATTTCTTCTGTTTGAATACCCTTGTGGAGACCAAGAGTTTTTGCAAAAACCATTGTTTTCTGGCAATCTTAACTCCATTTTTATGTTACTTGATAACAAATTGAGTCAGTGTGATCCAGCAGGTCCTAAAGAATAACTTACAGGGAGAGTTTGTGCCTCATAATTCCTCCTCTTGCCCCTTACAGCATTGCCCCTCCTAGCTGAGAAAAGAAAGTCCTGCAACGTTCACCTTCACTGATTTCAGCAATTCAGCTAACCTCACCACAGCAAGGAGTTCACGGCTGTCCAACCATCCAGAAAGAGATGATCTTACCACCACGTAAAATCTGGGGAACTGGACCCTTAATGCGTCCATGAGTCCCTCCTGTCCCCAGCAGTTTTGCCACTAGAGTAATCAATGCAAAAAGATTGCTTTAGCCTCAAGTTCCTGGCCGAATTTTTGGTCATTCCACACACACTTTTCCCTTGGTCTTTGGACCCAATTCTCTCTTCCATTTATCATGTCACCTGCAAATCCACTTTCTGTGCTTTTGCCAAGATCCTTTTCAGCATTCCCACAGACATCTACCTGTGACCCAGCTGGTCTTCTGCAGAGGATTTCTGTTGTTCTTTGAGAGAACCATTGTTCCAAGAAGATGGGCAGAACTGCTGAGATGAGGGGCTCCAGGAGGGGTTGGACCAGTTCAGCCCTTCTTGTGCTGAGTTTGAGAATAGGAGAGCACCATTTCATAGCCATTCCTGGGGCTCCTCCCTGCCTCACCCAAATCCATTTCTAGGTCCACATGGATAGCAGCAGGTTCACTTGGGTGAAAGCCTCACTTCCAGCTAATCTGAAGGAGAATCTCCAGAGAGTTGTACAGCCTGGCCCTTCTCGACTTCTGCCCCATGTGCTCTGCACCCAAGGCTCCCCACAGCTCCCAGCCTAGGGATTTTCCTTGTTAACAATGTTCAGCAAATCCGTACGTGTGGGGAATCACGGCCCACCTTCCCAAAGACTTAAGCAGAGACCTAGAAAAAGCATTTGAGATGAACAAGACTGTTTCTTATTAGAACAGAAAACCAAGGTTCAAAATTTCTTAAAAGTATGGAGAGATGGACTGCAACTTAAAAGTGAAATGTAATTTACCAGTTGTAACAAATGCCAAGTCCTGTTTTTAAGTTCCAAAATCAGTTACACAATTACAAGATGAAGGTGACCTCGCTTGACAGCAATTCATTTGAAAATTACCCCAGAGGGTTTTATTTACTACAAACTAAATGCTAACAACAGTGTGAACTGACTGATAAAAATTGCATTCATAGAGAAATAGTATAGATCGAAGGAAGTAATTATTCTACACTGCTTAAACAACATCTGGGATATTGTTCTCGGTTTCTAGCATTGCATTCTTAGAGGATTCTTGATACAATGGAGGGGCATTCCTAGAAAGGAACCTGTGTTGTGTAAAATATGGGGTCTAATTCCAGTGAGTAATGGAAATCACTAGGGAGGGAAAGACAGGGCCAAACAAACCTTTACAACGCCACTGGCTGTTAGGTGGAGGGAGGCAGGGAATGAACACCTTTTGTGTGCTTGCCTCTTGCTAAGCACTGTACTGGTCATTTGACAAGTCTTCACATTTAGTCCTCAGAGCAGTCCTCTGAGCTGTGATATTTGAGCTAAGAGAACTTTCCCAAAGTTGCCCACTGGTAAATAAGAAAAGAAAATCAGATTTGTTCTGGATTGGTCCAGAATACAAAACTTAGACCAATAGAAAGAAGTTCAGGTTAGTGGGTTTTCACTTGAAAGAGATTGTTTCCTAACAGCAAGCTAGGCTCTTCCTGAAGAACTCCCAGTTACTGAAATACTTGATAGAAACTGATCTTTTACAGGTACAAGGAGGATGTCTGCATCAGAGAGGGAGATAAAGATGACCCTTGGTTGCATGGAATGTTCTGGAATTCCCTAGGGCTTTAGGACAACATCAGGCACAGTTGCTTGGTAGAGAAAAAATCTAGAGCTGCCAGTGGTCCATTTTTTTCCACTCAGGTTTGCAGATTAGCGACCATTTGTGCCTGGTGTTAGCCCAGTGCCCTTGTTTGCTCATCTCAGCTGTCTAAATGAGCTTCTATCCTGGCAGTTTGTCTGTCAAGGTTGAATCTGTCTCTTCTCCCATTTTGTACTCCACTTTATCGTGGTTTGTTTTCTCACCCAGGAATGGGTATTTTGAGGAAACTCTATCCTGCTTGTTTTCTCTATTGGTGCAGTCTTCCTCTCAGCAGCATCCATGGAGTGGGGGATGAGGAGCCTTTATGGCCCCAGATAGAACTGTCTTCCAAGCTGGGGATGTTGATGAGGCCTGTGTATGTCTGCATGCTCACACTGCAGCCTGATCGATGCCTGTCAGACCTCAGCATCAGAGTGACAGCTGCATGCCAGGCTGTTTGCTGAACACAACTCGTCCGTCAAGGGAAATCAGACGAAATCCATCTTCTTGTCCAAAGCCTGGCCCGATGGGCTGTGCCTGGAATGCCAGTCTTTTACCCCACCCTATATTTGTGCCTGAAAACCATTCCCCCTGGGACTTCAGTGTTACCTTGGTGAGCTCCTGGGGCAGGAGAATTATAATCAATAAAATTATGTGAAGAGACCAATACTCAGCACCTATCCCTTAGGAACTTGTAGTTTATTGCTAGTGCCTACTGTATGAAAGTGCAGGTATATAACATGCAGAATTATACATAATTACCTTAAACTGGTATGAAATAAAATGAATTTTATAAAAATATTTGCAAATGTATATTTACTGAGTAGGACATAACTAGCTTAAGTAAGGGGTGTAGACAGTTGATGGGAGAGGGGTGCTTTAGAGAGTCTCATTAGAGAGGCAATTATAGGGGTTTTAAGGCTTTCCGAATTGACAAGGACACATTTTGACAAACATTCTGTATTTATAAACCATTTGGGGATGCAGGAAGCCCTGTCACCCCGTGTCTTGGCAGTGAGCCAGCTAGCTGCCTCTCTCCTCCCTAAAGCCTCTTTTATCCCATACAAGCTTGCACCTGAACCTTCAGGAGACCCTCTCCAGCCCTAGTCACTCCAGCACTTCTATTCCCCAAGGCTACTGGCTCTTAAGTGAAGAGCTCTGCCCTGTGCCCACCTCTGGAAGAGGCCCTGCAGGTAATACTCTCCCTTTGCCTGCCCTCCCATCAGGGGTCTGAATGGCTCTCAGGGTTCAAGGAAAAATGCGGCAGGAAGCCAGTCACTTAGGAAGGTAATATTTTTCCCTCACTACCTGGAAGACTGGAACACAAAATTGTTCAAAAGGCAGAAGTGGACCATCTGGGCACTGGGGGAAAGGGGTCAGCCCAGGAGCACCAGGTGGAAAATAGCAGCTAAGAGAGATGAGGTTTTTCTTTGAGGGGGGGTGGGAGGCTTGCAAACTCACAAGCAGAGGATGGGGATCCCGGATGAATGGCAGGCCAGGGAGAAGCTACAGTTCCAGAGCAGCTCCTTTTACTGCCAGTTCTCAAAGGGCTTTTCAAACTAGGGAAGGATGCTTTGGTATTTTTGCCCTGGGATGCTCTTGCTGAATCGGCCCCCTGCTTGGGCCCCCTCTCTCTGCACTGCCCTACTTTGGCAAGCTGAGCTCTCCCCCACCCCAGGCCTGTGGAGTGCAGCAGTCAAAGCTTTATTACCACACACTGGAGCCGCTCTGCAATAAAAGAAAATAAAGCAAGGTTATGGGAATGGCTGGTGCAGGGGGCAGCGCCCCAGAGAACTGGGCCCGCTGCTGCCTGTCTTCCCAGAACCACCAATGACCGCTAAGGTCACCATCAGGAAGTTATCTGTGGTCCCCATGCCTCTCGGGCTGAGTGAGTGACCCATGGAGTGATCACAGCAGTGCATACACAGATGAGCTTGTGCAGAGCACCATGGATCCCAGCCTCCAGGCCTCCTCCTGGGCTCAGCTCTCCAGTGGTAGGAAGGCAAGGAACAGAGAAGCGATGGCTCCTCCTAAGGTAAACCAGAGGAGGAAGGGAGTCCTTACCAGAGGGGCCCCAGAGGTGGCAGAGGGACAGAGATAGGTATCAGCGTCAGCTACACTATATCTAAGGCAAGTGCTGGTAAAGCAAAACCCAAAGAGGTGGAGTCTGGAAATGCCCAGAGGAAAGCGTAGGGGGCACAAGCACCTGGCTGACTGTCCTGCCGAGGTCCTCACCTCATACATATATTGTTCTGCACAGCAGAATATATATTTATGCCTTGCACGGAGGTTGGCATTAGCAGTGGTTCAAAGTCTCCAATAATTTTCATTTTGTCATGCAGCATGTCTGCCCTTTGACCAGAGAGCTTTTAAATTCCTCCTCCCTAGACCTCTTTTGCTCTCCCTCTCCCTGGCTTCTCCATCCCCAGGCTTGATCCAGACTTGTTGATGAGCCTCGCCTTTTCCCCCACACATGAGGCACTAAATCTTGCCTGCCTGCCTCTGACCCGCCATCATTTCCCCGAGCTCACCTACGCCCATGAATGCTTAATTTAAAACTTCTGCTGCCTCTCAGCAGTTTGTAATTCTGAGGCCGATCTCAATGGAGGAAACAAAATGGGCTGATGAATGTACTCTGGAAGGTGAGCAGAAAACCATCTACAGTGTCTCTGTGATACAGGGTGAGGCTTTCTTAACCATTTAGTGTAATAAGATAGATATCTGCAGAGTCGAGTTATTCTAATAGGATGGATATCTGCCTGATCTATTGGCCTGCAGGATGGTTATGAGTTTTAAATTTCCTCATCTCCACGGCAATAAATTCTCTGGGCTTTTCAATTATAAACTCAGGTTTCTCTGGGTTGGGAAAGCCAGAAGGATTTTGTTTTGGTCAAAGGGTAAAAGAGGCAGATGCAGTGAGGGGTTGGGAGGTAGGAAGATGTGCCAACTTGTACCCATCCTTCACCTTTCCCTCCTCCACAGCCTGTGCCACCCCCCAGGCAGCACTGTGGATCACAGATCCCTTGTTCTTGTCATCTCAGCACGATCAATGTCCCCCTTGCAGGGATCTAAAGGAGCTCCTGTAGCTTCAGAGGTTTGAACTTCCAAGGCTGAGCCCCTCTGTGGGTCTCTGCTTTCCTGGGCAGAGGGAGGAAAGAAGGGAGATCAGCAGAGAAATGAAATGGGAGCAGGTGGAACCTATTGGCCTCACCACAAGGGAATGCCCTGGCTGGCCACCTCCCAATGCAGGCCCAAGAAGAGGTTGCAGCGGTGGCTGCCTGGCAGTCAGAGAGGTGAAGATGAGTTCCTGGGACTGGGCTAATGCTGAGCAACCAACAGAAAATAGATGCAGCGAGCCCTAGAGGGTAATGAACCCAGAATGCTGGGAACTGGAATGCTCAGCATGGGGCATTGAAGGAGCCCAGGCAGATCTTGCTGAGGACTCTCGCCTTTCTTAATGGCTTTTTTCCTTCACACTCACACATCACCCCTGCCTAAGAGCAAGTAACCAGGGCCAGCAGGAAGACAGATGCCTGTCCTCAAGGCTACTTCCTGGCCTCTCTCAGCGTGCCTTCATCCCCCACGCCCTGGCCCTGGCCCTGGCTGGAGCCTCCACCTCAGGTGCTTTCACAAAATTTAGACAGCTGGGACTGTGCTCCCAGATGCAGCAGAATCAGTGCCCACAGTTCAGTGACAAGAGACAGGCTCTGGAGTTAGGTGGAGTTGAATTAAAATTCTGGCCTCTCCCCTTACCAAATGACCTTGGGCAAGTTTGCTGTTGTTGGGTTTTTTTGTTTTTTGGCACCAGGGGTTGAACTCAGGGGTACTCAGCCACTGAGCCACATCTCCAGCCCTACTTTGTGTTTTATTTAGAGACAGGGTCTCACTGAGTTGCTTAGGACCTTGCCGTTGCTGAGGCTGGCTTTGAACTCTCGATTCTCCTGTCTCAGCCTCCCGAAGTGCTGGGATTACAGGCATGCGCCACTATGCCTGGCTTGTTAGGGTTTTTTGTTTATTTGTTTGTTTTATTTTTTTTTTAATTTTTTTTGTAGTTGTAGATGGACACAATATCTTTATTTTATTTATTAATTTTATGTGGTGCTGAGGATCGAACCCAGTGACTCACACATGCGAGGCAAGCGCTCTACCACTGAGCTACAGCCCCAGCCCTGTTTTATTTTGTTTTTTAATGTTTATTTTTTAGTTGTAGGTGGGCAGAATATCTTTATTTTTTATTTTTATGTGGTGCTGAGGATCGAACCCAGTGCCTCATGTGTTTTAGGCGAGCACGCTACCACTATGCCATAACCCCCAGCCCCTGGCTTGTTGTTTTTAATTAAACTTACTCCTTTTTTTTTTTCTTTTTTTCTTTTCTTTTCTTTTTTTTTTTTTTTTTTTTTTCCTTTCTTTCTTTGCAGTGCTTGGGACAGACCCGAGCCTCTTACGTGCTAGGCAGCACTCTACGACTGAGCTGTATCCCAATGCTGAATGTATTTCTAAACTGGTATATAAAAACATAAAAGGTTATTAATGGAGAATCAGGTAATGTTTAGTGCATACATGCATTGTGTAAGGTTTAAATCAGGTTAAACATTTGCCTCCAACATTTGTCCTGTCTTTATGTAGTCACCCTACTCTGCAATAGCACACCAGAACTTCTTGCTCCTATCTAATGGTAACTTAATACCAATGGTAATCCTTTCACCTGGGGCAAGTTCTTTAACTCCTCTAAGCCTCCAGTTCCTTATCAGTAAAATAGGACTGCACTACAGACAAACCCCTCAGCAAATGGTTGTGAGGATTAAGGCAAACAACATGCATGTCTGTGAACCTCCTCACTGCATAGCATACGGCAGGTGCTCAAGTGTTAATTCCCATCCCCCTTCTGATGGTCTTTTCTTTAGATGTAAAATTGACAGCTGCAGAGCCCTCTTACCTAGAGCATGTATAATCCACCCCCTGCTGAGCCCGGCTGTTGGACTGAACTTGTGTTCAGAGCACTCACTGGAAGGGTACAGTTTTAATGAGCAGACCATTGCCCCAGATACTATATGGCCAGGATTGTGTCTGGATCAGTAATAAAACAAAAAAGTCCTGTTCCACTAAGATTATCTCCCTTTTATGTTCTTCAAATCACACATTCTTAAAAGCCAAGACAAATCAATAAGTGCCAGTGATTGGCATCTGTATGTCCTTTTTATTGAATTCATTTAACACACTTTTGACCTTCTTTGTGTCAGGTACTATGTAGGAGCGGGACCACAAAGTCAAGTAAGCTATGTTTTCTGCCATCAAGAAGTTGAGAGGCCCAAAAACTCCTCGGTAATTGGAAGAAGAGTAATACATGCTCCATGTGCTCAGGATTCCCCTAGGAGCAAAACTGGAGACTCAGAAAAGATTTCCTGCAGGAGGTACAGCTTAGGCTAAGTCAGTAAGGACAAGTAGCCCAGCCAAGGATGGAGGAAGGACATGCACTCCAGAGAGTTACCAGTGCAGCAGTTAGGAGTGCATCCAGGTGCTGATGAGAGAGACCAAAAACAATATTTGCTTACTCAGTATGGTGGGTGGGGGGGTTGTTTCCTAAAGAAGTTCAGAGGTAGGGCATTCAGCACTGACACAGTGACTCTCATTGTCAACAGAGATCCAAGTCCTTCATGGTGCTCAGCTCTTCTTAGCACCTGCCTTCAATTGTCAAGACACAGGATGCCTGTAGGGTTGGAACCATTCACATTTTCCTTCTGGAGGCCAAAAAACAGGGAGAAAGCACAAAGGCAGTAAACACTTTCCTAGAAGGCCCACCCCAGAATTCTTGCTAAATCTCACTAGTGTGACCAGTGAGAGAGAAGCCTGGGAAATATTGTCATGAAGCTGGCCATCCTGATGCCTGGAATAACAGGAACAGAAAAAGGAGAGAATGGACATGGGAAATCTGTACCACAAACAGCAAGGCACAGAAACGTGGACTGTCAGTAACTGTTTAGGGCCAAATTAAACAGTCCACATGGCATGGGGGGTAGGAGGTGGTGGAATTGAGACTGGAGAACAAAGCCCCCATCTCACTAGGTGTTGAAAGCTGCTCCCCCTCCCCCACAGCTAAATGGTGGGTGCAGTGTCTGGCACTTAGACTCCCAGGGTAGGAGTCACCACCTCTAGTTCACACCCTCTCTGTCAGAAGATCCTGTGAAATGCTGGAAGTACAGAGGTCTGACCCCTGTCAAGGCTAGGAGCCAGCAAGTTAGGCTGTACATTGGCCAAAGACGTAGAATTTTTTCCTTAAAAATCCACAGAACTTGGTCACTGGGACCTAGGTACATGTGCTTAATGCAATAAGGAGCCAAGGAGAAGTAATAAGAAGCAATAAGGAGCCAAGACTGGTTGAGTGCTGTTGTGTACTAGACGTTGTTCTAGGAGCTTTTATGTATCAGCTCACTTAAACCTTATATGAAAGAAATTTACTTTTATTACTCCCATGTCACAGCTCAAAGAAACTGAAGCACAGAGATTTAAAATGACTCTTGAGGGTAAATGGGAGAGGCTAAATTTGAACCCAAGTGGTCTGGCTCCAGGGCTCTTGCTGGTAACCACTGTGCAGTTCTGCAATGGATATGGTCACCAAGATCAGAGACAATGTTGGATGGCAGGTAGAGGACAGTAGGAGGCACAAGTATTGTCTTTTGTCATTTATGCAGGGAGTGGGGAGAATTCATGGTGACTGACCAAGCCTGATAATGGTGACTGAGCCTTCAGCTTTTTTCCTTTCTTTTGGGCTCCTTTGATCTCTCCCCTGCACATTCTGATGAGATCAACATGCTCCGCAGTCCTTTAACAAGCTACCACTATGCATTTTCATTCCTTCCCATTTCTTTCTGCCAACCATTGTGATTGTGACAGGATTTTTGTGCATCTCGTTCAGGTTCCTATCTTCCTTCTTTCCTTCCTTCCTTCCAAATGTGCAGCATCCAGCCCCTGATTCCTCAGTCCCAGATCTGTATCAGAAGGGGGTTGGGCTCTGACATGCCCATCACTCCCATCTCTCAAGAGCAGCCCTCTGGTGCTTTCCATCCAAGCAAATTATACCTCCTCCTGGCCCCTCTTCCTCCTCCATCCCTTTTTACTCCCTCTGATTGCACCTCTGTTTGCACCTCCACTGACCTCAGCCTCACTTTCTGTTGAAACTCCCCCTTCATTTCTCCTCCTACTCTACGGTTATGTATTATTTCCAGAGCATTTCTTTGTGCTAGGACAGGTCTGTCTTTCTCCCCTCTGTGAAGTCTGGCCCTTGCTTTAAGGCCCAGCCCCTTTCTAAAGAGTTTCCTGACTGACTGTCCAGACCTCAGAGCTGGTGCTCTCCTGTGAACCCTTCTAGTACTTGCTGTCTGAACCACTCAGTTGTCATGTGCTTTACATGGCATTTTGTCACTAATTGACATGATATAGCTTCATCATGTCTTCTCAACTGAATCTGAGGTTCTTTACAGTTTTTTTTTTCCTTTACGTCTAGTCTAGTGCCTAATGTAGTGTTTTTCTACTTAGTAGATGCCAAATAACTCTTTCTTGCTTGGTTAATTACAACGAGTCCTAGGTCTCTTTATATACCCTTAATGATTTTTATGCATTTCCGTTCCCTCAGCATTTGTTTTCCCATTTTGAAGTGTCCTAATCATTGTTGGACGTTCTCATCCTTTCATCAGCTCCACTGGGCATCCCTGGTCATCGTCCAGCCCTGGCTGTATCTTTCTGAGCCACACTGATGTTCCCTTGCAGCATACACTCTACTCCTTTATAACTTTAACCTGCATTTTCTGCTCCCTGCCTAGCCTTGGAAGCTGTCTTTGTTAGGAAAGCTCTGGACAGCAACCAAGAATATAGCCACATGAAAGGTGCTGTCCAGAAGCAAGACAGCCCTGCCAAGCATAGTCTCCCCCAGGAGTCCAGGATCCACCTCCTGCAAACCCCTTCCAGCAGTGGCTAGAATGCTGCTGCAGTGTACAGGCTCTAGGGACTGGGCTTGTGTTCAGAGGACATAGGAAAACAACCTCATTCAGAGGGCATAGCATACAAAGGGGAATAGATTAGCAAGAGCAAGTTGGTACAGGACAGAATCTGAGCACTAAGATGCAGTTACGCGTTGAGAAGAGTGAATCGAGAAGGCGTCCTGGAAGACAGGCAATGTGGGGTTCCATTGTAAACTGCTGCCCATATTTTCATTCCAGACCCTTGGGCAACACCTTTCAGAAGGAGATTGCCTTGGCGCTCCTATGCCAGCAAATGGGCAGATCTCTGTCAGTGGGCTCTGCCTCCTTCCTACACTGCTGCTTGTCTGGCCGTTGCAGCCCTGATGCAAGCTCATGGCCTCAGGTGCAGGCAGGGGTATAGAAGGGTTGGGCAGCTTATATCACAAGCAGATCAGCTGGGCGAGAGAGCCTAAGGTCCTTGAAGGAGAGTCAGAGGAAATGAGACTGGTGGGATGGGTATATCATGACTGTCTAATGTACTTCCTCTTTGAGGAGATACAGGATGTTGAGAATCTTCTTAGTCCTTTTGTTCTCTCCTCCCTGCAGCATCTCAGTGAGCACCTGCTTAGGGTCTAGGGTGGAGCTGGCCCTTCCCTTTCTCCTTGCTCCCTGGCCTTCCTACTCTGTTTTTCTGACTATGTGCTTCAGGCAGCAGCTCAAAAGCAGCAAACAAGAGAGAACACCCCTGGACGGCATTAAAAGAAATCAGATTGCTTAAATGGTATTTACTCTGAGTGACAGGGTGGTGGCAGGAATCTCAAAGCTTTATCCAAAGGCATGGGTGGCAGAAAGGCCACAGTGGGAGAAGCTGTGTTGACAGCAGTAGCTACAGTCAAGTGTCCTCTGTCAGAAGAGGCAGCCAGGCTTATGCCAGGGTCAGGTCACTAGTCCTCCTTCAGAGTCAAATGGATTCTTGAGGTGCTTCATTGTGACTTTGGGGCAGTCTTTGCCGGAGATGCTAAGCATCTTCATCCCTTGCCATTTCAGAGTACTCCTTGGAGGAGTGCTCCGCATGTGAAGTGCAAAGCAGGTGTCAGTAGGATTCTGTGGAGCGCAACAAAACCAGGAGATGGAGTGGGGCCGGCGAGGCCAACCTGGCCCTGTCTGGGGAGACATGGCTGAGAATAGGGCAAAATCAGCTGGTCGGATAATAGGTCCAAGGGGCCACCCACTGCCTCCCAGGGCCTGATTATGCTGAATTGTATTTGGGAAATTTGGTTGAAATTGGAGAGGAAATAATTGAGATTAATGGGACCCTGGCTCCTGTCAAGAAGATAGGCAGTGTCCCATCAACAACTAAGCTGCTGACCCATCCTACACTTTTTTCTTTCCTTTCTTTAATAACACTCCCTCTTACCTCTGTTCTCAACTGCAGAGGCTTTGAGAACTTTCACAAACTGATCACAAGGCTCAAAAGAAATTGAAGAGCCTGCACCACAGACAGTAGGCAAAGTGGAAGGAGAAGGAACATCCCAGTGTGGACAAACACCAGTGTCCACACATCAGGTGGGCCCAGATGTACTGTTCTTTGCTTTCTCTGGGCAAGAGCTGCTGGGCACTGCTAGCAGTAACCCAGAAGTGTCTCCATGCAAACTCCAACCCAGCACTAGGAGCTTGGGAGGGTTTATGGCCTATTAGAGCTCCACTCTGAGAGGGTAAGCGGTGCCATATTTTAATTGTCATTAGCAATAAAAAGTCAGCAGCGAGGAAGCCCAACCTCTCCACAGAGAGGAGAGCAAGGCCTGGTCATTAACCAGGCCGATCTGGCCTCTGGCAGGCTGCATTTATCCTTATTCCCTGTGTACGTGCTCAAACCTTATAATGGGTGGCTTTTACCCATGGGCTTTTCTGTGCATTACTGAGAGGCCAAAGAGATCACGGGCCCTTCAGGTCATAGCAAGCAAGAATCCAGTTGTCCTGTGTGCAAGAGGGTGGATGCAGAACAGCCCTCTAGCATTGGCCCTGCTCAGGCTCAAAGACCAGTCTCCAGGACTCAGCATCATCTCAAAGGATGTTTCCTTTTCCCTGCTGTGCTACAAGAGGTTTGAAACTGTTTGGGAACTTGCATCTGACATGGGCAGAGATTCCCAAAATGCTCAGGTCTCCTCTCTACTGGGTCTAAAAGCTGCTCCTTAGTGAGGTCAGAGGAGAGGCTGGGACTTCTGTTTCTTGTGGTCCTGGCCAGAAGTGTAGGTTAACGGGGCGCTACCACCCTGCAACAACCCAGATACAGAAATCAGGAAAGGGTTTCCTCCCAGGGAAGTCATCACAGCATACATAGTGCGTGGCCTGCCAAAGAGGCCTGTGCCAGGCCTCCTGCTTGGCACATGAAGGCAGGATGAATTTAAGGACGGGGTTGTGCAGAGCTGGGGGGGCTTCCTCAGAGAAGCCACAGAGGAGCCAATTCCTTCTCAGCTGGCCGGAGGACAAGGGAGATAGTTAGTTGCCTGATCCTGGCTAGAAATACAGGATTTTTGTCTGTTCAGTTTTTTCACTTTGTTACCTTTTTCAGGCTTTAGAGAGGGGTTAGTGTCTTTGTTCTTCTTGCAGAAGAGATGAGGTAATGGTAAAGAAGAAGCTTCATGTCCCCTTTTCTCCTGCATGGGATTCTCTGTCCTCTCCTGACAGCACCCAGTTTTGAGATCTCTGCAGTGACTGAGCCAGGATTTCTCGTCCAAGACTTCAATCCTTCAAACATAACAGCATTGCTTTTCTCACAGGTTTCCATGTTGTCCAAAAGGGCCAGAGACCTTCTGGAACCCCCAGTGCACCTGGCCCCTTGCTTCGAGGATTTTGCACTGGGTGGTGGTAGCCTAGAATCCAGGTCTCTGGGCGTCGTAGCGTTTCCGTCTCCTCATTCTCTGTTCTGTCCTGGTAGCTCTTCCTCAACCCTTGGTTGCTGCACAGTCCATGGTAGGAGACAGAGGGGGCGCTCACAGCTGCTGGCTGCACTCATGCCTGGATAAATAGAGGAATCCATCCTCGCTCCAGTTATGTTCAGTGCAAGCAAAGCCAAGCGCGAAACAGCCCCTTCTGCTTGCAATGTTGGCTGCCTGAGTCATCAGTGCCGGCTGCCCTGGCTGAAGCCAGGTCCAGCCCCTCTGGGCTCCTGTGGGCAGGCTATGGAGCAGGGGCAGCTGTGGGCCAGCCCTCCCACCGCAGAGGGCTTCTCAAGCTTTCTCTCGGCAGCTCTGTACCACTGTATTTGCTCAACAACAGGAACTTTCTTTCTCCCAGTTCACTGCTTGTGGTCTGAGGAAACCAAGACCTTCTAGACCTTTCATCATCTATTTATTGAATCCCTACCAAGTGCCATTAATAAATGCCCGTTCAGGGCTGGAGATGTAGCCCAGTGGCATTAGCACTTGCTAAACCTGCACGAGGCC
Organism: Xerus rutilus; assembly: GCA_028644305.1. Taxonomy (NCBI): domain Eukaryota; kingdom Metazoa; phylum Chordata; class Mammalia; order Rodentia; family Sciuridae; genus Xerus; species Xerus rutilus. The sequence continues at coordinate 23,093,034 of CM053407.1, read as the reverse complement.
CAGGGCTCAATCCCAAGGACTGCAAAAAAAATTTTTTTTAATTTTTTAAAGCCCCTTATAATACTGTAATGGTGAGATGAACAAAAGGCTGTCGGGGGGCTGGGGCTGTGACTCAGTGGTAGAGCTCTCGCCTAGCACATGTGAGGCACTGGGTTTGATCCTTGGCACCACATAAAAATAAAAGATATTATGTCCATCTACACCTAAAAAAAAGTTTAAAAAATAAAAAATAAAAAAAACGCTGTGGGGAAAAGCCCTGGGTAAATACTGGTATGGTTCATGTGAAATCACATCTGTATAGAATCTTAATGGGTAGGATGGGTAGGTTGGGTGGGAGTTTGCGGGTGAGGGAGTAGAAGTTTCCTAGCCAAAGGGAATAGCATATATAGGCCTGGAACAGCACAGTGAGTGTGGAGCAGGAGGTGCTTGGCATGACTTGAGCAAATAATGAGAGCTGGAGCAGAAGCTATAAGCAGCAAGAGCCCAGTTATGAGGAGCTCAGGAACTTGAACTTAAGCAGAGAGCAAGGAAAGGATTTCAGCAAGTGTGAAGTGATCACATGGATTTTTTCAATTGACATTTATTGAACACTTAACTATATGCCAGACTTTCCTTACATGTTTCACCTACTCTTCCCAAAGCCATTTGAGTTATCATTCATTTCTGTACCCATTTAACAAATAGGATAACCTAAACCCAGAGAGGTGAAGTAACCTATTTGAGGTCACACAGCTAGTTAGTAGTAGAGCAAGATTTGAAGCAGGTTGTCTGGTTCCAGAGCTTGCGTCTAAGCAGAATACCACACTGCCTGTGATAAACCGTACTCTACAGGAATGTGGAGGAGCTGTTAGAGGCAAGACTGGCAACGACATGAGCTAGGACCTGCAGCAAGGGTAAAGGAGATGGAAGAGTATAATTGATCTGAGCCTGAGACCAGCCGTGAGTATGTGAGAAGCCCAGGCTGATTCCCATGCTGCTCGCTAAGGTTAAAAGTACAGGGTTCAGGGTTAGACTCATTACAGTTGAGATTTACCTGGTGCTGAATTCTGATGGAAGGTCTGGTCTAGAGGTTGTAGTTGTGGCAGCCTGTCACCCAATGGTAGAAAGCAGGGACTGCCCATAGATTAAAATGGCCCCTAGGGATATACATATTCACAGGCCATGTTGTTGGGGAAGAATTCACAATTGAGACTAAGAAAGGGAGAAAGAGAGAGAGTCGAGATTGGCAATAATAAAGGCCTAAACTTTTTTTGAAAAAGGATGGGGGTGGGGGGTGCTCAGCTTTGTCAGATCATTGGAAAGGTCAAAAATGATGAAATCTGTGAAGAAATTATTAAAATGGCAATTAAGAGGTCCCGAGTGACCTTTGAAGTCATAGTGACAGTGGAGTACTGACCATGGGAACCGTCTACACCAGACTGAAAGGGGGCTGGGCAGGAGCAGCACATTCTTAGGGTGAAGAGGCAGACATGGAGGTATGTGAGGCCAAAGCAAGGTTTCCTAAGGTGGGCAGGGTGTTCGTAGGCAAAGAGGTGGATGCCGGTGGGAAGAGTGAATGGCAAGGTGATACTAGATGGTAACTGATGGACACGGGTGCCCAAGGAAGCAGAAGAAAGTGAGATGTAGAGCCCACTTAATTTCTTGTTTCTCCAAAATGGATGGAAGAGAAAGGAACTGTGGTGCCTACGTAAGTGCTTTTTAACAGCAAAGTGTGGGTCCCCATAGTGACGTTGCCCGCAGTGGTCCAGGTGAAGGAGGCTGAAAGTTAGGGCCAGCAAAGCAGAATGCACAGGACAGCATGGTCAGCACTGGTACCCAGGGAAGGCTTTGGGGTCCTTATACAGGAGCAGGTACCTACAAAGAGATCTGCCATTTGAAGTTGATCCAAATGCACAATTGGTTACTTTCAGGCCAGGCGAGAGATTTGATAATCTCAGGGAGTTACTGCAGTCAGTACAGTTTCCCTCCACAAAACGACCAACCCCTAGGTCCATCCCTTTAGGGCAGGTATAGCCCTGAAGCTGGGAAGGTGCTCCAGCTGGGCTTGGGAGAGCACCCCTTTGGCTGACCTCCTGGCACAAGCCACGGGCTGGGATGGGGAATGCTGTCTGGAGGCACCAGGCAGAAAGCAGTCTTCAACTCTGTTTGGCTAGGCCTGCTCTTTTCATATCCAGGGGGCACAAGAGGAGCTGGGCCACTCAGGTGTACCCCATACTCAGATGACAAAGCCTGCTTCCTACTCAGGAACCTCTTAGGAAAGGACTCCGAACCCCATTCAGTTACAGTCCTGCATGAACCTCAGAGAACAGGGAGTTAACTCTCCCTCCAGCCCCCAGCCTGGGCTTTTCCTGGGAAGATGAACAGTCCTCCTTCCTTATTGTCTGCACCAAAGGAACAGATTGCGTCAGTTGGTAAACTCTGTTACCGTTCACAAAGGCCTGGAGTCATCAGGCTTGCATTTCCCAGCAGACTCAGCATTGCTGATCGCCTGGGCTGCCTCTCTGCCTCAGGCAGGACTAGAGGCTGCCCCGACCCTGTCGTCCTACCCCTCATCCCTGAAGTAAGGAAAAGGCCTTCAAGGAGAGAAGCCTTGAACCTCTAGCTGACCCATCCCACTGGTCATCCAGACCTGCACTTCATTCTTAGGAGCCTCTATGCCCCTCTTGCTGGTGTGCCAACCTGGGCTGGACTTTCAGGCATTCCTAGGGCTTTGGCATGGGCCAGTGCTTAGATGTCAGAAAAGAGGGTTTTTGGGAAAGCAGTCCACTCCATGGATTGGACGTGAAAAAGTCATCTGGTCTGGAGGTGAGGAGGAACAGAGCAGAGACACTGTGGGGATGGAGCCACGCTGCTCCAGTAGCACATGGAGGATCCGGAAGCCGCCTGCCTGCTCCCCACTGGCACTGACAGTAATGAGACCCAGGAGGCATTTCATAGACTCTGCCTCCCAGCTCGGGGGCATTGCATTATTAATTGCATTGTGTTAATGTTCATCGTCTCTGAAAGAAATTCATGTGTGTGCGTGTGGCCCGGAGTGCAGGGGATGAGTTGGCTGTGTTAAACTGCTACTATATTAAGGTGAAGTGTCTCTTCAAGTTCACAGCTCTGGCTGTGGCAGCAGCTTCAGCCTTTATGTAGCATCAGTGATGATGGAAAACCCAGCTCTGTGGCATGGGTCCCTCTATGCCAGGAAAGGACTTCAGTTATGTTCTGAGGGCTCTGGATCACTACTCACACTTTCTCAGAAAAAGCTGTGGACAGGATGAGTGGGTTGGTATCTTCATCCATTTTACATTGCTATAATAGAACACCTGACCCTGCATACTTTTATTAAAAATGGATTTATTCTGGTGAGGGCCTCATGGTGATTAGCATCACTTGGCCAGAACACTTGCAAGAGAGACAAGATAGGAAGCCAGAGAGTGGGTGAGGGGCTGTGCTCATCCTTCTATAACAACCTGGTTCTATGAGACCCTACATCAGTCCCTTTCAAAGGTGGTGTCCCCTTGCCCTAATTACCTTCCACAAGGCCCCACTTATTAAAGATTCGCCATCTCAGTGGGGCACAGTAGCACACACCTGTAATCCCACCACTTTGGGAGGCTGAGACAGGAGAATCACGAATTCAAAGCCAGCCTCAGCAACGGCAAGGCGCTAAGCAACTCAGTGAGACCCTGTCCCTGTCTCTAAATAAAACACAAAATAGGGCTGGGGATGTGGCTCAGTGGTCGAGTGCCTGAGTTCAATCTCTGGTACCAAAAAAAAAAAAAACATTCGCCATCTCTTAATCCTGCCATACTTGGGGTACCACCAAGCTGGCAGACCAAGCTTCCGACATGTGAACCTGTGGGAAACAAACCACACTCAAGCCATAACACTCCAAAAGAGCCTGGGGTGCCTCAGACCACCAATTCTTATTCAGTTCTTCTCTACTCCCTGCCTCCCCCTCTGCCAGTTCCTCCTGAGTTTGATAATCAGCCAGCAGGGCTTCCCCACTTGCCTTTCTCCCTCATGTAAACCATTGCTTTTCTTCTCTAGTGGACTCCCAGTCAGAGCTTCCTATGCATACTGTTGCACCAACTCCCCCATCCCAGACTCGGAAAATTCAGAGCAAAGAGAACCTCAGAAATGGCTCACCTTTCATTTTACAGATTAAGAAACTGAGCCCAAAGTAGGTGTGTTGCACCCAGCCTGTGGCAGCTAGAGCCAGTACCCGGATCACAGTGGAACCCAAGGGTTGTCCCTGTTCCTCAGCCTGTTCAGCCTCTTGCTGTGTCTGTTGCAGATGGCTGGGGAGTTTTGAAGGCAGCTTGAGACTCTGCCTCTGAAGCCTGTCACCCTTCCCTCCCCCCACCCTGTGTCACCTCCTCAGAACTAGCCCTGACCACTCCTGTTTCGCCCTCTGGAAGAACTTGCCCCCAGCCACCCCACTTTGCACAGGAATTGTTTCCAGATGCCCCAGGGTGAGGGTCCTGTGCTTCCTGGGATCCTGCCTGCCTGAGGCTGCCCACTTTCCTGTGCCAGGGAGCACCCCAACAGCTGTTTTCCCTGGGGCTGAGGCTGGCTAGAGGCTCCGTTATTTCTTGAGCTGCCCCAGGCCTCCTGCATAGATGGCAGGCTGGTATGTGGGGAGAGGGGACACTGCTCATTGCCAGTAAATCCCCCAGAAATCCTCTTTCTGGATCTATTAGCAAGTCATTCTGTGGAACACGGATCCCCCACTGTCTTCTCCTATTCTACATTTTTTTAATTCTCTTGCCCTTGGTGCCCCTGGCTGCCTTATCAAGCTGTCCCTTCACTGCAGGCAGCCCCTTGGGCATCCTCTCTCTTCTCTTCATCCTTACTGCACTGTGAGACCAAGAAAGCTTCAGGAGGGGGATGTGGGTCTGCAGCTACGGGAACCCCAGCATGGGCGGAATTTCTTCTGTGGTTTGACAGCTGAGCTCCTCGATAAACTCCTCACTTCCACTACACACTACACACACACACACACACACACACACACACACACACTTTAGGAAAGATTTCAGAATCTGAAGGCTAATTGGCTGGGGAGGGCCAGGAGAAATGGAGAGACTGTTAGCATTTATAAAACCATCAGCCCTTGCCTGGCTTTTACTTCTCTTCCTTCTTCTCTACCCCTCAGCAATCCCCAAGTGGCCCCCATCCGCACTGCACCCCAGGCAGGGAATGCGCCTCGCCTGGCACTTAGAGTGGGAGAGTGACTCAGCCCCCACTGCTGTCTGATTAAAGTAGCTCCTGTTTTAAGGAGCTGGACAGAATCCAGACCAGGGGGAAAAGGGGAACAAGTTGGGGTTGAGGACAGGGGCTGGGCATATATTTCTGGAAGCCAGGGCCAGAAGTCATTAAAAAGGGGGCTGTAGGAAATGACACAAATTCCTGGCCACTACCATACTTCTCTTACTCCAGCGTGGTGCTGGGGGCTGCTCCAGTTTTCCTCTGACCTCTTCCTCTTCTCCCCTTCCTCACCCAGCCTCAACTGGGGAGGCTGAGCCCACAACCCAGCTGGGTGGGTGCGGAGGTGTGTGTGTTGCTTGGGCACCAGGAGCTCTTCCTCAGTAATTAGGAGACATGCAAATTAACAGCCTGTGCCATTTGTATTAATTTGGTAAATAAGCCAGAACAATTTCATTAGTGGCACATTAATGTGCTTGGGAGCAAGTGGATGTGTCCCACCATGAGGCAGCAGGGCCCTCTGGCTGCCCCAGTCCACAGACAGACCAGGCCCCGCACATCTAGCAGCCATCCCCTGCCTACCCAGGTGTGGCTGGATGCCAGCACCCACCCCTATGCCCCTGTGGTGGGGAGAAACCCCACACAAAGCAGAAAGGCATCTGATAGTTCAGGTGGGTGTGGGGACAGTCACACACTGGAGCTCTTCCTGTCAACCCTCACTTGCCTTATCTTCACTCCCATATTTTGCGTGAGGACCCGAAGGTGTAAGAAACCAAAGCTGTTCAGGGTGAAAGGAGAATCAAGTGGCTCTTGAAGCAGGGATTGGTCACTTCTGATGAGAAGACCCCAGTGCACTGCTTGGCCAAGCAGGACAGCTGCTGGAGGGCACCATCCTGGGGATGCAGGTCTAGCCATGAGCTGCTGGCATTGGTTGATGGGAAGCAGTTTCATGCTGTGTGTGTGTGTGTGAGTGACCGAGGAGTGAACTCAGGACCTCCTACATGTTGGACAGTTGCTCTTCCATTAGGATATATCCTCAAGCCTTTATTTTTATCATTTTTAAAAAATTTAACTAGGAAACAGGATCTCTCTAAGTACCCAGGCTGGCCTCAAAGTTGTGATCCTCCAGCATCAATCTTCTGAGTAGCTGGGATAATAGGCATGTGTCACCACACCTGGCCACATCGCTCCATTTAATACACAAGACCCTCTTTTCATTTTGTAGTTAAGGAAACAGTCTAAGAGAATCATGTGACCTGCCCCAGAATGCAGCACTAAAGCTAAAAGTTGCACTATAATCCACCTGACTCAACTCCCTTCACCTTCTACCCCCTCACAAGCCAGGCAGTGCATACACCAGCTCTGGAAAAGAATTCATGTGTAAAACAAGCTTCGTACCCCATGGAGCTGGTAGTCTAGTTGAGGAATGAAGATCTTTGGGAATGATATAAGTGCCCCTACCAAGAAGTAAGAAATTAATCATTATCATGATGAAGCATTTATGTGCCAAACTCTCTTCTAGTGCTTAACCTATTTATATTAATCATTTAATCATCATAACAAATTCTTTGAGGTAGGCATGTTGCATTTCCAAGTTTACAGCAGAGTAAACAGAGACACAGAGAAGTTAAATTATAAGCCAGAGTTCAGGCAGGTGGTAATCAGTTACTGCCAAGCCACTTCCTCTGGGTGGTACTACCTGCCCCTTCTCATGGTCTCTCAGGAGGAACTTGCCTCTCCTAGAGCTATGTATCTAGGTCTCAGATTCAGCATGTCTACTAGTCAGGAGAGTAAAGAGCCACATCTGTCCCTGTTGACTGACACTTCTTGTGGACACACATACTCTATGGTACCTCCATGGCCATGTCCACCCACATGTGTACACACCAAATGCCCACACACGCAATGCCTGCTCCCAGACTTCTGGCAGCCCATGGTCATCACCCAAGGCCTCAGTTCCTTGATGTCACCTGCCATTGTAGCAAACCTCCCTCCATTGAGTCCAGAGCTCTTCTGAAGAACTTCAAGATACTGATTATGCAAGTGACTATATTGTAATATGCTTTGCAGTTTACAAAACAGTCCGTGGGTAGTATCTCAGTTAATGCTCACAGTGGCTAATTGGACAAGAAGAAGTTTTGTGTGTATTTGACAAGAATAAGCCTCCTCTAACTCTGATCTTTAGTTTGAGGCGAATTGTAAGAAATGACTCTCCATACATACTTATATGTACTTGATCTTCATTATTTACAGATTAAGAATCTGAAAATTTACATAGTCAGTAAAATTTATTTACAACCTAAGATCAATTCTTGTGGTGCTTTTGCAATCACTTGTGGATCTGCACAGAGTGGCATAAAACTAGTCACTTGGCAAGCACGTTCCATCTCAGGCTGAACAGGGCAGCTCTCTACCATCTTGTTGCAGCTATCAGAATATAAATGTGTCCTTTTTGTGGCCTATTTAGTGCTGTGCATTATTTCATTTTTTGTGCTTTTTGTTGGTTATTTTATAGTTTAAAATGGTACCAAGCAAATAGTGCTTACAGCATTCTTCGAAGGCTGAGGTGTGCACTAAGGAGAAAACATATGCATTAGGCAAGCTTCATTCAAGCTTGACCTGAGTTATTGAGCTACTGGCTTTGAGTTCAGTGTAGGTGAATCAACTGTGTATATTAAATAAGAGGTTTTAAACAGAAGCACATCTAAAATAAGGTTATATACTAATCACTTGACAAAATGAGTGTGACCAGAGGCTCCCAGGAACCCCAACTTTGTATTTCCTCTTGGAGAGATGGTTTAGTATTACCTAATTTAGTGTTCATGGTCACTATATAAAGTACAGCTACTATGGATAACAACAGTGGTCTGTGTCTGTGTATATCTAGATCTCACTCGGGCAGGGTGTTTTGTTTTGTTAGAAACTGGGTTCCTAAGTTGCCCAGGCTGGCCTCATACTCTTGGACTCAAGTGATCCTCCTGTCTCAGCCTCCTGAGTAGCTAGGCAGGTACCACAGCACCTGGCTCATAGTGTGTGTTTTTTTTTTTTTTTACAGAATATCTTTATTTTACTTTTATGTGGTGCTGAGGATCGAACCCAGTGCCTTATGCATGCTAGGCGAGCACGCAACCACTGCGCCATAATCCCAGCCCCTCATAGTGTTTTTTGTTTTGTTTTTTTTTTTTAATATTTTTTTAGTTGTTGATGGATCTTTATTTTATTCATTTATTATTTATATGTGGTGCTGAGAACCGAACCCAGTGCCTCATGCATGCTAGGCAAGTGCTCTGCCACTGAGCTACAGCCCCAGCCCCTCATAGTGTTTTTAATGAAGGGGAAATGTCTGAGAAATTTGAGTCATAGCGTTAGAGAAAGAAAGCTCATATAGACACAGATCCACATGTTACGGTAAAGCCACAAGTTCCCATCAGTCAGTATAAAGAAGACGCCATGAAGGATGCAAATGAGTTCCTACCTGGGAGCTTCCTCTGCTTACAACTCCCATAATTCTCTTGGATTCAGAGAAAAGTTGCCGAGTTCCAGTGTCCATCCAGGCCAGTGCATGTCCACGAGAGTAGACATAGCTCAGGAGTTGGCTAGAAAAGGCTGGAAGCTCAGTGACTCAGGAACCAGCAGGAACAGTAGCCCAATCACCTTCCCCTGAGAGCTTTTGTTTGATTGAGAAATTACTGTGGCAATGGCAGCTGTAATGAGGGGGAAGCAGAGCCCACAGGCGACAGCTTTATCTCTCTCTACAACCCGATGGATCCAGTAGCAGCACCGTGCCCAAGGCCAGAGGTTTCTTTCCTCTGCTACTGGCCGGGCCCCGGGACTTATCAAGCCCAAGTTAGCGCATTGATTGCAGGCAGGGAGGGGCTGGGGAAGTGAAGTCGGGGCTCACTTGCCAAGGAGAACCCGCAGCTCCCTGGCAGGGCTGGCCCCATGTGGGTTGTCTCTAGTGTGAGCCCTGCAGAAAGGCGAGTATCTGGCCTCAGAGAACACGGTGTCAATTTTGGATTTGCCATGTGGAGTGAGGCCCTAGCGTGGCATCTTATAGGATGAGAGGGACTGTGTCTGCCTGGTTGCCTCAGCAACCCATCTGTGAGGTTCTTCCATCAATCCCAGCAACCCACTGCAGAGAGCCACTCTGACCCACCTCACAGCACAAGCTGCCCGAGGGCCTGCCAGCCCTGGAGGGATGTCGTGTGGCCATGCAGGGCAGCCATCCTCAGTTTTAGAGAAAGGACATTTGGCTACTAAAAACAGTGAAAAAGGAGAGTTCAGAGAATGGGAAAACTGGTGTGGGCCTGAGCTCAGTGTTGGCTGAGAACCAACCTCATTTGCTTTTGGCCTGGTGTGTGTCTCCCGAGCTTTAAAACACAGGACAAGTAGCCTCTCTGTTCTTACTACTGTTGCCCCCAGAGTCTTCTGGGACCTACTGCTTCTGGCCTTAGCATATGTGGCACAGCTTAGCAAATTAAGATAAAGAAGAGACCATCTTCCTAAGTAACATCGTGCCTGTTGCCGTCCTGCCCCACCACTGCAAGCCTGAGGCCCCATTCCCCTGCCCTCCCACTGCACGCAGCTCAGTCTTGCCATGCCCTGGGCCTTTGTAAGGTGGATCAATGTTGAATTGCGAGCACTGCTTTGTCCACCTGTTTTCCCCACACAAGCAGGATCCTGTTTGTGCCTTTACAAGCACTAGATGACAGTTCTTCCCACTTCTGCCCCCAGTGATATGGCGTAGGCCTTGAATCCGCCCAGCCCAGCCATAGGTTGGGAGAGCCCTCTAAGCCAGCACTTTCACCCAGGCTCTGCTAGTCACCTGCAAGGCCCCTCGAGTCTGGATGGTGGAAGGAGCCAGCATTACCCCCGTGGAAAGTGGGAAAGGGGCCTCAGAGTATGGCTGGGGGAAGGAAGTCTGTGGAAGGTGAGGGAAGATTTGTCTGCTCAGAGGCAGTCTATCCCTTATAAGCTCCATTTTTCCTCTTTGCCTTGGTTTCCCCCTACAAAATCAATAAATCAGACTTGATCTGTATAGAATTCTTTGATCTCACCCCAACTGATTCTGCAGACCCCTCCTGTACCACATCCCAATCTCAGGCGTTGTTGGGCTCCCATTTGCACTTGAAGGCTTAGCTGTGGGCCTCAAGTAGGAAGAGGGTGTGGAAGAACGGGAGGAAGTCAGAGGCCTACCTCCCTGGTCCTGCCCCTTCTCCACCAGACACTGCCTTCTCTTTGCCCCCCTCTCCCCCCCGCAGCTACCTCTATCTACTTCTGGGGAGCCATGTCACTGACATCTCCCGGCTCCTCCCTCATCCCTTCTAGCCCTCTGCCACAGGCTGCAGCTCAGACTTTGAGAATTCCCAGGTATTTAGACATTCATTTTATTGCTTAATCGAGCTTGAAGCTGTTTAAATTAATACAAGTTTTTACATTTAGCAGCAAAGGCTTTTATAGGCCCCTTTAGTAGGGAAAGAAAGAGGTCAGGAGAGAATCAAGGAAGGAATTTATCCTGAACTATTGCCTTCCTGTGGTGGGGACAGATCAGCTACCACAAAGAATGTGACCCTGAGGCTACCCTCTTGGAGGAACAGAGTCAGAACCAGGTCTATGCGCCTAGGGGTAGGTCCTTCAGTGGCAGGAACCCAGGAACCCCTAAACCGTGTGGAAATTGCTGAGGATTCTGGGGTTCAGCCACAGTCTATGGTCCAGGATCCAGGCTTATGGCAGTGACCACACCCTTCTACTTGCTCCTTCTTAAGGGTGACCCTCTGTTGGGCTTGCCCCCTTATGGTTCCTAGGTCCTAATGTAGTTCTTGCCCACATCTTGCTGCATCACCCATCCTCTTCTCTCCTGGCTTTCTCGAAGCCACTTTAATTACCTTCATTAAACATTAATCCTTTCAGCTCTTCCAGGAAGAACAGTCTCCTTCTCCCTGGGGATTATCTTGCTCCCTGAGGCCTACCTGTCTTCCTAGCACAGAGCTGAGGTAGATGCCAAAGAGTGGGGTATAGCCATGCCCTATTTGCTGCTTACCTCAGTCTTCACACACACGCGCACTTGGATGATGCACACGTCCTCACTTATATCAAGGAGAGTCAGTGAAGTGATGGGGTGTCAGAGGGGTTCAAGTGCATGGAAACCACAGGCTCTTGCTCTTCTTTCCTGAGGCAGCTGCCCAAGGCCTAGGAGCCCTCTGCCTCAGCACACTCTGCTCCCCTGCAGACTCAACCCCTCCACAGGCAGGACTGTCCTCACAAGCTGACAGCCCATCTCTCTGTCACCAGGTGGAGGTGGAGGTAGAAAGCATGGACAAAGCTGGCAACTTCATCGGCTGGCTGCACATGGATGGCGCTAACCTGTCCGTCTTGCTGGTAGAGCATGCGCTCTCCAAGGTCCACTTCACCGCCGAGCGCAGCGCCTACTACAAGTCCCTACTGTCTGCTGAGGAGACCGCCAAGCAGAAGAAAGAGAAGGTACTAGTGTGGTGGCCTGTCCCCAGCACATGCTCCCTCTTGCCTTGTCCTGGCCACTTTCATAGGTGTCTGCCTCCAGAGAACAGTCCAGGTGGCCCAGGATGGGGATGATTTCAGAACTCACACCAAGGCTCCACACACAGTCAAGGGAAAGACTGCCACCTAAGATGACCTTGGGCTGCTAGCCTGAGAGATCCCCATTGATCTCCAGGCCTGCTCAGGTAGCCCTGCAGCAGAACACTGAAAGGTGACTTTGGAGCAGTGGGAGAAATAACTGGAGAGTCCTTTGTGAAGAGGAGCCTAGGACCACCCTTCCCCCAGCCCTGACCCTTCTCCATCAGTGCCCTCTGGGAAATGAGAGGCCCACTGCCGCCCCCAGCTGAATTTCCTTCACATCGCCCCACAGGGAAGCAGCCCCAAGAGATGCATAAAGCTGTTAGAACAGCGGATTTACAGCCCATCAGTCTCTGCAGACACTGCATTGAAGAGACAAGGGGGGTGGGTCACAAAACGGCTTTAGGAAACAAATTGATGATTAAGAAACTCAGTGGTTTGGGGATGGGAGCCAGGCTCAGCACCCCCATTCTAGTCTGTCTCCATTGACTTACAGCCCAGCCCCCATAATGGGGATAAATCAGCTGGCCACCAATTTGTCAGGGCTTCTCTGAGCTTGAGGAGGATTTCATGGGACAGCCGTGCTGAAGCCATAAATTTGTTCTAGGAATAAATGTTTCCTTCCCCATGGGGCAGCCATCTGGCTCAAAACTCACTTTCCAGAGCCAAAGCCCAGGCACCTGCCAGAAGGAGTCGGGGGCTTTGGGCACCTAAAGGCACCATGTTCTTCCCCAGCCCAGAGCAGCTCCTCCTCATTCAGCACCTCTCTTTTTCCTTCTGGGCCCAGGGATTGCCCTTCTGAGTCTGTCTTCTGTCCCCTAGGAATTTGGGCATGCAACCCAGGAGAACACAGGTAGACAGACTCCAGAGAAAGTCGGCTTAGAAAGCCAGGACAGGTAGAAGGGGCTGTCCATGCCTTGGAGGAGCTAGCGGCTGAGAGTGTGAGTTCAGAGGAGGATTTCCTCTGTCCTTGTTCCAGCTCCTGCTCACATTAAACCCTGTCTTCCCAAAATGAAAGGAGAAGCAGGCTGCCTCGGCTCCTACAGAAAGGAAGTCACACACTTCCTCTTGGATTTCCTGCTTGTGACAGCTGAACTTGAGACTGCCACCCCCATGTCCTCTGCCTGCTACAGGGAGATGGGGGCGAGGTGGTGCCAGGACCGTGTGTTACAGGGCTGAACCTTCACAGCACAGAAGCCACTAGGGCCAGTATGGCAGCACCAAAGTCCAAGACCCTGAACTGAAAGCACCTTTGCCCCAAGCCTGCTTCCTGGCTACTCAGCAAATGACAACTCATTTGACCCTGAAAGCCACCTCCTCAGATCTGGGCCATCCTTTGTCCTCTGAGAGGAAAGATTTGAGAGGGATGCAGAAAGGACAGGAAGGGGAGTCTGGCCTGAGAGGGAGGTGTGTGTTCCTTGCCAGGTGCTGAACTGGGCATCATTATTTACTACACAGTAGATTTGTCTGGAAGAGCCCAAGCTTGTCATTTCACTGGTGCCACTTGATGATGCTGAAGAGTAATTACCAATGATTAATTACTTACATGGGCTGCATGTTTTTATTCCAGCTCAATTAAAATGCAACACAAAGCTCTCAGTGCTAGGCCAGCCTGCCTCCTGGGTCCCTCTTCTGCAAATCCCGGACCACTTGAAGGATCCCAAGGACCCCAGGCTGCTCCTGGTGGGGCTGGTGCCCCGGGGTGGCACTGGCAGAGCCTTGTAGCAGCCCACATTGGCTGTACTCAGATGAGAGAAATTGGTGGCCATCTAGGGGACAGTAACCTGGGTATCTCAGGTGTATACAACCTTGCCCCAATTGTGACCCCCATGAGGGCCACCTTTCCAAGGGGGATAGGGGAATCATCTTAGCATCAGGATGTGTGAATGTCTGTGCCTGCAAGCTAACCAAAGAAGGGTAATGCTGAAAGATTTGGTGAGACCAGGCACAAGCAGAATTTTTCTGGGCCATGTGATTATGTGTGCATGCATTAGTGAGTGTGTCTGTCTACGGGAACCTGACAATGCTGGTGTCCCAGCAACTATACTTAGCTGCCTCCCTGCTAGGTTTAATTCCTCCCTATGGGTGACTCCTCAGCCACCGGGCTAGGTAGGGCTCTCTCCTTTCTCTGCAGGAGGCTGATGGAGACTTCTTCCTCCTCCCCCTTAAGGTTTCTGGGCAGATCCAGGGGACCAGGGAGGCACCACAAATGGCAGACCTAAGACTCCCCCACCCACACACATTCATGCCCAGCGGGGCCCTGGACAGGGCTGGAATGGCCATTGATTGGCTTTTATTGAGTTTGGCTTCCCTGCTGTGGGTTTGAAGGCCTCTACCACCCTAGCTCCATGCCAGTCGCATCCCTGGAGCCTTGTGAGTGGCTATATTAAATAGGATTTAGAAAGACTCCCACCAATAGATCCCTAGTCCCCATTTCCTGCCAGAGGGACCCAGGGCTCCCAGGGGAGGAAATAAAGGGAAGGGGGCGGCCAAGGGCCAGGAGAGACCACCTCTGCTCCTGTCCTTATCCAACCTTGCCTATGCCCAGCATAGTAGACTCCTTCCGTAAGGACAGCTACAGCAACAGGGATCCTAAGGAGCCCTAAAATATAGAGGGGACGTGAGCAAGATAGGAACTCACCTGGCAGAGCTTCCAGGAGCAGATGAGAATGGAGGGTCACAGACATGCCCTGCCTCAAAACAGAGCTTCATCCTGGCTCCAGCCTTGAAGCAGAAGAGATGCCTTTCTCCAACCTAATCACAAATCCTGCCATCAGAGAGCTGGCATGGCCTCTCCACATTAATGTGGTCCAGAAGTGACCCAAGAGTGGTGGTAGGCCCACTCCATGCGTGGTCTCCCAGCATCCCTGGGCCCTGCTGCTTAGGGCAGACCCAGACTTTCCTCTGCTCAGCACCTGGCCATAGGGGTTCTTCCCAGCTGCTCCTTCCAGAAGTCTAGGGTAAAGCCCTAAGGCACCAGCTCTGTGTGCACAATTGCTGTTCCTTCTGGAAGAGGTCTTTCGATTTTCCTCATTGTCTCCCCAGAGGTCCAGGAAGAGGATAATTCACCTTTTAAAACAAGGGGATTCTTAAAACAAGTGTCTTGTCAGGGGTCTCAAGGGGTCTCCCAAGAGGCCGCTGGCCAAGTTACATTTCCCAGCTTGCTTAGGGCCACTGGCCACCAGGTCCAATTGAGCTGTCACCTCTTCTCCCAAGAGAAAGAAGAAACTCTCAAGTCTCCATGGTCAGAAGGGCCAAGTTTAGCCCTTTTCCTTTCCTCAGGAACAGCTCTCCATCTTTACCCTTTGGCTGCCCCTGGCCACCTCAGGCCCAGCCACTTTGTGTGGTTGGCACTACCTTGCTTTCCTTGTCCTTTACCAAATAGCCAAAGGGGCTGAGGGCCATTCCTGAGGCTTTATTTGCTTCATCCATGACCTCAGCTTGCTGCCCACCAGAGCCCATCCAGGAACCAGGCTCCACCTCCTCCCCAGAGAGGAAACCTTACTGTTTGCTGTCGCCCCAGGCTCTTCAACTTGAGGAATCATTAGCAGTTTCTGCTCTCACCCTGTCAATCTGTTCCCAAATCATCCACACAGCTGAAGAACACCTTCCCCCACAGCCAAGGGAAGCAGGGTGGGGTTAGGAAGGAGGCCCTGAACGCTGCTCTGGACCAGGGCCCACTTCAGGAGTCAGCGCAGGGCCCTGTTTATTTACCAAGCTGAGGGCCTGCTGGAAGGAAGGTAGAGGGGGCAGGGCAGGGCCTGCTGTGGTGGTCTGGAGCACTGAAGAGCTGAGATGGAGGGGTGGGTAAGCTGACGGCTGTGTTGGAGGGGTGGCTGTGGAATGTGCAGGGCTCAGCTCCAGCCCATTTAAGGTGATGCTGACAGTCTTGGGTCCCAGAGGCAGTTTGAGTCCCATCGATCCTCAGAGCTACAAGGGTCCCAGAGGATTTGGGAGCCCAGAGTTGATAGGAATGACTAGTTGAGTATACAATTATTGGAACTTCCAACCAGGGAGGCCTCAGAGGAAAGCCCCAGGCTCACCAGGACAGAGGCTTTGGAAGCCTCTATGACTGCCCCCTAAAGCCCTCTCACAGAGAAGCCCCCAAGCTAAAGGCCCCTCCACATATGGGCAGGTGAGCCCTTGAAGGATTAAGCCAAATGTGTAGGATCTGAATGGAGGTGAGACTGTGGATTCAAGTCCTGCCATTTGTCTCTCATGTGGCTGAACAGAGGTGAGGGTGTTAGAAGCAGGAGTATGTATGCAGAGGTCTCTGGGTGCTGGTGGTGAGAAGGGCAGTAGTGGTGATGGGGACAGGCATTGGGGTACCTGGAGCCTGGGAAGTGTGAGCAGGTAAAGGGCTCTTTGCATTAGAGCCCAGCCACAAAGCAAAAACCACAGCATGCCACCCAGCAAGGCACTACTCTGTGCCGTCCTGCCTGTGTCTTGGCTGTTCCCAGCAGCCTCCCCTGGGTGCATTCTGGTCTCAGGCCCTTGCTTCTTCCCCTTCTAGTGGAAAAATACACTCATGCCACACTAAAGACAAAAGTGTGAAAACTGGGGTCAGAGCATCGGTGCCCTGCAGCTGCTTCCTGACACCACCCAGGAGTCTTCATGTCCCCTGAGAAGCACCATCTCAGTGATGGTGTGATAATCTTACAAGGGAACAAAGGAGACCCTGAGAGCATACCTCACTTGACCAAAGTCAAACTCAAGTTAAACACCAGTTGGGCAAGAGGTTTCTTGCCTAAGCTTTTCCTGCTGCCCATAACTGCCTTTTCCCTTCAGGACACCCAGTCAGTGCCAAAGTGCCCCTGGGAGAGCTCTAGGGCCAGGCTGCCTATGTTTTAAACCTGGTTCCACTACTTCTGGTCAAGTTCATACCTCAGTTTCCTCATTTGTAAAATGGATAATACACTTCTTCAAAGGGTTGTTATGAGGATTAATTGAGTTGTTATTTGGAGAATGTTTAGAATGACACCTGGCACTAGAAAGCATGTCAGCTCTCAGCTACAACTTAGATCCTCCCCTGTTCCTGTGTATGTGTCTGTGGGACCCCATGTGTGGTCTTGTCCCCCGCATTCCCCACCCCCTTGCTGCTGCTCAGCTGGAAAGCCACCTCCCTCCCCTGCTCTGACAGGCCTCACTACTTGGATAATCTTCTGGCCGCAGGATTGGACTTGACGCGCTGTCACGTCGAATCAGCTTCTGAGCCACTGCAGCCCTGACAGCACAGGGCTTGGGGAGGGAAAGGAGGGGGTGGCCTAGCTTCTGAGCTGAGATCAGAGCAACCTGCTGGAGGTGAGGAGGGTGGAGCAAAGGAAAGCTGCTATGGAAAGGCCTTCTTGCACAGTGAGGAGCCCGGGTGGTGGTTTGCAATGCCTCAGGAGTGCCCGTGAAGGTGGGCAGGTGGGAGGGCCTGGAGAGTTGAGCAACCCTGCAGAGCACTGTGGGAAGAGAGATGGAGGTCTGGGACACTAGATAGAGGTAGCCTAATGGGGACCCCAGAGCCAAGGTAATTCATTAGAGGGAGTCTTCACACCCTGGTACACATGAGGACCACCTGGGAGCCTTGTTTTGTTTTTGTCTTGTTTTGTTTTGGTTTTGGTACTGGGGATTGAACTCAGGGGCACTCGACCACTGAGCCACATCCCCAGCCCTATTTTTTGTGTTTTATGTAGAGACAGGGTCTCACTGAGTTGCTTAGCGCCTCGCCATTGCTGAGGCTGGCTTGTTTTGTTCCTGTTTGACTCTAGGATCCTTCTAACAGATTCTAATTTGGTAAGCCTGGGTTAGGTCCCTGGATCTTGCATTTTTACTGACCTCCCCAGCTGCTTCTGATATCTGCCAGAATCTGAGAACTGCTGAGAGCCCACCCTTCCCCCTCAGAGGTAGGGGGCTCCAGGGGCTCTGCCCAGTGTGATTCAAGTGCCCCATAGTGACCCCTACACTTTCCCCAAAGCCCCTCTCCTGGTTCCCTCTGACATGCCTTTTCTCTCCTCCCATTTGCTGCCCACACATGCAGGTCTGGGCCCACTATGAGGAGCAGCCAGTGGAGGAGGTGATGCCTGTGCTAGAGGAGAAGGAGCGATCTGCCAGCTACAAGCCTGTATTTGTGACTGAGATCACTGATGACCTGCATTTCTATGTGCAGGATGTGGAGACAGGTGAGTGACCCAGCACCTCTGGCTTAAAGCTCCTGCATGGTCCAGCCATCTCAGGGAGGGAACCCCTCTTCAGCAGGAGGGAGGAGCACAGCCCAAGGTTCCAGGAGACTCCCCTGCAGAACCTATGCTGTTGGTACCCCATCCCCACCCCTTGGGCCCAAGATTCATCTCAGAAACCCACAAGTGAGCCCTGGAGTGGCAGGGGTGGCAAGGCTAAGCAGGTCCTCTGAGGACGAGTGAGATAACAGATTTGTCTGGGTGGTGCCCTGAGACTCTTAGGTAATGGTTTTGCTCCCAGACACCCCTGGCTGGGCTGAGCATGAGGATTTGTAGCCCTCAAAGTCTGTCAGGAAGCAAGGAGCAAATCGCCTATATGTAGTCAGGAAGCACCAACCAGCATGGCTCAGTTCCCCACCCCAGCTTCCCCGGGAAGGTGACAGCCTCACTTCTCCTTCTCCAGAGGTTAGCATAGCTGGAGTGGTGGCTAGTTTCCATGGCAACAGGCAGGCTCTGGGGGAAGCCATCCCCTGGCAGCCTTTCTGAAGGACCCTCTCCACTCTCCTGTCCTTGAGGGCTGTGTACTGTGACCAGTCCCCTAGTCAGAGACCTCAGGCCTCTTGAGGACAGAGGGCAGTAGAGATGGCTCTGGCAGCAGCTGGCTCCACTTTTCATCTCTACCCCTTTACTCTCCTGCTTCTTCTCACACCTCCCCCAACCCCACCTTCTGTGCTGGGAAGCAAGTTAGTTGGGAGCAGAGGAAAAGGTTCTTAGAACTGCCTCTGGGTCCAAGGAACCAAATCCTTGGCAGAAGAGGCTACAGAAATCACTGGCACCTCCAGTGGGCAGCCCCCTAGATGGCGGGATGTGGCTCTGCCCCCACACCCAGGCCCACTCCAGATTGCCAAGAGTCTCGTCTCAGCTACTTCCCCTCTAATGACATTTTCTAGGCAGCTGCTTTTGTGGCAATGTCATTTCACCAAGAAAAACTTGACCATTCTGGCCTTGGGCTGGCTCTGCTTACAAAGAAAAAATGCGGGGGAGGGTAAAGATGTAGCTAAGTCCTCAGGATTAGGTTCTCTTGAGGTTGACCACAATCCTAGTGAAAGCTGACCCAGCAGTCGCCTTGGAAATGAACCCAGGAAGCGTCCAGCCTCCAGGTCTGAGCTTTGTGGCAGGGAAGACCCAGGTTTATGGTGTGTTTCTAGGGAAGAATCAGAGTTGTTCATTAGCCAAGGAGCCAGGCCCTCAGAGACCTTGAGGGAAGGGAGCTCAAAGTAGACCTTGCCTAGGATACACTGACTCCCCAGCCGCCCCACGTGGGGAGGACCTGCTGTGAATAACACCTGGCTCTGAAGTCTCCAGGGGGCAACTCTGGAGGGAGCAAGTCTTCCTGTGACTGCCCTGCCACAATAAACCCCACCTCCTGTCTCTGGCAGCTCTAGGAAACCAGGATACTAAAGGAAATGTTATCTGAGGCAGAATATAAAGAAAAAAGAGAAAAACACATGTTCAGAGCGTAGGGGGAGACAAGGGAGGGAGATGCCATGTGGATTATGGTGGGCTTCAGAGAAGACATTGCTGCCCTTAGGTGGCTCCATAAAACTCATGAAAATAAACCCCAGATTCATAGGCTCCCACTCAGGGAAGCTTCCATCTCCTTGGGGACATCCTCTCGTTATTCTTCCTTCTCTCAATTAAAGCCCACTTTCAGGATGAAAACATTGACATAGTCTGCAAATGATCAAGTGGGCTCTGTAAGGACCTCCCACAGGACTTCACCTGTTTGCAGAGAGCAAAAGCCCACTTCTCTTGCCCCTAAACAAAAAATACAAGAAAATGAAAGTAGAGCAAATAAGAGAACCTATGGATGTAGAGGCTTCCTCTTTGTCCCTGGCGTGTGACTCTAGAGAGGCCTGGCCTCTGTGGAGGGGAGGGATCGCCACTACCAAAGAGTCCCTATGCTCACACTGAGCCATGTGAATGGTAGGACTGTAGCTGTGCAGCAGCCTGAGAGTGGACATGTATCTTTGTGTGCCTATGCAGAGATCATTTTCAGTGCAGTTGAATTATTAAGCACCCTGCATGCATTGGGGATTCTCCTAGGCCTTGCGCAAGTAAACAGAAATGAGTGAGCTGCGCTCTGTGCCCTGAAGGAGCACCCACTGTAGTGGCAGAAACATAAACACAGACAAGGAACGTAAAGGGTTGATGGTAGCAAGTGTAACAACAATAAACATATGTTCTGCACCTGTTACAGCTTGGCCTTTGGCCCTGGGGAGAGAAAGTTCTCACACTTAGACCACACACCCACAGCCCAGTCTTCCACTCAGAGGAGGGGTAGCAAAGGTCTGAGGCAGAGCTAGAACCAAAGCCAGAAGGAACACAAAAGGAGAAGCCACAGGGGATGGGTATACCAGGAACAAGTTAGGGAAAATGAGGAGGCCTCAGATGTCAGACTGTCACAAAAAAACCTATAGACAAGCAGCAGGAACCACTGACCCTAGAGTGGCCAGAGTGATGAAGGCAAGACAGAGCAGGGACAGGGACTCGCTGCCCTCCATTGATAAGAGAGGCACGAGGGTGGGAGGCAGTGGGCTGGAGCCCAGCCTGGCAGTACTGGAAGTTCTGTTCGGCACAGATCTCCCAAAGTGATAAGGGTCAGAGCAGCCCAGTTTGAATAGTTGGGGCTATAGCCCCTGCTTCAAGAATTCCTACCCCATCTTTCATGGCTCCAATTCTGAGTCCTCTTCCTGTCTGGGTCTTTATGGGATCCATCCTTCATCTCCTTTGTTGCCCCCAGGAGATATGGACAGAGTGGCTTCTGTCAATTATGGCCGGGGCCAGGCTGGCCAGCTCTCACTCTGGAGAAGGCTTCTTGAACTCATTCTTGCTCCTGTCCACTCCCCTTCCCACCTCCTTACTCAAAGCCCACGCACATTCCCAAGGACTCCCACAATCCAAGCCAGTAGTTGGAAGACAGTGTTCCTACAAGTCCCCAAGTGTCCCACATTTTAAGATGGACAGCATGAAGCATCTTGAGTGGAAACTACAGAGGCCCTGCTTGGGCTGGGGGCAACCCAGGCTGTGGTACCCTCCAGAGTTTCACACCCGACTTAGTCCCAAAATGAGGCTCCGGTGAAACATGGCAACCGGGACCCACTACCCTCTTCTTCCTATAGGCACCCAGCTGGAGAAGCTAATGGAGAACATGCGCAATGACATCTCCAGCCATCCCCCTGTAGAGGGCTCCTATGCTCCCCGCCGGGGAGAGTTCTGCATTGCCAAATTTGTAGATGGAGAATGGTAAGCCACCCAGACCAACAGGGCACAGGGCCTTAATGAGGGAAACAGGGATGTCCTGGGGTGCAGACTTATACAGCTACAGCTGGATTTCAGGTGTTAGCCTGAGTGTCTGCTTTCTGCTGGATTTTTAGTGATGGCGTCCACCAGTTCTATCCCTGTGAGTCCCTACAGTCCAGCCAGCCTCTGGAGGATGAAGTGGCATCCCTCCCTGTCTCCTGGGGAATGCCGTGGTGGGTGCACTGCCTGGCTGGCTGGAACTCTCCAACACAGCCCTCATCCTCAGGGAAGAATGATGTCACAGGAGTGAGGCGGAGGCGGGTTCACATTGAGCCCAGACCAGCCGCCTGACCCTCCACCTCTGCTGTCTGGGACATGAGCTACAGCACTCACAGGCCAGAAGAAGGTCACGATGTGTGATCTACCAAGGGTAGGGCCCATGGCCTTCCTAGGGTGACGAAGTGACTTGGATGTGTTCCCTGCTGCGGCCTCCCAGACAGATCTGCCGGCTAATTACAGCTGCTGTTTAGTGTGCTGGGTTTAAACAGCAGACATCAATCTAGTCATTAGTCTTGTTGCTTTATGCCCCAAGGACACATTAATCTGCTCCACATGCTCCCTTCTCCCTCTTGCACTCCCAGCTCTGCTCTGACTCCATTAGATGGTGTCCACAGCACCCTGAGGCTGGACTTCCATAGAGGCCGGGAGCTGCCCTCTCTAACACCAGGAGATCCTGGGCAAGGAAATGCTATGCCCCCAAGCCCCAGGGGAGCTGGATTCCTTGGGGCTGTCCCTTAAGCTTTGCCTGTGATGCAATTGCAGGTACCGTGCCCGAGTAGAGAAAGTTGAGTCTCCTGCCAAAGTACATGTCTTCTACATCGACTACGGCAATGTGAGTGTTGGGGCCCTGCGGAGAAGCAAGCGAGGAGCTACCATCACACACAGAAGTCCCTTAGGCCAAGTCCGTCTGATCTCTCTAGGTCCCTCTGAGCTTCGTGACAGAGCTATGCACTTTTGGGCACCTCTGCTGTTCATATATCAGGCCTGGCCTGAGTGACCAGGCAGGATGGGTATCTGTTACCAGAGGCTTGCAAGCACTGAGAGGTCCCACACCAACCACCCCCATCAGGGATGAGGGCCCAGGGCCTCTGTAGCACAGGAAGGCCTTTTATACTCTGTGGCTACTGGTGCTCCTGCTGAGCTAGACTTTTTCTTCTGTAGATCACCAGCGCATCTGCAAGCCAGCTGCCAGGGAAAGGACATTCACAGGACTGAGTGCATGGTATCCCTGGGGAAAAAGGCTCTCAGGCTGGTCCTGGGAGTCTGTAAACAGTCTCTGTGGGATTCCCTATAGGCTCAGCAGCAGACAGGAGAAAGGGTATAGTCAAGGAACTTGGTGCTGCTCAGGTGTGACTGTGGTCTTCTGCTTTCCTCCTGAACCCTCCTCAAAGACTAGCATGGAGCAGAGAGAGCCCAAAGCTGGGCTATGCTCCCCACTTGTCACCTGGGCACACACAAGGAAAAGGTCTTGCCAGGCTGGGGTGACCCCACCCACCTGGGCCAGAACCAGGGGCAGGCCCACATACTGCAGGGACCCTGTCTCAGTATGCTCCCCAGCACACCTCCAGCATCCTCCTGTTCCATGGAGTAGTAGCTAGGGAGCCCCACAGAGGGAAGAGCGTTGGAAGGAAACAGTGGAGTCCAGCTGTCGCCATGATTTCATTAATGGGAACCACCGAGTATGCCAGAACCAAGTCCAGAGAGAGGGCAAGAGTCTCACCTTCCCCACTGGCTGCCGGTGCAAGGACGTGTTCTTCCAGGGCTCACCAGCTGTGTGTGTGGCTAAGTAGAACCAAGTTGTGGGGCCAGTAGGGAAGGCCCAGAGTTGGAATTCTAAGGGGCCTGTCACAGAGGGTTGTCCTTAAGAGCAAGGGGGCATTGAATGTGTTATACTGTTGGCCTGGTGCTTCCTCTGCAGAGAGAGATCCTGCCATCCACCCGCCTGGGGACCCTGCCCCCTGCCTTCAGCACTCGAGTACTGCCAGCTCAAGCCACGGAGTATGCCTTTGCCTTCATCCAGGTGCCCCAAGATGTGAGTCTTCTCCTCCCAAAGCAGGCTGTCCCTTCAGCAACTGCCACAGTCTCCCCAGGCTGGCAGGAAAAGATGGAAACAGTGAAGAATTGTTAATGATAGGACTCAGGAGATGGGAGTGATTGTGGAAATTGGGGGCAGGAACCACAGGTGAGGTGACATGAGAGTGTTTCAGCTGGGGTCTAGAGAAATGGGGAGGCATGGGAGCAAAGACTAGGCCACCACCCTGCATCCTAGGGGCCTTGTGGGCAATGGCAGGAGATGAGAAGGTAAAGGTCAGTGAAGGGCCCAGGTGCTATGTCTGAGGGGGGAAGTGGCAACATTTTCAGCCAAAGGGTGACATGAACAAATCTGTTTCCGAAAGTTAGTTCTGATGGCATTGCGGATGGGAGAAAATGGAAGGAATGGTAGGGAATAATGGCAGCTGCCCTGGCTGGAGACGGTGACAGCCATACTAAGGACATCAAGTGGGGATATGGAGGAAGGCTGGACAGGTCTCAGACACATAGCCACATCAGAGGGGTAGGGGTATAAGGGAAGGAAGAATCTAGGACCAACTTGGTTTCCCACACATGGACATGTTGCTGTTGGCCAGGGGGAAGGAAAGGGAGCTGCTCTCCATGTGGATATGTGGTTTTCCATATGGAAAAGAGAGAAGACCTAGAGTTACGGTTTGAGTATTAAGACCATGGGAAGTGCACAAGACTGCAGTGGTATGTGAAGGGTGTGATGGAGACTGGAGAGAAGCTCCGGAGCACTGGCATTCCTGCCACCTGAGGGCAAGGAGCCCAGAGGCAGTATAGGCTGCAAGAGGGGAGGACCTATGCTCGGGGTCATAGGTGGCCCTCGGTCACCAAGTAGGAGAGCCAGTGTGCAGGCTCCCACTCCCCGGGGAGCTCCAGCAGGCTGAGACTTCATCTTTGAGGAGGGCAGGGTGTGAGAAGGCATGGCTGGTGCTGCATCAAGGCAGAGTGCCAGAAGCAAAGGAGAAGGTGGGAATCGGCACTGGCGACTTTCTCCTATCTTTTTGTAAAATGTGCTGAAGGGAAAAAGACCACAGAAGACACTGAGGGCATGTATCACAAAATGAGTGAAGGAGAAGTCCACAAGGGTGGGGAGGCCTGAGGGTGACAAGTGCCCAAGATGCCAGTAAAGACAAAACCAGGGACCTGATGCAGTCACTGCTGGAGCCAGAGACTGCAGAAGGTAGGAGATGAGAGGGGCCAGGGCAACAAGCAGAGGTTACTTTGGGACAGGAAAAGACATTTTTTCCTCAGACACAGGACAGCTAGGTGGGGGCCTAAGGGTAGGAGAGAAAAATGGCTTGTGTGCAGATGCCTGGAATGAAGGGAAGAGGGTCCTTCCTGTCCAGTGCCTGTTCCCCTTGATGGGACCCAACAGGAAGGGCACTAGGCCCCTGCTGACCTTGTTTTCTTGGAGGTCCGCGGAAGACCCAGGGCCCAAGTGGCTGCTTAGTTTTCCTCCACCCTCTCACTAACATGGCTGGGGCCCTTCCCAGGAGGATGCTCGCACAGACGCCGTGGACAGCGTGGTCCGGGATATCCAGAACACTCAGTGCCTGCTCAACGTGGAACACCTGAGTGCCGGCTGCCCCCATGTCACCCTGCAGTTCGCTGACTCCAAGGGTGACGTGGGGCTGGGCCTGGTGAAGGAGGGGCTGGTCATGGTGGAGGTGCGCAAGGAGAAACAGTTCCAAAAAGTGGTAAGTGACGCAGAGAATATCCCCGCGCACCCCACCACCATCATCATAGTTGAGGGACGGGGGAATGTACTCAGAGCCAGTGAGAGAGTGGGGAATCCACCACCCTGCTGGTCCTGCTGGGGAAAGATAATGGATTTGGGTTTGTTGGGGTTTTTTTAAAAAAATCTAATTACATCCCAAATTAATTGGCTGTGGGCTTGGCTGAGAAAGCAAACTGGAGCGGAAAGTTTCCCTTTGCATGTACCCCCAGGTGACAGGCTGCAGAGCCTTGCCAGGGGTAAGAGTGTCAAAGCCTCGCTCACTGTCTCTGCCAATCTCTTACTTTTCCATAAGGTACACCACCCAAATCCTAGCACCCAGGGCCACCCAGAGTCGGAGTTGCCGAGGGGGCACTACCACAAAGACTGTCACAACACTTCTCAAAGGCCTCAGCACCCTGGAAAGGGCCTAATACCGGGGGCCTAGGAGCACCACCACTGAGGAGATGGGAAAGTCACCCGAGGGAATGGGGCCTCCCGTTCATGAGATGGGGACTTGCTGCCTTATCACCTCACAGGTGGATGTCAGTCAGGGAAGCTGATGCCTGGGTGCACCCTGCTCTGTTCCATGATTGGTTGTTGGGTCTGGGCTCTAGATGCTGGGCAGCCCCTCCACTCGGTACCACATGCATCTGAGTCCCTCCCTGACCTCACATCAAGTACCAGCTGGGTCCCCTGCAGTGCCATTGCCCAAGACTGGACCTGACTAAACAGCAGCAGGTAGTGAGTGCCCAGGTCCTCCCCAGGCTCCTCAGAGATGCGGCTGTGGAAGCCAGATTCCCAGCCTCTCCTCACTCAGCCCACTGCTCTCCCCTCAATGCCTCAGGCCATGTGGTGTGCTGGTGGCTGGTGGACCAGTGGCACTAGTTATGCACGTGGATACTCTCTGGAAGAAAATACCAGTGTGAATTTCTACTGTGTCTCCAAACAATGTGACCTCTCCCATCCTCCCCTCAGATCCTCAGTTTCCTTGGATGGCTTCTAAGAGTTTAGCTAAAGTTTCCCTGTAGAATTGGAGATCTTAATGTCTCTGTAAGAAGCTACCCATAAATTCTCTGGTATCTAGAAATTTCTTTTGCCCTAGTCCCTGGGGCAGACACCTACCACATGTTCATTCATTGGTTCATTTTCTCAGCAAGCGTTTACTGAGGGCCTCCCGTGTATCAGTGAGAAGAGACAACATTGGCCCTGTGGAGCTTACATTCAAGCATGAGTAGACAAAAGACAAAAATGAATATAAGTGAATTAAACAGAATATTAAGAAATAAATACAGGGAAAAAGAAGAAATGGAACCAAAAGGATCAGGAGCATAAGGGGATATAATTTTAAATGGGGTCATCTGAAGCTATATTAAGAAAATGGTGTTTTATCAAAAGACTTGGGACAGGATAGATAGCCAGATGGACCTCAGGGGAGGAGTGCTCTAGGTGTGTGAAACAGCCAGTGCAAAGAGTTAAGGAGCCCAGAGACCTCTGTACTGTATTTTGGTGCTTACTCTGGGAACTGGGACTCCTGCAGGGCTTTGAGCACCTGAATGACATGGAGCTGACCTAGCGTCTATCTGCAGGGTCATTCTGGCTGCTTAGCTGAAAAGGCCCCTTCCTTGACCTCTCTCTTCTTTTCTTCCCCTCAGATCACGGAGTACCTGAACGCCCAGGAGTCAGCCAAGAGCGCCAGGGTGAGTTCTCGCCTCAGCCCCCCCAGAGTATACTGGGTTGAGAGGCTTGGCCCGGTGGGTCCAGCAGGTCCCACATCCTGAACAGACACGTTCTCTTTCCTCTCACAGCTGAACCTGTGGCGCTATGGAGACTTCCGAGCCGATGACGCTGATGAGTTCGGCTATAGCCGCTGAGGAGAACCGTGCCTGGCCCCCAGCACCGCTCACGCCATTACTCTTCCTCTGCCAGGAGGGCGTTCCAACTCCAGACCTGGGGGAGAGAGGTGTAGATTGGTCCAGCTTTGCTTCTATGTATGGAAACGTCTCATAGGGTGACATCAGGCCTTGGGGAGGAGGGTAGCCTGAGGCTCACTGGGGACAGACCATCCTCCCCTGGGATGACCGCACTGCTGTCCAGTCTCTCCCAGCCAATTTTATATTTTTATTTGGGGGGTTGTGGTTTTTTAAAAAATTGTCCTCAAATCAGGAAGAAATATGAATGACTTTGTCCTAGTGAAGGGGGTAATCCTGATGCCCAAGACCAGCTGCCTGCTGGCACCCACGTCACCCCAGACTGCCCTTCCCCAGCTCTGTCCAACTGTTGATTATGTGATTTCTCTGATACATTCACTCTCAAATGCCAGCGTCTCCACATCTGCCCCCTCACCAGCCCATTCTGTATTTAAAGCTTTCAAGGTCCAATAAAATAGTACCTGCTGTCTGCAGCCCTCACTGTCGTGCCAAGAGCCTGGGATCTTAGCAGCCCCAGCCAGGAGGAGACCGGGACACCCAAATGACCCCCAACTAGTCATCCAGATGCCTGGCCACAGTCCCAGAAAGCGCAGCCTACTGGAAACGAGGCAGTTCATAGGGTCCCCAGCAACCCCTGGGGCCTGGTCGCAACCACTGGCAGCATGACCTTCATACAGAAGACTGGACATCTTTTTTGATTCATTGTGCGTGTCCGCCCTCAGGGACCTTAAAGAATTAGAGAATCTTGGCTAGCGGGCCCAGGCAGGAGGTGCTGGCTGTACTACGGCAGGTCCTGCTTGAGCCCCGGAAAGGATCCCAAAGGGAATTGAGTGATGGGTGAGATGAGTCCCCCAGTTCCTGCTGGGGCTGGTACACAGTGCATTAAGAACAAGGCCCCCTTGTCCTTCACTGGAGAACAAAGCTGGAAGGACAGGTTGCTGAGAAAGGTCCAAGCCCCTAGCAAGGAGACCTGTGTGCGCCACACTAGCTCCTGTTCTGTCCTCAAGCCAGAGCTGGCCCAGAGCTGTTCCCACCTATGAGGGGAAGACCCACTAGGGCAGCCATGTGGTATGCAGTGAGGACCCTGTCACATTCAGGGAATGCCAGGGAGGAAGGTAGAATTGTGTGAGAGAGAGGGATGAGGTCACCACTCAGGGCATCCAGTGTCCAGCCCTGCCCATCTTGGACACGAACTCTGGTGAAACCTGGTGTCAGGTCTTCCTGCTGCCCCGTAGTAGTCCTCTATCCTTGGGAGAGGGGGTGTCAGTGCAGGTGATAGTCCTGACTGGCCAGCTCTCCTCCCAAGCCAGGGGTCCTGCCCAAATACTTGTTCTGGACACAGTTTACGTGGGCTTCTGCCTTTAAGCTAAAAAGGTGTGTGCCTCTCAGACTCCCGGTGCCCACGTAAGGAGAGAGACAAGAGTGAGAAGACCCAGGGAGGGGTGGAGGGAGAAGCGTGGAGTTGGTTCAGCTCCAATAACTACCACGTTTCTCTTTCTCTCTTGGGCCCTGTGTTTCTGCCTGCAGCCCCACGGGGCTGGTCAGAGCAAGTGCTGTGCTCCTTGAGTCACATCCTTTACGGTTCAGTGAATTGCATTTCCCATGATTGCGTCCACCCCTAGGGGTCCACCCAATCAGCAGGAGTGCGATGGTGGCACGTGGGAATCTCTTCATCATGCCCACTCCCAGAGAAGCTGTCCTGCCCCCAGCAGGCAGGCTGCTGTCACTATGACCTCTCATTTTATTTTTGGCCATGGAAAAGAAAGTGCCCATCTCACTCACTTCTCTGCCTCCAAGGTACTTACCAGAAAGGCCAAGAGGTAGGGTGCTGTGTATTCACCATGAGCACCCTCAGCAGAGGGCAAGATGCCAGCCCACTCTTTTGTAAAGGGTCTGAAATCATCTCCCTGTCTTAACAGTTGCCTTGGTTACCTCTGCGCCCAAGGATAAACCCTCCTTAGTTTTCCAATTGAAATTAGGCCTGGACCTTCCCACTCCTTATTTCCTTTCTCTTCGAAGGCTGGTTTAGACAAAGGTCAAAGCAGTCACCAGGCAGGACAGCACTGCTCTGCTTGCCTGGTGTGAGCCCCAGCAAGGTGTTCCTCTCTCCCACATCTCTTGAGTTCCTGAGGTTTGTCCCAGGGAGGGCTGGGACCAGAGTGAAGCAACACACTGCCAAGGGTGCAAAATCGAGAGAAGCCTTCAAATGGTGTGTGTGTGTGTGATGCACAGCATTTTCTGCCTTTGTCCCAGCTTGTCCTCTCAGTGTCAGTACTTGCAAGTAACACTAAAAGAGCCTCTACAGGTTCTTCCTCAACCCCCGTAGAGCTTGCTCCTTGACCTTGGGATCATGGGTTCTGCTTCCTGCCCACCTTCCCTATTGAACAGCAAAGTCATCCACACATCCAGGTTTCCACCTGGCAGGGATGGAGCCAGTACAGAGAGCAGCCAGTACAGCTCCTTTTGGGTTCTCAAGGGGCATGTGGCTAGGCAAGGACGCTGCAGACGCCGTAACATGTACAAGCCACAGCAGTGGACAGTTCCTAGAACTTCAAGGAACTGAGCCCGGGTCTGGGTGGCTGGGAATGTGTCCCAGAGGAAGAGGGGAAAGTTAGAGCTATCAGATGGCAGGAAAGCATGGCTCATCTCCCGGCAAGCTTTGGGAGTTCCTGGGTCTTGCGGGCTGATGCAGCAGAGCCTAGGGTTTGGGGTGGACACTAGAGAGGTACTGATATTGGAGACCCCTCTCTGCATCTTCCCTCATCTTCCCTTTCCCAGCTCCATGCAGGACAGGGGAAGGCAGGCAGTGGAGGAAGGGCTCCTATAGCGGCCTTGCTGTATTTATTGGTTTGATTATTTCTGCGTCCTGGGGAGAGAGTCAGTGAACCCCTTTTCTTGCATCAGGCCATGTTGGGAAGCACGAGGGAGGGGCTGGAGAGCTGGTGCCTCAAGAGTGATTATTGATGTCCTAATTACAAGAGGATGCTAATTTAATTTGAACCTAATTACAGTGCACTACCCTGGGTGGCATGTGTTTTAATAATTAACGTCCTTCAGATGCGTAGGAGTGTAATAATATTTACACTAGGTTGGCCAGCAGCCTGGGGAGGCGGGCTGGGGGCCCATACACCACCCTCCCCCTGGACAGCTTGGCTGCTAGCAGGTGGGGAAGATGGCACATGAGTTTTGGTCGCCTAGTATCTTGTCATCCTTCCCAGGAAACATGCTTGGGCCTCATTTCCAGCCATTTCCTTGACCCAGCAAGCTACTTTGCTCCACAGGGTGCTGCACTAGAACTCTGAAATCCATCAGACAGGCAAGATCTATGGGTTCCATCTCCCCTCCACCCTCCCCCCCCACACACTCCAAGCCACAGGACAGCGCTGTGGCTCCTGCCTGCCTGGGCCATCCAAGGGAAGGGCTTGTTTGAGGGGAGGGGTGCTTAGGACAGGGGAGCTGCTTGGCCTTGCTCTATTTCTTTTTTCAGAGGTAACATTTGTAAGGAATCAATATCCAGAAAAGTGCATAGATGATTAGGTCACAGCTCAAGTTTTCACAAAGTGAACATCACCACACAATACTGAACCAAAAACAAGAGCACCGCCAGCCCTCCCCAGTCACCATCACCCCACGGGTAACCCCTCCTTGACTTCTGTCCCAGCTGAGTTTTGCCTGGGTATAAAGCTTATGTAAGTGGACTCAGTCTGTATTCTAACATGGGGAATTTTTCACCATTCATGTTTGTGAGATTCATCCAGTGGTCACAGTAGGTTCAGAGTATGCATTTTTTTCCTCTACTGTATGACTACACCACACTCGATTGTTATAAAGAAGTCAGAACTTGCCAGGCAGGTGGCACACGCCTGTAATCCCAGCACTTTGGGAGGCTGAGACAGGAGAATCACAGTTCAAAGTCAGCCTCAGCAACGGTGAGGCACTAAGCAACTCATTGAGACTCTGTCTCTACATAAAACACAAAATAGGGCTGGGGATGTGGCTCAGTGGTCAAGTGCCCCTGAGTTCAATCCCTAGTACCCGGAAAAAAAAAAAAAAAAAAGTTGGAACTCAACAGTCTGCAAGAGCCAGAGCTATGCTAGTCCCTAAAAGAGAATTATAATTGGCAACCGGTGGACAGGAGGTGACACTCCCTAAGAGATGAGAGGATGACAGCAGGGCCAGTTTCATTCCCAAAAAGCCAAGAGTAGCATTGTTGCCTAGCCTTCCAGAGCTTTCAGATGTGAGGAAAGGGGCCTATCAGCAAATCCAGTAGCAAAGCAGAAGAACAAGGGGCTTAAGATGGGCCAAGGAACGTCAGTGTCTCTACCAGAAGTCTTCCTAGGCAAGAGCTTCTCCAAGTGTGGCCAGCAGACCCACTACATCAGAACCACCTGGGGTGCTCGTTAAAATACAGCTGCCCAAAATAGTGCCAGAACTATATTGGGAGTAAGGGAACTAAGTCCTCATCTATCATAGCGGAAAGACAATGGGTACTATTTGAAGTTGATGAAACAAGAACCAGCATATTATTTAGCAATAAGGTGGTAACTTCCAGAAGATCAAAAACGGATGATTAAAAGTGGTTGCCTGTGGGTAGCACCGCTGGGGGTGGGGAGCACTATTGAATTTTTTAAACATAAACAAGCATTTCTAAGGCTCTTTTAAAATTCATTGTCACGTAAATATGTATGTAACTACTAGGTTCACTTCAGACCTACCGCCTCAAGCCCTGTGGGGTGAGGCCTGGAAACCTAGACTTTAACAAGCTTCCTAGCTGGTTCTGATGAGTCCTCAAGTTCAAGAATTAGCTAACACTGTCCAGACTCATTTTACAAAATGAGAAATGAGACAAAGTGACTTGCCCAAGGTCACCAGCTTATTAATGGCAGGGCCAGGAATAGAAAGCAGGTCTTCTAGCCCCAGGCCTGTGATTTTTTTCTCTACATCATGGCTCTCACCTTGGTGGATGTCCATCTCTGTGGACCTGGCCCTCAGAGACCTGCAGGGAGAGCTGGGGTCCTGGCTCAGCTGAAGGAGGCAAGGGTGCCCTTGTCCTAATGCAGAGGGGGTAACTCTTCCTGCTGCAGGCCCAGAGCCCTCAAGCAAGCAGAATACATCAAACCAAAGCATGTTCACAACACCCTCCATTTGCACAGAGCCACTACAGGATATGGTGCATGTAAAACTGCAGCTGCTTCTACCACCCAGCTTCAGCAACACCTCCGAGTCTTTTTCCAGAATGGGAATGGATCTGGCCTGTGCCATCCATAGCCCCCTGAACTTTCAGACTTTTTGGCATTTCCTGAGCTACTAGTTCCAGGCACTGTTCTAACGGTTGGAGGAAAGGAGGACATCCCTAGCCTCGTGAGGCTCATAGTATCCTGAGGAAACATCCTGGTGATAAAAAAGCCTGATTGATCTTATGGACAAATGTACAAATGCTATGGCTTTAGATTGTCAGGTTGATAGTGTGAAGGCCCAAAGATCCAGCAATTTCCTCCTGGTCTAGGGCCACAGACTGTACATTTCAGAACCCTCAACCAGGATTCATGCAACAACTAGCATTGCAGACTTGTTCTACCAATGAAAAACTGGGCAAAACAGACAGGGCAAAGTACAGTCACACAGTGGAATAGGGGATCTGTGGCCACAGAAAATGCCACACAGAAATCTTAGAAATGATATTGAGTGATGAAACACATCTCAGGACTTCAATACGATTATCATAAAGTGCAAAATCAAGGACTGCATTGCTTAGGTATATGAATATGTTGAGTGATCTCAAGGTCTAAACTGGGGTGTCTTTGAGAATGAAAAGGGACACAGTTAATCCACATGGTTGGACCACAAACATAAACGGGACCTGCCTTAAGTAAAGTGGGATGTGTGGCCCCCCTGCACATGGGTAATGAAATGCAGAAGCAAGGAGTGACTAACAAACCCCTCCAGTGGGGCAAGAGGAGCACTTCACCCTTCTAAGGAGCTGTGGAAGGTTTCAAGGACAAGGGCACAACTAGAGCAGCTCACCTGCTAAATAGGTCTTGAGGGGATGCTCTGACCAAAATCCTCTCCTGGCTGGTGGAACCTGTGTGGCACATGGCCACAGGCCTAGGGACCACCAGTTCTGGGCACTGACCAACTGGAGTCTCACCTGGGAGAAAACAGCAGAGAACTGATAAGCCTGCAGGAGATCCTTGACTTCAAGTCCCTGTTCCCTTCTCATGTTGAAGTGTAACTCTCAGATCTTAGAGCTATGGCCTGTGGGTTTCTACAAAGCTATACACTTCTGAAGCCATCACTCAGCTCAAGCCATAGAACATCAACATCCCAGAAGCTCCTTGGGGCCCTTCCTGGCAAAGGTAACAGTTATTACCTCCATCACCAAAGGTCTGGCAGTTCTTGGTGCCAGTGTTCTAAAAGACATTTTTTTTTACCAGAATCAGTTCTGGGGAAGTGATGGGACTGCATGGTCTCTGGGGGCCTTTGTCAGGCCCCTAAACTTGGTATTAGAGTTGACACTAGAGGGCTGGGGTTGTGGCTCCGTGGTAGAGCGCTTGCCTCGAATGCGTGAGGCACTGGGTTCAATCCTCAGCACCACATATAAAATACATAAATAAAATAAAATAAAAAGGTTTAAAAAGATCTTATAAAAATAAAAAAAAAAAAAAAGAATTGACACTGGATAGGGTGAGTGCCTCAGAGCCTCATGGGGCTCCCTCAGGACCTTGGACAAGGCTAGCCCGAGACAAGGACCCCTGAGACCTGCCTGAGGGCCCAGAAGAGCAGGTCCATCATCCCAGCTCCAAGGAGTCATTCAACACCCTGGGCCCTGTCAGCCTGGAAAGGGGGCAGGTGCTATTGGTGCAATTCGGTGAGCAGGCAGCCTGAGTCTACAGGTCCTCTGATTTCCTGGGCCTAGCAAATAGGTCAGCCCCCTTCACTCTGGGGCTGATATGGAGCTCTCTCCTGCAGCCACCCAAATGGCACATATCTGGGCCAGATGAGTGTGGTTGGGGGAGTAGAGGCCAATCTAAATTGGTTAGTCTAACTGATACTTCTGTTTGTCTTTGGCATGTGTTCACATGCTCAACTCACCTGTGGACACAAATGTCTCACAGTAAGAGAGACAATATTGAGGGATCCATACTCTTCTGCTAGCCCAAGTCAGCCTCCTCTCAGGCTGCCCTCTCTAGCCAGTGGCTAAATAGTTTGTCTTGCTAAGGCTTAGGCTGTAGCAGAGACTGAGAGATAGATGTCAACCAGATTAGTCATGATCAAGCTGAGCTGATACTGGCGGAGGACTAAGAAATGAGGTTACCTCAAGGAGCCGTGCAGCACAGTGGTTGAGGATGTGGCTCCAGAAGTTGGTAGGCTCTTCATATCCAGCATGTCACACACTAGCTGAGGGCTCTCACTGGAGCTAATGAACTTCTCTGAGGCTGTTTCTTCCTCTCTCAACTAAAAACAAAAAGGTAGAAGTTCCCACTTCTTAATGTTAATAAAAGAATTCATTGAGACATTTGTAAGGCCCTTTGCACGTGACCCAGCAGAGATTCAGTGCTCAGGGTACAGCTGGGGAAGACAGTGTGAGCAACCTGCTTGTACCCAGGTAGCGCCTGGCCTGAACTTGGCGAGAGTTTAGGCAGCCCCGAGCTATTTGGTGAAGGGAACTAGTGATGATGTTGTCAAACCCAAATATGCAGAAGCAGCCTTCTGGTCCAGGGAGCATTGTGGGGCTAAGGCCAGATGGGAGCCAGGGTATCAGGAGAGGAGGGAGCCAAGGTCACTTGGCTGAGCCTCTGGCTGCCTCCAAGGTGGGCATCCTGCAACCAGGGTTGGGGGCTGGGTAGTCCTGCAGCTAAGGCAGCCAGCCCATGTGTACTGAGCATCTGCTGTGTGCCAGGCAGTGGGCAGGAAGACACTGAAGAGACAGCACCACATGCCTAGGGAGAGGGTATACACCATCCTGAGCTTGGCAGGGAGGGATGCCATACCCAGCCAGAACTATCCATGAACACCTTCCTTTGCACTTGAAATCTGGACTTGGCAGGCAGAGGGAAAGTTGGTGGTAGGGGTTGGCTGTGTGTCTCCAGCAGCCATTCTGATTAGCAGACCTGATAACCTGCTGCAGAAAACGAGTCCTCCCTGCAAGTACAGGTGTGGCTCTTAAGCAAGCCCTGTTGGCTAAAGGGACAGTGGGCAGGCAGAGGGGTGGGTGGGAGCAGGGACAGTGCAGGGTGGAAGTGGGCAGCAGGGTGCTTCATGTCCAGCAGGAAGCCTCACACTGGAGATACTGGGGTCTTGCAGGCAGAGAAAGCAGCAGCATTGAGGTCAGACTCAGCCTCAGAGCCACCACGAGAATTCTGTGGGCATGCATGTGAGCCCCAGCAGGCACTTGGGCGTCACTGGCTGTGAAAGAGGAAATGGATCCCAGGCTCCTCCAGGGAGCAAGGCCAGAGCAGAGCGGTGCAGAGGAAGCCTGCCAAGGGCAACATGCCAGGCAAGAAATGTTGACACTAAAGTGGGCACTTCCTCAACTCTCCATGCCCACCAGAACCCTGGGATCCAAGGGACATACTCCAATACCACAGTACAACTGTCAGGAGCATTCCCACTTGACAGGTGACAGACTTGGAGAGGTCAGTGCCTGAGAGAAGTTATACGGGCATGAAAGGAGACCTGGCATGAATGTGGAAAGCTGCACAGAAGCCCACCTTGATGAACCATGACATGATCTCCTTGGTACCTAGAGAGAGGGAGTTATGTGGGTAAAGGCGAGTCTGGGGCTGCATCCCACTCACCCAGCTATGAGCAGCCAGGGAGGGCGGTTCACGGGGCTCCTTGAGGTCCAGCAGCACACCCATTTTGGGCCCTGTGGTGGGTGGAGGAGCCACAGGGCATCCTCAGATGCTAGCCTGACCACCCTGTCTCATCTGCCCTGATCTATGGAGGTCAGCCCCCAGGGAAGACCAGAGGCAAAGATCACACACAGTGCCATGTTTGATCAATTGACAGTGGCTCCCTAGGGTGCTGTGAGAAAGGACTCTAAGGTCATGCCAGAAAGTCAACTGCAATCAATTATTGATGTCTACCCAGAGCACAGAGCGTGGGAAAGAGGGACAGTCTCATGCGGGTCCCATATATTTGCTGTCCTTGTCTTTGTGTTTTTGTGACCAGATTTTAACAAAGTACAGCATCCTGACAGCAAGCATGGCTTCTGCTGGAACCAAGGTCTGGAAACCTCTTAAGGTGGTGGTGTCCGACCCAGTCAGCTCTTCCCTCATTACTGCTGTTGTGTGCCATTTGCCAAGAATGTATTGCAATTCATTAAACAGGAGGTGAGTGCCTTTGGGCACAAAGAACCACAGCTGAACCACTCAAGAGCTTTGCCTTATTGGTGGATATCATCTACAGATATTTGAACCTGGCAAACTTCAGCAAGACTGGTTTTCCTGGGGAAGGAGAGGCCCCCCAGGGCAGAGATCATGAGTTCTCCAGAAGCAGGAAGGATTATGGCCCAGAAACTGGAGGTGGCTGGGCTCCTTGGGCTGTGGGCAAATTCTGAAGACCATCCTTCCATTTCCTCTGGTGGCAGCAGGCTTTTTGGGTCAGCAGGCCCTGGAGCAACTTCTCACACTCTAACATGCTTATGAATCAACTGGGCATTTTGTTAAAATGTGGATTCTGATCAATAAGTCTGGAGCAAGGCAAAACATTCACATTTCTAATAAGTTCCCAGGACACATTTTGGGTCCTAGATGCAGGCTATGAGGAGCCAGCCCTTCCTTTCTCCCTTTTCAGATCAGAAACTACCAGCAGCAGGTAGGTAAGTAGATAGGTAGAGAGGCTCACGTGGCCCCCACGGAGAGGACTGGGAGTTGAAGAGGCCTGAGTTGGAGGCAGGGAAAGAACACAACTACTTAGAGCAGGAATCTGAGAGAAGAAGCCAAACCCTGTCATAACTGGAGGATAGCCTGACCTAGGGAAGGGCTGGGGCTGCATAGGAGTTCTTTTCCCTCAGAAGTGCCAGGGACAGCAGAGTGTAGGCTCTCTGAATTATGAATCCTCCATATGACCATGATGTCAGTGGCAGCTAATAGTGTGAATGTCCCACATTGGACTAAGCTTTCTACCAGTAATCCTGTGAAGAAGGGACATTTTGCCCTATTTTACAAATACCCTCTAAGAGACAGACCATGTTTTATTAATCTAGGTATCCTGTCCCCAGCACAGTGTCCTATCAGTAGCAAGTATTCAGTATATGATTAGGATTGAATGAATGAAAGACTAACGTGCTGCTCAGTCCAGGCAGGGGGTATCACATGGGGCTAGACCCAGAGAGCCAGAGAAACAAGGCCCCCAGTATCTAAAGTCACCCCTCACCTCCCCCACTAGGCCCAAGCAGGACTTGAACAGGGCAGCCTGGGAATCTGAGGCCAGCCTTCACTTGTTAGAAAACATGCAATTGTCGAGCCCTGTATTCCTGCGGGTTGATGCTTCCCTAATTCTTTTTGGAAAATTCCAGACCTGCCTGCTGTGCTGATAGTGAAGGGGAAGGAAGGCCTGGCAGTTTAGGGCAAGGCAGATCCCCAGTATCCACATGGCCATATCCATGGGGCTCTTGCCCCCTGCCAGATTCTGTGCCAAGCACATCGCATGCTTCCATCCCACAGCAGCCTTACTGTGGCCCAGGGTCCTATTCTGGTTCAAGGTCGCAAATGCGAATCGGATCCCGACAACCATGCCCATTCCCATGGAACAGCGCCCCCTAGGGCCCTAGGCAAGGCAACCGGCTGGAGCCGAGTGCTGGTAGTCCCTGCCCTGCTTATAGTAAAAAACCAAGGAGGCGAGCCATGAGCTGCAGTTCTCCCAAAGGCGCCGCTGCCGGTTGCGAGTGCAGGTTAAGGCCATCTCTGGATGGTTCGTGTAGGAGTTTCTCTGCACTTCTACAACGTACACCTGCAGAGCCTCAGAAGAGGAAATCATCGTCCCTATTCCCACTCAACCTCCGTTTGTAGATGAAGAAAACAGGAGAGGAGGGGACTTGGTCAAGGTCGTAGGGCTAGTCGGCTGCAAGGCGGGGTTAGAATCCCGGGTGTGGCCGCGGGCTTCTGCGCAGGCCACCCTCGCCTCCCGCCCCATCCCCGCCCAGAGGGCTCTCCACTCCGCACGCACAAGCTAACGAGTGGCGACCGTGCAACCATTCAGAGGGATCTAGGGTCGCTCGCGGTCACGATACCGCGTGGCGCCCCGGGACGCTGCCGAGGAGTACCCCGGGGCCGGAGGCGCTAGAGCAGCCAGGATCCTTGTCCCTCGCGGACTCTGGGGGCCCCACCTCCGATCGGGGGGCGGCGAGAGAAGGCAGCAGATCCCGGTAGGCTGGCGCTGCATCAGGTACCCAGCCGGATGCGTCCGGGACGCGGCGTCCTGGCCCGACAGCTCCAGGTAGTGCAACTTCGGCGCTGGCTCCCGGCGCTCGGGGGGCACCCGAGGCACGAAGAGGTGTTGGAGGCCCGCGCACGCTGCGGCTTCCGCCCGGGTCGCTCAGAGGTCCGGGCTGCGGCCGCCAGTCGCTGAAAACCGTCGCTCACTAGGGCGGCTGGGGCGGCTGGGGCGCGGGTTAACTCCAGCTCCAGAAAAGTCCGTCGCTTCTCCGGGTCGCGTGATCTGACTTCCCATTAACTCCTGGTCCCTATACCGCTCTTCAGATCTTCCCATCGCCTGTTCTCTCTCTCCCCCTACCCTATCCTCTCCACTCAGCCCCAGAAGCTGCTATGCTGCCCGGTTTGCTCTCCATCTCCCGTTGATCAACACTACACACAGCTTTCGATAATCATCACCCTCCAGCTCCCTCCATCAAAGTGATAGGGTGACAGCTGAGCTACTCTTTCTCAAGTACGGTTCCCAGGTGATCAGCATCGGCATCACATGGGAATTTGTTAAAACGCACATTCTCAGGCCCCACTCCAGATCCACTGAAAAATTCTGAAGAGCTCAGCAGGTGATGCTGAAGCATGCTTGACAGCCACTGATCTAAACATTCTTGCAGGGAATCGGTCGTTTGTTACTTGACTTACCTCGTATTGCCAGTGGAGGAGGGGCACCCTAGAAGTACCCATCCACCTGCCCCACCAAAGGACCATCCCCAAGATGCTGTCCAGTAGCTTTTGGCTGACAAACAGAGGCAGTCCAGGTTGACTCGGTACAGACTTGAGGATCAGTAGCAAGAGGAGGCCCCAGATCCAGGGGGAGGGTGAATTACAGCTAAAGGTGGGGAGAGGCTGCCTAGAATTGCCCTGTGCTGGGCTCACAGCTCTCACCCTCAAAGCTACAAAGACAGGGAAGTAATCCTCTTTTGTCCCTAGTGAAGACAGTTTCTGGAAGGCTAGGAGCATCAAGAGTCTTGCTCCTTGCTGGAGGGAAACCACCCGACTGGGCAGCCGACCAGGAGGCAGGGCTTTCTGCAGAGGAGGGGAGGGCAGCTTTCCTAAATAACAGCTATGTGCACTCACTCCTAGGAGGGGACCCAGGCAAAGGAGGTCAATGTGGAAAAGGTCAAAATTCTGACATGGAAGCTTTATGGGGTGGTAGAGTCCCTATATGAGGAAGGGACAGGGGGGCTGCCTCGTGAGCCAGAAGAAGCAGGCCAGCTGTGCAGAATAAACAGCATAGAGCCCAGTTTCCCTTGACTGCATTCCAGCAGGCGGGGGCCAGAGAGGTAGGACTTTCCCTGCACCCTTCAGGATCAGGTGCCAGTGTGAGAGCCCCTCTCCCTTTCCTGCCTCCTGGTAGGTTTCAGGTGAACGTGAAACCATAGCCCTTCCCACCCCAAACTGTGACATCAGGTGGAACCTGATATCTGATGGCATTTGGGGTGCCCTAGAACCCTGCCTGTCAGGAAGTGATGGCTAATATTTATGCCGGGGCCCCACTCTGGTCTCAGAGAGAATATCTCACCATAAATTGGCATGCCATGGCAAACAATTAAAAGAGAAAAATAAACCTTAGTGCAATCTCAGAGTGCTTGGAAATGAGGAATTACAAGGTGGTGGCATGAAAAAATTATATAAAAATCTATTTTTACATCACAATAATGTGCTTTTATACGGGTAGTAATTTCTGGATGTGCAATAAAGTGGCTTTTACATCACGCAAAATCAGAGTTTATAGGCAATCGGTGCTTTTATCTGGGAAAATATAACTCACTCGTCTTCACACCATCCATCCTGCAGGCAGCAGGCCTCATCTTCCCTAGCACCGTCATTACTGCAGAAATAATTATGCAATTAAAGTGTCAGCCCTCTGGCCCCCCAGGATCTCTGAACCTCATCTCCCAGCTGCTATCACTGGCTCCTTCCAAAGGTGGGACAGGCTGTGGGCCCAGACAGGGCAGGGAGAGGCTGATGCTATTTCCATTCGCCCAACAAGGATGCTGGTGGGCTCGGAGAAAATACCACAGGGCCAGCAATCACTCCACCAACACTGACAGCCTGCTCTACACTGTGAGGAACATGGGATCCTGTGTGTAGCTTCAAGAGCTCACAACCTTGTGACAGTCCTTATACAGCAGAGGATCAAAGCTGTGGCAGAGGAAGCCAGGGGGTCAAAGGGACACAAAGGAGGAGGCTGAGTGGGTGGAGTAGGGTGGGGACCTGGGTGGCACTGACCTGAGGCCATTGGGGAGGGAGACACAGGAGAGAATTGAAGTCATGGAGATAAATGTGTCTTAGAGGGCGGGCCCCAGCCCAGGTGTTGTTTCTGATTGGGGCGCTGAGAGGCATATCAGAGGACATGGTAGATGTCCTGGTATGCAGAAGGTTAGTGCTGGAACTGTCCTCAAATCATCCAGTCTAGCCCATCATTTTATGTATTCCTTTAAACATCAGACAATGTATCATCAGCGAGGTCCCCCTTGGAAACAGGTGACATTCCATTCACCAAAGGAATAAGCACAAAGGGAAGTCAGCAGAATTTATAGAAATCATCAAGAGATGGAGCAACAGCCCAGAGATGGCAAGAAAAAGGAGCTGTTTCCACCCACACACCTGAGGGGCAAGGGGTGTGGACAGTAAACAGAACAGAACCTTTCAAGAGAAGCTGTGTACAGAAGCCATCAGTAGGTGACCTGGTTCACTGTCTCTAAAACAGCTGAGAAAAGAAGGTCTAAGGGTCTGTGACACTTTCTGATGGAAGTCACCAAAGGAGCAAATCCCTACATCACTCTCCTCTGCCCCAGAGTCTCCTGCTAGTGCGTCTTGATGCCTTCCGTGGCACCACCCAACCAGAAGCCTGAGAGGAGCCACCCACCAGCTAGTGCCTGCAGGCAGACAGCGGGTCGGGTAGGATGGAGAGCTGGTCCTGAGGTGCACACCCAAGAACCCCAGCACCAGCACAGATCGGGGGTTATTGGGCAGCCTGGTCATTTTAAAGCAGTTCATCCACAATGACTGGCACAGCTATACAGAGTAACCTTGTAGGTTTTCTCTTCTCACCAGAACCCACTCCAGTGTCAGCTGTGACACTCTGATGTGACAGCGTGTTCTGTTTCACAGCCAAGGAGTCTCTATGACACAGTGGGAAGGAATTCAGGAATGTAGTGTTGACGGACCTTCAACCTCAATCCTGAGGCAAATGGGGGCCACGCCCACCCTGCAATTAGCATTTCTCCTCCTGGAACATGCCTAAAAGGGAACCTTAGGAATAGAGTCATAAAGGGACAGGAGCGGGGACATCTGTGGCATTATTCCTTGAGGTGGCAGGAGATGGGGGCTCATTCCTGCAAGACTGGATGGGTGAAAGGCAATGGAAGCAAACTACAGGTCCTGCCCAGCACGAGGAAATCGCTCTTCATGTAGAGCATGGAAGAGCCCAAAGCAGAGTTGAGTAGAAAGAATAAGAAAGAGAATGCCATTCAAAATTTTGAACCATGGGCTGGGGTTATGGCGCAGTGATAGCATGGTCGCCTAGCACGCAGGAGGCACTGGGTTCAATCCTCAGCACCACATAAAAATAAAATAAAGATATTGTGTCTACCTACAACTAAAAAATAAATATTAAAAAAAAATTTTGAACCAAACACCATCAACACACACACACACACACACACACACACACACACACACACACACACACACTACCATTTTGCAAGCTCCCATGCAAACCAAAACACTTTCAATGGTTGACTTTGAGAAAAGAGGGAAAGGAAGGGAGCGAGTTAAAAGGAGACTGAGAAACCAGCCCTTAAATAAAAAAGAAGAGAGGGTAAATTGAAGAGCCAGAGGTCTGGGCTCAGATCAAGGAAGCTTTACTATGTGGGACATGTCACTCTGTTGTTCCACCTTTAAAATAGGAGGGCACAGTAATAAATAGGTCCTGTGGCATGTTTATGTGACCGAGGCCTGTCTGAGACCGATCCACTGACATTTGTTCCTGGGTGGACTCCACAAAGGCCTCGGGCCACACAAGTACAGGACAAAGGGGCCGCCTGGGCTGCATGGAGGTGGACCAACACCAGAGTAGGCCCTGTGCGGATCGGGACTAACAAGCCCTCCTGCCCCCCAACCTTGAGATGCCTGTCTTTGAATCAAACCCTCTTTTGCCTGGAAATGTAAAATATACCCCCAGCCGTCCATTGTGCGGGCAGCAGCCTTGGCAGTTTCACTCATTGACTCCCAAGCTGGCTTAAATCTGTTTCTAAGATCAGCTCCCTGTCACCTGGAAAACTGAGAAAAAAAGCCTAAGCGACCAACCCAGCTTGCTAGGTCTTGATGGGAGAAAGGAGGTTGTCAGGGGGCAGGGAGGTGCTAGGGCAGAGGCCTGGGCTGCTCCTGAAGGACTGCAGTTTGAAAAGGGACCCAAATGGAGGCAAAAATGCCACAGGCAAACATCTGAGTTTGCCAGGAGCTATCCGAGGTCCCAAG
The DNA here is from genome assembly GCA_028644305.1 of Xerus rutilus. NCBI lineage: Eukaryota > Metazoa > Chordata > Mammalia > Rodentia > Sciuridae > Xerus > Xerus rutilus. The sequence continues at coordinate 23,050,097 of CM053407.1, read as the reverse complement.
GTGTCTGCCCACCCCTCCACTCCTCGCCAAGTCTGGGCTGCAGCAGCTCAGTGGGTTTCAGACCTGGAGATCTTCCCACTTGTCACCTTTCTTCATTCTCTGCCCTCTCTGCTCAGATGGCACCCCTTCTGTAGGGCTCTATTTCTTCCATTGATTCCCCTTTCTTCATATGTTCTGGCTTTCCTACAGTAGGGGAGCGGAGAACTTGATGCCAACATTTGCTCTGTGCTCGGAGCTCAAACCTTGGCCAAAGTTCTCATTTGCACTGGGGCCAGGAAGTGAGCATCGTAGCATAGGAGCGGCTCTCTGTCAATTGGTTTCTTCAGCAGCCCCATGCCCTCTGACTGTATGCCCTCACCACCTTCTAACCATCACACTACAGCTAGGGAAGAGAACTAAGAAGCATATCCACAAGGGTCTGGCTATAGTGCACTGAATAGTGTCCCCCCAAAGAAATGTCCAAGTCTTGAGTCCCCCAGCACCTGTGAATGTGACCTTGTTCAAAAATAGGGTCTTTGCAAATGTGGTTAAGTTAGGACTTATCTTAGTCCATCCAAGATGCTATAACAAAAATTCCATAAACTGAATAGCTTATAAATAGTAGAAATTCATTGCTCACAGTTCTGGAGTCTAGAGTCCAAGGTCAAGTGTGCTAGGTCTGGTGTCTGGGGAGAGCCACTTTCTGCTTCACAGGTGGCACCTTCCTGCTGTGCCATTACAGGGTGGAAGGGGCAAGTGAGCTCTGGGGTCCCTTGTAAGGGCTCTGCCTTCATGACCTAATCACCTCTCAGAGGTCCAATTTTTTAACACTGGGATTAGGGTTTCAACACATGGATCTTGGAGGGACATAAACATTCAGAGCACAGCAATATTTAAGTTAGGAAGGACCCAGGGATGTGATCATCCTGGATTCAGGGTGGGCCCTAAATCCAGTGACTGATGTTCTTATAAGGGAAAGGAAGGGGAGACAGAGATGATGGAGACACAGCCACAGACCAAGAGGTCCCGTGAAGAAGACAGGCAGAGGCAGGGACTGGAGTTACACCGCCACTGCCAAGGAACACCAGGAGCTCCCAGAATCCGGAAGAGGTGAGGAATCCACACCCCTGGGCTTTCCCCTAAAGAGAGCATGGCCCTGCCAATTTTGCAGAACAGGGAAATGAGGTGCCAAGCCACCTCAGCTCTCCTCGGGCATGAAGAATGGAACCAATAACCACACCAGCCAGGGTGGACATGGAGCTGGAAGGCAGTTGCCCTTGTCCCAGCCTGAAGCCTTCCTCTTACCACATGGTGCCAGCCTCTCAGTGTCCCCCCTCCCCTGGAGCCAGGGGCCATGAAGCACAGAGCAGTGTGAGAGCACCTGAAAGCATAGGACCCCTGGGTGGACACCCTGCTCCTGCCCCCTGGCTGCATCTTGTCTAGCTTCACTCTGCAGTGAGGGCAGCACAAAGGCCCCTACCCCTGCCCAGGGAATTCATGCCCCATAAGATGGGCCATCAAAAATAATCAACACACAACCTGCCCGGGGCCTGCCGCTGCAGCAGGCAGCTGCTGAGGTAGCTGCCTGGAAAATGAATGAATTCCCAGCCCTGGTGGGCAGAAATAACAGCATCAGCAAGAGCAGGAGGCGCGTCCTGCTCTGCAAAGCCCCAGCCAATAAGCAGGTTCAAAATAAGCAGCCTCGCCCACTGCAGTGCCCTTCTGCAGGATGGCTTCTCATCCTCTGGGTGGGCTTCATGTCCAGGCAGGTGTCTGTCTGCTCTGCCACCTTGCCTTGTGGCAAGGCCTGGCTGGGGTGGCTGGAGTGGGAGGAGCAGGGCTGCAGGATGAGAAGGGAAAGGTCATGAGGTCCCAGATTCCTCAGGGCTCCCTGGGGGCCTGGCTTGGTCATGCAGCCCCAGGCTGCTTCCTGACAGCACTGAGCATCATCAACTGTCAGTGGTAAAGGACACCAACACCTGTGTTGGAGCTGGGCACTGTGGCCTGTCTGCACTTGGTGAGGGCACATGCAGACCTCACCCCAGCTGGCTCTCTTTGAGCACAGTCCATGATCCACAGAAAGCAGACCCCAGCATAGGCCCTGGGCTGTGGGCTCTTCCAATGAACATTTTAACAAGGATTTGGTACATGAGGTACTGTGGTTTGAATATGGTTTGTCTTCCTGACTCATGTAGGAGTTTAATCCCCAAAGTCTTATATTAATGGTACTAGAGAGTAGAAACTTAATCTGACTACAGAGTTTAGAAATGAGGCCTTTGGGAAGAGATTACAGTAGGTCATTAGGGTAGAGCCCCCGTGATTGAATCCTGGCGGCTTTATGACAGATATACCTGCTTCTGCCATGATCTGATGCAGCCCAGGGGGGTGCTCTCCAGAACATGTGCCCTGCTGCTTGGACCTGGTACTTCCAGAACCATAAGCCAAAATAAACTTTTTTTTATAAAGAAAAACCTGTCTCAGGTATTTCCTTACAGTAATGAAAAGCTGACTAATAATGACTTCTGCAACTCTATAGAACATCCACCAGGGGTTAAGGATTGGAACATGGATTTATTTCAGTTATGCTTCTATTATGAAAAGAACCATTTCAATAATGCTGCCTTTGAAATAGAATCACATTGAATTTCAGCCTCATGGAAATATTACTTATATTGCTTTTTGGTGACACACTGTATAAACTCTCTTGTGAGAAGGGCTTCTGTCCCCTCCCACCCTGGGATCACACACACACAACTCCCACCACCTAGGTCCACCTGGCCCTGGGTTTGCAACATCTCTTACCTGGAGAATCACAGAGCATTTCCCAAGCTTCGATCCTTTGCCCTCCTCCCCTTTCAGAGCTGGTCTGTTCACTCTACAGCTTGAAAAAGGCCAAGGGCTTCTCAGAGTGCCTGGCCTGGCCCTTTCTTCTCTGGCCAGCCTAATGCTTCCCCCATGCTTGCCCATGCATCCTACTCAGCAAACAAAACCATCTGCCTCCCCTAAACATCCCTTGTCTCTTCATACCCCTGCACCTTTGCTAAAGACAGCTCCGACTTTCTAGAACACTCCATTCCAACTTTATTGTCTCTTGAAATCCTACCAATGTTTCAAAACCCAGCTCGCATATTACCTTCTGTCCTCAATTCATCCCAAGAAAAAATTATTCACTCCCTCTCTGTGTGTCCCCCAGCACTTCGAACAGTTCTTGTCACAGAACATGCATTGCTCACTATGATCAGTTTCTTGTGTATCTTTCCTGCTGGGTAGCTAATCCCGAAGGTCTGACTGAGATCAGAGTCTCACACATAATAGGTGTGTAATAACTGCAGCTTAACTGCAGTTGACCTACAGACCTATGATATAAATGCATTTTGTGCAATCCACTGAGACTTTTGAAGGTGGTTGGTTACGCGTGATTGTGCTGAGAGCTGGCTGAGACACGTGGCTCCAGGAGCCCGGGGCATAACGGGGCTGAGCGTACAGCATTGCTGCAAAGCTCTTCCACGGGTGTGGTGAGCTGGTGTTAGGCTCAGGGTAAGTTGCACTAATCTGGTGTTAATAGCACCCACGTTCAAGTCCTGCTCTGCCACTTGCTGTGATGCCTGTGTCTCTGGGCAAGTTACTCAACTTCTCAGTGACTCATTTTCCTTATCTAAAACATAGGGATGCTAACACAAGGATCTGTCTCACAAGGCTGCTATGAGATACAAGGGAGGGGACACTGGGCCTGGTGCCTGGCGGCTGGGAGGGCTCCATGCCTGTTTGCTCTCAGTGATCTTGCAGAACAAGGAAGGGTTACGTATCATCTGTGGCACCCCCTGGTCCAGCCTGCCTGCCACCCTGCCTGGTTCTATGCAGTATGCTCTGGCACATCTGTGGATGGGCGCTCACAGCAAGCGGGGCCATCTTCCTCTGATCTCTCTCACATTCTTCTCTAGCTCTGACATTTTGTGAGAGGTTGGTGGCTGTCCATGTCCTGTCTTCCCCGAGAAGAACTGAGCGTGGCTCCAGCTGTTCTCCATAGAGCAGAGAGAAAGTCACATCTCAAATAGGAAAGTTTGACAAAAGCAAGGCAGGGGGTGATTGGGATGGTGACAGCTTCATGTTCCCAGCTCCCCTGAGTCCTATAGACCCATTTCCAGGACCACTAGCTTCTAGAGATGGACAGGAGTCTAGAAGTATCCCTAGTCCTCTCCTGGTTGGTGGTAGCAGCAGCAGCTGTTCTAACCACATCCCAAGGAAGCAGGAACTGTGGATATTCAGAGACAGAGTTGCCTTGGCCCTCACTTCTGGAAGCTTCCATTCCAGCTGGGGTGGCGAGAGGGACATAGGAAATAGCTGAGCAAGTCACAGCATCGTGTGCTGACAGGACTCTCAATTGAATGAATTGACATGCCAACAGGCCCAGCAAGTCATCCCACAAGGAGGGGATGCCAGAATCTTTCAGGGAACACTGCAAAAGCCCAGAAAGGTGGCAAGGGCCTAGGTAACCAGAGACGAGGCTGGCAGAGGCCACGTGTGGAAAGCTGCAGTCGTCTCATTTCCATCAGGGGCTGCAAATGGTCCTCAGCAGAGAGATCCCCTCCTGGGCTGCCATTTCCCAGGATTCCCAGAGGAAGCGGGTGCAATGGACCCCTGTGGACCTCTGCAGTCTCCAGGATTTGGGGCTAGCTTGAGTGGGTGGGCCCACAGCTCCCTGGCCTCCTGCCCCTGCTGCAGCTGCAGCATCAAAGGGACAGAATCTGGCTGGGAAGAATGTTGGGCAGGAGAGGTGGAGCATGAAACCTGAACCGACCCAACTGGCTGGCCTGGCTCAGGCCACTGTCCTTTGCTGCACACCTTTTCTCCAGCTGGACAATGGGAGCCTGTGATCTTCCTTCCTCAGCAGTAGAGCAATGAAACAGGAAGACTCAGATAGAAAGTGCAGAGGACAGTTAGAAAGAATTCTAGGCACCGGGCTGGGGTTGTGGCTCAGTGGCAGAGCACTTGCCTCGCACATGTGAGGCACTGGGTTCGATCCTCAGCATCACATAAAAATAAAATAAAACCAAATAAATATATTTTTAAAAAAAGGAATTCCAGGCACACCGCCTCCAGGGGGAAGTAGACACCCCGCTGGTCTCTGCTCCCCACTGCCTGGCAGCACAAAAGCCAGCATAATAAAAATAGCAAACAGCGCTCACTGTGCAGAGTCCCCCTCTGAAGTGTGCCACATGCACTCCCTCATGTATCCTATGAAGTGTGTTCCACTATACTCCAGTTTTGTAGACAAGGAGACTGAAGCACAGACAGGTTGAGCACCTTGTACAAGGTCACACAGCTGGTGAGTGTGAGGCCCTATTTGGACCATCTGGCTCCAAGGCCATGTCTATAGCTGCTTTGTAAGCTGCCTCTGCTCCTTGGAGGCCTCCTGTGTAAACCCCAGGACCATCTGAACAACCTTTATCCCAGGTCTTTATAACCAGAAGGCTGGAGGAGTGAGACCCAGGCAAGCTGAAGGGAGTGAAACTCTCAGATGCACATGGAACTGAGTGAGTGAGAGGCTGAGGAGCTGCAGCTAGAAGCTGAGGTGAGAGAAAATGCTCCTTTTTTTTTTTTTTTTTTTTTTTTTGGTACTGAGGATTGAACTCAGGGGCACTCAACCACTGAGCCACATCCCCAGCCCTATTTTGTGTTTTATGTAGAGACAGGGTCTCACTGAGTTGCTTAGCGCCTCACCATTGCTGAGGCTGGCTTTGAACTCGTGATTCTCCTGTCTCAGCCTCCCAAGTGCTGGGATTACAGGCTTGCACCACCGTGCCTGGCAGAAAATGCTCCTTTTAAAATGATTTCAAAGGGTGGGCTGGGATTGTAGCTCAGCGGTAGAACGCTTGCCTCGCATGCGTGGGGCCCTGGGTTCGATCCTCAGCACCACATACAAAGCAATAAAAAAAATACATTGTGTCCATCTACAACTAAAAAAATATTTAAAAAAAAAAGATTTCAAAGGGAAAGAGTGAGAAGGACCCTGGAGAAACAGATGGATAGGGAAGAACAAAGGGGCTCCATGCAGGACTGGCTGTCCCCAAGGCCTTGGCTCTCCTCAGCTCACTCAGCTGGCTCTTGGCACTCACCCAGGTGCTATCAGCCTAGAGGAGAGGCACGCGACAGGCTTGTGGCATCAAAGGAGGGTCAATAAGGGCCACCTCCTTATGGTGAGGGGCAGCAGGGCTGGCTGTCCAAGTCTGAGGTATGGGGTTTCAGCTGCCACTCATCCACCACTGGCTCTCCACAGATGCCTCCTGTCAGGACCTGTAGTCACTAAGCCACCTGAGCAGAAATGTTCCTTTCAAGTGGGCAGCTCAAACCGGGGAGGCTGGGAACAGCTGTCTCTACCCAGCATGGCCTCTCACCTTCTCCCTGTGGGCTCCTGAGAGAGGCCCGGAAGCCAAGAGTGAGAGTGCTTTCAACATGGCCGCAGTGCAAGGGTTGGCAGAGGAAGCCTGGGCTGGGCACAAGGGACAGAGCAAACCTCTAACTCCTGTCACTTAGAGTCAGTGTGTCCTGACCTCGCCTTGTCCTGGGGTAGTCCAGGGTAGGGGGCTGAGATCATCTGAGGCTCATTTACTCCTGCATCTGTCCTTTGTTGCTGGCTATGGCTTCTTCACAGAGTGGTGGCCTCAGGGCATGGTGCCCGACTGCCTACAGGCGACCTAGGCCTTCTAGAGTGAGAACTCTTGCCTGCCAGAGAGGCAGAAACCGTGTAGCCTGGGAAGTCACATAGCGTCACATCCACTGTCCATGCCCAGCACCACCTTCCAGCCTTGCAAGCTGCAAAGGTCTATCCAGATTCCAGGGACAGGACATCGACTTCCTCCTGCCATTCAAGGTCCTACTGTAAAGAGATGATATGGGATGGGAGAGATTATCACGGCCATTCCTGGAAAGTGCAGTCAGCCACACCAGATTATGTCCCCAAGATGAGGTGAGTGTTCATATCCAAATTATCATGACACAAGTCCCCAGAAGGCCCTCCTCCACGCACATCTATGTGCCTCAAGAATTTGCCCTGTCACATTGCCATGTGAGAAATTACCTTGATGCAGTGGTAGCCTCTGCACTAGCAGTTCCAGAGGTCACACATGGGACAGGAAGGCTCACACACCACATGGAAATGCTCACTTTATATGGCTTATTAAGTCCATTAAAAACACACAGAAAGCAGCAGAGGAAAGAGATGGATAAATTAATCCACAGGCTGGGGTGCCCACAGGATGGGGCATCCTGCTCACGCAACCTGTCCTATTAGCCCCATCACTGCGAGATGACAAGGAACAGAGTCAGAGTGAACACAGGGCTCAGCAGACAGAGGCAGCTGGGGTCAACACTGCTTGCTTGGTTGGAGGGGTGCAGGGTGGTTCTGGCTCTCTACACAGGCTGATGAACAGCTATTTTAAAGATTCAAACCCACTTAATGCTTTATTTAATTAATACCAAAGGCATTTTCTTTCCACAGTAAAAATTAATAGAAGTGTGTCTGAGATGTTTTAAATAAAGAATGGACTAATTTTCATGGGCATAGGAGGTGTGGGGCTAGAATGAGTGTCACCGGTGGGTGGCTGATTTAGGATGTCATGAATATTGAGTGTATTTGGAGCCTCATGTATATTTAGTGTACTGTGGATATTTGACACCTCGCTGTTTTCCCATCCTTCCTATCTGTCTGTAATATTACTTGTTCCATTTTTTAATCTCCATCCAATGTACATATATTCTATATGCTTTATGTTGATCATGTTTCCCAGCTATTTGCTTCTGTAAGTTTCTCTCTCCCTCTCTCTCAATATGTGTGTGTGCGGGGTGGGGGGGGGGTATTTGAATAAGTCTCTATTTATTTATTTATTTATTTTTATACCAGAGATTGAACCCCGGTACAATTAACCATTGAGCCACATCCCAATCTTTTTTTTTTTTTTTTTTTTTTTTTTGGTACTGGGGATTGAACCCAGGAGCACTTAGCCACTGAGCCACATTCCAAGCTCTTTTTTGTATTTTATTTAGGGACAGGGTCTTGCTAAATTGCTTAGGGTATTGCTAATTTGCGATTAGCTTTGAATTGGCAATCCTCCTGCCTCAGCCTCCTGAGGCGCTGGGATTACAGGTGTGCGCCATGATGCCCAGCCTAAATTAGTCTCTTATACAGTTATTTCCCCAACAATTTTGTCATTAGGACCACAGTGGCTTTCACCTAGACAACAAGATGTGTCAGTACAAACATAAAGCAGTTCCTTAACACAGTCAGCATGATTTACCCACACACACTCTGGAAAAGGCCCCTCAGGTGTCTGGTTTGGACTTCATCTTCTGACATATTATTGTCTCTCCTTCCAGTCTCCACTCTTCTGGACACCCAAGCCTCTGCTGGTGACCATGACTGATGCCCTCACTCTACCTTCAGACAGGGGCCACTCCTTTCCCCCTTGGCTCTCCTCTGAAACCTGGGACAGGCTTTCCAGCTGCCATTAGAAGTGTCCATCCTTGGCACACACAGACCCTAACTTGCTCTGAGTGGGCTGGCTTCCTGACAAGCACAGCTGGCCTCCATGGGACAGAGAACAGCTTACTGCCACCCTGAGAATGTTCCAGGCAGTCAAGCCTGGCTCAGCCAAGTCTTCCCCATTCCCAGATCTGGGCCCACCTCATTTCCTATGGGGCTAGCCACGCCTTTTAAAGGAAACCTCAGAAGGGTGTCATTGGCCTCCTCTCCTGGCAACACTATCCCAACAGTCTGGTAATGTCCTTCCAGAGCCTGACTTACACAGTTAAGTCCCTGTTTTGGGCCAACAACTGTCTATTCTGTTCTTATTTAGGTCTTTCTTTGGTGAGGTGAGCATATCAGGCCTGCCACCCTCCTTCAACTATATTATAATTTCTTTTCCTGTGTCCTATGTGAGCAAATGCTTCCATTTAATCTAGTCATGCAACATTTATTACCTGTATTATTCTAGGCACTGTTGATTTAGCAGCAAACAAAACAGACAAAACTCCCCGTCCTTACATTCTAGAGAGGGAATGCTGTAAACTACACATTTGGGTCCTCACAAAACTCCTGTGTTGAAATGTAATCCCCAGTGTGATCATATTTGGAGGATGCATTTGGAGGTGATTAGGTCATGAAGGTGGAGCCCTGATGCAGGAGATCAGCAGCCTTATAAGAGCTCAGGGAGCTAACTCGCTTCAGGTCCACCATGCTGGGAAGCTAGCAGTCTGCAGCAGGAAGGCAGCCTCATCAGAACCTGACCATGAGGGACCCTGATTTCAGACTTCCAGCCTCCTGAACTATGAAAAATAAATTTATGTTGTTTATAAGCCAGTTAGTTTATGGTATTTTGCCTGAATTGACTAAGATAGGGAAACATACAAGATACCCACATAAATACATAAAACACTATACAGAAGAGCATTCTTAATTCAAAAAATTAATATCTAAAGTGCTCCAAAATCCAAAACTATTTGACCTCAATATGATGCCACTAGTCTGACAGTTCAATGTGCATAAACTTTATGAACCAAGTTATTAAAAATACCAAATAAAATTACCTTTAGGCTATGTTCATAAGGAATACATGAAGCATAGATGAATTTTGTGTTTAGACTTGGCTTCTATACCCACCATATCTCACTATATATGTGCAAATATTTTAAAACATGGAAAAGTATGAAATCTGAAACATTTCTGGCCCCAAGCACTTTGGATAAAGGAATATTCAACATGTGTTAAAAGATGCCAAGGGCCATGATAAAATGTTACTAAACCCGGGAAAGGGATGGGGCCTGGATATCGGAGGTTCAAGCTGCAATTTTGGATAGGTGATCAAGGAAGGCCTCACTAAGAAGGAGACATAAGGCATAATACTGATGTACAGGAGCAAGCCTGCTATATGGATATATGTGGAAGGGTGCTCTGGGCAGAGGTGGTAGCCAGTGCAAAGGCCCTGAGGTTGTGGAAAACCCAAAGATATCTTCTGGGTTTTAGATTTTTAAAAAGCTCTCTACCTCTGCAAGGGCAGGTTCTTCCAAAGATGACCACAGGGAGGTCCCAGGCTCCCAGCGTAGGTCAGGCCTCCATATTTGGTTTGGGTTTTAGAACCAGTATGTGCCACACTACACTGGAACTTCAACCAGGAGCAGGTGCTTACCCCACACATCCAAATGGCTCCCCAAAGGGCTTCATTTCACAACAAAGGGAAAGGTGCTGCCCCAAAGACAAATCCGAATTTCTACCCTTTCCATGAAGTTGCTTTTAATCCAGAAAGAACTATTTTTCCAACATTCCCACATTTTAAGTCCAATCTTTCTTGGGTGACTTCTCTGTACTTTCTTAATTTTTAGAGACCAGTATACCTGTGAAATCCTTTCAGGTAAAATTATGACTCCATTTTTGCAATTTGAGAACTGACAATCAGAGAGGGCAATTCCCATGTTCAAGTACACACAGCCAGCTGGTAAGGAGCTGATGTGCAGGTTCAGGGTGGTGCCTCCATGGTTCCCTTCTGACTGGAATGCCACTTCTAGAACTGCTGCTTGGAATCCAAGCAGATCATCTGAAGGGCTCAGTTCCAGCAGCCTAACTGGTAGGGAAAGGATCCTCAGGCCCAGGCCCCATGGCCCTTGGGATTCTCTGTTGGGCCAGGGCCAGGCATGCCCTCCACACCACGGTAGGCAGGATTTCACCATTTCCCACGTCCCTCTTCCTCAGGCTCTTTGCAGTTGGAGGCTGCAGATCCTTGGCCAAACCACTTAACCCCAGAGCCTCATGGTGCTCTTCTGAGAGACGAGAATGACGCTGGCCCCAGGGGAGGTGAAGGGTGCAGGAGGTAGGGAGCCTCTGCACAAGCAGACCTCAGTGAACTGCTGGGGTTACTGCTTTCATCTGGGATGGATGAAGGGGACTCTGGGTCCACCAGAGGTGGCAGTCCCCTTCCACTCTCCGCCCGACCTTGGGAGTGCCAAGGGGACACATAGGACAAGTGGCAGGGCTCCTGAGAGTTGCGAATGGCTCCCCTAGGCTCTCTGACCGTTTTCTATCTCTCCTTCCTTCACAGGCTGCAATAATTTAACAACCTCCGGAATGAGAAAAGATAGCTGGGAGAGCAAATGTGGAATAGCTTAAATTAAAATATAATTGAAATAAATTAAATTAAACAGGCAACTTTCCGGCGCTCATCTCTCAGGCCAAATTATTGTGGAGCATTTCTAGCTGCAGAAGGGCCCTGCGGTGGGTTCTGGCGCTTTCTGGTGGCTCCTGGAGAGGCCAGCAGAGGAGGTGACGCTCAGCTCCCTACCCACCTAAAGCTGCTATCTCCAGCTATTCTTCCTATCTGGGGGAGGTCCCGGGGGAGGCACAGGGAGCCAGAGCCTCAACGTGGCTGTGCCAACCTCTGTTTCCTTCCTGCTTCCATCTTGCTATCCTGGATAAGGTAAGACTTGAGTCTCAGACAGACAATCCCCAGCTCCAAGTCCCTTGGCTTGAGGTGGTCCATCTCTGATTGGTAGCAGTGGGTCTTAGAGTCCACTAGGGTCACAGTAATCTTGTTCCCTTGGGTTTCTAAGGCTGAAATTAGAGTTGGGGGGTGGATCCTAGCCACCCTGCAAGACCCAGGTCCTGAACGGCAGCCCTAGGCCACCCTGTATACCTCAGGTCAAAGCAAACCAGACACCAGGCCAGGCTGGGGTTTACTGGCCTGTGATTCTTTCAGCTTCCCATGAGATTTTCTCCTGGTCCATGGGAGGAAGAAAATGTGCCGCGAGCACAGAATTTCTTCCAAGTCCCAGTTTTGAGTCAAACATTCGTGTGCATTTTGCCATTCCGCTCCATAACACATTCCTGTTTATTTTATTGTGTAATGTTTTACGATATTTACCAAGGAGTGAAACCGATAGCCCTGAAGCCTGTGCTCCTTTATCCTGGATCTTCCAGGATCCCCTGGCACAGGCTGGGCGGTCCCTGCCTAAGAATCAGCTTCATGCCCCATCTGCACCTCCACCTCCACGCACCTCAGGTGAAGTCCTAGAAGGCGGGAAAATCCCCATGTCACAACACCATGGATGAACCTTGAGGACACATGCTAAGTGATGTAAGGCAGTCACGAAAGAACAGATACTGTGTGATTCCATTCACATAAGGGACTCACATAAGTCACATTCAGAGTTGCAGAATGGTGGTGGCCAAAGGCCCTATGGTAAGGGGAATGGGGAATTGGTGTTTTCTGGGGACAGAGTTTCAGTTTTGCAAGCTGAAGAAGTTACAGAGATGGATGGTGGGAACAGCTCCACAATAACAGCCATGTCCAATGGACCGTACACTTAAAAATGATTATGACAATACATTTTTAATCATGTACGTTATACCACAATTCTAAAAACAAAGAACAAACATGAAAGCATGGAGGACAGATGGCTGGGCTTAGTTTATGGCTGGTCAGGAGTAGGGCCAGGGGCTGACCCTCCTTTCCTTGAGGAAGACCCTGGCCCTGCTCCCCAGAAAGGTGACAGCAGAAGGGATAGACACAACCCTCCGACCACCTGGGACATCTCCACCATCAGAACTGGAAGGACTCCTGGAAATCAACCATCCCAATGCCTGAGTCTCACAGGGGAGGACACTCAGGCCAGAGAAAGGAGGAGCCACTGCCCTAGGCCACAGAGCTAATGTGTGATGGCCAGGCCTCCAACTCTGTTTTGATGATCCGGCAGCTATCACTGTCCAGAGTAGGTCAAGCAAAGCCTTCCTCCCAGCACCAACCCCACCCCTTCTCAACTCCTCTTCTGCAGGGGCGCCAGTAACTGTTGCCTCCCCAGGCTGCGAGGAGGCTGATTAATTAATTAATCCTCGTTAAGGGCTTAGGCAGAGGCTAATGGGCAATAGTCATTCTCATTATTATTTTTAATCAGACTTTGCAATTTTATAGCTCCCATCACCCAAGGCTATCCAGTGTCTCTGGATGTTAATTAAGCCTGCAAGGGCTGGGCTACAAGAGGCAGGAGGAAGGATAGGCGGGGCTGCAGGGAGACCAGGTCCCCACTTTGGAGGGAAATGTGAAAGAGTGGGTTGGGGGCTGCCCAGCCTCTGCTGAGATCCATGGCCATCTAAGCAAGCCCACAAGGGAATCAGGGATAGACAGGAATAGGGCCTGCCACAGGGGTTCCAGCTTCAGTGTTTGACACTGTTTTTTTGGTACCAGGGATTGAACTCAGGAGTACTTGACCACTGAGCCACACCCCCAGTTCTATTTTGTGTTTTATGTAGAGACAGGGTCTCACTGAGTTGCTTAGTGCCTTGTGTTGCTGAAGCTGGTTTTGAACTCGTGATTCTCCTGTCTCAGTCTCCCAAAGTGCTGGGATTACAGGCACGCACCACCGTGCCCAGCTTATTATTATTACTTTTTTCTCACTGTTTTGTTTTAGAAATGAGGTGTTGCTATGTTGTTTAGGCTAGACTCAAACTCCTAGGCTCAAGGGATCCTCCCACCCTAGCCTCCCTTGTAGCTGGGACCACAAGTGTGCCATCACACCCCGCTCTAGTCTTGATCTCTTTATCTAGATAAACAGGAGTCCTGCTCTCAGTTTATCTCACAGAGAGAATTTGGAAATCACTGGGGCCTGGGGATGGGCCCCCATAGGGTGCCCCAGTAGCTGTGTGTCTGCAGCATCAATAGGAGATGGGATATCTAAATAAGCAAATACAGTGAAAGTTATGGAGGTTTTGGTGGAAAAAGCAGTTACAAATACAAAAAGGAGAAAATTAGAGAGAAATCTATGATGTTGGACTGGAACTGGACACATCAGTATGAATTAATGGCTATGCACACACAGATGGATAGATTGGTGATGGAGAGATACATGTATGTGAAAATTTGTGGGGAGAGATTCCCGCTCTGTCCACCAAAAGGGCCTGGGAGCATCCCCATCTAATAGCAAAGGGTACAACAGGGACTCAGGTCTTAGTCTCTAAAACCATCATCCCCCTAAAAAGAACTACATTTCCTTGGAGAAATGACTGATTCTAGTTGGAAATAAGGAATTGACAAGATAAACCTACACTAGAACATAAGTAAGTGTTCAGGGACGTAGAAATCCAGCTTGAATGGGCTCTCAATGGTCAAATCTGGGAATATTTGGTCATCAAATTAAATAAGTGACAGATTGGAACTTGGTAAATAAAGTAGGAATCTATGAGCCTACACTGAGAGAGAGAAAGCAGATGACAAAGCTTTTTTTTTTTAATAATAGAACACCAATAATAAATACAGAAATAATGATGAAATCAGAAATTTGGCAGCCCTTATAGTAATAATTAACTCAGCTAAGAAACATCAATAGCTACTGAAGCTAGTGAGTGGAAGACGAAGAGTAACAGGATATTACAGAGTTTCAAACTACTTATTGATTTCCAAGGGGAAAGAGAGGCCTTCAGGGGAGAAGCCTGGCAGTCTCCACCTCAATCAACTAATCAAGATTAACATCATCAGTGTGGGATAAATTGAAATCATGTACCATCTGCCAGGGCTCTAGGAGAAGCAAGCAGTAGCTCTTCTGTGATACACCTGCCAAAGATACAGAACCTAAATGGAATCATAAGAAGATACTTAATCTGAATAGAGTTCGACTCTATAGATAACTGGGCTCCAAGTGTCAAGATGCTATAGTCAGGAAAGATGGAAGAACTGTTCTGGACTACAGGAGACTAGAGGTGAAATATGAAATGAAATATTATGATCTCAGATTGGATCTTTTCAGTAGAAAGGACATAGTTGAGACCATTAGTGAAATTTGAACAGAGTGTGAAAATTGAATGGTAGTGATACACCAATGTGAATTTCCTCATTTTGCTGGTGCATTGAGGAGAATGTCTTATATGTAGAAACTGTGCACTGACATACTCTTGGGTGAGGGGGCATTGTATCAGCAACTTAAAGAGCTCAAGAAAAGGTAAATTTTTTTTTAAACTATGTTTGCACTTTTTAAAAAAATTTGAAATGTTTTAGAACTAAAATAAAAAGAAAACAAATAAATATACAAAAAAATACATGAAGGTAAGGAAACCGACAAATCCAGAAAGTGAGCCATCAAATGGAACAACTGACTTGATTTTTTTCAGCATCAGGAAGAAAAGAAATAAAAGGGCAGGGTTGGGGCAATGAACTAATCTAAGAGATTTAAGATTAAAAGTTTAAGATTGATAGACTAGTATGGATCCCGACTCCAACAAGTCAGCCCTGAAAGGACATTGCTGAAATTTGTTGACTTTTCCCCAAGGTCCATGTGTTAAAGGCTTGGCCCTCAGAATGGGAGGGGCTACAGATTCCTTAGCAGCTGGGGCCTTATTGGAAGTCCTTAGGTCCCTGGGGGTATACCCTTAAAAGGGTTTGTAGAACCCCATCTTTCAGTGTCTTTGCTTCCTGACTGGGGATAGAAGCTCTGAGCTCTGATATGTGCCTTCTGCCATTCAGCTCCCTTGCCAGACGCCCAAATCAATAAGTCTGCCTGATCTGGAAGCTACAGAACCATGAGCTGAATAAATCTTTTCTCTTTCTAAGTTAATAGCCTCAGGTATTTCAATACAATAATGTGAAACTGACTAATGCAGACATTTTTAAGACAATCAGAGAAATCTGAAAATGAATTGAACATTAGATATTACCAAGTAATACATGCTAATATTTTAAGTGTTGAAAAGCATTGTGATTATGTAAGAACATGTGCATCTTGTCATATACATAGTGAAGTATGTGAGAGTGAAATGACTTGAGGTCTGGGATCAGCTTCCCAATACTTCAGAAAAACAGGAGATAGACAAACCGTCTAGAGAAAGACCTTTGAGTTATTGAATCTGGGCGATGGATGTTGTATTAGTCATCTCAGGCTGTCATTACAAAATAACCACAGACTTGGTGGCTTAAATAAAAGGAATTTATTTTCTTGAAGTTGCAGAGAATAAAATTCTAGGATCAAGGTGTGGGCAGGGTTGGTTTCCCCAGAGATCTGTTTACCTAGCTCACAGACGGCTGCCCCCTCCACATGACCTCACACAGTCCTCTCTCTCTCTCTCTGTTGTGTCCTAATTTCCTCTTCTTAAGAACATCAATCATGTTGGTCATATGACTTCATTTTACCTTAATAACCTCTTCAAAGGCCCTATGTCTAAATGCTGCCAGATTCTAAGATATTGGGGTTTAGGACTTAAACATATGAATTTGGAGAGGACACAATTTAACCTATAACAGGTATATGAGTGTTTATTATATCATTTGCTCACTTTGATGAATGTTTAAGTTTTCATAATAAAAGTCTTTCATAATAAAAAATAAATGCAGAGAGAGTAGTTGGAGGTAACCACCGAAGCTGGGCCTTTTGAGAATTTCACTGCATAAGACATCAAAGAAAAGGGATCATGCCTAGAGATGGGATAGGGGGTCAAGTGGGTTTTCGCTTTCTTTTAAAATGCTTCTTATGGCATATTCACATGCTAATAGGGAGGATCCAACACAGTAAAAAGTATATGTTCAATAAAGGAGAGAAGGGATAATTGCAGATGGAAGTCTTTGAGTTGGCAAGGAAGGATGGCAGATAGATGCAAATAGAGGTGCTGCTGTCTGTGGTGACTTAAAGGGAGATTTCAGGGGCAGCTGCTGCCAGCGGCCTGGTGGGTGTGGCTGTGGGAGTGTGGACATCCTTTTCCAAGTGATTTTGTTCCTCCAGGAGATGAGTGGACATCCTTTTCCAAGTGATTTTGTTCCTCCAGGAGATGAGAAGCCAGGGCATCTGTCAGCTAAGACTGTGGAAGTGTTGGAGATTTTAGGAGAACTGAGAAGGTGTGAAATGCTCAGTTAAGAGAGTGTGGAGTGAATTGCCAGGGAAATGTAGAAGCCATTCCAGGAATCAGTGAGTCCCCCTTTGATGGATGTCCAATTGCTCCAGTGCCATTCATTGAAAAGGCCATATTTCTTCCACTGAATTGCTTTTGCACTTTTGTGAAAAATGGGTCTGGCAACTTTGTGTTGGTTTATTTTGGGTTCTCTCTTCTGTTCCACGGATCTGTCTCTCCCTTTAGCTCTACACACAATCTTGATGACTGTAAGTTATATGCTAAGACCTAATCAGGTAGGGTGATTCCTCAGAATTTATTCTTCTTGATGAAGATGCCTTCCCACATAAACCTTAGAATAAGATTATTCATTTCTGCAAAAACATCTTGCTGGGATCTTGATAGGAATCTCATTAAGCCTACATAGATCAATTTGGGGACAACTGGCATCTTCACTACCTTGAGTCTTTCAATCCATGAATACAATGCGTGTCCCCAAGTATTTAGGTCTTTGGTTCCTTTTTTCATTTCTTCATGTTCAATATTCTTTCTTTGTTACTACCAATTGGCAAAGACCTTGAACAAATTTGACTAAGATAATTATCTTGGTCTGGTCCAGATGGGATTGTTCTAGAGTCATTCATTTTCTGCTGCTACTTTTCTGTGTGCTCTTGTATTTTATTCTAGAATGGGCTTTCCTGTATCCAGGTGCTTAGATTATGAGTTGCTCAAGGTTTGCTACAAAGTCTGCCACTTGGATTGCCATGGAGACTACCCCCCCCACTTCCTGTGACCTCTGCCATCTCTACTATTGCTTACTAATTCTTGGAAGGAGTGGCTACTTTCTATTTGTTGATCCTACAGCTTTCTAATGTCCTCTAATGCTAATGTGCAATTCAGTGTCCCTTTGTACATTCATAATGTGGTGTGGCCATCACCTCCATCAAGTTCCAGATATTTCCTAATCCCAAAAGCGAATTCCAAACCCATCAATTCCTTACTCCCAGCACCTGGAAGCCTCTAAAATTCTTTCTGTCTCTGTGGAGTTGGCTTTTCTGGGTAGTTCATATAAATGAAATTATATAATACATGGCCTTTGGTTTTCAAGGCATGTCTATGTTGTGGCACGTATCAGTAGCTCATTTCTTTTAATGGCTAAATACTATAATACTGTGTGGATATACCACATACGATCTATTCATTTATCAGTCGATGGGCCTTTGGGTTGTTTCTACATATTGGCTGTTGTAAATAGCACTGCTATAAACATTCATGTGCCTGTTTCTGTGTGGACACATGTTCTCCATTCTGTTGGGTGTTTATCTAGGAGTTGAAGTCCTAGGTCATAATTTCATGTTTAACTTACCGAGGAATTGCCAAAGTATTCTCATGGCAACTGCACCATTTCACATTCCCACTAACCAGAGACGTGTAGGATTCTAATTTCTCCACATCCTCACCAGCACTTGTTATTTTCATTTTTAAAAATTATTATGGCCACTGTAGTGGGTATGAAGTGGAATCTCATTGTGTTTTTGATTTGTATTTCCCTAATGGCTAATGATGGGAAATATCTTTTTTTTTTTTTAAATATTTTTTTAGCTGTAGATGGACACAATGTCTTTATTTTATTGCTTTGTATGTGGTGCTGAGGATCGAACCCAGGGCCTCACGCATGCGAGGCAAGCGCTCTACCGCTGAGCCACAGTCCCAGCCCCGTGATGGGAAATATCTTTTTAAGCACTTTTAGACATTTGTGTATCTTCTTTATAGAAATGTCTTTTAAAGTCCTTTGCCCATGTTTAGCTGGATTGCTTCTCATTTTGTTGTTAAGAAAGAGTTGTGGGCTGGGGTTATAGCGCCGTGGTAGCGTGCTCGCACTGGGTTCAATCTTCAGCACCACATAAAAATAAAATAAAGATATTCTGTCCACCTACAACTAAAAAATAAATATAAAAAAAAGAAAGAGTTGTAAGAGTTCTTTATATATTCTAGATATTAGATCTTTATCAGATATGTGATTTGTGAGCATTTTCTCCTAATCCATGGGTTTTCTTTCACTTTCTTGGTAAGTGTTCCTAGATGCACAAAAGCTTTTAATTTTGATGAAGTCCAGTTTATCTATTTTTTGTTGTTGTTATGGCTTGTACCTTTGGTTTCATATCTAAGAAACCACTGCCAAATCCATGGCCATGAGGATTTTCCCTTGTTTTCATCTGGTGTCTTATATTTCTAACTCTTACATTTAGGTCTTTGATCCACTTGGAGTTAATTTTTCCCCTGTATTCCAGTCATCGTTTTGCTTTATTTCCTTCATGGTCAACTGCCAGATTTGTTTATCTTTAGATTTCTTTTGAAATGTGTATCGGTTGCTAAGTTTATCTTGGATACAGAGAAAGAAAAGTTCCTTTGTAGTATGAAAAGAATGAATCTATTTTTTTACTTCCATTATGTTTTTAAAGGCTATTTAAATAACTTTTTTTCAGTTTATTCAGCCAAAAAAATATGCAATTTTAAGCAGTCTGGATGGTAAGCAAATTGTTAGCTTTTGGGTGGTTCTATTTGTGGAATTTTTTTTACAATTATTTGTTTTTTAAATTTAGAATAGATTTATTTTTGCCAAATGTGGTGGCTCATGCTTCTAATCCCAGTGATTCCATAGGCAGAGGCAGTAGGATCTCAAATTGGAGACCAGCCTTGGCAACTTAGGGAGACCCTGTCTCAAAACAAAACAAAAAGTGGGGTGCGTGTGTGAGGGATGTAGTTCAAGTGGTAGAGCACCTCTGGGGTCAATCTCCAGTACTGCAAAAAATTAAATTTATATTAACTGGGACATAAAAAGTATAAAAATTGTACCTATTAATAAGGTGACTTGCTGAGTTAAACTTTGTGTATAGTATGAGGTAAGGATAAATGTTATTTTTTTGCATGAGAACATTCAGTTCTCTTAGTACCATTGTTTAAAGAGATTTCTTTGCTCTACTAAATGGTCTTAACACCCTTGTTGAAATCATTTGATCACAGATGTTTGAGTTTATTTCTGGATTCTCAGTTCTATTCGTTTGGTCTATATTTTGTCTTATGCCAGCACTATGGTGTTTTGATTATTGTATCCTTATAGTGAGTTTTGAAATCAGAAAGTCAATCTTCTAACTTTATTGTTCTGTCTCAAGATTGTTTTGTCTGTCCCGGGTTTTTGCAAATTTCATATGAATTTTGGGAAGAGCATTTCCATTTCTGCAAAAAAAGGTCATTGAGACCGATAGGGATTCTACTGACTCCGTACATCTGTTTGGGGAGTGCTGTCATCTTAACATTAATTCTTCCAACTCATAAATATGGGATATATTTTCATTTATTATTTCTTTGATTTTTTTCAAAAATATTTTATAATTTTCAGCATGTAAGTCAAATTTCCTTGATAAAATTATTCCTATTTATATATATATTTTTACATATTTATTTATTTTTTTAGTTGTAGGTGGACAGAATATCTTTGTTTTTATGTGGTGCTGAGGATTGAACCCAGTGCCTCATGCATGCTAGGCAAGCACGCTACCACTGCGCCGCAATCCCAGCCCCCCTATTTATATTTTTGATGTTATTAGAAATGGAATTGTTTTTTAAAATTTTTTAAAATTTTTTAGTTGTAGGTGAACAGAATATCTTTATTTTATTTTTATGTGGTGCTGAGGATCGAACCCAGTGCCTCATGCATGCTAGGGGAGCATGCTACCACTGCGCCATAACCCCAACCCCTGGAATTGTTTTCTTAATGCCCATTTCAGTTGTCCAGTGTGTAGAAGTACAACTAATTCTTGTGTGTTGATTTTGTATCCTATAATTTTGCTGAATGTGTTTATCAGCTCTAATAGAGTGCGTGTGTGTTTGTGTGTGTGTGTGTGTGTGTGTGTGTGTGTACGAATTAGGATTTTCTATAAATAGGATCATGTTATCTCTGAATACAGATAGTTTTACTTTTTCCCTTCCAATCTTTGTGCCTTTTTTTCTTGGTGTTTTGGTACTGAAGATTGAACTCAGGGGCACTCCACCACTGAGCCGCATCCCCAGCCCTATTTTGTGTTTTATGTAGAGACAGTGTCTCACTGAGTTGCTTAGCGCCTCACCGTTGCTGAGGCTGGCTTTGAACTTGGGATTCTCCTGTCTCAGCCTCCCTAAGTGCTGGGATTACAGGCTTGCGCCACCACGCCCAGCTGTATGCACCTTTTATTTGTTTTTCTTGCCTAATTTCTCTGGATAGAACCTTCAATATAATGTTAAGTAGGAGTGGCAAAGGTGCACATACTTAATAGGAAAGACAGTAGAATGAATCCGACATAAGTTTCCTGTGTTTATGAATACACGACCAGTGTACTCAACTCCACATCATGTACAACCACAAGAATGGGATCCTAATTAGAATAAGTTATTCTCTGTGTATGTACAATATGTCAAATATATGCTACTGTCATGTACATCTAAAAAGAACAAATAAAAATGGTTAAATTTAAAGCTTAAAAAAAAGTGAACATCCTTGTCTTTTCTTTTCTGATCTCAGGGGAAAAGCTTTCAGTGTTTCATCATTACTATGACGTTAGTTGTGGTTTTTTTCATAGATTCCCTTTATTTTGTTAAGGAAATTCTATTTCACTTTTCCAAGTATTTTTATTATGAAAGTGAGATGTGATGGTTTGTTGGTTCTTTGTTTCACAAATTTGAAGAATGAGATCCAGGGACACAAAGTAACAGGATTTATTAAAGTGATAGAAAGCAGAGCTTCTGCAGGGAGAGGGGTCCCAAGATAGGATGCCAACATATAAATTTGGGACAACACAAATTTCCATTGTGTTGTCGTTCTTCTTTGACCCATTGGTTGTTTAAGGATGTGTTTTTGAATTTCCTCATAGTTTTGATTTCCCCAGTTTTCCTTTCATGATTTATTTCTAGTTTCAATTCATTATGATTGGAGAACATTCTTTTTTTGTGCCTATTTTTTATTTTTTTTTATTTGTTTAGGATTTATTGAGCTTTCATAATCTAAGATTTGGTGTCTTACATTAATTCTGGAAATTTATCAATCATTTAAAAAATGATTGCCTCTCCCTCATTTTCTATATCTTCTTTTGAAACTATAGGGAAAGTTGTACTGAAGTTCATTATTCTAATGTCTGTGTCTCAATCTTTTGTTGTTTGTTTTCTTGGTACAGGAGATTGAACCCAGGGGCACTCTGCCATTGAGCCATGCCCCTAACTCTTCTTATGTTTTGAGACAGCATCTCAAAAGTTGCTAAGATTGGCCTAGCAATCCACCATACTCAGGCTCCCAAACACCTGGAATTCTAGGTGTGTATCACTGCATCCAGCATTTGTTCATATTCTTAAATCTCTTTCTAAGATGAATTCTTTGTATGTTCTTTAGAGCTACCTCCCAATTTACTAATCCTTTCTCCAGCTATGACTCATATGTGGTTCAATCCATCTATTGAATCTAAATTCAATTATCATAATTTTATTTCTAGAGGATCTACTTTTGCACTTTTCAAATCTTGCCTGGCTCTTTGAGTAGTTCCTTTGTGACATTTTTAATACTTCCACTTATTTATTTAAACATATTAAAACACACTTATTATTCATGTTCTGTTCTCCATAATTTCAATATCTGCTATTTTTGCTCATCTGATTCTGACTCTTAATTTCCCTCTGAGTTTAGTAATTTTTTCAAAATTGAGAAATCATGTTCCTTGAGATATTATCTGTGGAAATTGTTTTAAGCCTGGACTAAAAATGCTTTCCTCCAGAGAAAATTTGCTTGCTTATTTGCTTGGTGATAATGGACATGTACAAGGGGACATTATCAACATGGAGTAATTTTAAATTAAAATTAAGCTTTTCAAATAATACTGTCATGTGGATTCAATTCCAAATACATGCAAGAGCAGCCTGATAATTAGGAATTATCAGAGAGACTTCTCCTCTCTTTTTGAAGATCTAAATAAGAGGCATCTTATGTTACAGGAGCGTTTCTCCTGGTGCACTCACCAAGTGAGCAGCTAGCTTTAGGAAGTTCTCTGGGACATGATCTCCTATCTGATCTGGGCCTTGAGCTTTACCTCTTGTCTCTTGTCTCCTCACATGTTAAAACTCAGGCTCTAGTGCCATGGACTGGCAGATGCTAAGGGGAAACTCAAGCTGAGGACTTCCTTCCTCAGCCCCTCACCCCATCGTCCTGTTCCATTTGTTTGTGTTCCTGCCAATTCATCACACATTTGTTTAAAATATAAATATTGATATATGTGATAAAACATTTTCAGGTGTGCTGTACTGAGGGGTAGCTGAGGGGGTCTTGAACATGTGCACCATCTTGCCAGAAAAAAAATCCCCATTCCAAGAGGGACTTCTTGGTCCAGATCCTTCTAGCTTCCTGTGTGAGCCTGCTTAGAATTCTGGCTGGTTGTACAAGTCAGGGCTTTCCTGTTGTGAGTTTTTCACACTCTGTCTTGTGGCCACGTCTGCTTTCCCTCCCCATATGCTATCAAAGATCTTTCTTTTTTATTTTTATTTTATTTTATTTTTTTTAATTTTTTTTTTTTTTAGTTGTTGATGGACACAATGTCTTTATTTTATTGCTTGTATGTGGTGCTGAGGATCGAACCCAGGGCCTCACGCATGCGAGGCAAGCGCTCTACCGCTGAGCTACAATCCCAGCCCAAGATCTTTCTTTTTTAACTGCTTGGAATTTTTCACTTTGCTTTTCCACGCTTTCTGAAATTCTACTATTTGTTCAAAATTCATTGGTGTTAACAAGAACTGATCTGCTTTAAATTTTTTTGCTTTTAAATTATGAATGAGGAAAGGCTTGTTCGTCATTATAGTTTAATGTGAAATTGTTTAATAAGAGAGGCTTTCTCTAACCTCGTGTTCAAGTTTCCCACTCTGAGGGATAAGAAGTTGAATTGATGGACTGGAAGAAAAACTTAGAGTGTCAGAACTGGGCTTTGGGGTAGAACAAGAACACTGGTATAGCTTCTTCCAACCTCTTCCCTCTGCCTGGCTCTCCTTCCTTCCCCAGAGCTTAAGGTGGTTCTAGAATTCTACTCCTTTACAGGTTCAGTTGCCTTTTGGGAGTCATATGTAAAACTCTTTATATGGAGAAAATACATTCTGAATTCCCAAGAAGGACCAACCAACATATAAAAGAAGTCCATATGCATCATTAGGAGAAATATTCACCCATTCTCCGCACAATTCCTTCCAGGTGAAGAAGGCTGAAGTGTTAACTTCTGGCTTCTTTACACTCTTTATTCACTTTCCCTCCTAAGGGTGAGCCTACCCCAGCCCAGACTGAGGAGGGGTGTCTGCTGCCCTCTGGGGGTCTGCTGGCAAGTCTTTTGATTCCCACACTAAGCTGAGTCCTCCAATTTAGGCTTGGTCGATAGGAAAGGTGGTATTTCATTTCACCATCATCTCTTTTCTGTTTGATTTTTCAATTTGTTTAGAACCTAGGGGCAGAAGAGGGGTGCTATTTATTGGATCCCTTCAGTCTCTTGTTGATTTGTCTGGTATTTCAGTGTCCTGCCCAATCTTGAACCAGACTTTACTAGTGAGGGAGTCTTTAAAAATAAAATAAGCTTCTTTCTGCTTTTTAAAAAAATATGGCTTTTCAAAGATTCAGGCATCACCAGTGTGCATGTAAAATGTGTTTACAAGATCATTTATTCATAAACTTCATGAGTGGTAGATGGGAAGATTTCCACCTGCTCATGTAGGAATTTTTATTATTACCAAAGATTCCCCTGCTGGGGCATTTCTGGGTGCACCAGGGGGTGAGCACTGTTGGCATTTGTTCTGGGTTCAGTCGGTTTTAGCCACTGTTTGCTGGGAAGTCAGCCACAGCCTTCCCCACCTGAGCTCCTGCAACTGCTACTTCTGTGTCATCCAGACAACTGCCACTGTCTCTACTGTCCCTACTGGGGACATTAGGATCTGCAGCTGCTGGCCTTGCAGCTGTCCAGAGTGGCCCCTGGGTTTAGCTGCAGTGACCAGGTACTGGGAGGTGCCTCCCTCCCATAGACCCTGGGAGGCCATCTGGATGGGAGGTCTGCTGAGTGGGGCAAGATGTTTGCTTCTGAAGCCTTCACAGTCAATGGACAATTCACTTCAAAGCCCTCCTTCTCCTTAGGGCTTACTCATACTCCCCTGGCAGCTGAAGCAAGTTAAGTTTCAACAAGAACTACTGTATGGCGCCCTCCTGATTCTTTTTTTTTTTTTTTTTTTGCAGGTTTTTTTTGTTGTTGCTATTGTTGTTTTTTTAGTTGTACATGACAGTAGAGTCTATTTTTTAAATTTACTTATTCTAATTAGGTATACATGACAGCAGAATGCGTTTTGATTCATGGTACACAAATGGAGCACAACTTCTCATTTCTCTGGTTATACACAATATAGAGTCATACCCTACGTGAGTCATACATGTACCTAGAGCATTGATGTCCATCTCATTCCACCATATTTCCTGCCCCCATGTCCCCTCCCCTCTTCTCTGTCCCCTTTGTCCCTCCTGATTCTTAAAGCCATGGATGAGTCTGGCTAATGGGCCAAACTCTGTTATATTCATCTTCAAGGCCCCAGTAATCCCTGCCTACATGTGGTCCCATTGAGCAGCTACCTGGCCCAAACCCACAGACTCCAGGAGTAAGCCCCAGACCCAGCCCGGACAGACCCATCTGAGTTCCAGCTGAGCCTGCACCAGTGGCCAAGCGCGGGACAGGGTGAGGTGAGGCACGGCCATGAAGGAGAATGATGAGGGGACAAGGCTGTCAGGGTGTAGGGTAAGGGGCCTTGGGGACCGGCGGGGGGTTGGGGGTGAGCGGAGAACTGCCCAGGCTTTGCACCGAGCCTCGCAGTTCTTTGGGCTGGGGCGGCGCCCTCAGTGCCCGGAGCACCCACGAGGGGGCGCGCGAGTTCAGCGTCGGGACCGCGCGGGGTTGCTGGGCTCTCCTGCCTGCTGGTCCCCAGCAAACCACACGCCTTAGGAGAGATGGGCTTTAGCTCTGGAGCTCAGCAGACCCCCAGCAAGTTCTCATCGACTGAACGAAAGAGATGTATATCCAGTTACGCTGACACTTTCAAGGTTTCCCTTTGCATGCTCCACCCCGCATTTCCTCCCTCTTCTTCTAGTTAAAAGAAGGGGATGGAGGTGCGGGGGGCGCCTGGGGCTTTGGGTCGCTGTTGGGGAAGAAAGGGCTGAAGGCTGGATGGAGGCGGGGAGGAGAGCAAGGGCAGCCCCCGCCCACAGGCGCTGGGTAGCAACTGGGATGGACTGGGCCCCAGGGGATTTCCTGCTCTGGCCAGTGTCCTGGGAGTGTTTCCTGCTAAGGAACACACCTGAGGCCAGAGGGAAGGCAAGCCGAGCCTGGGAGGGAACCTCCTTCCCCAGCACACCTCCCTCCTTCCCTTGCTTAGACCCAGGCTTCTTCCAGCTGCTGGTGCCCCTAGGTCGTGGGGTCACTTCTCCAGGAGGGGTCCTTAATTAGCTCCCCCTCATGCCCATGACTGGGTTAAGGCCTCCTCCTCTCTGGTGATGGCAGTGAAGGGTTTGTGGTTCTCTAGACCCAAGTTCAAATCCCTGAAAACCAGCTAGGTGATTTGGAGCCAATCATTTAACCCTTCAAGCCTCTTTCTTCAAGCCTTTGTTCCCAGTTATACTGAGAAATTGGCCTAATTAAGACACTTGCTCCAAGAGTCCTTGTGAAGACCTGAGAATTAGACCTGCACATGGCAGATTCTTGGCAGACCTTGCTACCAGTCTTCTGGTACTTCCCCACAGTGAGCCAGTCCCTGATGGCAAGCCCAAGGGCTCCCAGCCATAAACCTCAGCAAGAATAAATGTCATGCAGAACCCCACACTTAGAGCTCCCTCCTCTGTGTATTTTCAACCATTTAGCAAATGTTTATTGGTCAACTAATATGTCTCTGGAACACATTAAATGCTGTGGCTGCAAGAATTCCCAATTCTTCCTTTCTCTCTGTCCTGTATGCCCCTCCTTCTCCCTATTTTGTGTTTTATGTAGAGACAGGGTCTCACTGAATTGCTTAGTGCCTCGCCATTGCTGAGGCTGGCTTTGAACTCGCGATTCTCCTGTCTCAGCCTCCCAAAGTGCTGGGATTACAGGCTTGCACCACAGCGCCCGGTTGCTTTATTATATTTTTTCCTATAACACTAATCACCACCTGCCATATGGATTTGTTTACTCCTCATCATTCCCCGTTAACATTTATGTCTCTCGAAGGGGTGGAGGCAATGATTTATTAAAAAATCTACTTCTGGACTGGGGGTTCCAAGAGTGCTAAGTGGAGACTATAATAAAAAGTACCAAGGAGAAAGGAGAACATAGAAAGAAAAATACTCAAGCAACCATTGAAACTTCCCACTGAAAATTCCAGAATGTATGAGGAACTTCAATACTAAGAAACAAAATTTACCAGCAGAAGTTCCAGCAGATGACATTAATTTTATAAAATAGTTTGACAAATATTTTTAAATAAGTGTATTTAAGGAGCTTAAATTGATGACCGAAGGAATAACTTCTATTAAGTAGAAAGAAAGAAAGAAAGAAAGAAAGAAAGAAAGAAAGAAAGAAAGAAAGAAAGACAGGCAGAAATGAGTGGAGAAGCAGAGATCTTGGAAATGGAAAAAATTAACTGCTGAAAAAATTATTAGTGAATTTGAAAATGGTAAAAAAATTAAAAAATAAGCCTAGAATGCATCATGGAGAGACGAAGAGATTAAAATAAGACACATGAATAATTGATTGAAAGAGAATAGAGAAGTAATATTTGCGGTAATGAAGCTGAGAATTTCCTGGATGGAAGAGATCCACGGATTCTTTCATTATGAGTGTGCCGAAGGTGCCATGTGAGGTGAATAAGTCTACACCTAGCACACTGTACAAAAACTGCAGAATGTGATGTTCACCTAAACAATCAGAAAAGCTGCACAGAGAAATGTTAAACACCCCAACAGTCACGTCTATTAGACTGCCAGCCCACTACCCCTAAGCAAGGACTCCACTGCCAAAAGACAATGGAGTAACATCTTTGAAACCCTGAGTTTATAAGCATGTAAATTATCATTTAGGAACAAAGACAAAATAAAGATATTTCAGACATACAAAGACTAAGAGAGCTTACCTCCCACAGTTATTCATTACAAGATAAAATAATTCAGCAAAAAGAAATGGACCCGGAAGGAAGACGTGGGATGCAATAAACAATGATGAGTACTGACTCTGATGTTAGTGAATTTAATTAATTTCCAACTTTAGAAACAAACTTTTCTGATTTAAAAAAATGTGAAATGTAAACTTTAAAAATTTAATAAAAACATGGGAGAGGTGGTATGTGGTTGGTGATCAAACTAAACTAATGGACTTGTGTTTAGCAGGAGATGGAAATCCTAACTTTTTGGTAATGCTGGAATAACTTAGAGTTAAGCATGCATATTAAAAATAGAAAGATAATTATTAAAAGAGAAGGTATACATCCTTACATTCAAAATCAGCAGAAGAAATGTAGAAAACTTTTTGATCAACAGAAAGGAAGGAGAAATAAAGAAGCAAAGAGATGTAAACATAAATGACGAAGTGAAAGAAATGAAATCAAATGGATCAGTAATCCATGTTAACTGATTCAATTCACTACATTGAATTAAAAAAAAAACCCAACTCTATACCATTGGTAAACACACTAAAACAAAACCCGAAAGATAAGAATTAAAGACATGAAAAAGATGTATTATAAAATACTAACCAAAAAATGTGACATAGCAAAACTAACATCAGAGGAGAATTTAGTACAGTCCTCGTAGTAGGTATAAAGAGGGGCATCACATAATAAAAGGTACAGTCCACAAAGATTTAAAATTCACACTCTTGTATGCATCCTGGAACACAGCCTCCATGCACATAAACAAAACCTGACAGAATTACAAGGACGAATTTATGAAACCATAGACATCTTGGTAGATTTTAATCTCCTCGGTAGAAACTGATGGTGATATCATGATTCACATCTTTTGGTTTTCATCCACGGATCCTGGCTCATAAACCCCTCCCCAAGGCAGGCCACTGAACTTAAGACCCTCCTATTCAAGGGGTGTCCTACCTCATACCCTAGAGGAAGGAAACCTGCACACAAAGGTGAAGAAGAATCTGCACAACCAGGCCTTTCTGGTTTCCCCACCCAGTCTCTTAGCAATCAGTCTATGCAATGAAGTCTCCATTAAAACCCAGAAAGACTGGAGCTTCCGGGTAGCTGAACATGAGAAAGTTCTCAGAGGTGACGTGCCCAGAGAGGCCACTGAAACTCCACATCTCTTCTCTAATACTTTGCCTAGTGCATTTCTTCATCTATATCCTTATAAGGATATTACTCCAACCCAGGGAAGGGGTTGCTTGGTCAGAAACACAGGTAAAACAACCTGGACTTGGCAAATGGCATCTGAAGTTGGAAGGGGGCCGTCTTGGAGACAGAGCCCCTAACCTGTGGGAGCTGATGTTATTTCCAGGCAGATGGTGTCAGAACTGCAGTTGATAAGAGGACACCCAGCTGGGTGTCTGCTGCAGAATTCCTTGCTTGGTATGTGGGAAGATCCCACACACATCTGGTGTCAGAAGTGATCTGTGCTATGGGTAGAGTAGGAAAAACTGAGTTTGAATTGGTTTTTCTTTCTATATCCTCAGAATTGTAGGTAAAGTAAACAAATTAGCAGGGCAATCCAATAGACATATTTAGAAGTCTGTACCAAACAGAGAATATGTGTTCTTTTCAAAAACACAAGAATCATTTTAAATTAATTTGAAAAAATTGATATCCTACAGACCATTTTCCCTGACCACACTGCAATTAAATTTTATAAATGATTTAAAATGCAATAAAAATGAAGCAAACAAAGACGACTTTCACATTTTGAAAACTTTTAAGTAATTTATGGCTTGGAGAGAAAATCGAATGGAAAGTACAAAGTATCTACAATTAAATAATAATGAGAGTACTACACTTCAAATTCTGTGATGAAATTAAAGTGGTAATTAATGAGAACTTTATAGCCTTAAATAACTTTATCAAGAATAAAAAGAAATTAATAATAATTGATAGTAATTAAGTGAAATCCCAACAATTAAAAACCAAATGAAAGGAAATAATAAAGACAAGAGTGGAAATTAGTGAAATACAAAACAACAGACAGAATTAACAAAAATGATTGAAAAATAAGAAAAAGATATATGTAATATTAAAAATAAAAACTGACGTTAGTATTACTACAGATATAGGAATGACTGAAAACTCAACAGGCATGTAGCAGTCTGAAATAAAGAACTACATTTTCTAGATTTCCTTTCAGCTAGGTTCTGGCCAATGGGAATGTAAACAAAAATTATGTGTAAAACTTTTGAGACACATGCTGGGGGGTTTGGGGGCCGTCATGCCCTTCCCTTTCCTTTTTCTCTTCCCTGCTTCCTGGAAGGCACACTTATTGTCTAAAGTTAGAGCTACCATTTTTGCCTATTTTTGTATTGGTACATGATAGTTGTACATAATGGTTGTTACATATTCGTGCATCAGAGCCGCCATTTTGGATGATGAGCTGATAACCTCATGTTGAGGAGAAGAAATGGAGGCAGGAGCTCCAGCTTTGAGGTTTTAAGAGCTTCCACCCTAGCTTTGGACTGCTGAGAAAGAAATAAACTTCTACTTGCTTAAGTTGCTCTTTTGTGATATTTTCTCTTACATAGAGTCAAACATGAGCCTGTGTAATGAGACTGATCAATAGAATCTATCAAAAACCATGGCAAACAGCATTCAGATGGGATTTAAAGTTTTTCCTACAAAAATCAGAACCAAGACAAAAATTCCTACTACTGTGTCTATTCAACATAGATCTATAATCTTTGCAAATGACAAAATGGAAAAGAAAAAAGGCATAAGAATTGAAAGAAAGAGAAAAATGCTGTTCTTAGTTGCAGATGTAAAAATGTTCTACATAGAAAATTTAGGCATCCAGGTAAAGATGATGAATTGGACACATGAATCTAATTTCTCTCCCTCCTGATATGCCACTAAAACAAAAGTAAAGAGATTTTTAAAACTAGACATAAATCCACAATGACAAGGAAAACAGAAAAGATGTTAAAAAGCAATAACATTTCAGAAAGTTGGAAGCAGATGGACAAGAAGTTGCTGACTTAGCCAGCCCAAGAACTCCATACGCCCTAACAGTGGTAAAGTGGGGCACCACCTGACCGACCCACAGCATCCTCAAAGGACTGAAGAACTGACAGCCCTTGCTTCTGCCACAGACTCTCCCCCTACTCCACATTGCCCAGCAGTGCCCCCTCCTACCCTGATGGAGTCTGGGGGATTATTTTTCTGAACTAAGAAAAGCAAGTGTGAGGTTATGAAGATTATATCCAAGAAAGAGGGACTTAAGTTAATATATGCTTCATGAATGCTAAAACTGCCGGGCCTCCTTCCCTACTAGGCTCCCAAGAAGAAAGACCTAGAACTGTTATTACACTGTGTATATGGAACAGCCCATCCAAGTGACACTTATGCACCCCCACCCTCACCCTCTGTGGGCTGGGGGCTGTCCAAGAGCTTTGCCGTGTCTCCCTCTTGGTCATAGACAGAACATCCAGAATTATCATCTGAGGAAAGCCTCTCACATGAAAGATAGGGCCAAAAAGCAAGATTAAGTTGCTCTTTTGTGATATTTTCTCTTACATAGAGTCAAACATGAGCCTGTGTAATAAGACTGATCAATAGAATCTATCAAAAACCATGGCAAACAGCATTCAGATGGGATTTAAAAAGCAAGCCAGCAGAAACAGATAAGTAATCAGAACACTTAAAAAAAATGTGACCTATCTCTTGAACCCTTAAGGGCAAAACTGAAGATTTACACGCAGGAAGTGAGAACAGGGTGCAGTTCTGCTTCTTACCAAAATGCTGAACTGGCTCAACTCTGGCTCCTGAGATCAGACGCGCAGGAACTGTGGGGGAAGCTCTGGGTATTGTCTGAGTTGTTCTCTTCCTTCTTATCATCACTTTGAGAGAAGTATCAGCTGCTATGTGCATCTCAGCTGAGACCCAGCCCTCTGACTGGGGGGGGGGGGGGGAGGAGGTCTTTGGGAGTAAAATTGGAAGCCCTGTACTTGTGAGGAGTTGAGAAGGATAGGGACCAGCCGTCCTTGAGGAGTCTCTTCCCCACCCTCCCTTGACATACCTCCAGGGCCTGTACATTGTAATCTTAAAGAGTGTCAAGTCGGAAGGCTGCCTTTCCCTGGGAAGAGGGATGACAGTTTGAAACATGGTACATTGGCAACAAGAAGTTGTTTTGTGGGTGGCGCTGAGGTTTTCTGAGGTTGAGGTTCTCCTTTTAATCCTCATCTGCTCCAACCCATGCATTAGCTGGCCTAGAGCTAGCTGGGGCTGATAAGCAGAGGGCAGGCTTTCTGCATTGCCCAGCAGAGCAGCCCGAGCCCCATGAGCTCAGAGGAGCAAAGACATTTCAGAAGAAAAACAACATATTGGATTTTAGATTCCATCAGAAGCATAAATATGGAACAGATGGATCAAAAAATTTCTAATTAGCCTCATAAACATAGGATGATAAAGGAAGATATTAGCAATATGAAACAAAATAAGAAAACAAAACAAAACAAAAGAACCAAATAGAAATATGGCATTTGGTATGAAAAATGTAGCAGTTGAAATACAATATTAGATATGGAAAATATAACCATTAAATTTAAGAGGCTGGGGTGTGGCTTGGTGGAAAGGTGCTTGCCTACCTGGGTTCCATCCCAGCACCTTAAACAAACAAATATATAGGATAATTACAACCTGAGGAGTGAATTTAAAGTTTGGATGAGGAAATCATCAAGAAGGAAGGAGAAGAGACAAAGGAATAGAAGACAGAAAATAAAAACTCAGACATATGAAAGTCATTAAACCAAACCCACATTCAAGGAGAAGGGAATTTGGCCCAAGGTTTTGGGAAGTGCTCAAGAATTTGTGGGTTTTCTATCTACCACACTGGGAATGGACTTTTCTTTTCTTTCTTTTTTTTTTTTCTCAAAAATTGCATTTTAATACATGTTATCAAACACAATAGAAAAAAAAAAATTTTCAGAAGCTGTACACACTGTTCACTGAAAACATTTGTTGAGCAAATAGAAAAAATTGTTACAATCATAATTTTTCTAACTTTGCACAAAATTATAAGCAGATTAAATTCTTCATCTTAAACACCTTTATATGCACTTTCAATGAACAGTACATATATATATACTTTTTTTTTTATCAACCATCTTTACTATACCCATTCCCCTTTCCTGCCCCCCGCCTCCCCCATGTCGCATCCAGTGTTCCTCTATTTCTCTTATGTTTCCCATTCCCACCTCCCTTATTCATCAGCATCCACTAATCAGAGAGACCATTTGGCATTTGGTTTTTTGGGATTGGCTTACTTCACTTAGCATAATGCTTTCCAATTCCATCCATTTGCCTGCAAATGCCATAATTTTATTCTCTTTTATTGCTGAATAATATTCCATTGT
>CM053407.1:22894969-23016150 GCA_028644305.1 Xerus rutilus | reverse complement strand
TCCAGTGTTCCTCTATTTCTCTTATGTTTCCCATTCCCACCTCCCTTATTCATCAGCATCCACTAATCAGAGAGACCATTTGGCATTTGGTTTTTTGGGATTGGCTTACTTCACTTAGCATAATGCTTTCCAATTCCATCCATTTGCCTGCAAATGCCATAATTTTATTCTCTTTTATTGCTGAATAATATTCCATTGTGTATATGTACCACAGTTTCTTGGACTTTTCTTAACATACACTGGTTGGGACAAATGAAAATTGATATCTTTTCTTGATTTTAGAAAATCTTCAGCCATTATCTTTTTAGTGCTCCTCTATTTCTCTTCTGGGACCCTTGGTAGACATATACCAGATTCTCTTGCACCTCTCAGCCTTCTTGTATTTTGTATGTCCTGATTTGTGCTTAACTATTGACAGTGTCTTCCTATTTCTCTTCCAGTTCACTAATTCTCTCTCCAACCACATATTCAATTGAGTCTAATATGCTATTTACCACATCCAGACTTTTTCACTTTAAACTTTATTTTTCATTTCCAAATGTTCTACACATTTATCAGTGATTGTCATTTCTTCCCAGTTAATTTTGAGGTTCTTTCATTATGAGCCCATTTTTATGATTGATTCAGTGATACCCCCTACACAGTTACTATATGCTATCTGATGATTCCTATATCTGATATCCTTGGGCAACGTAACTCTGCAGTTGTTGTTTCTCTTGGTTCTCATGCACAGCGGGGTATATTTCCTTGTGTCATTGGTGACTGTCAATTGTGAATTCACATGGATATATATTAATCTGTGGGAATCTTTGGGCCTTAATTGAGGATGACTTTCTTCAGAGATAATTTGCATTTGCTTTTACTGAGTGCCAAACTATCACCAACTGATTACTTTAATCGTTTTCCAGGGTGCCAGCTTATTGCAGGGGTGTTGGTTCAGCTTCTCCTTGCTGCTGGCCCAAAGTCTAGTCTTGCCAAGTTTATCTTGCTGCATTTATATGTACAGACATTGACACTCAGGGAAAACACATCTCTCTTGTATGATTATTGCTTCACTTGGTTTCAGCTCACTTGGTCCCTTGGAGATTTCACCTCACCTCCCACAATCTCAGCTGTGCAAGAAGAACCATGTTTTCCGCAGGATAGACTCAAATGTGAAAACAATACTTGTCAGCACATCTAGGATGCTACTTGTAGAAGTACAAGTCCCAGGAATTCTTTGCCACAAAAGTATCCAGGAGAACAAATAGAACTAGTAAGAGAATCCAGTAAGGTTGTTGAAAAGGGTCAACAAAAATCCATACCACTTCTATACACAACTGGTTATTACCAATTAGAAATATAATGGAAAAATATCATTCACAAATGCAATAAACTTTAAGATACTTAGGAATAAATCTAACAAAGATGTGTAAGGCTTCTATGGAGAAAAACCACAAAATATTATTGAAGAACATAAAAGAAGACCTAGGCAAATGGAGATTTTTAAATGTTCATGACTAATATTCTTGGGTTGAAAGATACTATCATAAAGATGTCAGCTCTTCTCAATTTAATCTATAAATTTAAAGCAATAAAAATGAAAATTCTTGTGGAATTTTTTTGGTGGATCTTGACAGGCTTATTGTAATATTAATGTGGAAGAACAAGAAGAAATGAAGAGCTAAAACAACTGGGAAGACACTTAATGGGGAGGGGACACTCTCCATATGAAATATGAAGATTTATTATAAAGTTATACTAACCAAGACTGCATGACATTAACATAGGGACAGAAAAGTAACCCCATGGAGTAAAAGGCTACAGTCCCCAGAATAAGCCCACTCATTTTTGGAAACATGATATATAAGAAAGGCTGCATTATATTTATGGGGGAAAAAAAGGACTCTTTAATAAATGATGCTGAGAATTATTATTATGGGATAAATTTCCATAGATACTCTATAAAAGTTTCATGTGGATTAAAGACTTTGATGTGAAAAGCAAAACTTTATAATTCTTAGAAGGAAATGGAATGTCTTTATAATCTCAAGTTGGAAGAGGAAGGATTTCTCAAACAAGACCTCACACCTCCCAGTTCCAGAAAATTATTGATATATTTGACCTCATTAAACTTTAGAAAATGGGTACAACAAAGGCATTATGAACACAGTTAAAGACAGGACACAGATTGAAGAAAGATTTTGCAATAAAAATAACCTGTGCATTTGCATCTTGAATATATTTAAAAGTCCTACAAGCCAAGAAAATTTAAATAACACAATTTAAGATATAGCAAATGATGCAAACAGACATTTTACAGAACTGGAAGCCCAAACAACCAATAAGCATCTAAAAAACTCCTTGACTTCAATAGTAATCAGGAAATCGCACATTAAATACACATCCAAATAGTATTGTAAGGTTTTAGACGTTTAATATTAATAAATGTTTGCACTTTCAGGAATGTAAACTGGTATAACCGTTTTCAATAGTAATTTGGCAAAATCTAGCAGAGCTGAGCAGTACACTCCTGCTTCCAGCAATTCCATTCACAGGCCTGGGGGAGTTCTTATGCATATGCATGAGGAGACACTATATAGGAATGTTCTCCATTACCCCAGCACTGTGTGTAATAATGAAAAACTAGAATCGCAGGAGAATGGATAAATCATGATATATCCATTTGAAAGAATTCAGTGCAGCTTTCAGAGTAAATGAACAAGAGACACATATATCAATGTGTATGTCTAAAACCACAGTGTCTGAAGAATGCATATTGTTGATGCCATTTATAAAAAGTTTCAAAATATGCAGAACAATTCTATATGTTGTTTATGGTTATGGTTACTCTATAAATTTGTAGGGAAAGTGTAGAAACGTGGATGGGAAGTAAACACAACAAAACATAAAAAATTGATAATGCTGAGTATTTGATGAAGTGGGCACATAGGTGTTTTATTATGTTATTCTTTTCACTTGTTTCAAGTTTTGAAATATTTCATCTAAAAGAAAGCATCCTGAGTGGAGAGTGGTTCAGAAGGGAGCAAGATCTGTTGGTGGCTTTTGTAGTGGAATGGACATAAGGAATGGGGACGTGGTAGAGAGATGGTGTATTAGTTCATTTTTTGGTTACTATAATAGAATACCTGAGGCATGCTATCTTTATAAAGAAAAGAGGTTTGTTTTGTTGAAATTTTGGAGGCTAAAAGTCCAAACAGCATGATACAGTCTCTGGCAAGTCTGCAGTTCCTTGGCTGTATTATCTCATGGCAGATGGCAATAGCAAGAATGTGTGGGAAGAAAAAAAATTATATCACCAAACAGGAAGTCAGAAAACAATTCAGAAGCTGGGTTTGCTTTTATAACAGTTGACTCTTACAGGCCCCACCTCTTAAAGGTCTACCCCTCTACCTACCACACTAGGATTCAAGCTGCTCCCAAAGCATGAACCTCTGGGGGACCCACTCAAACTTATCCAACCACAGCAGTTGGAGAGGAGGATGGGTTTTAAGTTTGTCCTGGTGGTTTTGTTGTTGTTTTGTTTGTTTTGTCTTGAATATCTGTGTGAATAGAGTAGCTGAATAAAAATCATTAAAATCTGGCCTTTTCAAGTATCATCATTGGTGAAGGGAAATCAAAACACTGTGTATCTATCCTGGGTACAAATCAGCTCCATAGATTTGTGGCAATTCCATGGCAATTCCATGGTAGTGGCACTGCTGGTCAAACCCAGGTGTAGGGAACCTTATACAAGGACACCAAGTCCACCTGTGACCTCCTTGTCCTGATGAAGGAGGATAGATGAGTAAACTGTGTAAACTGTGTGGCACTACTTGGGCTGGCATCCTATGATATCTGCTCTAGGTCTTTGCCAGACTAATCCCTGGAAATCTTCAGTGGCACTCCTGACACAGGAATAAAACAGAAAGGTGCCCATTTCTAAGGTACAGCAGATGATTAGTGACCCACAGAACCAAATGCTGGGTCTGGTAGTTGGGAATGAATGTAGCCACATCCAGACATTGAGCCTGATGTCTTCTTATGTTCCAACCATGTGGAATCCTCCCTGCTTACAGGGTGCTGCAAGAGACAGGTGCCTCCACCTTACTCCACTGGGGCAGGGGGAGGGGCAGATGTAGAACGTGGAGATGAGTGAGCGCCAGGCCTTTGCACCATTGAAAAGCTTGAAAGAAAACCTAATCAAATCTTGCTGGTTGAACCTGCTTAACAGTTACAAGAAGTTAGAATAACATAACAACGTGAAGAGGTCTCAAAAAAAAACAATGCATGAGAAAAAGCAAGATGTTAAAGGATGTGTGGCACTACACCAATTTATGCAAATTAAAACCACAAAAGAAAGTTATGTATCTTCTGTGCACACAATTATATACATAAAATGCATTTTTAATGATTGGAAAGAGCTCTCGTCAAATTCATGATAGTGTGTCTCCTGGGGTGGTGGAGGGGATTAAGATGGGGTGGTACATGTCAGGGGAGTTGCAGTGGAGTGTGGAGATCAGCTGCATTCATTATGCCTAAATGCTTTTGGTAAGGGACACTGGATTCGTGTATCACTGTATACTAGTTTCCTTCCTCCTTTCCTTCCTTCTTTCTTTTCTTCCTTCCTTCCCTCTCTCTCTCTCTCTCTCTCTCTCTCTCTCTGTTGCTCTGCCCCCTTTCTTTCTTTTCTTTCTTTCTCTTTCTGCATCCTGGGGATTGAGCCCAGGGTGCTCACCACTGAGATACACCCCAGCCCTTCCTATTTTTATTTTGAGACAGTGTCTCACTGAGTTACTGAGCCTGGCCTTGAACTTGCAATCCTCCAGCCTCAGCTTCCAAGTAGCTAGGATTACAGGTGTGTGCCACCATGTATAAAGGTTTCTAAGGCGTAAGTATAATACACAAGGCTGAAAGGCCAAAGCGCCAATGTGTTTTCCAGGGGTGATTTCTTGAGCACGAGAATGTAGGCAACGCCATCTTATCCTTGCACATTTTTGTATTATGTTAACTAAATCTCTTAACTGTTTGCCATCCGGGAGGTTATAAAAATCAAGTCAAGTATTACACATGAACTGTCCCAATGAATATTTGCTGATATAAAGTAAATGGAGAGAGAGGCTTGGTGACAATTGCTTTAGCAAATCCTTCTGTGAAGTGGAGCAGATACTGGTCTTCTGCTGAGCTGCGTAGGGGCCATAGTTGTACCAGTGAAGGTGGCAGTGGAGGTGGGTCCTGGGGCCTCAGCAAGGTGGAGGTGGGGCCAGCCACTGTCAGGAACCCAGACTTTTGAGGAAGACTGACTTGGATTCAAATTCTTTGCCTCTAAGTAGCTATATAAATTCCAGGCTTATCACTTAAACTGCTTTAGCCTCTGTATTCTCATCTGTCTAATGGGGAAATAGTGCTTAAGTTGCAGAGGGGCTAGTAATCACTGACCAGCTCTGGAGACATGGAACTGGTTTAGTTCAGTCCTCCAAATACCCACTCCCACCCCAGTAGGAATTCAGGATCCCATTTCATCCTCCTTTTCTAGAATTTGGTGGTGGTAGTGGTGGGAGATTGCAGAGTGGAGAAGATCTGTGTGGACAGTCCAAAGGTGAATTATTCAATGCATTTCTCCAACAGGTGGCCATTGGGCCAGGCTGAATGCCTTTAGAAAGGGCAGCTACCAGTGCCTGGATCTAGGAGGTGGCAATAGGTGGGCACAGGTAGACACCCTCCCAGGCAATGACTCGGTTTCCATTAGATGCTAGAGTTGCAAACAATCCCCCTCATGATGGTCTTTAGTCAGCCTACCTTCTGAACTCTTTTCAGGCAGGGACCTCTCCTCTTATGAAATTGCTCCTTCAGGAACCCCTTCCTCCCTCCTTTACTTCACAATAACAATGGCCCATTAACTCCAGAACTTGCATCGACCTAAACCACTCTCCTTTCTGGGAAGGCTCAAGCCTCCATCCCACCCAGAGAAGCAGAGAGAAGATGCCTCAACTCTTACACCTATGGCACAAGGAACCCAGATAGTGCCATGCTCAGTGTGTGGATCACAGCAAGAGGCTTTCCTTCAGATATCCGCAAGACACAAACAGGTCTCTAACAAACTGGAACACTGTCGATTTCAACAAGTTCAACAGGTTTATTGCTGCAAATGTCCGAACCTTTCAATTCTGTGCATCTTGTGAATTTCCATGGAGAAATTTATACAGGAGAACTGGATACAGCTCCAATTCCCTGGACCATGGTGCTCTTGCTCAGGGGAGGCCTGTAAGTCCCTTGTGGAACAGGAGTCTGAGAAGCACCATTGCAGAAATCAGATTCTAGGTAAATAGGTGACATAGTCAGGTTATCATAGCAGTTTTGATTATCATTCTTTGCAGTCTAAATCCTTGGGCTTTCAACTGGGGCTGAGGGCAGGAGGGTGGCCTACACCCAAAGCACACTGTTTCACTCTCGTGGGAAAGATTGGTGATTCTTAAAGGAAAAGAGCCAGGAGAAGAGGCTCGTATTTTAAGCACCCAGAGAACTTCTTCCATCCACATCTCCTCCACCTCCACCTGCACCTTCCTCTCCTCACCTCTCGGACTCAACTGTGTCCTCTCCTGACTCTTCAGCTTTTAAGTACAGGGTCTTGTGCAAAGTGAATGCTGGGAAAATGCTGGTTTAACCAGAACATGGTCCATCACCTGGGCACATTTTAAAAAGTGTTTTCTTATTTCTAGGGTGAGGTAAATGAAATCTCATCAGGTTTGAATAATGAATTGGTTTGTTTGGCTAGTGAGGGGGATGAATTTGTTAGCTTTTATTTAATGAAAAATTTTACAGATAAAAGGAAAGAAAAGTGTTTCATCTTCCAATGAGTGGATTATGCTCCCAAATTTGGGCTAGCTTCTAACTTGCTGTGTGGGGTTTACAAATCAGAGTAGGTTGTGTGTGTGTGTTCTATTCAATTAAATGTTTTATTTTGAAATCACTGCTGATTCACATGCATTTGTAAGAAATGACACAGAGATTCTATCTGCTCTGTACTCACTTTGTCCCAGTGGTACCATCTTGTAAAACTATAGTTACAATGTCACAACTTAGACAAGAGGCATTGTTACAATCTACCAATATGACTCCTGTTTCTCAGGGTCACTTTCTCTGTGTGTGTGTGTGTGTGTGTGTGTATGTGTGTGTGTTTAGGTCTACACAATTTTATTACATGTGTAGTCTCATGTGTCGACCACAGTCAAAGTATAGAACCACTCCATGACCACAAGATTCCCCCACCTCTAACTCCAGCCTGGGGGAACTTAGAGTAGGTAGTGTGAAAGACCAAGGTGAGCACAGGAGAAGAAGAAAAAGGAAAAAAAGGCGGGTGGGTCATAAGTACGACTCTGGAAGACTGAGGCAGCAACACTAGAGAGAACTTTGTAGAAAGAATAGAGAAGTTTAAAGGGGGTTTTCAGAAAGTTTGGCTCTGCAATTAATGAGTGATGTGACCATTTCCTCACCCATTGATTCCTCACCCATAATTTGGAGCTGGGTTTGAAGTGGGTGGGGATAGGAGTCTCGAGGTGCTGAGACTGGAAAGAATTCCTTATCAGGTTCAAGTGAAACCTCGCTTGCTCTTTATTGCTATGTAGACAGGGGATGGCAGAAAAAAAAATTTTTTTCTATTACTGAGAC
This sequence comes from Xerus rutilus, assembly GCA_028644305.1. NCBI lineage: Eukaryota > Metazoa > Chordata > Mammalia > Rodentia > Sciuridae > Xerus > Xerus rutilus. The sequence continues at coordinate 23,008,503 of CM053407.1, read as the reverse complement.
AAGAAATAAGATTGAACATAGTGACTTGCCCAATGTCATACAACCTGGAAGCAAAGCCTCTAGAAAATTCCAGGTGTGGTAACAGTCTGCTTTGTGGGCAGCAAATCAGTTTTGGCTAAGTTCATCAAGATTTAAGCAGAAACCACCTCAAAGTGGCCCAGTTGGACTCCTGCTTCCTTCAGACCTACTCCCTCCCAGCTGATCCCTCTGCACAAATGGCACCACCACAAAGCTGTCCTTGACTCCTCTCTTCTCACCTCTGCACCTTGTGACCTGGGCCCCAGTCCCAAACACCTGCAATCCTCACACCTCCACTGCGACCATCGCACCAAGCTTCTGTCACCTCTTGAGGGATTGCTTTGCAAAAGGCTCCTGAACAGTCTCCCTGCCTCAACTGCCCTCCTGTCTGAGTGATCTGAATCAGAAATCCAGATCAGGAGTCTGCCTACTACCCCCTGTGGGCCGAACGTGGCCTGCTGCCTGGGTTAGTATGGCTCACATGAGCTAAAGATGATTTTTACATTATTAAATGGTGGGGAAAAGTCAGAAGAATAATATTTTGTGGCACAAGATATTATGAAATTCAGATTTTATTGCCCATAAGTGGAGTTTTATTGGAATGCAGCCATGCTCATTCATTTGTGTATTGACTGTCTGTTTCCAGAGAACTGTGTTGTTGCAACCAAAATCCTGTGGTCTACACAGCCTAGAAGAGCTCCTGCTGGGCCTTTGCAGGACAAGTTTGCTGACATCATCCACCTCCCAATCTCCTCCAAAGGCTTCTTGTTCCTCTCAAAGTGAAACCCATGGCCCTTACTTTGGCCTAAAGGTCCTACCTGCCTCTCTAATTCATCTGCTCTACTTGTCCCCTCCATTGCAGCACCCTGGTTATGCCGAGGTTGGGTCCTCTTCTCCTCACATGTATTATACATACTAAGCCCCTTCCTTCCCAGGCCTCTGCACCTGTCTAACTGCTCTTCTGCTCTTTGCATGATGGGCTCCTTTGTCTTCAGATTCAACTCAAGTACCATCTATTCATAGAGGCCTTCCTTTCCATTCCTTCCCACAGTGCATTTCTTGTTTGTTTCCTCCACTGCATTTTTTTGTGTGTGTTTGAATACATGTGTTATTTTTAACTTCCATTTAGTTTCTTATTGCTTGGGACCCCCACCAGGACATAAGCTCCATCTGGGCAGAGCACAGAGTAAATACTCAATGCGTATGTGTTAACGAATGAGTGAACGAATAAATGAGGACTTTCCTGGTGCAGGAACTATGTGTCTATTTCTGTTGATTGAGAAAATTCCTGTCAATCCCTCTTCAGTGTTTTATTTTATTCTTGGGTCTATTGCTGTTTGTTTGTTTGTTTGGGTCCATTGCTGCTTGTTTGATTTTGTGGTACTGGAATTGAACCCAGGGGCACTTTACCACTGAGCCGCATCCCAAGCTGCTCCTTCCGCTGCCCTTTTTGAAGTCTTGCTAAGTTGCTGGAGCTGGTCTTGAACATGTGATCCCCCTGCCTCAGCCTCCCAAATAGCGGGGTGGCTCATTGCTTTTATTAACCACTATGAGTTTCTTTTCCAAAGATATAATTTACTTTTTTTTTTTTTTTTTTTTTTTTTTTTTTTTTTAAATACTTATTTTTTAGTTGTAGGTGGACAGAATATCTTTATTTGTTTATTTTTATGTGGTGCTGAGGATCGAACCCAGTGCCTCACGCGTGCTAGGCGAGCACGCTACCACTGCGCCATAATCCCAGCCCCCCAAAGATATAATTTACTTTAAGGTCACTCTCCAGTGAACCAAGGAGACAGCTGGGTCTTAGCCATTTTAGGGGAGAACTATTTCCTTTTCTTAGCAAGTATAGAAGTCCTTTCTTTTGAGTATCAAGAATTTTTTAAAAAATCATTAGTTATGTCAACATCCAAATTTAGTGATCAGTACAAATACAAAAAGTTTCAATTCATTTGTTTTTCTAAATAACAGGAAAGTACCTCCGCTGATAAATACTCCAGATTGCACGGTCGTAGCTATCAATGCCGAGGGTGTGAATATGTGAAAGGTAGGCAGGCAGGCTGGATCATGCCTCCATTAAAACACAAAAAGTCCCCAAATGCCACACAGGTTTATTTCATCCCTACGTGATGCCTCTATCAGGATTTTCCAGAGTCATTAAATGTGGTGGTCAGGCAGGGATACAGGACAGTGACCAGATGCAATCATGGATACTGCTGATGGCCATGCCAGGAAGAGACCTCTAGATGGACCCACATAAGCAATCAGATACTCTGGAGGAGAAATGCCAAGGACACTTCCATTCACAAGAGCTGTCACATAGACTTGGTTCCCAGTCACAGGCTCAGAAGTGCCATCCTGTCCTAAGCCTGGAAGGCAGATGATTGGGAGTATTGTAGGAAGGGCAGTAAAGACAACCTACATGGGGAGAAAAAAAGGTGTATTCTTTAGAGGAAAGATAAGATCAGGGTAGAAGATGAGAGCAAAGGAAACACAGGAGCTGAGAAAGATCCAGAAGGCTTGTATAGGTGCATCAGTGAGGCTGATAAGTCTGGTCTTGTGCTCTTGTTCATGTGAACTGCAAATTTTCATGTGTCATCTATTGTCATGGTATTTGGAAAGCTTATTATGAACTATTCATAGCTCCTTCACTACTTTTTACTCTTAAACATGGATAGCATCCTTTTAAATGGTAAGTTACAGCAATCCTCCTCAGGTAAAATTATTCTTCAAGCTCCTGCTTCAGTGAGCAGAGGCATATAATCCCTGTGGGACATCCCCAGCCAAAGCATGAACTCTGTAACAAACAGAGTCGCACACAGTATTTCATGCATACCATAAGACTGTGAATGAGTGAGAGAAGACAGATTGTTCTACAGGGCTGACCTTAAAATGTGTTCTCCATTCTTGTCCAATCTGCAGGTTGGTGGGCATCTTCTTCCTTTAGAGTAGTGCTGTTCAACACCACTTTCTGATGAAGGAAATGCTCTCCATCTGCACCACCCAAAATGGTAGCCACTGGCCACACGGGGCTATGGAACACTTGAAATGTGGCTAATGCCACTGAATGTTCTGTTTTGTTGAATTTTAAATAATTTAAACTTAAGTATCCATATGCAGCAGGTGGCTACTATATGGGATAGTGCAGCTTTTGGAGTAAAAAGGAAAATTACAGCTTTGTATTCTGACCCTGTCTTTACTGTATCAAGAAAAAGAGCCAAGTGCCAGAAAGGCCAATATAAATGCTGGTTATGATGTGTTTGAATCCAATATCCCTTTCTAACTCAGACTGCCCTGCTCCCAGCCTACTCTCCAGGGAGGGTGTCTAGACTGTTCCTTGTATAAGAATGGCCTGTAATTGGATTGCTATTTAAAGGATGTTCTTTGACCCCCAGGATGATGCTGGATCCCAGGAAAGTGGCCTATCATGGAGTCTCCAAAGGATCAGTGATGGTTGACTGAGTCAAAAGGCTGCTTCCTTTAGAATTTTAAAAGTTTCAGTCAGTCACCATCGAGAGGCAGCAAATAAAAACAGACATTCTGGTTGAGAGATCCTGACTGCTGTCCTATCCTAATTCCAGTTCCCAACCACATGCACCCTCCAACAAGCAAGCAAATGAAATACCCTTTCCCTTAAGAGGGACTGAGTGACTATTCTTTGTTCCAAAAGAAATTAAGAAACTACAATTACTCTAATTCAAGGTATCTCCCCTTGACACTATGGGCATTTGGGGCCAGATCATTCTTTGCTACGGGGGCTGTCCTGTACCTTATAAGGTCTGTAGTAGCATCCTTGGCCTCTATCTGCTAGATGCCAGTTCCAAACCACACTCATCTGCCACTAGTCAGGATAGCCTGAGATGCCTCCAAACGAATGTCCCCAGAGTGGAAATGGGGTGCAAAAATCTTCCCCTCCCTCACCTTGAGGATAAATTCTGTAACTGAATCCCAAGCCCACCTCTTGTGGCCTCCTTAGGAGGAAAAGATAAGAGCAGCAGTTTATTCCTAGCAACATCACAGCTCTCCCCCCTTCTCTGCTCCATGCTAAATAAAGATAGCTTTTTTAGTCTTTTTCCTAGACTCTGTTTCACAGATATTGATGAGGACATCTAAAGATGAGACTGGAACCATTTGGTGGGGAGGGACTGTGTTCCCTTAACTCCACCTATTTATAGAGACTGTGTGCGGGAGGGTAGAATCATCCCAGGAACCCTGTAACAGAAGTTCCCTGGCCAAGGAAGTGGCCATTTAGAAGGAGCCCCTGCAAGCTCAACGCTATGCTGAGCCTGTCTTCCAGTTAGAGTTTAGATATGAGGTGTCCCCCAAAAGCTCATATGTGCGACAATACAAGAAAGTTCAGAGGTAAAATGATTGGGTTATGAGAGTTTTACTTTAATTATTGCATTAATCCCCTGACAGGACTAACTAGGTGGTGCTTGTAGGCAGGTAGGGTGTAGCTGGAGGAGGTGGGTCATTGGAAGTGTGCCTTTGGGGTTTATATTTGTCCTTTGTGAGAGGAGATCTCTCTCTTACTTTCTGCTTCTTGGTGCCATATCCTGAACTGCTTGCTTCCTCCACACCTTTCCACAATGATGTTCTGCCTCACCTCAAGCCCCAGAGCAATGGAGTTGACCGTCTACAGACTGAGACTTCTAAAACTGGGAGCCTCAAATAAATTTTTTCCTCCTCTAAAATTGCTCTTGTCAGGTCTTTTGTTCACAGCAGCAAAAAGCTGACTAAAACAGAAACTGGTACTGAGAAGTGGGGTTGTTGCTGTGACTAACTTGACCATGTGGTTCAGAAGCTTTGGAGCTTTTTTGAATTTGTGGGAGGAATTTTGGAAAGTTTAGTGATGGAGGCTGGAAAAACTTTAGAATTTTGTACGTGGACCTTAAAGGGCAATTCTGGTAGGAGTTCAGAAGATGAGAATGTGGATATAGAACTGTGGACCATAAAGACAGAGCTCATGGGGTTTCAGAGGAAAAGGAGAAGAAGGACTCTATTGGAAACTGGACTAAAGGCTGTTCATGTTACTTTCTCTGCATTTTGCCCATTTCCTGAGACTTTCCGTGAGACTAATTTTAAAGGTGATGAACTGATTGTTCTGGTGGAGGAAACTTTAAGACAGTACAGTCTTTAGGACGTGTATGTTTCTGGCAGCTTCTAGCCAAGTTTATTGTGATAATCAGGAGCAGAAAGCAGAGCTGAAATATTTGAAAAACTTGCAGTTCGGCCAGAAAATTGTGAGTAAAGTTGGGCCTAAGGAAGTTGTGGTAGTTTAATAGATTCCAGCCACAAAAGAGATGCTGCTAAGTACCTGGAACAATAAAAAAGATAGCTTGAGGATGTCTCAGGAATTGGCAAGATCACATCCATCACAGGCTCAACGTGTGTAAAAGTAAAAATTCCTTTGAGAAGAGACCAGTGGGGCACCCTGTTTGCATGGGTGGGGCTAGGAAGTTGTTTCTCCATGCTCACCACCCAGGCACTCAGAGGGTGCTGCAGCCAGGGTCCCAGGAGGTTTGGCTACTGCTTGAGGTGGCAGCAGACCTTGGTATCAATCACGTGGTACTGATTCTGCAGGAATGCAGGATGCTGGAGTTAGGGGGTCATTGAGGCTTCCACTGAGGTTTCAAAGGAAGGCCTGGGAGGTCAGGCAAATTATCCCAGGGTCAGAATCCCTGCAGGATGCCCCTGAGAAGTGAGCAGGAAGTGAGAAGTGAGAAGGAAGCCAAAGTTGCAGTAGATACGCCCAACATTAAGAAATGCCACTACAGTGGGATATCTACCAAGAAAAAGTTCAGGAATCTATTGGAGACAGGCCAAGAGAGAGGCCATATGGACTGCAACCAGCAAAGCCACTGGGGTGAAGCTACACAAGCTCTTTGGAGAGAACATGATGCCGCATGCTCCAAACGCCAAACATGGGACTACGAGATTTGTTTGCCCAGCTGGATTTTAGTTTTCCCTATGTCTCATCCCTTCTTTCTAGGCTCCTATTTCTCCCTTTTGCAATGGAAATGTTTACTCTGTGCCTTTATATATTGGATATATGGAACTTGCTTTCAATTTTTACAGGAGAAAACATCTAAGAGTTTGCACTGAGTCTCAGAGGAGACTTGGGATTTGGATTTGGGGGCAATGATGGAACTACTGAGACTATGGAAACTCTTGGAAATGGACTCAATGTATTGCCTTGTGAGATGGGCTTGAGCTTTGGGAGCCAGAGGAAGAAAGTTATGGGTTAGGTATGAGGTGTTCCCCAAAAGCTCATATGTGAGACAATACAAGAAAGTTCAGAGGTGAAATGATTGGGTTATGCGAGTTTTACTTTAATCAGTGCATTAATCCCCTGACAGGACCAACTGGGTGGTGCTTGTAGGCAGGTAGGGTGTGGCTAGAGGAGGTGGGTCATTGGAAGCCTGCCTTTGGGGTTTATATTTAGTCCTTGGTGAGGGTAGATCTCTCTCTTACTTTCTGCTTCCTGGTGCCATATCCTGAACTGCTTTCCTCCTCCACACCTTTCCACAATGATCTTCTGCCTCACCTCAGACCCCAGAGCAATGGAGTTGCCTGTCTACAGACTGAGACCTCTGAAACTGTGAGCCCAAATAAACTTTTCTTCCTCTAAAATTGCTCTTGTCAGGTCTTCTGTTCACAGCAGGTAAAAGCTGACTAAAACACTTCCATGAGCTGATTCAGACCTGCTAATTAGCTAGTAAACTGCTAATTTACAGAAAGGAGGGAAACGATCCTTTAGGCTACCGGTTTTGTCTCTTCCTATTCCTCTGAGTATTCCAAATTTTCTGGGATCCCTACCCTTGGTATTCTCAAGGACATCTCAAACTTAATAAAAACGGAATCTCTTGTCTTCTTCCTCAAATCCACACTTTTGCGAGGATTTCCATTGTATCTACGTCGTTTCTCAAAGCAGAAGCCTGAGGGTCATCCTGGACTCATATGGTGCTCTAGCCACCACATCTAATCAAACGCCCAGCACTCCAAGTCCTGCCTCCTTGAGTCTTTCCACCTCTCTCCATCACTCTGCCATGATTCTTATCTACACTCCCCTGGATTACTTTTTAGCCTCTCAACTATTTAAATGGGCTATTTCCTCTGACCCCTTCTATTCTTTATACTGCAGTCAACACAATTTTTTAAAAAATCTAAATATGGTTCATGTCTACTTAAAAACTTTCAGTTGCTATCCTATTGCCATAGGATGATGTCTAAAATCCCTACCATGGCTACGTGGTTTTTTATTCAACACCAAGTCTCACCTCATTTCACTCTTACTGTAGCCACAGTGGTTCCTTTCAGGTTCTCAAAGATGCCATGCCATGTAGACTCTGGGTCTTTGTACCTGTCAGGCCCTCTGGGTGTCCATCCTCCATCTCCTTCCCCAGAAGGACTCACACCTATCCTTTAGGTCTCAACTTAGCACTTCCTAAGAAGACTTACCTAAGGGAGACTTTAAGAAGTCCAACCAGGGGCTGGGGTTATGGCGTAGTGGTAGCGTGCTTGCCTAGCACGCGGAAGGCACTGGGTTCGATCCTCAGCACCACATAAAGATAAAAATAAAGATATTCTGTCCACCTACAACTAAAAAAATAAATATTTAAAAAAAAAAAAAAGAAGTCCAACCAGGTGAAATTCCCTTGTGATATTGTCTCATAGCACCTTGAAATTCCATTGTTTTTGTTAGCTCCCCCAAAACCCTAAAGCAAAGCATGAGCCTAGACTTCTGTGCAGGTGATATGTGGGAATGTGGCCATGCAACAAGAGTGGGAGAGACAAGGGAAAGAGGAAAGGCAAGTATAAGGGGGTGTTATTGAGGTCGCCAGGTTAACAAGAACTGCCTCCTCCAAGACTTCCACCCCATATTTCCAAGGGGGCTTTCACAGATGCGAAGGCAGAAAATGAAACCCTGGTAGCGCACAAGCTTTAAAGGGAGCTATCAGGGCTGGGGCTGTAGCTCAGTGGCAGAGTGCTTGCCTAGTATGCATGAGGCACTGGGTTCGATCCTCAGCACCACATATAAATAATAAATGAATAAAATAAAGATCCATCAACAACTAAAAAGTATTAAAAAATAAATAAATAGATAAATAGATAAATAGATAAATAGATAAATAAATAAATAAATAAATAAAGGGAGCTATCAGTAAGGGATGAGTCTGGGCTTGTGTGGAACTGTCCCCTCAGCTGTGGCTAAATCAGAGGTGACTTGAGGGGACGTGATCCCAGGGACCAAAGGAGTCTCCTATGACTCTTTCATGGCATTCACAATTACTATTCCTGCTTGATGCTTGTCTTCCTTCATTTACAGGCAAAGAATCTGTGTTCGCCCTCTTCATAGCTTCCTGCTTGATGCCTGGCCCACTGCAGTAGTGAGTGCTCTGGCACACAGTAGGTGATCAAGGCACATTTGCTGACTTGAATTGAACTGAAGGGGGCAGGGGACAGTGCCCAGGAAAAAAGAGCCCTGAGATTCTACTCAGAGTTTGATATCCCTGGATTCCAGTTGATATTTGTAGTTAATTTATGGATTGAATGCCAGCTTTATTGTTGCTTTTGTTTTTGTTTTTCCCTTGTCAGTTCAGATTTTTTTTTTTTTTTTTTTTGCTTTGGAGGCATTTTTTCCTCACATGCACACTGCCATCCTATCTTGTTACCAAGTATGTTAGCCAGCTTTTCATCACTGTGATCAAATACCTGAGAAAAACAACTTAAAGAGAAGGAAAAGTTTGCTTTAGCTCATGGTTTCAGTCCATGGTCAGCTGGCTCCACTGCCTTTAGGCCTGTTGTGAGGCGGGAATGTCACGATGGAAGGTGTAGCAGAGGAAAGCTGTTCACGTGGCAGCTAGGAAACAAAGCAGAGGGAAAGGGAGGACCAGGGACAGGATATAACCTCTAAGAGCATGCCCCCAAGGCCCTATGCCCTTCAACTAGGTCCCACCTCCTAAGTTTCCATCACTTCCCAGTAATGCCATCAAATTGAGAATCCATCAGTGGACTAATCCATGGGTGAGATCAGAGCTCTGTGATCTGTTCACTTCCCCAAGGCACCACCTCTAAAAGTTGCTCCACTGGGGACCAAGTCTTCAACATATGAGCCTCTGGGGTATATTGCAGATTCAAACCTTCACATCAAGATCATGCTTCTAACTCCCTAAGCCAATGCCCACTAGAGCTTGATGATGATGATGATGATTTTGGTACTGAGGATTGAGCTTGATTATTAAAAGTGCCAAGAAACATCTTTCCTGGGTTGTGATAGTGGAACCTGATTATAACAAGTCCTCATTTAAAGCATCTTGCTCCATATTTGTCCTCTCATTCTGTCTACCAGTCCCAGAATAAATGTCCCTTGTCCTATGTTCCCTTGATACCAGCTCTTGAAGGATATTTTTTTCATCTGCTGCCCACATATTTTAGAGTTCACTGTACACCAGGAGTTGTGCTACATTCCGTGGCTACAAAGACAATCTGCTCTGTGCTTGCCTTCCAGGAGTTCACGAGGCAGACAAACTCACGATCAACAGCAACATTCTAAAAATGCAACAAGTTCAGAGATGGAATGAGGCTGGAGGGTGTCATGGGAGGACCTCAAAGAGACTCCTAACTGTCCTGGTGGGTTAGTGAATATTTCCTGGTAAGGTAGCATCTGAATGAATTTGGAAGGTTGTGAAGAGTTAATCATGCCAAAGGGAGCATGTTCAGGGCATGGCAGGTGGCACAGAGGTGAGATCAGCAGATGTAAAGCAGTTGAGTAAAATTAAAACAAGGTTACAAACTAAAGAGATTGGTGGAAGGAGCGTTCTGGAGAGGAAGACAGTGGCCAAATCATGGAGGATTTTGTGTACTGTGCTAAGGCTTTTCCATGTTGACAGCTGCCTCCTCTTTCTGATTGGCCATTTCCTCATTAATTTCTCTCATCTAACTTGCATCTCTACCACACCACTCTTTATGTTTCCTAGAAAGCTCTATCATATTCCCTAGTCCCACCCACGGGGTAGGGATTAGACAGATATGGACACCAGGTGCCAGGAATCTTGGGGCCATCTTAGAATTCTGCCTACCAAAGCCCATGTTCTGCACCCATGTTTCCAACTCAACACATTAAAAAAAATATTTTCCCAAACTCTGTTTCAAGTTCACCAGGTAAAGAAATGAGGTCATGGGAGAGATTTTTAGCTCTCTCCCAGTATCTGAATTCTTCTTTTATGGAAATAGAATCTACTTCAACACAGTGGGCACCATAGAATTTTTAGTTGGGTACAGGGCTGCTTAGGAAGTAGAGACCACACTTCTCAGCTTCCCTCGCAAGGGTGCAAATCATAAGACTAATTTCTGGACAATGGAATGCAAGTGACTGTGATGAGAGGCTACAAGGAACTCAGGAGACCCTGGCTCTTACCTTTTCCCAGTTCTTCTCCATTTCTTTCCCACATAGATGCTGCTGAAACCCAAGTGTCACCACCATCCAGTACCATGAGAATGGGGGTAGCAGATGAGTGAATTACCAGAAGTCTGGATTACCAAAGATTATGAGGAATACAACTGCCTTACTAATTTTGAACTGCCAACTTCTAGATTTTTTTTTTTTTTTGTACTGGAGATTGAATCCAGCGGTACTTAACTACTGAGCCACATCCCCAGCCCTTTTTTTTATAGTTTATTTACAGACAGAGTCTCGCTAAGTTGCTGAGGCTGGCTTTGAACTCATGATTCTCCTGCCTCAGCCTCCTGAGCCGCTGGGATTACAGGTGTGCACCACTGTGCCCAGCAACTTCTGGTCTTTTAACAAGTAGAGAAATTAACCCCTATTTTCTTTAAGCCACTGCTGATTGGACTGATAGGGTTAAATATGATTGTAACCAACACAGGGGTTATCTCCTTAGTCTTCCTGAACTTGAAAGTTTATATTTATTTTTCACCCCTCAATCTCTCTAACCTCTCATGTCCACCAAGGTCCTAAATCCTTTAACTTTTCCTTTGTGCATCACTTCTCACTTACCGCTCAATTGCAATTTCCACAGCTCCTCCTTTTTTTTGTACCAGGGATTGAACTCAGGGGTACTCAACCACTGAGCCACATCCCCAGCCCTATTTTGTATTTTATGTAGAGACAGGGTCTCACTGAGTTGCTTAGCGCCTCACCGTTGCTGAAGCTGGCTTTGAACTCGCGATTCTCCTGCCTCAGCCTCCCTAAGTGCTGGGATTACAGGTGTGTGCCACCATACCCAGCCCACAGCCCTTTGGATCCCACATTGTTCTCTTGCTTTCTCCAATCAAGGCTGTGCAACCCCCAGATTCCTGAGGTGTCACATTCATCATGTCATCCATCATCCCCAAACCCTCCAAACTGGCTTCTGTTGTGCTTAATAGGATGAAGTGTCCACATTTCACTCTGTCATCAAACTGTTCTACAGTACAGTTTTTAAAAAAATTTTTTTAGTTGTCAATGGACCTTTATTTTATTTATTTATATGTGGTGCTGAGGATCGAACCCACTGCCTCACACATGCTAGGCAAGCATTCTACCACTGAGCCACACCTCAGCCCCCACAGTACAGTTTTGACCCAACTTTTTAGTCTCTCCTTTCTCTGATACACATCTTCTCCAATGTCCAAGAGTCCGTGACACAACCTATTTTGTCCCAACTATTGCCTTTGTTTTATGCTACAGGTTCTCAGCCCTGGCTATACATTAGAACCACATAGGAATCCATTAAATAGGACCAGTGTCCTGTGCGTTAGAGCTCAACACTTGAAGGTATTATCTCATGGGATCACAAAACAACCCTGGGAGATGTAGGCACTATTATTGTCATCATTCCGCAGAGGAGGAAAGAAGAATCTTAAGAAGCTCAGGACACCATTCTTGATCAGATGGCCAGTGAATGGGGAGCCAGGATTCCAAGAGGGCACTACTTGGGTCTTGCAAGCTATATTACAAATTAAAAATGATTTCTGATAGCATGGCACATAATTGCCAAAAAGTCACAAAGTAAAAGTGAAAATTTAAAAGTATAAATACCTAGGCCTCACCTCAAACCAATGAAATCTGAATTTTCCTATGAGCTTTAGGCTGAGCCCATGTTGACCCCCAGGGGATCCTAATGTGAAGCTAGGGTAAGAACACTGCTTTCCCAGGTACCTCCAGCTGTCTTTCTCTCATTCCCTCTTCCCATCCCATGTCCTACTTGTCTTTGGGGTTTAGTATAAATGTCACTGCCCTGTGGTTGTGACCTGCTTTCTCCAGCCTGTGTGAACCCTCCCTTTTCCAAATGCTGGTTGCAGAACTTGTCCACCCCAGTTAAGCTGGCAGCTATTCTACCCCTTAGTTTGAATTTAGCTCTTGGCTTCCTGCCACTAGATCCTTGGCAGGTTTTCCACATTTAATCACTCAACGTTCAGTTACCTTCACCTCTGCCCAAAACAGCAAAAATAATCAAGCCCTATCAGAAAGCAATACTTGAACTCAGGTTTTTGCCAAGCAGCATCCTTGGCTCAGTGTTCTCCTCCTAGGGATTGGAAGCCAGGGGAATTTGGGAGAACAGATTGTGGTTCAGGATCAAGGGCACTAGAGAGGTGGAAAGAAGAGTGTGGGCCAGGGCTTTCCAGGCTCTCTGATGCAGATCTGAAGGCCAGCCAGATGGTGATAGGGTGGTGGTGCTTCTAGAGGACAGGCTGGACCCATGGACTGGGAAATGTTGAGAACAAAGCCTGGGAAGGGCCCGAGATAAATTTTGGTGACTAAAGAACAGGAAGTGAGAAGAGAACAATTTTGGGTCAAAGTGGCATTGGGGCAGCTGAGAAGTTGCCAAAGGACAGAATGAATGGATCTTCACCTGTATTGTGGGGAAGAACAATGGAAAGGGACCTGTGGCATGCTTGCTTTGTTCAGGAGGTACCAGACAATAAAGGATAAGAAGGCTTCAGATGGAGGGCTGGTTGGGAGGGCAGGGTATATGGCCACCAGTGGCCCAGCTAGCAAGGCCAAATCCCAAGAGAGCAGCCCACTCTACCTCCTGCCCACCTGTAGGCCCTGGGTTCAAGGGCACAGGCTGCTGTCAACTGGGCCAGTTTCCACTAGAGTTGAGGATGTGGCCAGGGTCTCCATCTCCATGCTGATAACTCTGCTTGATTATCCTATTCCACCAAGGCAGGTGGTGAAAACAGTCCTGGGGTATAGGGGGACAACACTTGTCTTGAGTTATACCATGATTTAATGGCAATTCTGGGATTCAAATTCAGTTTTAATTTCCAGCCCAGAACGCACTCTTCTTGACTCTGTTGTCCATGTTAGTCACTATGTGGGTCTCCAAATAAGGCCTCTGGTGGAGGTCTGAGGGACTCTTCTCTTGGCATCTGCATTCTACAGAAGGCACTAGGTCTTCTCCGTCTGGGCCTGTTCTTGAAAACCAAGTAGGGGATAACATGGGACATAGCGGCCTCTGGGGAGACAGCCTGTGGGTTCCTCAATGGATCATTGGCCTTCTGGTTCTGTTGCCATCAGCATCACACAGTGAGCCTGGCCAATGACTTCTTGGCTCCCCGCCTGGTGTGAAGATCAGCTCAACAGTGAAACCCACTGCCCACCAATCCACAACATCTTTCACTTTTGCATTGGAGATAGAGGGAGAATTTAAGATGTACCCTAAATTGTGATTGCATTGGACGGGCTGGCCACAGTGCTCAACACATCAAACAAGTCTTTCCAAGGAACTCATGATTCCTGCAGCTCTGCTCAAGGGCAGCCTCCCCATCCCACTGACTGGGCCATCTGATCCCAGGGTTGTAGATCTCTGGACATCCCAGGATCCTAGAGGTGACCTAGATCAGAGGCTCTGGTTAATTAAGACTCTGGTACTTACCCGAGTCATCCTCATTCTCCCCTTCATAATAGTTTGAACTGAAGATGCAGCCGGAAAGACAGAAGACGGCAGGGGCAAACATATAACAATTAACCTTCACTCCAACCTGGAACCTTGGAGTGGACCTTCCACTCCAACCTGGAACCTTGCAGCTCCTGCTGCCTCAGAGAAACAAGACAGCCCAGGTCAGCAACAGACCCCTAGAACCTCAAATAGCCTTCCAGATATTTCTGGACACCCCAGGATCTTCCATCCCCATCTTGGAGGATGCGGAGTATTACATTAAAGGACATAGGAGGCTCTTTTGTGGGCTCGCAGGCTGAAATAGTCTTGCTGACAGGCCTGGGGTACAAAGCTGAGACAGTCTGGGGGCAGTGTAGCCAGGATAGGCTGGACCACAGAAAGAACTAGTCACAAGCTTACATGTTTGTGGAGGAGGCCAGTGGCTGTCTCCAGACACTACTATGGACCAGGATAAAGGGAGTCTGTCCTATGATTGTGAACTGGCTTTCCTATGCAACAGCTCATTGGACAGATTGTGGCTTTGACCCTGGTGAGTTTCTCCCTTCCTCAGCTCCACTTATCTTCTCACGTTGCCAGATAGACTCCACGCTCTCCCTCAGGGTAGAAGAAAAGTCAGAAGGATGCTCTTCCATTGCTTCCTTTCCTGGAGCTAGGTGGCCTGAGACATCTCCTACCCACATGAAGAAGTCTCTCTCTTAGCCTATATCTGCAGAGATATCACCATCAGCATCACTCTCTTTCCCAGAACTGAGAGATCATGAGCAGACCTGCAGAATTTAGCTTGACAGCCATTTCCTGAGCACCTATTGCATGCCTGGCCGGCATAGCCAAACCACATGGAGCACATAGAAATGAGTGAGGCCTACTTCTGGTTCTGAGGAGTTTCAACCCGGCAAGGAAATGTACAATTAAAGAATGGCAATTTAGGACAGAATATGATCAAAACCAGGAGGTACTTCCAAGTAATCCAAGGATGAAGGACATGTGAGTGTGAGTTCACAATCCTGGGAATCAGAGACGCCTGCAAAGATTTTCACAGAGAGGTAGATGGGAGCAGGAAGGTGGAGCAGGAGGTTTTCAAAAGTTGGACTATTAATCTTTGTTTACAAATCATTAATGTCACTTGTTGTACCAGGCCCTGAACCTGGAGGAGCTGCCACTGCCCAGAGGGGAAGCCAGAAGGGAAGAGGATAGTTGTAAGGCTGGTGGGGGCCCAAACCATGTACCTTTGGTGTATATCATACTGGAAAATAAACCTAAAGAGAGGGAGGCAAAGACAGATCATGAGCTCCCATGCCCTCTCCCACCACTTGATTGAATCTGAAAGCATTAGAGAAATTCTTTGTAGGGTTTTGGTCAGAGGCTGCTGGATAATGTAGGAGAGGACAGATGCCAACCTTTTGGGGGCTGGGGTATTCAATTGCATTATTTCCTGAGTATCCCTTGACCAGTTTCCCCAGATTTCTCACCAGGGGGCATGCATATGATGGGCATGTGGGTTCACTTATTGCTGTGAGAAATGCAGGAATAGGACAGGACATCATTTCTCCAGCACATTCTCACACCATCTCTGGTCATCCTTACCGAAGCCCATGAGGCGGGCTTCATGATCCCATTCTATAGATGAGGCCACTGTGGCTCAGAGAGAAAAAGGCACATGCAAAGAAAGGGCCACACCATGCTTAAGCGGCGCAAAGCCAGGCCTGTCCTCTCCAAATCTTGTTATTTGGTTTGGCTCCTACCTGATGGGGACATCTGGGTTTGTTTGTCCATGAAGGTCAGTCTGTGGTGGCCTGTTCATCATCGCTGTGGTGAACAAGGAACAGAAGCCAAGAGGAGGCTACCCAGGCCAGGGGTGTTGTTTGAGAGGCCATCTGTCTTGCAGTGGGAGGGGTGTGCTGTGAGCCAAGTTACTGAGGTGGGCTCTGCGCACGCACAGAGATCGAGATCTTGGGGGTCATGCTCTTAATCCCAGGCTCACCTCCCTCCCCCGCCCAGAGAGGCAAAGCAAGACAAACTCAGGCTGGAATGACAGAGACCTTTCTATGCCCTTGGCCAGGCTCCTGGTCCGCCTGCTGCCTCTGGGAAGAGGAGGTAGGCGGAGCCCTCTCAATGCCCCGCCCACTCCCCACCTACCCCGGCAGGAACCAGCCCCTCTGCCAGTCGCGCCCATTAGCCTCCAGGCGCCCTGAGTTCCGCGACTCCGCGCCTGGGCTCTGGTCTCCCCGCCCGGCTGACAGCCCAAAGCTAAGAGCTTGCTATTTTCATTTTCGGGAGTGCTCTCTTCAATCTCCAAGAGATACTGAGTCAAGGGCTGAGTCAAGGGAGGAACGACAACTTACAAGAGCCTCTGATGCCAGGGGCTCCCCCTCGGCCGGCCACGTGGGTCCCCACTCCTTTGGGCTTCCTGGGCCTGAACAGAAAGCCAGAGAGAGATGACTCTTAGAGAAGTCGATCACTCCCTGGCCCAAACGGTTCTGTTACTTGCGACAGCAACCCTGTCCTCCAGTCTTTCTAACCCAAATCAATCCTCCTCCCCTGCCGCAGCGTGGTCTGCCCCCCACACTATCGGCCCTGGTGGAGAACCGCCGGCGGCGGGCTGGATCCCCGCAGGGTTTCCCCCGAACGCTGTTCCGGGCGCGGCGGGAGGTGAACCCGCAGGGTGCGCCTGTCTCCTGTCGGGCCCTCAAGGGTGGGTGGGACAGTGTGTAGAAGAAGGGTAGCGGACTCGCCCGACCTGCTGGGCGGTGGGTGGGGGAGGGAGCTCATCCTTTACCCCCAGCAGGGCAGGAAACCCTGACTCGGACCTGTCCAGGTGCGCTAAGGATCTAGCGCACACGACACAGCAGATCCCTGAAAGAATCTGAACGCGAGAAGGGCGCACAGAAGGGTAGAGTCCCAGGTGTGGCGTGCATACGTGTGTGTGTGTCTGTGTGTGTGTGTGTAGGTATGCGCGCGTGCAAGGACAGAGGGTCTAGGCATCCCCCGCACCCTCTCTCCGGGGTTCTATATTTTGTCTTCCTTTGTTCTCAAAATAGTAGGCGAGCTGGGCCCGCGCTGCCCTCGGGAGGGGTGGGAGCTGTTACGCGCTTGCTCGCGCGCGCGGAGTTAGCTGCAGGGTTACAAACAGTCTCTCCCTGCTCCCCCGGCCTGAATTAATGTGTTACTATTTCGGGCGAGCCAGTGTTTCCAGGGGAAACCTAATGACGCAATGACGTCAATGCAGGTCAGCAGCAGACTCTCCGGGAGGGCGGGCGGGAGGGCTCCGGGCTTGCAGACTCGGCGCAGTCTGCGGGCGGGAGGGCGCCGGCGAGGTGGCTAGGGCGGCGGGAGCCAGGGCGCCGGAGCCCCGGCCAAGCCTAGGGACCGAAGGGCGCCCCCTCCCAGCACCCGAACATGGGCAACTTTCCGCCGCCCGGGACGGAGAAACTCCGTTGCCCACGGATATCCAGGAAGCGGTGTGGAGGGCAAGCAGGGTAACCCCCACTCCCACCCCCACCTTTATCCAGGGGGAGCCAGAGGAGCCAGCAGGTCCGGACTCGCTGAGGGGGCTCCACGCGGGGCCTCCCACGCACAGGTACGCGCTGGTCCTCTGGGTGTCCTTAGTTTGGGAGGGAGACACACACACGCACACACACAGGCACACACACTCCTGTCCCCTCTCCTGTACTGGCACCGTAACTGGGAGTTTGGGGGAAAAAGAAGGGGTGTCTGACACCTACCCGCTCTGCCTGTCTCGCCCTCCTCTTTCTGGGCGTAGGAACTGGTTATCTACCCCACTTCAGTACCTTCCACCGCCTCAAGCTAGAACTGGGGCTTCCCACTGGCTGTACCTCACTTAGGGACACCATCCGAGGCCTGAAAGCAAAGCTGGAGGGACATGTGGGCCAGACGGGCCAGTGGCCAGGGGATTTGAGGCTGAATTGGAGTCTGGGCAGCCTGGTGGGAGCTGGTATCTGTGTGTCTAGGGGGCATGCATTGGACTGCTTGTATGTGCTTGATGTGCGCCGGTTCTGGGAGCATACCCCGTGTGTCAGGAAGTGTCCCATGAAAGTCTAATGTGCAAGTGTGTGTGTACCATAGCTTGAGAATATCTGGTGCACCCCTCTTTGAAATGGTACTTGCCTAGAGTGTAGGAGGTCAGCGAGTGATCCGCCCAGGTTCAGGGTCTCTTCTCGGCCCATCCCCTACAGCTGCCCAGATTGCACCCTACTCCCAGCAGGGCTGTGGCCTTCTGTACTATACTGGCCGGCTTCAGGAAAGCTTGCACAGTTCACAAAGCTCAACTAGCTTGCTGGCCCCAGGTCACTTGTGCTCTTTCTTCCTTGGTTATTGAGTAGAAGAGGAGATGAGGGTGGAGAGGGAATCCCTTTTCACCCTCCCCCTCTCACCTGGGAAGCACAAGCTTAGCTGGATGCTCTCCACCCTCTAGGCCTCCGCTCTCGGTTTTCAGCACTATAGTCTGGACAGCTCCATACCGGTCCCTGGGCTGCCTCTTTTCCTAGGAACGCTGAGCGCCCACCTGGGAGGGAGCACCCTGCACCCCACCCTGTCGGCCCAGTCCTCTCCAGCTTCTAACTAGCTTCAGAACTTGACTCTAGACCCTTCTTCCTGCCCCCTAACAAATACACACAGGACGAGTTTTCGCCAGGTGGCCAGGAGCTTCTACCCGCAAAGCCAAAATGCAAAATCTCTGAGATCATCTAGCAGGCATCATCACATCCTAGACTGGCTTCCTACAAAGGGCAAATGACTCTGGAGAGAGACTGCTACCCGTCTTTGCCACAAGCTCCCCTTTTCCACCCTGGTTCATTAAAATAAGTGAAGGAAGCCAGGCCCCTTGCTCCCCAAAAAGCAAGCCAGCCTTCGGAAAGCATGCGGGAGAAAGAGTCCAGTATTTTCTAGATTCTAAAAACTCAATTGGTGGCCTCTGTGGGCCCCTTCCAGACATTCCCACAGCTCCTTCCTTGTCTGTTTTCCTAAAGTCAGTCCTTGTTGTGTGGAGGGTCATGGGGTGAATCCCAACTACTCGCAGCAGAGAAGGCTCAGATGATGTTATGGCTTTGGGGGCTCAGTGCAGAATGGTGTCTTAGTAGCTTCTCATCAGAGCTGTATCCTAGGCCACCCAAGAGGCCCCCAGAAGTGATTTTTGTGGTGACAGACCTCTACACAGACCACATTTGCTGGGCTGTGGCAAATGTGGAACCTTCCCACCCCATCTCCCTGCACAAGTGGAATCCAGGACACAAAACTCTACCTGAGACTCCCTCCACACCTGGGTTCCTTGAGCTTATAAAACACCAGTGAGGTGCTGCGATATTGTCCCGGACACCTCTCTCCCCCTCATTCAGGTGTTTCCTTACTATCATGCCAGTTCCCTTAGGAAGAGCAGACAGGCTATGTGATGCCTCAGCTGATTCAGGGATGGGTGGAGGACACCAGGGAGAAGTTACCTCTCTCCATCCTGCCCTGCCCTGTTCCAGGGACCTTTGGCAAGCTGAAGACCAGCTGTGAATCCCTTTTCCCTGCCTGGGCACCCCACAACTCTTATTCCATAGATATTCTCCTTTTGGGCAGCAGAGATTAGGCCAACCTTGTCAGATTTGACCCAGGGGCAGATCCAAGTGTCGTTTTTGTCCTATTGAGGTCAGGACACTAGAGGAGGTCTGCACATCTTTGCAGAAAAGCTGGGCACTGGAGTGGTTCTTGCACACTGCCAGCAGGAAATAGCCTTTTATCTGAAGCAGCCATTGTACCGCCTGCTCCTGAGCTATCAAAGAGAGGAGAGAAAAGATCCTCAAGCTGGGGACAAGAGAAGGAGAGATGGCTGCCCTAGTCAGGGTACTTCCTTCTTACAGGTAGAACCTAAGCCCAGCACCCACAGGATCCTCAGAGTTTCCATAGCTCTCAAGGGGAGTCATGAAACAGCTTTTATCCCAAATAAATTAATTCACATGACAAAAAGATCTGTGTGTGACCAGGCTAAAGAGGTAGCAGTGAAGGCAAAACCTACAGATAGCAAGGAGACATGCCTTCCACTAAAGGACAGTGGCCTCCCCCAGGGTCTTTCAGCCAAAATTCACTCCTCTGGGAGTGCTAAGCTGCTGCCATCTGCCTATCCCCACTTCTGGCTACTTTTCAAGCTTCCCTGACTCTCAGGCTTCCCTCCATGCTCAGCTGGGTAACATCTGGCTGTGGCCTCAGGGGAAATTGGCCAAGGTCAAGTAGGTACAGGGAAGTTTGCCCTGTGGATATGCACCTGACTTCTCCTTCAGTTGCACAGAAGCCAACAAAGTTCTTTCTGGCTGTGGGAAAGAACCCAGGACTCTATTGTTGTCTCTGCCTGACCACAAGCACCTGGGACCAGAGGAACATCTGGTCTCATGAGTCATGGGGTCGGTTGCTCAGTAGGGAGCTGGACTGATGCACTACCATCACCAGCACTGGGCTCCAAATACTCCCTTCAGCCACATGTGATTGCTTAAACAAGTCCTTATGATGAGCCTCAATTTCTCCATCTGCATTATGGGATTAACTGAAAGAGAGATTGTACCCACAACATAAGATTTAGTTTGTTCCGAGGTCACCTGAACAACTAGCCTGCAGAATCCTGCCTTCACTAAAATGCCTAGGATCCCAGAGGCTACAGTGCCGTAGGGTATGAGAAAGGCCAATCCAGCTCCAGTGGTGACTTTTCTGCCCCCCTGGTCAACTTCTCTTCCTGCCAGGGTCTTGGTCTCTCCATGTAGATGGAAGCCCAAACTCTACCACTGAGAAATCAGAGAACTGGCTTCTCTCTGCTGGTATGTGAAGAACAGTTCCAGGCTGGTCAAAGGCACCCAGACCTGACCCCCAACTTAAGCTCTACTTGTCAGCCCCCTTGCTCCCAAATAAAGGAGAGGGTACCTACAGAAAAATTGCAATGATCCTATATTTGCTCTTGACCCCACCTGCAGGATCATATCAGACCTCTGGATCACCTCACTGTCCATTAACTGGACACTGATTCCAGGAGGGACTGAGCCAAGGTCTAAGTGAGCTGGCACAAGGTCACTGAGCTCTGTTCCTCCTGCAGAACTTCCCAGGAGACATGGGTCTCGTTCCCAAGGCCAATCTTTGGATTCTGCAGTCCTTGAGGGACTGGAGGTATCCTGTAGCCACTTTTCTGAGGATGTTGTCTCAGCATAGGGGAACAACCTCCACAGGGCAGCACTTGTCCCCAGAGGCTTTAAGCACAGGGTTAGAGCTGACGCTAGAGGAGGAGTACAGGATTGACCCACACCTACCTCTCTTGCCTGTGTGACTGTGAACTAATCATTTCACCTCCCAGCATGAAAACAGCTGAAGCATTTCAAATGCCCTTCATGCGGCAGTGGTTAGAATCTGATGACTGTGTACTTAAGACAAATATGTCATGGGGTAGAAGGGAAGCATTGTTAACCTAGAGACCCTGAGAAAACACCAAATGCTGTCTCTTGCTGGCCAGGTTTTTCTGCTTTCAGAGTCTCAGCCTCTCTCATGAATGGGAACTCAGACATCACTATTTGGGAGTGGAAGGAGGACCCTCACCCAAGAAGGCTAGGGATTTAGAGGTTGGCATCAGAGTCCACAATCTTACTAAGCTTCCTGGTAAGATTGTGGACTCTGATGCCAAAGTGCATCCTCTGGTGAAGGAGGGATCCTCTGCCCTACATTATATGAGGTGGTCAACACACAACCCATAACAATGGACAGATTTACTTGGCAGCGGTTTATAAATCACATAGACTCACAGCCTGTGGTTGGAGGCCAGGGCATGTCATGCAGGGCCACATAAGGGTTGTACTCAGGTATTGCTCCAGGACTGAGAGAACCAGCACGGGCTATGAGAGGCAGAGTTTATAGTGACAAGAGGTTGGCATGTCCCCTGGTTCCTTCAGGAAGTGCAATTGGTTTGTTTGAATAATTTCATGAACTGGCAGAGAGGTGAAACCACTTAGGTTGAAGATGAGATGGAGTGCAGTTGGCCTGGCAGCTAGGGAAATTAGCCAGATGGGGAGTACTTCCCACCGTGTGGGGGGCATATCTGGAGAGAGCAGAGAAACTCATGGTTAGGTTTTGGGGACTCAAAGATGTCAAGGCAGTACTTAAAATGTTAGGCCTTATCATGCAAAGTTTTGGGTCTTGTGCCCAATCTCATTAATATTCATGATACCTGTGTGAGATAGTTATCAGATGAGAAAACTGAGGCTGAGTATGAGCCAAGTACATCCAGACAAGGCAGAGTGCCCAGGTCTCCTGACTCCATAGTGCATGCTCTCTTTACTATCTCCAGTGACTTCTCAGCAGGCCAGAGAGTAGGGCTGGCCCTGGGCACCATGGTGATCTTCCAGATGCCCCTGGAAAGCCCTTTGCCCTTTCTAGAACAGAATGTTTTGCTTCTAGTTCTAAGGTCCTCTTTGACACCTCTCTATTACAGACTGTGGAGCTGATAAATGGATTTGTGCACTAAGTCACCAACATTTCTATTCTGAAGGGTGGGTTCAGGAGCATGAGGTTGAGCTGACTAGGTTGATGGGAGGCCTGGGTTCCAGTCTGTCCCTTGCTGTGTGGCTTTGGCAGACTTGTGGTCATCCTTCTCTGCGCTTTGACTTCTCAGCCATAACCACAGGGCACTGGATGAGATTGAAGGCTCTTTCGGTTTGGGAGTGCTGCGTCTTCCAGGACTTTGATATAAAAGGTCCATCCACACAGGGAGGTGGGTGGTGGGAGCATGTTCTTTCCTGTAGTGTTGGGAAATTCACATTTATTCAGTCCTTTGGGATGAAGAGATGGCAACATGGTGGGAGTATGAGTCAAGACCCATCCTCAGCCCAGCCTCACCTGCCTCAGGGAGGTAATTGGACTTTGCCGGACAAAGTTAATTTCCAGAAGATGCTCTAGGGGCATAAAAGTGTGTGTTCTTGGCCATCTGGTTTTCAGAGTCCTGCAAAGCCCTCAGTTCACCCAGTTCAGCCAGGCAGGCCTTTTCCCTCCAGGTCTGTCTCTTCAGGCCCAAGCACTTGCTATATAGCTTTTAACTCCTTCCTTCTCCTCCTGTAGGGTTGTTGGATTTAAAAACAAATGCCCAGCTAAATTTTAATTTCAGATAAAGACAATTTTAATATAGATATGTCTTAAGATTCTCTCTATCTAGAACCCAGAACCTCACTATATTGGAATGTGCCTCCTCTGTCCCCAGCCCCTTTCCCTTGAGACCCAAGGTGTCTGCTGCCTTCAGGGCCAAGGGTGTGCCAGCCTGGTATATGTATATATGATGCTGATAAAATAGGAAATAATGACAGCTGGGGAGGAAGCAGATCCAGCTCATGCGGCTGGGGCAGTAGGCCAGATTTGAACCAAAGATTTCTATGTTTATTTTGTGCTTTTCCTGCAGCACCAGGGTAGATTTACAGAGACAGCTCCTAAGAGAGGAGTCTGGTGCAAATCTACAGGCTCACTGCCATGGGTCAGGTGGTAGCACTGCAGTATGTACTAAGAACAGCAGGTATGCCCTGCCCCTGTGTGGGACCAGCCAGCCCACCGTGCAGCGTCCAGGCTGCAGGCCAGGCTGCTTTGGAGGGGTTGTGTTTGATTTCACCTCTCAGTCTGCTGCAAATGCAGGTCCTCGTGACTTCCTCTTTGGTGGCCTGGCTGCTACTAAACCATCTGCTCCCTAGCTGGGCTTATAGCTGAGAGTTCATGCAGGATAGACTTCTCTACCACCAGCAGTCAGCTAATTAGTGGGGATTCAACTGGTCACTATGTATTAGGAAGGTGAAGATAGGCTCCTATGTGGACACTTTCCCCAATTCCACTGGGGTCTTGATGACTTCCAGAAGCCTCCACTAAAATTAAGGTAAGGGAAGCAAATGTATTTTTAATCTCATATTGGAGATGAGGCTAAATTAACTTCTCTGGGATTATACAGCACATAACTGGGTAATGGGGACATGGGTCTGACTTTATACCTATTCTTTATTCTGGACTCTTGATCCTTCATTTTATTCTTTGGAGGCAGAGCCTGAAAACATTGGCTCTCACCTTGGCTGCGTATTAGAATTACCTGGGGAGCTTTAGAAATTCTCATGTCTAACCCCAGAGATTCAGATTTAATTGATGTGGGAGTGGCTCAGGCATTGGCAAGTATTAAGCGTTCCCCAGGTGATTCAATGAGCATCCAGGGCTGAGGAGCAGGGCTAAGGAGGTAAGAGAGGGCATAGGCCAGGACTTCCTGGGCTTCACTGTACCTTGGAGTCGTGTGGGGATCTTTAAAATAAAAACCTGATCTTTGGCTCCCTCACTCAGAGGTTCTGATTTAATTAGTTAAAAAGGGGGGGGGGCGGGAACTGTCAAAGCTCTCCAGGTGGTTCTAATATCTGGCAAAGTTTGGAAGCCACTGGTGGAGGACAGGGCCTTGCACCTCTGAGTGTGGTCAGCAGGCCAGCAGCATCAGGATCACCTGGGAGCTTGTTAGAAATGCAGAAGTTCGAGCCCCACCCTGAACCCACTGAATCAGATCTGTATTTTAAAAAGATTTACAAGTAATTTGTATCACATTCAGATTTGGCCTAGGGAATGATATGATAAAGAGGCAGATGAGGGCATGATTTTTGAATCAATTCCTCTGCTTATTCATTGATTCTGTCGTTTTACTGATAGTCATTGAGCACTTGCCATGTGCTGCCACCATGCGAGGCACTCACTGCTTATTCAAAGAGAAATGAGTCTGGGGTGAGGCAAGCAGGTAGCTGTCAGCTATCACCTAAGGGCAATGATAGCAGCTGTAGAAGTTTGATGAGCCTACCATACAGAAGAGTACAATGAATATGCCCTTCACTGTCTTGGGGAGCAAAGGAATTCTCTTGCAGGACTTGGCATGTTCAGGGGTTATGGAGGCTCAGGATGGCTATAGGAGAGGTGGGCAGGACAGTGTGGCAAAGAGGACTGTGCCCTTCAGAGGAGCCTTGGCTTTAGCTGTGGATAATGAGGGGCCCATGGAAGTGTTAGGTAAGAAGGAGAAGAACGTCATGAGTCAAAATGGTCATGATGGAGAATTCTCGAAAAGTACATGGAAGAAGTGAAGTAGAACCTGGTGACCATGGAGACCAATTGAGGCTCTTAGAAAGATTCCAGAGGCCCAGCAAAGAGGGGGGTGGCAGAGGGGCTACGGAAGAACACCAGGCCCCTGAGATTGTTCTGATACAGGATCCATTGGATTTGGGAGCAAATTGCAAATGGGATGGGAGTGAAAGAAGCTGATCTCAACTCCCAGGTGTACAATTCAGGCACAGGTGGAGGTGGAACCATTCAGTGAGATAATGACAGGGCAGATAGAGTGAGTTGGGACAGACTGTGCTAGCAGTTGTGTCTTTGGGACTGGAGCTGAGGGAGTAAGTTGAAGCTGGATGGACTTTCGGGATGCCATAGCATCTAGGGGCTGTTGAAGTCATAGGAGGGAGGGAGAGAGAGCAAGAGAGGGAGAAATGAAGAGAGACACAAACAAAGAGACAGAGATAGAGAAAGAGTTGAGAGGAGGGCGAGGGGGCAGACAGCACTGGTCCTCTCTGTTTAAAGGGAGATGGAAGGGAGGGAAAAGGCAAAGGAGCAAGGAGCCAGGAAAGACAATGTGAAAGAATGGATCAGAAAAGGAAATAGAAAACCTGAGAATAAAATCGGATACTCAGGGAAAAGAGCATCATCTGTGAAATCAAATGCTGCAGAGAATTTAAATGGAAGATGAAAACTAGAGACAGGATTTGATAATTAGGCCATTGGAAACCCAGTGGATTCAGTGGTGTGGTGGAGAGAGAGACTAGGTTGTAGCAATGGAGGGTGCTGAAGAGGGCGGAAGTGCCATGATATTGGCAGGAAGAGACTTTATGGATGGAGATAAGACTAAGAGGCTTTATTTCCTGCTTGGTTTAGGGATGAGCCAGTTTGTTAAAGGTGCTTGAAAATGAGGAGGGAGAAAGGTAACTAAACTAGAGCTCCCAAGAACAGAAAGAGCTCGTCTTGGGGAGGAGAAAGTGTTAAAATAGTACTCAACCCTTTTCTCTGTTCTTTGAGAGGCATAGCCACCTGCGGGCAGCCAAGGAGCCAGAGGGTTGAGGCTCTGGGGAGCGGGATGGAAGCAGGAGGTGGCAGTGGCCCTTCTGCAGTGGGTACAGCAAACCATACCATGCTGCATTGTCACCAGCCACGGAAGCTCAGGAGGTGAGGAGACTGAAGGCAGCTGGTTCCCTTCAGGTTTGGGGAGGAGCCAAGTGGAAGGGCAGGGAAGGAAGGGCGTTGAGGTGCTGGGGAGGACACCGCTGACGCACTGATGCCACCACCTTCATCCCAGCAAGATCAAATGCAGGGTCAGTCACACGCACTCAGTGAACCTTCACAGGGGACGCCAAATAACCAGGCTGCTCGGTTCCTTGTCTGTGCTTGTGGATCTGCTTAGAGGGAAGGAACCCCCACAGAGGCCCCCAGCGGCTACTGTTGCTATTGCACCAGCCTAGATGGCTCTCTGGGGACTACCAGTCTCATTTGCTCCTGCTTGGTTCTTTAGCTCCTGAAGGAATTCAAGGATCCTAGGATTGGAAGGGACCTTGGTAGTCACTTAATCTGGTGGTTTTCAGGCAGTGGCGGTCCCTGGGAGCATTTGGAAATACTTGGCACTTTTGATTGTCACAAGGATTGAAGGAATGCTACTGACATTCAGTAGGTGGAGGACGCGTCACCCCACAGCTGCGATGAGCGCTTCTCTCCCACAGCTTTCAAATGCCTTGCCCAGCAGCAAAAAGCTATTCAGAATTATCTGTGAACTATGTTTACACATAAATACAGTCAAATTGTCTGGGACTATTTCTATGTGTGAACTGAGGAGAGATTGTGCTTTAGAACTTTAGTAAGAGTTGTGTGTCATTTTGGAAAATCACCACCTTGGAAGGCAAAGTTCTCTTAGGAACTAAGTCATTGAGACAACACACTTATATCAATCAGTCTGTGCACCAGTTGATGGTGACGATTGTACACACACGGGCAAGTGTTTCACTATTTAATTTTATTCTGCATCATCATGCCTAAACATTTATATGTTGAAGTGCATGTTCTTGTATTATAAATTATGTCATTTTATTTTATATGTCAATTAGGGAGTTATATTGATTTTTTTAAATGTTATTTTAAAAGTAGGCTTTACTATTATTTTAGTTCAAGACAGTTAAAAGGATATTATCAAACATTTGCTACAAAAGAGGGTATTTTTTAAAATTTATTTTTAAAATGGAAAAATGCATTTCAAGTCATAGTATACACATGGAGCACGATTTTTCATCTCTCCAGTTGAAAACAAGATAGAGTCACACCATTCGTGTCTTCATACATGTACCTAGGGTAATGATGTCCATCTCATTCCACCATTTTTGCTACCCCCATTTCCTCTCCCCTTCCTTGCCTCCCCCACCCCATCCAAAGTTCAAGAGGGTATTTTTTAAAAGGTGAGTTTAAAAAAAAGATTTAGTCCAAGTTTTTCAACCAGAGAGTTGAATTTTCTCCGCGACATCCCTTATTGCTGGCTGTCTGGCTCTGCCTGAACATCTCCAGGGTGGAAATTCATTACCTCTCCAGGCTCTATCACCAGGAAGCTGGCTGTTCAAAGTGATTGCACATAAGAGGTCAGGCCTGTCATGAGTATCTCCCACCTCTGACTAGTCCTGAGCATGTCCTCCGAGGCCACAGAGAAAATGTCAATTCTTCTACATGAAATCTCCCTGATATTTGTAGATGCCACAAGTCCCATGCACCTCTACTTCCCCGCCCCCATTTTCCCTTCTTCAGACAGAATGTCCATTCTATATGTGACATGATTTTTGTGCCCCCTTATTATCCTAGCCAATCCAGGCACTGAAATAAACATGAGGGATTTAGCGAGACCAGAAAGTTCAATTCCATTTGATGGATATTTTATAGGCTATTGGCTGACCTATGCCATTCACTCTGCGCAGCTCTGGGGACTCAAGGATGATTTAGAAGCAGCTGTTGTCTCTGGGAGTTTAGCTGGCAGTGAAAACAATCCCATAAAATGGCAGATTGAACACAAATTCTGGTCACCCCTCCCTTCCAAGACCCAAGACCTCTCTAGACTTATGGGAAGGGGGTTTCTTTTATTTTTTCTTTTCTTTTCTTTCTTTTTGTACTGGAGATTTAACCAGGGTGATTTGCCATTGAGTTTTATCCCCACCTCTTTTATTTTTTATTTTGTGACAGGGTTTCATAAGTTGCTTAGGGCTTTGCTAAATTGCTGAGGCTGGCCTTGAACTTGTGATCTTCCCGTCTTAACCTACCAAATTGCTGGGATTATGGGCATTTGTGCCACCCTGCCTGGCAGGAATGGGGATTTCTGTAAAAACCATTAACATGCAATGATAAGGAAAAGCAGATGTGAAGCTTTCATCAAATTCTGGAAGACTACGAGCAGGTGGAGGTATGGATGGTCATGTAGGAGGGGAGGAAACTAGCTTGGAATGCTTAATGAGGGCAGTGGGGAAGGAAGAGGCTTCCTCGCCCCCTGGAGAATGCCCTCTGGGAAAACTTCACCCACATACACACAGTTCCCAAATGATCAATGTCTTATTCTTAAATATATGTATAGATATGGCCAAAGATAATCCATCCCCAAGGACAATCTCTAACATGATTGAAACTGAGGGAAACAAAGAGGAAAAGAAGACCCCTGAGGAAATAGAAATAATGTAAGGACAGAAAAGAACTAAAAACAAAGCAAGTAAAACCTCTCATTCATGCCCAGAGACAGTACGAGAAAGGAAAACTCAGAGAACAAGAAAGTGCTCTGGGAAATTAAAACATTTTTTAAATGGCTGCCAAAAAGAAAATATGCAGCAGAGTTGAAGATACGGTTAAGAAAATCTCCCAGGAAGTAGAAGATAAAAATTCAGTAGAATTGGAAGATGAAGTTGAGAAAATCTCTCAGAGAGCAGAATAACACGACAGATGGGAAAGATAATAGAAAAGAAAAGCGAATCCATTTGTAAGGCTCACATTGGACTAATAGGCATTCCAGAAAGCCAGAACAGAGAAAATTGAGGAGAGGAAATGATCAAATAAATAATATAGGAAAACTCTCAACCCTGAAGTTTAGAGGTCTTTAAAGAACCCGCTGAGTCAACCTAGCACAAAGAATGAAATCAATCCACAGCCATGTATGTCAACCTCAAATTTCAGTCTATCAGGGACAAAGAAAATAACCCAAAAACTTCCAGAGAAAAAATATAGAATCCCAATGAACATTATCACTGTGCATGGCAATCCTTAATGGTAACATCAAACCCTAGAATGCAGAGGAAACCAGCCTTCAGAGGGAAAGTAATTTCAACCCAGAGCTCAATATCCAGACAAATTATCATCCAGCATTAAGGTAGAATAAAAGATGCTTTCCAGATATACAAGGACTCAGCACCCTATTTAAGGGAGTTATTAATAATGTGCTCCAGTAGAGGAAGTAAAGTCAAAAAGGGCAGAAAAATATAAAATCCAGGAACAATGTGTCTGTTCTGTAGAGCAACCTGGAGAAGTCCCAGGCTGTGAGCTCCAGGGTATATGAGGGGCACTGTAGTCTAGTCCTCTGCAGCTAGAGGACAAAGGGGCCAGGACAGGGGCTGTCCTGAAAAGAGGGAGACCCAATGGAGTACCTGAGTGGCCAAAGATGCTCAGGAAAGGAAAGGGTGACTTAAGAAAAAGAGATTCCTGGAAAACTAAAAATCTGCACACACAAAATTAGTCCATGTACTGTAATTGATTTGGCAATGATGATTTTTCTATAGGCACGATAATGAAAATATTATTTAACTAAGGATGGTAGATACACTGGGAGAGTTGAGATGTGGGCAGTATAATAGGGCTAAACCCTTAAAATATAGAAGAAATAAAAATGATTTATACGTTTGATAAATCAAGCCATGACTTTATAAATACACTATCTGGAGATATAGAAATAAACCCTAGAAGAAATAGTTGAAAGAGTTAAAAATGGTTGCCTCCAAGGACAGAGGGTGGGGGACGTGGGCCTGGGTTGATTTTTATTTGTTCTCAGCCTTTTAATACAATCAGAGTTTTTAAAGCCATGAATGTATTGGTTTGATTAACATAAAAATCTCAAATCAAAATGTAGTTAGTGGTGCAGCGTTCTTTGAATGAAGATGCAGGCAACCTAGACCTAGAGGTTGGGCAGTGGTGAGATGACCACAGCACCACCAGGAGGCCTCAGTGTCAATAGAACAGAGTGTCCAAGACAGGCTACAATGAGAGCTGTGTGGAATAGGCCTCAGGAGCCCTGCAGACTCTGCCAGGAACTTGGACTTCATCCTTGTGGCAATGCGGAGCCCTTTACTTTTAAGAAGTAATAAGATTAAATTTGTGTTTTGGAAATAGACCTTGACTGCAATAAATCTGGACACTGGTTCTAAAAGGGCCATGGAAGGAGAAGGAAAATCCATTTAGGCCCCATGTACCAACCCAGGTAGCAGGGCACCTGAGGGTCTGAACCACCACAATGGTAGGGAGTGGGAAGAGGCCCATTGAAGTGGGTGTTTAGAAGGTAAATGGGGGGGAGGGGCAAGACTCTACTTACTGAAGGGACAAGATGAGGAAGAGGTACGATTTACCTGGGAGAACTGGGCAGATGACATCGGTGGCTGAGATAGTTGTGTTGTGTTGAACAGGCTGAGTTTGAGGTACTTGCGGGAAATCCAAGTAAGGATACTTAGGAGGCTGTGGAAGATACACAGTGAATCCTCCAGGGCGAGGTCAGGCCTATGGCTGTCATCTTGAAAGCCTTGGGAGAGGAGGCAATAGAGGCAAGCTCAGAGCGACCAGTGGAGAAAGAATGGACCAAGGACAAAAATCTGAATTTTAGCATTTAAAGGACAGGTTAATGATGCTGTACATAAAATTGAACATCTTTTCCTATATTTGAGTCATTTTTATTTCCTCTTCTGTCTAATACTGATTTTGTGTTTTGATTATTTTTCTCTTTATATTTATTTCAAATCAAATGCATTGCCTAGCTTAATGGTAAAGCTATGGAAGGATCCCCACTGGAGTAAGGAGCAGTTAGATTAAGTATTTAAAGTGGCTAAAAAAGAAAAGGAGATGAGGCACTGAATAAGCAAATAGGAAATAAGATTGTATCAGTAATGTAAAATTAGGTGATTGTATTACTTGAGAACCCAAGAGAATCATCAGAAAGTTTGCTTAAATGAAATTGATATGACAAATTAATAGCATTCCCATATATAACAGCAAAAAAATTAAAAATACAATTGGAGGGGCTGGGAATGTAGCTCAGCGGTAGAGCGCTTGCCTCACATGCGTGAGGCCCTGGGTTTGATCCTCCGCACCACATACAAGGCAATAAAATAAAGACATTGTGTCCATCTACAATTAAAAAAAAATTTAAAAAAAATACAATTGGAGGGGGAAATAACAATTGCAATAGCAACAAACGTGCAAAGTCCACATGAGGAAGTTTAAAATATCATTCAGGAACACAATAAAATAACAAAAAATGAAAATTAAAAACCTCATTCTTGAATTGCAAACTGTTGCTTCTAAGTAGTATAAAAAAGTTAATTCTTCTTAAAATATGATTTGTATGCCATTACCTAGCTAACTTTTTTCTTGGACTCAGGCAAAATTATTCTGAAGTTCATAAGGAAAAACAAACATGTGCAGATATCCAGGAAGTTGTTTTTTTTTTAATGGAATTTTTTAAAATATCTTTATTTTATTTACTTATTTTTATGTGGTGCTGAGGATTGAACCCAGTGCCCCACGCATGCAAGGCAAGTGCTATTGCCACTGAGCTACAATCCCAGCCCCCAGGAAGTTGTTTTAAAGAAGAGCCATAAGAAGAAATTGACTCTACCCCACGTGAGAAATTAAAATAAAGAAGCACTGGAGAATATTCAGTGGGAGCAATAGAACAGAATAAAGGACCTGAATCGATATGGGAATTTAGTACATAAAAAATACCATCTTATATCAGAGGGGAAAAGATAATCTGTTCAATATATAGGGACACAGGAGAAAAAAGTGATTCATATTTCACTCTTTACTTCAAAATAATGGAGAGAGTATTTAAAAATGAAGTCATGGGTGTATTCAAAGAAAACATGAAGCATTTAATATAAATGATCTTGAAGTAGGGGAGGACCTTGTTCCCATGAAGCTGTCCAACAAAAGAGCAATTAAGTCAACTGTATAAAAATAACATACTTGTACATTGGGAAAAAGCATATATAAAAAGTATCAAATGACAAGTGATACATTGTGAAGATATGTGCAAACATATATGGAAGACAAATAAATGCATACGTATTTCTACATAAAGAGTCACTACAAATCAATATGAAAAAATGGGCAGAGTGTGAATAAAGCTCACAGATATAGAAAAGTTAGTTGCCCATATACATATAAAAAGATGTTCAACCTCCTTTATAATGAGGAAAATGCAAATTAAAATTACAATGAGATGTCCATCAAAACTCAGCAAAGTTCAAACAATTCAATAGCACAGTGTATTGGCAAGGATGTGGTGAGAGATTAGTTTGACATGACCAAGATCTACTGTCAAGTGGAAGAGACAAAAACAGGACGTTGTGTAGAGCATGCTACCTACTATTTGAATTTTAAAGAAATAAAGACATATGGAGCACTTTGGAAGAACATACAAGATACAGATTTCCTTCCTGCCTGTCTCCCTTACTTCTCCTTCCCTTCCTTTCTTCTTTTCCTTGTTCCTTCAAAAAAATAGATGTGATGGGCGCAGTGGCACACATCTATAATCCCAGCAGCTGGTTCTGGAGGCTGAGACAGGAGGATGGTGAGTTCAAAGCCAGCCTAGGCAACTGCAAGGTGCTAAGCAACTCAGTGAGACTCTGTCTCACAAAATAAAATACAAAATAGGGCTGGGGATGTGGCTCAGTGGTTGAGTGCCCCCGAGTTCAATCCCTGGTACTAAAATTAAAAAAAAGATGTAATTTTATTTTTTTAATTATAAAAGTAATAGTGCATTTGCTCCTCATAAAAAATAATCTGAAAATACAGAAAGAGAATTAAAGAAAGCAAAGGTAAACTTATTACAAACAAAATAGTCATATTCCCATTTTGTTATTTGATAACATTTCCTGATACGTTTTTGCAAAGCAGTGTTCTTTCTACCTCTCATCCTACTTTTTTTTTCACAATCAAATAAAAATTTTATTCTATAAGTGATCAACAAACCACATGAAGCAGGAAAGAAGAAACAGGAAGGAAAAACAAGCAGAGGAAACAAAACCAATAATCCTAGGGCATATTTAAGCCCTAATATTCAATAATTAACTTTGAAAGTAATGGTCTAAATACAACAATTAAAAGATGCAGTTTGGCAACTTTAGATTTTTAAAGAAAGGATTCAACACTTTAAACTGATTTTTCACACTCAGCATCTCTTTCCATTTCATTAAAATTTAATCTACGTTGTCCTTTTTAATGTATGTCTGCATCATAATTCATTTAAGCTAGACTATTTTTGACTAATATTTGGGACACTTTCACAATATTTTATTATTATAAACAATATTATGTGCACACAGGTGTAGATATCTCTGTGAACTTGTTTGCATGTATCTATGAGAAAAATTTTTTAAATCGAATTTAAATTCTTCTTTGTAGGTTCTTTTTAGTTATACATGACAGTAGAATTCATTTTGATATAATCATACAAGCATGGAATATGTCTTATTCTAGTTAGGACCCCATTCTTATGGATGTACACGAAGGTGGGCTTCACTATGGTGTATTCATATGAGCACACAGGAAGGGCTGGGGATATGATAGTTGGTAGAGTGCCTGCCTCGCATGCACAGCACCCTAGGTTCAATCCCAAGCACCGCACACACAAAGAGTACACAGGAAAATTATTTTGGACTCATTCTACTGTCTTTCCTTTTCTTATACCCCCTCCCTTTCCTTTATTCCTCTTTGTCTAATCTACTGAACATCTATTCTCCTCTGCTCCCTTATTGTGGGTTAGCTTCCACATATCAGTGAAAACATTCAACCGTTGGCTTTTTGGGACTGGCGTATTTCACTTGGCATGATAGTCTCCAAATATTATAAAGTAATTCTTCTTTATGGCTGTGTAATGCTACATTGTGTATATATACCACATTTTCTTTATTCATTCATCTGTTGAAGAACATGTAAGTTGGTTCCATAGCTTAGTTATTGTGAATTGAGCTGCAATAAACATTGATGTGGCTGCATCACTGTAGTGCTGATTTTAAGACCTTTGGGTATAAGCTGAGGAGTGGGATGACTGGGTCAAATGGTGGTTCCATTCCAAGTTTTCTGAGAAATCTCTGTACTGCTTTCCAAAGAGGTTGCAACAATTTGCAGTCCCACCAGCAATGTATGAGCATAACTTTTTCCCTACATCCTCACCAATATTTATTGTCACTGTATTCTTGATAATTGCCATTCTGACTGGAGTGAGATGAAATCAGTGTAGTTTTAGATGTTGAATATTTTTTCATATATTTGTTAATCACTCATATTTCTTCTTCTATGAAGTGTCTGTTCAGTTCCTTTGCCCATGTTATTTGCTTTTTGGTGTGAAGTTTTTGAGTTCTTTGTATATCCTGATAATTAACACCCTATCTGAGGTGCAGGTGGCAAAGATTTTCTCCCATTCTGTAGACTTTCTCTTCACATTCTTGATTGGTTCCTTTGCTGTGAAGAAGCTTTTTAGTTTGACGGCATCCCATTTATTGATTATTGATTTTACTTCTTGCATTTTAGGAGTCTTGTTAAGGAAGTCAACTCCTGAGCCAACATATTGGGCCATCATGTTCTTTTAGTATGTGCAGGTTTCTGGACTAATTTCTAGGTCTTTGATCCACTTTGAATTAAGTTTTGTGCAGGGTAAGAGATTGTGGTTAAATTTCATGCTGCTACATATGGATTTCCAGTTTTTCCAGCACTATTTGTTGAAGAGGCTATCTTTTTAAAGAGGTATTTTTTTGGCACCTTTGCCTAATATGAGGTGATTGTAT
This sequence comes from Xerus rutilus, assembly GCA_028644305.1. NCBI lineage: Eukaryota > Metazoa > Chordata > Mammalia > Rodentia > Sciuridae > Xerus > Xerus rutilus. The sequence continues at coordinate 22,973,456 of CM053407.1, read as the reverse complement.
ATTTGTGGGTTTGTCTCTGTGTCTTCTATTCTGTTCCGCTGGTCTTCTTGCCTGTTTTGGTGCCAATACCATGCTGCTTTTATTACTATAGCTCTATAGTATAATTTAAGGTCTGGGATGGTGATCTCTCCTGCTTTGCTTTTTCTCACTAAGAATTGCTTTGGCTATTCTGGGCCTCTTATTTTTCCAGATGAATTTCATGACTGCTATTCCTATTTCTATGAAGAACGTCATTGGAATTTTGATGGGAATTGCATTGAATCTGTGTAGCACTTTTGGTAGTATGGCCATTTTGACAATATTTATTCTATCAAGAACATGGGAGGTCTTTCTATCTTCTAAGGTTTTCCTCAATTTCTTTCTTTAGAGTTCTGTAGTTTTCAGTATAGAGGTCCTTCACCTCTTTTGTTAGATTTATTCCCAAGAATTTTATTTTATTTTTTGAGGCTATTGTCAATGGGATTGTTTTCCTAATTTCTCTTTCAGCTAATTCATAGTTGGAATATAAGAACACAATTGATTTCTGGCTCTTAATTTTGTATCTTGCTACTTTGCTGAATTCATTTATGAGTTCTAGAAGTTTTCTGGTGGAGCTTTTTGGTCTTCTAAATATAGAATCATGTCATCAGCAAACAGAGTTAGTTTGAGCCATTTTCCCCTATTCATATGCCTTTAATTTCTTTCTTTTGCCTTAACTGCTCTGATTAGAGTTTTAAGGACCGTGTTGATTAGAAGTGGTAAAAGTGAGCACCCCTGTCTTATTCCTGTATTTAGAGGGAATGCTGTCAGTTTTTCTCTGTTTAGAATGATATTGGCCTTGATTTGTTGTATATAGTGTTTACAATGTTTAGGTGTGTTCCTTCTATCTCTATTTTTTCTAGTGTTTTAAACATGAATGAATGCTCTGTTTTGTCAAATGCCTTTTCTGTATCTATTGAGATAATCATGTGATTCTTGTCTTTAAGTCTATTTATGTGATGAATTACATTTATTGATTTCTCTATGTTGAACCAAACTTGCATCCCTGGGATGAGACCTACTTGATCATGGTGTACTATCTTTCTAATGTGTTTTTATATGCAATTTGTCAATATTTGATTAAGAATTTTTGCATCTATGTTCATTGAGGATATTGATCTGAAGTTTTCTTTCTTTGATATATTTGGTTTTGGTATCAGGGTGATAATAGCTTGAATTTAAATTCTTAAAGACTGAAACAATGGGCCAAAGTGTAAGCATAATTTAAATCGTCCTGATATAAATGGACAGTTTATCCCTAAATAGCATAATAGTTTACCCTCCACCCTGTATAGGAGAGGCCACTTTTTCCACACATTTACCTCTCCCGATCACTATCATTCTTTTTCATCTTTGCTCTTCTTATAGGCTGAAAATTAAATCTTATTCTAAAACAGAATTGCATATCTTTGATCATTACTGAGACTAAACTTTTGTATTACTTTGTAAGAGCAATTTGTAATCCTAAGGACAGTATCTTTGTGCATCATCTTGCAAATATTTTTAGGCAGGATTTTTAATTCACAGGATATTTACAACTTTCTATTATGTAAAACTTCAAGCATGTGTAAAGGAAGACAGAGTAGTGTAATAAACTCCCACATATGCACCACCAAGCTTCAACCATTATCATTAACATCATTTTGTTTTATCTATACCCCTCTCAACTTCCCCCTATTATTTCAAAGCAAATCCCATGCATCATATTAGTTTTTCCTATAAATATCATTTCTGTAAACATTTTTGTTGTGCAGTGTCTTTGACATATGGAAATTTTTTATGTTTCAGTAAATCAAATCAAACTGGAAGAAACCCGTTTTCGTGTTATCCCAGCAACATTTCCTGAATAGCACATTTTTCCCTACCAACTTGAAATGCCATTTGGATTTTCTGTTCTGCTCCTTTGATCTGTCTGTTTACTCTGACACCAGGACCTTACTGCAGCAATTACTATGGGTTTAAAATACATTTTTTTCATATTTGATATGACAAGCATGCCCTGTTCCAATTTAGACTTTTTTTCTTCCAAATTTTATGAATTTCCTCATATGACTTCATCCAGATTAATGTTAGATTCATTTAATCAAATTCAACCCAAAACTCAATTGAGATTTGGATTGCCATTATGGGAAGTGTGTAGATGAGTTCAAAGAAGATTGACATTTTTATAATATTGGGTCTTCCTGGCTTGAAACAAGCTATGGCCCCTGATTAACTTGACTGTTAAGAAAAGTGTGAGCTTTTCTTAACAAGAACCTTCATTCCTATTGTTAGCATTCTTCCCTGATTTTTTACTGTGGTTTGTTTTGCAGTGCTGGGCTTGAACTCGGAGCCTTGCACATTGCTACACACCCAGCCTGATCCCCTGATATTTTGTTTCTTGGTTGTTTTCATGAAAGAAATCCTTTTTCCCATTATCCGTTCAGCTGGTTACTGCCACTAAATAGAAAAGCTAATAAAATTTTTAGTATTTCTTTTGGAACTATCTGCCTTTTTCAACTCTCTTATTAATTAGAATAATTTTCACTAATCTCCAAGTTTCTATGGAATCAAGCAGGTTTCCTCTCATCTCCCTTTTCTTTTCCTTGAATGATTACATTGACTTAAGCTTACTTCCCAACAATTTGGTTTTTCATGATTGCTCTAATCAAGGACACTCTTGTGTAGTGATAGGGTAGTATTTCATTTTCAAGTATAACATTTGTTCCAGATTTAAATTTGTTCTTTATCCTGAGAGGGATTTTTAAAAAATTATGTATTGCATTTTATCAAATTTCTTTTGGGCATCTCTCAAATGATTGTGTCACTTTTCTTTTTTAATCTATTCATGCAATAAACTGCATTAATATATTTTCTCACTTTTGACAGCCTTCACATTCCTGGAATAAATGTCACTTTATCATTTATGTTATTATTTTTATTACTTACTCTTCTGCCAGATTCTCTTTGAAATATTTTATTTTCATATCCATTGATGTTGGTGTAGGAGAACAGATTACTTTTTCAAAAAGCTTAGCTGAGAAGGGAAGGCAAGAGAGCTCAAGCCCCAGAGAGGCGCAGAGCGAAGGAAGTGCATTTTGAGCTTATTAATAGGATTCAGGGAGATTGCCAGGAGAGAGGAAGAACTTGAGATGAAAGAGGCCAAGAGTGCCTGCTGCTAGGAGGAGGCAGTGGGACTAGTAAGTAGCACATTGGCTCTGAGCAGGAAGAGGGACAGTCCACACTGTGAGACTACGAGGGAGGAGGTCAGAGTTGGTGAAAAGGGAGATCACTGAGGGGAGGAGGACACTGGGGAAGGTTACAGTTGGAGGCCTCAGTGGTCAGCCGAGTGGAGGGAGCAAATTTGTCTGCAAGTTGACAGGCAAGGGCTACTGGCAAGTCATGAAAGTTGGAAACAGTGGCTGAGGGCGGAGGAGGGGAGGGAGGGGGACCACGATTTTTTTGTGTATGGTGTCAGTTTGCAAGATCATGTCATGATTTTTCTAAGGGGCACTGTGGGAGTGGTAGAGGATCGCGGGGCCGATCTGGGGTTAGGGTTTTGATGGATGAACTAGAAAGCAGACAAGGAGGCCAGGGAGGTGTGCAGGTCCCATGCCTCAGCAAGGGCGATGGCAAGGGGCGGGGAGGGCACGCACCATGCCGCAGGCTCCCGGGGAGAGGCTATGGTGCTTTGTCTTTGTTTTATATCCCCACCTTGAGGCAAAATTTTCCATTTTTTGCCCTGTCACAAAACAAATAGAATGCACCCTGGTTCCAGCTAGATCACTTATGTAACGGATTTCATGCTCTGTCGCGTTCTTGACAGTTACAAAAAGTCTGTGCTGTTGGGATGTTCTGTTGGGACACCAGGAAGTGTGTTCCAAGTGGGGGACACTGTGAAGGGGGCACCTGGGCTGCTGTGCACTTCGGGCAGGCAGGGCGTGGATGGGAGGGCAGCTCGGCACGTTTGCTGGTTCTTCCATCTTTAATCACTCTCTGCCTCCTTCCTCACAGCCTGTGAGCGTGAAGAGGTCTGAGCCTTCTCAGCTGCTGACGCAATCTCTTGGCCTCCCTTCTCCTGACCAGAAACTTCTAAACAAAACAAAACCTTTGTCCTTGCCCCTGTCCCCTTCCTCAGGCCCAGACTGTGCTCTGCACATCTCATCTCCTCAGCATTCTCTTCTGAGGTCCTGCTGCCCATGTCCCTCCTCAGAGCCCACTCTGCTTCAAAGGTGGCACCCCTCCTTCTCCTCTCCCTCTCCTCTCCTTCCTCTTCCTCCTCCTACTTCTCCTCTTCCTTCCTCTCCTCTTCTTCCTCCTCTCCTTTCTCTACCTTGCATCCTTTACACTCTCCTAATCAGACCCCTGGGTTACCAGGTGGTGCCTGGTCTCTGACATCTCCCCTTGGTGGCTCCTCTGTTCTTGGCTCTTCAGACCCTCCTAATTCATATGCTCTGGGAGCCTGGGCATCCTGTAGGCCTGGGTCTGGGCTGGACTCTCTCCCTGCACCCCGATTCAACACATCCAAATGAATTTAACATTTCCTCTTGCCCCCAAATGAGCTCCTCCCTGTGGTTTCTCTCTGCTAATGGCTCTATCTTCCCAGGTACCTCTGCAGTGGAGATGTGGGCCACTGGCCTCCCGCTTGCCCTCAGCCCCACCCTGGCCCTCCCTGCCCAGCCCCCTCTCCCCTCCACAGCACTGCACTTTACTCTTTTTAGTTTTATTCTATTTTTGATTGACACATAATAATTGAACATGTTTATGGGGTACAGTGTGTTGCTTTGATATTTATTATGTAATGATCAAATCAGGGCAATTAGGGTATCCATCATTTCCAGTGTTTATCATTTCTTTGATTGTTCTGTTTCAAAATGGCTAGAAGAGAGGATTTTGAATGTTCACAGCACTTTTCTGTTCCCTTCTTACACATCATTACCTACAAATAATTATAAAGTTAATTTTTTTCTTCTAGCAAATAATATATGCTCATGGCAGAAAATTTGAAAAATAGAGATGAAGACAAAGCAGAAAAAAAAGAAAAGAAATAAAGCACCCACAATTTCACCAACCTGAGATAATTACTGTTACTGTTTAGTAATACAGTTTTTCGTGTATATGTTTATTTAAATTCTTTCAACTTAAAATAATTTATTCAAGCTGTTTTGTAACCTGATTTTGAAACTCGTTTTTCATGAATATTTCCATCAAGTTCAATATTTTATTACACCTATGTTTTTATTCTAAAAGTATAAACAATTTATGCATTGGGTAAAAACTTTAAAACATCATAGGGAGAAAAGAACTTAAGGGAGGAATTACCTTACCAGAAGAATTATTTTAATGCTATAGTAACTAAGTATAACATGGTATAGGAACAAACAAATAGATAAGGGGAACATTTGGAAACTTGATTTATGGCAAGAATAGGTATTGCAAATTCATCCAAATAGGTTGGACAATTCAATAAGTGTGTGGGGACGATTGGCTCTCTGTGGGGAAAAAGTGAAATTGTTGCCATACCTCATACCCTTCACAAAATTCCATTCCATGTATATTCAATACATTAATTTTGGGCTGGGTGGTTTTGTCTATAGCCCCAGTTACTTGGAAGCCGGGACTGGAGGATCACTTGAGTCCAGCAGTTCAAGACCAGTCTGGGCCACAGGGCAAGACCATGAATGAATGAATGAATGCATGCACAAATAACAAAACTATACAACTTTCAGAAGATAACAGATACTATAATCTTGAGCAGGGAAGGGCTTTCTAAATAAGACACACAAAGAACCACAAAACAACTACATTAAAATTAAGAACTTCTGTCCATCAAATGAAACATAAGAAGAGTGAAAAAATTAAGTCATAAATTGGAAGAAAATAGCAACACATTAAACCAGGAAAGACTAAGCACAGTTAACATATAAAGGCCTTCTACAAATCAATTTATAAAATGGAGAAAAAAGACAGTGGTCAAAAGACATAAAAAGAAATTTTACTCATCGCTTAGGATATATTTATTGCAGCTTATCTGTTTTATACTCCTGGGGTATATTGATGAGCAAATTAGATGAACATCTCTGCGCTCCCAGAGCCTGCATTGTAGCAAGAGCACACAGACAATGACAATAGATGTAAGAAATAAGCAAAGTAGAAAGTAAATTAGAAGGTTAAAGAGCCTTAACAAAAACAAAAATAGAGGCATAAAGCCAGGCCACAGAATCCTGAGAGGGAGCAGTTTATAGTATTGGATAAGGGGATCAGCACAGGCGTCACTGGGAAGGTGACATTTGAGTGAAGACTTGAAGGAAGTGAGGGAGTAACTCAGGGGTATCTGGAGGAATGGCATTCCGGGCAGAGGAAACATCTAGAGCAAAGGCCTCAGCGTGTGTGGTGGGTTTGAGTAAGTGGGAGAAGAGGTTGGAGAAGGGCAGGATGTAAGCTTCCAGGCAATTACAAGGAACTCTGCGTTACCTGGAGTGGCATGAGGAACCATCCCTGAAAACAGGAGTCCAGCTGGTAAGGGCCCATCATGTGAGCCTGAGAGGAAGGGCTCATTCTCCTGAATGGGGTGTACTTCCCTTCCTGGTGCTCGGTTACCACACTTTCCCCGCAGAGGGCCATAAGTCCTAGAGTGTTGGAACAACACAATCTGCATTCTCCAACTTTGTTTTCTTTTTTCAGAATGTTTTGGATACTCTAGGTCCTTTGCATTTTTGTCCAAATTTTCAACTTTTAGAATATTTTTGTTTTATGAAGGTAGACTTTATATGCAATAAAATTTATTTGTTTTAGATGTAGAGTTTGATGAATTTGGTAATTGTATATTGACATGTAAACTCCATCACAATCATGATATAGAACTATTTCAAGCCAGGCGCGGTGGCACAAGCCTGTAATCCCAGCACTTTGAAAGGCTGAGACAGGAGAATCCTGAGTTCAAAGCCAGCCTCAGCAACGGCCAGACACTAAGCAACTCAGTGAGACCCTGTCTCTACATAAAATACAAAATAGGGCTGGGGACGTGGCTCAGTGATGAGTTCAATTTCCAGTACCAAAAAAAAAAAAAAAGAACTATTCCATCTCCCTACAGATTTCTTTTGCATCCCTTTGCAGCCTGTGACCTCTCCTACTCCCTGGCCTCAGGCCAACATTGATCTTTCTGTGGTCAGTGAGTCTCTGCTCAATTTTAAAATTGATTTTTCTGTGTGGCCTTCAGATTGAATCATTTCTGCTGATCTATTTTCAAGATTACTTATCTCTTCTTCTCCAATCTATCAAGTTATTCAGTGAATTTAAAATTTTGGATCTTACAGTGTTCAGTTCTAGAATTTCCATTTGGGTCTTTTTTTTAGTTTTCATTTTTCTGCTAAATTCATACATCTGTTCACTCATTGTGTACATCCTTTTCTTTTAGATCCCTGCCCATTTACAGTAGCTGTTTAAAAATCCTATCGACCAATTCTAAGAACTCCATTACTTGGGGCTTGTTCCTATGAGTCTACTTTTTCTTGATCATAGGTCACATTTTCCTGCTTATTCTCATGTCTAAATATTTTTTATTACATTCTTTATTTTTAGTTGTAGACAGACACAATACCTTTATTTATTTATTTATTTTTATGTGGTGCTGAGGATTGAACCCAGTGCCTCACATATACTAGGTTAGCACTCTACCACTGAGCCACATACAACCTCAGCCCTTTTATTGTATTCCTGCCATTGTGGATGATATATTATAGGGACTCTAGTTTACATTTTCTTCCTTTAAAGGACATTGAATTTTATTCTGATAGGCATTACATTATAGATGGATCATTTTAATCCTGGCAGACTAAAATTTGTTCTTTGCTATGGTTTTTTTCACTTGGCCCTCGAGTATGGAACTTACTCTAGGACGTGGTTGTTATTCTTAAGGTGTGTCCCTTCTTGGATCACTTGAAGGTTTGAAGTACTTACAGAGGTCTGACTAGTTTTTGTCTCCAGGCCCTGCATGAACTGTTATAACCCTATTTGGCTCTCACTCCACAGAAGCCACTCTCTGCTGGGCTTTGCTAAGTGTTGCCCAGTGCCGAGGAACCTACCCCTCAGTCAGCCTCCCACCAGGAGCCCTTGTGGATGCCATAATCTCCTCCTCACACTACTGGTGGCTAGAAGTATGAGACCAAGGTGATTCTCTGTGTTTCTAAATCTTCTCTTGGACTAGCACCATCTTAAGACTCTGCTTTTAATTTAATCACCTCTGTAAAGGCCTTATTTCCAAACACAGTCACATCCTGAACAACCAGGGGTTAAAATTTCAGTGTGTCAATTTGAGGTGGACAGAATTCATCCCATAACATTTATCCTAGCCCTCAAATTGTAGCCACTTTCTCAGACCTGCACTCGGATCTCTGCCATCTGGAAAGTGCCCTGGGTAGAAATCTGAGGCATTTGTGGGCTTTATTTGTGTACTTCTCTCAACAATGATGGTCCTGTGCTACCTGTTACCCCATGTCTGGAAACATATGCTCCTTGTATTTTTCTGGTCAAGTCAGGAGGGCAAGTCCAGTACTAGGGACTTTAACGTGACTGGCAGTGAAAGCCCAACTCCAGTTTTTTGCCTCGCCTGCTCCAGCACAGTGGCCAAAATTACTCCCAGTGCCAAATAGACTTCCCTCACCATGCCTGGGTTTCAGTTTTTCTTTCGCTCACAGCACAGTCATGCTGTGGCACCTAGCATGCGGCTGGTACCCATTGCCTAGCCTGCCTCCAGTCTCGCTCCCACGGCTTCCCTGGTCTCCCCATCATATAGCTCTTGGAACAGAATTGGATGAGAAACACATTCCTCTTCACTTTTCTCTCTGCCTTTTCTTCCCTTAGTTTCATTTATTGCCCTAAAAAGAACACTAGAGGTAGGATTGATGGGAAGATAAGCAGAAAGACAGAGGTGGGAACAGAAGGACAAAGACAGACACCCAGAGAGGGGAATCCAAGGCAAGAGCTGGGAGGCAGGGGGTGGGGCAGGAGAGGGGCAATGGATGGCTTTTCCTTAGGGCATCATGTGGGCCTGTGCTTTGGGCCCCATGCCTGGATATAACCTTTGCAGAGTCAAAATCAGGACTTCCTATTTATTCACCCAGGATGTGCCAGCATCTAGGGACCTGGGCTCGTGAATAGTAGAAAAGACCTGGAAGCAGGTTATTGCTTGTCTGTGGGTAACTCTCTAGGTCCTGTCACATTCTTGTCCAGCAGCTGCCACTGCTGTGCCCAAGAAGCTGTGTTGGTAACTAGAGGACTTCTCTCCAGCCTGGGATGAGGTCACTAAGTAATAGGCAGGTCCCAGAGAGTGAGCAGTCCACCTCCCAGACAGTGCTGGAAAACCAGTCCTGACTCTGCTCCCATTTTTCTCTCCCCAGCTTCCTTCCAGCCAGCTCTTTGCACTTGCCAGAGCTCCCAGCTACTTGGCTGCAGTTCTGAGCCCAGGGCCATCTCTCAGGGCCCCCTCTGGAAGATCCAATAGCATAACTCCCAGCATAATCCACAGCATTGTGCAATATGCTCAGCAGCTATGCCATTTTATGTTGCTTCTTGTCCCTCCAAGTTCAAAGAAAGATGCTTGCTAGCAGGCCTGATCTGCACTTGAAATGAGGAAGAGAGTTCTCTCTGCACAAATAAATATTTGACTCTTAGGAAATGTTCTTTTTCCTTACGGCCAGACCCCTGGAGAAACCCAGTGAAGGGTGACAGCTCTTAACTTTTGATCCTCTCCACGACCTCACAGTCCAAATTGCCTAATATAGCAAGTTCAGATGGGTGGAGTGGGAGTAGGAGGTTGAATTTACATTAGCATAAGAAAGAAAACCAGGAAACTCTGAATTTATTAATAGAACGGAATTCTATAAATGGCAATATCTCAATTCATTCACCCTTCAGAGTATATAGTAGTTATTTTTATCTAAATTATTTCCTGAATAAGAATAAGATTCAGTTGTTAAATTGAACAACTGTTACTCTATTTAGTTTCATTTTATGGCTAATGAAACCATGAAGACAATAAGAACTTATAATAGATCTGGAAAATATTATTACTGAGCTGATAAAAAGAATATAAATACTGGCCTATAAATTAGTAACACTTAAGTAAGAAGTATTTCTATTTTAACATGAACTAAGGAAGATAATGGAGAAAATTACAAGGGACAACTTGTTGCCAAGCAGGTGACAAATCAAGAAATATGGAGCTAAAGTGAAAAAAGATGTATACGTCATACAGCAAGTGATGAAATTGCATTATAAAACATTCCACTGTTTAACAGGAGTTCAATTATATAATGTCTTAGTCTGTTTTCTGTTGCTAAAACAGGATACCCAAGTCTGAGTAATTTACAAAGAAAAGAGGTTTACTTTGACTCAGAGTTCTAGAAGTCCAAGAGTATGGTGCCAGCATCTTCTAGGCTTCTGATGAGGGACATGTGCCATTCCATTCATGGTGGAAAGTGGAAGTGGGCATGTGCAGAAAACAGGGAGAACAGAGAAGCTGACTGTCTTTAGTTCTCAGAGAACTAATCCATTTCCTGGAGACCTAATTCAGTCTCAAGAGAGACTTTAATCCTTCTTAAAGGCCCCACCTCCTATCACAGCTACATTGGCAACCGAATCCCAACAGGAGTTTTGGCAGGGACAAACCACCTCCAAACCATAGCACAAAGAAATAGCTTGGATGTGCATTTGCAGAACCAGTCTCCCAGAGCTTTCTGGGTAGGGAGGGTCATTTGAGGTGGTAGCAATTACAATAGGAACACATAGCCCTTAGAGGGCTCAGCAGCTGATTGCTGCCTGAAAAACTCCCTGCCACTTGTGAGGGACTGTGAGCAGTGAGAATCAACCCCTGTCAGTGTCAGCAACACGGCTCTTAGAGCAAGACATAGGCCCAGATCAGCAGTTGTGATGAGGCCTAACCTGTTGCTGTGCACAGCTTTGCCCGCTTGGCCTAGGTCACAAGGTCTGGCTGCCTTTCCCTCTTGGTCCTGTCAGAAGTCCAGTGACCCGTGCTTACAATGACTTTCTTTGACTTACCTCTGTCAGTCACATTTCTGGTCACTCCCCAGCCACCCTCTGCCTGATCTTCTCTTCTGACCCCACAGCACAGCCAGGAAGCAGTGGACAGACAGCACGCAGATTAGATCATGGGGCCTGTGCTCCTGCTCTACCTCTGTCCCCTGGTTGTAAAGGATGAATTGTTTAGGATGATGTTTCCCTGGAGACGAGGATCAGTCACCCTCCTGCCAACCTGAATCTTAAGAATTGAATCCAGAGATGGCCTCCATCTCCCTCCCTCACTTCCTTCCTTCCTTCCTCCCTTCCGTCTTTCCTTCCTTCCTCCCTCCCTCCCTCCCTCCTTGCCATTCTCCCTTCCTTGTTTAATCCCTCCGTTCCTTCATTCCTTCAACACTAAGGTATAGGCAGATAACAAGACAGACAAGGCTTCTGCCCTCAGGGACTTACAGTCCAGTGGGACAGACAGACACTAAACAAAAAGACAAAGAAATCACAGCAATGCATACATATTTGTAAAAGGAGATTAAGTGCTCTGCCAGGGACTAATGGTGAGGATTTAATTTGGGTGCTCTGGGAAGGTCTCTTAGCCCAGTGGTAATTAGGCTCCCTCCTGCAGGCTGTGCGAGTTGCCCAGGCAGAGTGGGAAGGACGGTGTTCCTGGCAGAGGGGACAGCAAGGGCAAAGGCCCCGAGGCAAGCTCAGAGTGTTCAAGGAGCTGGAAGAATGCCAATGAGGCTGGTGCATCAGGAGAGAGGTAAGATTGACACAGAAGAAGCCTGGGGGAGAGGCAGGTGATCAACACGACTTCATTTTTAAGAATGGCAAGAAACCACTTAAGGATATCTTAAGCGGTGGAGAAATATAAGCAGATTTGCATTTTTTAAAAAAGTGTCGTGGATAAGGGTGGGGATGGCGTGGCCGGTAGGAGGCCTCTATGGTCCACGAAGCACAGAGGTCTTCTACAGGGCAGGGCAGGGGACTGGCAGGAGACGAGTGGGTAGATTCGAAGGATATTTAGGAGTTTGACCTTGAGACATATTAGAAGCTGACGGTGAGGAAGTGGAGGTGCTGCTGTGGTCTCTAGGTTTTGGGCAGGAGCCGCCGGGAGGGTACAACGCTGACCATTGAGAAAGACACAGTGAACCACCCAAAGTCACCCAAGCAGTGGGCAGAGCTGTGCAGAGTTCCACCTGTGCGGAGTGCCCACCCCTTGGCGGCGCCGGGATGTAGGATTTGAGGGTCTTACAGCAGTGAGTCAAGTTCCTGCGACCTCAGAAAGCCACGCCCTTTCCAAGCCCCTGGTGTGGGCGTGGCTCTGAGGCCCTCCCTCCGAGGGGAAGGCGAGCTATCTGAACCGCCCCGCCCCGCGGACCACCACCACCCGGCATTGTCAGCTGGGACAGTGCCAGGTAGCACTAGAGCACAGTGGAGATGTCCACGGCTCAGTGACCCCTCAAACCTGCATGCCCGCCTTCCTCCTCCAGCTTCAATTTTTGCCTCCCCCTCTTCTGCCCTTCACTTATCATTGTCAAGTTCTACACCTTGAGAGCTGACAGCGAACCCAGTACGTCGTGGGTCTTCCACATGATTAGACTGGACTGCATGCAGTGTATAATACAACCACTTACTTTCTTCTCGTGATTGCCCCTCTGTCCTTAGCACTGGGACCCCTTTCCAGCCTCTCAGATGACTTGTACCTTATCCATTCCTGTCTCATAAATTCCCTGCATCTGTCTCCTCCTCCCATCCTTCTGGGTCAGCCCCGCGCCCCATTACCATTCATCAGAATCGTTGCAGTTTCTATTTTCTCCTTTAACAGCATCCTCTCCTTCTTCCAGTCAATTTCACAAATATTTTTCCTCATCAAAAACCTTCAGAGACCATCCATTGCCTGCTGGAGAAAACACCAACTCCTCGGCTGCCTGAACACCAAGGTTCTTTCTCACTTTCTCCTTCTCCCTTTCTCTGCCTACAAACCAGCCCCCTCCTCCTCCTAGTAGGTGTCACCTCGTCTGCGGCCTTCACTTCCATCCTTTCCCCTCCTCCCAGTCTCCAAACCTTCCCATCCTCGCTGGAGGACTCAAACATGACTTCCTAGTGAAGCCTCCTATCCCCCTCCCCCCAACTGGAGAGTCTGTGCTGTTGGGGATCTGGGGAAGGGCCACCCTTTTGAGCAGGTCTGAGATGCCTCCTTGATCCTTTCAGGAAAGGCAAGAGATCAACCAACCCATCCTGAGTTCAGCAGTGGACCAGAGGCAGAAACCATCCATTCTGCAAACCAGCAGTGTTGATCCTTCTAGAAAGAACTTCCTTGCATCCTAAAGGGGCCCTTCAGATAGAGCAGGTAAGAACTTGGCTGGCTGGCTTGGGGACTCCAAGGCAGCTTTGCTGACCTCATCCATGCCTTCTGGGAGCTGCAGGCCACTATGGGACTTAGCTGTCATTTCTGTGGAGCAGCTCCTTTGAAACATCAGGAGAGGTTGGTCCAGACTGAGCCAGGCCTGGCCTGGTAGCTCTGCCTTTACTTTGGTAGTGGTGTCCACTGAAGAAGAACATGCCTGCAAATTTAAACGTATCAGTCCTCGGCAAGCTCATCCAATGACAGAGTCTTCTTGGGACTCTTGGTGTTTTGAGGCTCTGGAAAGTCCCCTATGGAACTGGACATGCTGCCACTGTGGAACCAAGGGCATCAAAGATCCCTGGACCACTGACGGAACACCAGTCACAACAGGAGACCATGAGATCCTCTAAGAAGAACTTGGAGACCAAACAGTCCCCACACTAGCTCTGCTCTTTACTAACTGGCCAGGTAAGGAGGTTGACCCTGAGTGGTGGAGGAAGGATTACAGCAGGATTCCTGCTGCCCACCTGTTTGCTAGGACACCCTCATCTCTTTCCCTTCTCTCCCCAGGCCCTGGTCCTGCCTCCCTCACCTGGTCTGTGCGTGTAAGCCGAGCACTGGGGGCCGCATCCTCTCCTCCCGGCACAGCTGCTGTCTCCTTTGGATCTTTTTGCGGTCTGGGCTTGCTGTTCCTCTCAACAGTAGTCAGGAAGCCCTTACCCCAAAAAGTATCTACGGGAGGCTTGGTCCACAGAGAGATCCCCCAAGGGCTCCAGGTGAGTCACACAACAAACCTAAAAACAAGTGGAACTGGCTGTCCCTGAGTTACCGGGTGACCTTAAGTCAAGCACTGAGGCTCTCTGTGCCTCCAAGTTATGCTACACCCTTAATCTTTTCCTAGTGGGCAGTGTGTAGTAGGTGACTCTACAAGGTAAGAAAAAAAGGAGTGGCCCTATTAAAGAGCAGGCATGGCTGCTTGATGGATGTTGGTGGCCTGGCTCTTCCTGATTCTGCCATCTGTCTGCACACAACCTGCTTCTGAGCACCTCTGGGGAATGGCTCCTCCCACGTAGTGGGCACTCCTGGCAGGACTGTCACTCAGAATGTCCTGTCTTCCCTGTCCATTGAGTGGAGACAAGATCCAACATAGGCCTGGGGAATTGGAATCCCGTGAAGAGGGACACAAGATTGGGAACGAAATGATTGGCACCAATTGATTCTAGCAGCTGTAAGACAAGATTATGAGCTTCTGCTCCCTAGATCACTGCAAAGACTGCATCTGCCCTTCCCTGGCCTGGACCTGTATCTGCCCTCTCATCCTGTGAACCACTTAATCCTTGATGCTGAAGTTCAGTGGAGTTGACACTGTGGCTCACCTTGGATACAGAGGCCTCCAGTGTGTGTGTTGGGGGGATCTTGTGCTTTGGAGAAGATGTGGGAAGGGACAGGCCTGGGGAAGGTCTAAGTTACCATCCTTATGGGAAGCCCTCAAGGGATGGGGAGAGAGTAGAGGGCAGGGGTCATATGTAAGAGTTGGGTGAAGGCCCAAGGAAATTTCTCCTTTAGTGAGAACTGTGTTGGGATAAAGGAGGGAAGGGGACTTACATACTACAGAGAGATTTGAACAATTATGACAATTGCAGGTATCTGTGGGTTTCCTTTTGTCCTGCTAATGCTGGTGGCTGGAGGATGGCCTCTGCAGCTGCAATTAGGCCACAGTGGATCAGGCATGGCCTCATAGGCAGTCATCTCATTTTCCACCACTGAGTGAGGTGCTGAGCACCTTGATGCTCTCTGGCCAGGAGACGACTGGGCTCCAGGACTCCTGCTTGTCTGGATCCTCCCCCTTATCCCTGGGGGATGCAGCCCAAGATGAGAGGCACAATGTTAGGCCTCCCCTGTCACAGAGCCACAAATCTCAGGAAATAAGGTACCTGGAAGTTTCCTTCCCCATGCAGAAGCCGTGGGGGCCATCCTAAGGCAACATGTGAACCGGCATGTAGCACACTGAGTTCTAGGGTGCTGAGGGATCCTGAATGGGGTTGGGGTTCCCTGTAGAGGTTCAGGAAGAGCTGGGTTTATGGGCCAGAAGCTGTAACTGTAGGAATGTAAGGCAAGCAGCCTCGATCTGAAGATAAGCAGACATCAGTGGGAGAAGAGAGGGTGACAACAGGCTATGCTGTGGGGATGACTCATGTCTATGACACCACTGGAGCTCCTGCCCCTGATGCTCTCCTGACCTTCCATCTCACCCTCTGCAAAGCAGGTCTTGCTAGGTCACTTGCCCCCTGCAAGCAGGTGGGAATGTGTATGTGGCTCAAGGGTGGCATCATGCGGTCATATCGGGTAGTGCACCCCACAGCCTCCACTATGTGTAAGGTCACTCTGCAACTGTAGCCTGCCTGTGCTGTTCTGGATGCCAAGGATCTTTTCCAGCAGAGTTGGAGTTTCTGTGCAGAGCAGTCCTGAAGGACTCAGGGCCTGAGAGCTGGTGGAGGAGAAGAAAAGGGAGAGGGAGGGGTGGTGGTTTTGAAAGGATGCTGCAGGGGATGTGCAGCCCACTGCTCTCTCGGATCCGGTCATCTTTCAAAGTGGGTTTCTTGGGCCACATTCTGGGAATCTGACTACCCTCAGCCTTTCACTTGAGCATCTTGAGTTGCAACCTTGCCACCCTTGGGGATCTGTTCCCACCAACGGGTATTATTCAAAAAAGGCTCCTGTTGCCAGTGTTCATGAAAAGAACCTGGAGTCAAATCTCAGATCCTCCCTATATCATCTGTGTGACCTCAGGAAAGTCCTTTAGCCTCTCTGTCTTCAGTGTCTTGGTCTATAAACCAGGGGCAATAATGCCTGCCTTACAGGGTTTGAGTCCTGTCAAGACAATGAATGGTCCCTACCATAGAAAAGAGAGCCCTCAACTCTGTGTCTAGCAAGTGTCATCCCTGGAGAGGGGATGTGCTTGGCCCCCTGTACATGGCTTTGTGTGTGTGTGTATGGCTTTTGGCAATGAATTGTTTGATTGAAACCAGCCGTGGCTGCTTGCCCCTTACCTCATCTACCTAAACAGGAGGTGTACTGAGAGTCCACATGGGTATGCCCAGGACTGAGGGCACTGTGGAGAAGGTGGCCACCAGTTCTCAGGGAACAGGGGAGAGCCCACCTAAGCAGGAGAGACTTGAAGAAGACAGGCAGCTGCTCACTGCACCTCTCCCCTGGCCCTGGGAGTGAGAGGTAAGGGCAGGGAATGCACAGCTGCCAGAGACCTAGAGGCACAGACCTAGATTGGGAAAGGCTCACATCCCAGCCTGTGGGTCACCAGGGCCTTGGGAAGGGAGGAAGAAGGTGGCAAAAAATTGGGGAAGGAAAGTCAAAAAGGAAAGAGAAGCAGCGAGGCAAAAAGGGAAGTCTTTCCAGGTGCCTGATATTCTCCTCTCTCACCAATTCAAGGTGACAGCAGCAGCACCTGGGCAGTGCACCTGCTCTCCCAGGAGACCAGGAGCTGGGACCTGATCCAGGCTGGCCCGTGCTGGTGGAGTAGCCTTGCATCAGTCCTTCTTTGGGCCTCCGTTTCTGCATCTATAAAACAAGAGGGATCCCCTGGATTCCTTCCAGCCCTTATGTTCTATCAGCTGCCGCCTCCCCTTAGCCCCCCTCCCACTCCAAACAAGCAGGTGAGGACTGGGGCCCCAGCCACTGTCCTTGAGGCTGAGATGGAATGCTGGGCTCTGGGAGGAAGGAGTCAGAGAAACCGCCAGCAGTGAAGCGCAATGGCTTCCCCGAAGTCCAGCTAGACTAGAGATGCCAAATGCTCCTGGAGTTACTGCAACCGTAATGCTAATGACATATGATCCTGCATACCAACAGCCTGGGGCAGTGCTCCACTCCTTTACCCCTTCTGTCTGTGGGATGCTCCTCGTCATCCCTGGAGAGGCTGCAGGGCGTCTTTGTTCTTCCCAGAGGTGGCCTGGCCCAGTCTGGGCCTGGGGGAAGTGACAGAGGGAAGTGAAAATCAAAGAACCCCTGGCATGAAGCTGGCGTGTCAACTGCAGGGAAATGAATAACTGCATTTGGTGCTTTCAATTTTGCCTAATCTGGGGTGTACCCCAAATCCCTGGCGGTTGCTGACCTCACATCATCATCTCTGTTCTGGACTCCTCTCTCCACCTCCGAGTCTATCCTTTCCTTCCCTCTCATCCTCATTTCCCATATCCTTCCTTTTCCTTCTTTCTGAGGGTCTAGAGTGGTTTGTCCAAGAACATTCTCAGACCTGATTCCTCCCTTCGAGAACCTCTGGAGGATAGTGTGCACCCATATGTTGGGCTGTGCTGCTTGGATCACTATGGTCAGAAGGTACTTGGGATAGGGGCAGAAACACCAGGCCAGTGCACCAGCTTGGGATAGAGTCTGGGCTTATTTCATCTACAGGAGAGCCTAGGCCAAGCCCCATGACATCTTTCTTGCTGTGAGAAATCTGCTTCTGGGCTCCTTTTTCTTTCTTTCTTTCTTTTTATTTATTTATTTATTTATTCTTGCGGTACTACAATTGAACCCAGGGCTTCTCTACCACTAAGCTACATCCTTAACCCATTTTTCACTAAATTGCCTGAGCTGGCCTTGAACTTGTAAACATCTTGCCTCAGCCTCCTGAGTTGCTGGGATTACAGGCATGTACCACTGCACCTGGCCCTGGATTTCTTTTAAGAAAATGGGATTTTTAAGGTCAAGTTTGCAGAGTTATTTACACAATCCAGGGATCTCTTCCCAAATTCCACACTACTGTGCTCTGCCTTCTAGAGCAGGGGTTTTTGAAGTATGAACTACTGTGAGAGACCTACAGCCCAGCATTACCTGAAATCTTATTAGAAATGCAAGTCCTTAAGTCTCAGTGCCCAGGGAAGGCTGGAAATGGCTTGTATTCCCTTGGGAGAACCAATTGTGCACACTCCTTCCCCAGCTCCACGTTTAGTGACAGTCACATTGGGGGGGCTTGCAATCAGCCATGGTGGTAGTATTTACACTGTGGAAATTGGCAAACACTTCAGATCTGGTGCTTGTTTTTCTTTTTCGAGAGCCCATTAAACTGCTTTCTGCATACTGCTGGGCCCCATTCAGACCTACTGAATCAGAAATTCTGAAGGCGGAGTCCAGCAGCCTGTGGGTTTTTTTTTTTTAATATTTATTTTTTAGTTGTAGGTGGACAGAATATCTTTATTTTATTTTTATGTGGTGCTAAGGATCGAACCCAGTGCCTCTCGCGTGCCAGGCGAGCACGCTACCACTGCGCCATAACCCCAGCCCCCAGCCTGTGTTTTAATAAGATTTCCAGGCTATTCTGATGCATAATCAAGTATGAGAACTACCATTCCAGTAGGTCAGCTCTGCCAGGATCATGAGAAAAAAGGAACCTAGGTGTTGTCAATGGAAAGGTGAACCTCCAGCTGCTGCAGAGTAGACTGGATCAGGATACTTTACCTTGTTCTTATTTTCCCATGTATGCAGATAAAGGAGAGGGTATCTATCACAAGATCCAAAGGGCATGGGATAATTGGCTGGAAAAATATCCTTTGGATGCATATTTCTGCTACAAAGAAAAACATGTTAAAAGCACTGCATTGGAGATACAGGGAAGGGATATCTTTTTTCTTTCCTGGAAAAAGTGAAAATGGGAAGTCACAGTATCTTACTCATTATTACTTATGCAAATGTGTGCAAAATGTCGCTGGGATTTTCTTTCCCTTTTCCAATTTTGAAATACTTAAACATACAGCAAAATACAAAGAGAAATATGATGATAATCTCGTACTCACCAAAAAGAGATGGCAAATGCTAACACTTTGCCACACTTATGTCAGATTTTTTAAAGAAATAAGACTTGAAGATACAGTTAAAAATTCCCTTTGTGTCCCCTTTCTTCTCTCCAAATATGCAGCAACTATCCTTAAATTGGTGACTATTTTTCTCATACAGGTGTTTAAACCCAATTTCTCATAATTATACCTAGCAATACTTGGAGTGCTTTTTAATTTACATAAGTGGTGTCACACTGACCCTATCATTCTGGAACTTGCTTATTTTCATCTAACCTTGTGTTTCCAAGCTCTATCTATGTTGATGGTGGAGTTCTAGCACATTCATTGTGACAGCTAAATAACAGACCATTCAAAGGGACCACAATTCATGCACTTACCCACTGATGGGCATTTAGGTTTGCTATGGTTTGTCCTCCCTGAAACTCAGGTTGAAATTTGATGGCCATTATGGTGATGTTGGGCGGTGGGGTCTTTAAGAGGTGATTAGGTCACAAGGACTCTGTCCTATGAATGGATTAATCCATTCATGGATTTATGGGTTATCACAGGAATGGCTTTGTTATAAAGGTGAACTCCTTAGCTAGCTTTCTCTGTTTCGCCATGTGTTGCCCTCCACCATGTTGTGATGCAGCAAGAAGACCCTCACCAGGTGCCAAGAAGAATTACTTTGTCTCTGACTCTGATAAAATCCCCTTTCATCCATACTACACAATCAATAGATCTAAATAGATCTCTATTCTTTGTAAATTACCCAATCCTGGGTATGTTGTTGTTATTGTTGTTGTTATTATTATTATTATTAGAGATTAAACCTAGGTATGCTCTACCACTTAGCTACATCTCCAGGCCTTTTTATTTTTTATTTTTTAATTTTTATTTATTTATATATTTTGGGGGGCATTGGGGATTGAACTCAGGGGTACTTGACCACTGAGCCACATCCTCAGCCCTATTTTGTGTTTTATGTAGAGATAGGGTCTCACAGTCCCTTTGCTGAGGCTGGCTTTGAACTTGGGATTCTCCTGTCTCAGCCTCCCAAAGTGCTGGGATTACAGGCTTGCGCCACCACACCCGGCTCTTCTTATTTTTTTATTTTGAGACAGACTTTAGCTGAGTTGCTCAGGCTGGCCTTTAACTTTCAATCCTCTGCCTCAACTTCCCAAGTAACTGGAATTACAGGCATGAGCCACAATACCCAGCCAACATATTTTTAAAAATAACAACAAAAAATGGTTGAAGATAAAATCATTTATGATCTGTCAATCTCAAATGATTCTGCAGTGAACATCCTTGTACATGTTTCTCCAGAGAAGACCCCACACATATAAGTGGGTTACTGGGCCACAGGGATAGTGCATTCCTTGTTATTGACGTGTGTTCAATGTGCTCACTAGCATATCTAAACCAGTACCCACTGCTAGCAGTGCCATATGATACCTCCTAAAATGCTATTTATTCAGTTTGCTCTTGGACAGTGTTATTTCTTGAATGCAAAATCAGTTACAAGGATTATATCATTCCTGGCCCTTGTTCTCTTGTTTCTATTTTCCCTTAAAGTCTTAAATCCTTCTGTCATGAATTCTACCACTAGGATTTTCCAGAATCAGAATCTAGCAGCAAGAAGGGACGACTGGCCTGAATATTATGGGGTGGAGTTTACATGTGTACACGTCTGTTTTTGTAGCTTTGTATCAAAGGCAAGAAAGAAAAGGGACTGGGAAGGGCCAGACCTCTGTAATGTCTTCTCAACAATGCATCAATCTCAGAAAAGAGGCAGATCCCCAGGGTCACCTCCAATCCACTCTCGAGCTGTTGGTCCTTTTCTTCCCTCTTAATTTGTTATGGGTCAGGGGAGGGTTATCCCAGGAAGTCACTCTATGGTTCCAGCTTACCTGCTTCCCTACCACCACCAAACCCCCAAACACTTCTATAAGCCCAGGGGAGAGGGAGAGAGGTGTGCTGTGGGGGGGAAGGGCACTCCATGTGTTCATCTGGGGTAAAGGGCTGACTTTTGGCCCCCAGCCTAAGTGCTGCCTGTCCATGCCAAAGGCTGCTGCTGCATCTGGGCCTGTGGGGATGGGAGACCTGCCAAAATCCTAGACCGGGCAGTGACAGTGGAGAGCCTAGATCTTGGCCGCTGACTCTGTGCCTCAGCCCCAGGGACAGACAGAACTAGTCTGGAGTTCCTTCCCTACAGGCCCTGAATCAGGGAGCCTTCAAGACCTCTGAAATGGACTTGAGAAGGGGATGGAGGGGAGGGTCGATTAAAGGGCCCACCACCAACTGTCTCAAACAAAAGGCATTTCAAGAGGCAGGGACCTGAAGTGAATGCAAATTCACTTTGTACTATTCACAGCTAAGTGGGTGTGTGGAGGGTCCTGATCCAAGGACTATTTTAGGAAGGAACCCCCTTCCCCAACACCTTAAGTGTGGCCTGCAAGAATTGTTTGTTTGGAGGGGCATCTGTTCTTTATCAAAAAGATGAAACCTGAAAACCTCGGTGTCCTTATTCCACAGACTTCTGTCAGCTTTGAATAGTCTGCTTTCTGGACAACAGGTGGCTTACTCAGTCTGGAGGACAGGAGGCTTACCCATGTGCCCAGGGCATCCCATGAACGACCTTGCGGCGGTGCCCCGCCCACAAGCCAATGAGAATGCGCAGAGGTGACGTCACTATATCCTGTTTCCCAGCCCAGTCTAGGCGGATGGGACAAGCTGAAAAGAGCTAGAAAGTACAGATGTTGGTAAAGAAGTGTGAAGGGCAAATGAGTCAGCAGCAAGTTTAAGCAATGAACAATTGCACCACGGGGTGTTTCTCAAATTCTTGTCTACTTTTAGAAAGTACGCAATGGCATTCAGTGGGCATCTTGATTCTGAAATAGCTACAGAAAATGTTAAAAATGCTGTGAGTGAAGATGTGCCCGCATTGACCTCTTTTCTAAAACAATAGTTAACGATTGTGCTGCGTGTCCTAAAGCAAATCTTTTAACCTGACTGTTCCTTAGTTTCCTCATCTGTGACGCGAAGGGAATGTATGAAAAACATCTCTGGAGTTTCCTTCCAGTCTAACATTCTGTGATCTGACCATTTGATACTAGGCTCACATTCTTAATACTCGGGCTGTGTCTACATAATGCCAAGACCACTAGCCAATGGAGTTAATGGGAACGAGATGTTCTCTCCAATCAATTCTTTGGTACGGGATACATAAAACCACCAATTAATTGGCACCATTTTTCATTTCACAGCCGAGTGCACTGGGATCCTCTTGACCTGTGGCTCCTCCTCACCATGTCCTGATGTGCAGTGTGCCTGGAGCAGTGCTGAGATGTGTCATAGGCAATTGGCTACTCATAATAAACTGTTGAGGTTTTCAAATAATTAATGACTTTTTTATCAAAGAATAGATCCAGTCTGTCCCTGTAGGAATGCCTCTGCCAATCATTTGCATTCTGATATGCCTCCTTGTATTGAAGAAGAAGAAGCGAAATTACAGCTGGCAGACCAGGGACAATAGGTTGGGGAGCGCCTGTAACCCTCAGCCTATTGGATGCCAACAGGAGGGTGTTATGTGCTATGTATATGAATGTCTGTCACCTGTTATACCTGCAGGGCGGCTGATGGAGACCCCTGTTGAATGGTTGGACATGAAGTCTCTGGAGACCCAGGCTCTGGAACAATCTGATCCAGGTGTGGACTATTGCCAGCGTCCTGTGATCCAGTAGTTGCAAGAAAGTGTTCAACAAAGCACATCACAAAGGGCTTGTCTTTGGTCCAGAAAGAGATTTCACCATAGCTGTTCACTGTTGAGGAAGGGAAAGGAACATGACATGGTGTTTATTGAACATTTACATTTAAAATGGTGCCACGCCCTGTCCTAGACACTCATGGCAGGTTTTAATGCTGTTCACCAGCATTTAATGTGTCCTCAGCTGCTCTGTGGGATTGTGTTTGCTCCCTTTTGTGGTATGGAAGAGTCCTGAAAAATCCTGGCCATTCATTTGCAGGTAAACGGATGGAGTTGGAGAATATCATACTAAGCGAAGTAAGCCAATCACAAAAAAAACAACAACAAAGGCTGGATAGTCTCTCTGGTAAGTGGATGCTGATCCATAATGGCGGAGGAGGGGGTGTGTGGGGAAAATGGAGGAACTTTGGGCAAAGAGGATAGAGGACATAGGGGCAGGAAAGATGGTGGAATGAAATGGACATCATTACCCTAGGTACATGTATGACTGCACATGTGGTGAGATGCTACATCGTGTACAACCAGAGAAATGAAAAGTCCTGCTGCAATTTGTGTACAATGAATCAAAATGCATTCTTCTGTCATATATACCTAATTAGAATGAATAAATTAATTTTTTAAAATCCTGGCCATTGAGTTATGGGTGGAAGTGACACACGTCAGTCCAATGCCAGAGTGTTTTGTTAACTTCAGACCCACCAGAGCTCCCCTATCTCTCCAGCATGAGAACTGGCCACAGTCTGGCATAACTTCCATCATCAGCTGGAGTCCTGGGATCGTGTGGAGCGAGTCCCCAGGCCAGCCGTGCTGCATGTAAATCATGTAGCACACAGAGAATGAAGCTAAACATCATTGTTCTAGACCACTGGGATTCTGGAGCCACTTATAACTGCAGTACAAGCTTGTTTTGTGCTGACTGACACGATATTGTCTATAACATAGTGAGTTAGTAAAAAAAAAAAAAAAGCAAGCTTTAGTGTTAAAAAGATCAAGGCTGGAATCTTAATACTTACTGACCATGGGCAAATCTGTTAATATCTCTGACCCTTTTTTTTTTCTATCTATAAAATGGTAGTCATGACTTCTATCCCATAATATTTTTACTATTTGTAAATAGTATTTACAAGATACTTAGCACAGGATTTGGCATATAGTAGATGTTCAATTATAATTATTTTAATTTCATGTATTCCTAGAAAAAGCGCTATGAGTGAAGAGTGCATGGGAGCGTAAGAGAAAGGCTAATTCATTGTTGTTGTTTCAAATCATCCGATATTATGAAGAATTCTGACCAGGGACCCCAAGGGTAAGGGACTGTGTGGAGTCTTCTGTGTCCACCCTCTCCAGATTTCAGATGAGCCCTAAAGGGAAGGGAGATGCCATTTACAATTGAACATTTTTATTGCCAGAGGAAAGGCAGAGTCTACTTAAGGGAGAGATTATTGACACCTTCAGCATATGAAATAAGACTACAGTGGTGGAGAGGGTTAGGATCTGTGAGCCCCGCGGAGGCTTGTTATCCTACCAAGAAAAGCCAGCCAAGGCCTTTCCCAAAGGTCCAGCAAGCCCAACTCTTCTCTTAAATCAGCTTATTAGTATTATTATGACCACTTTGTCTGACTCAGCCAGGATTCAGGAATAATCTGGAGAGTGGACTACAGAGGAAGGGAAAGAAAGAATGAATGAGAGGACCTTCCCTCTTCCTGATCCCTACCGCATCTTCCTTCCCTACCATGTCTGGCCTGATAGAGGAGCAGAACCAGTCAGGAGGTGGGGGGACCATTCCAATTCCATGTGGCCCTTCCTTCACTGTACCAGTTGCTCTGGAAATGTCCAGTTGCAGGGTGCAATTCCCACTTTAATTTGATTTACTGGATTATGTTGTTTCCAAGGCCAGTTTTCTCCAGGGTGAGCTCCCAGATCACATTTTCTCTTGAAATGCCACATCCTGGCCATTAGCTTGGAATAATACGGCCTTCCCTGTGGGCCTTCTCAGTTCTGCCTCTGGGATGGACATATCACACATATGAAGTGCAGATGGTCTCTCAAGACCCAAGGGGACCTCCATCACCACCTTAACCACCTGGAATCAGTGGGAAGCACCTGTTGAGGCTTCCACAGACTTTGTTGAATAAAAAATAAAGGGACAGAGCACCACTACTTGGGCAGTGTTTATACCTGTCATCAATTGGACCCCAACTTGCTCTTGACTTTTCCTACACAGACCAAGGCCCATGAGAATTCTCATGGTAGAGGGGCAACTTTGACATCTAGCAGTAGGGTGACTCTTCTAAGTTAGGAAGGTTTACCCAGGAATATGTATTAGATGCACGCAGATCTGTGGCCAGTTCTTGGAGTTAAAGCATGATGAGGATGGTAATAAAAGCATGAAATTGAATCCTGAGAGGGCATCAGCCTCATTTTGATCAAGATCTCAGATTGTACCCTGACCCAGATTAAAATTTACAAATTGAGTTTCTGAGAACATGAGGGACGGTAGTGGTGTAGTGGAACACTCAAAATAGCTTGTAAGCCAAGTGTTCAGAGGCCTCGTGAGCCATTTTTAAACCACGCAGCTGAAAATCTGTTATGGTGGAAGTATTTTCCACAATGGGAATTGGTGAACTCTACTGATCAAGGTAGCCATGGCTTTTGCTCCGCCTCCTCCTTGTCCTCCTTTTCCTTCTCTTCCTAGTTTACCAAGGCATGTGTGGTTTCTACTCCAGGGATGGCAGTAGGATCAGAGGCGTTGGTTTTGTATATGGAAAGAACAGAGCTCTCTGGAACCTTAGACAGCTTTGAGAACTCTTTTAAAAATCACTTTTAACATTGAAAGAAACCATCAGATGGGGGCTGTGACTTCAGTCACTGAGGTTTTAAATTGAAAAGCTTTAGCTGAAGTGAAAATTACATGCAAATGTTGGGTTGTACGGAGCTGCAGGAGTCTGCAGTGGTATTCTGGAGAAAGCCTTTATTGAACTCTCCACGGAGCAGCATTGATGTGGCTTCCAAGCCTTGCGGAGAGGGCCTAGCACTGGATTGTAGCTAACTGTGCCCATTGCTGTGGGGTCTCCTGTGGGTGGGACAGAGGGCTCTGAAGAATCTGTTATGAATCTGTTATATGAATTGTGTCTTTCATATAACCCCTAATGTGACTTTGGAGATGGAACCTTTAGGCAGATAATTAAGGTTACATAAAGTCACAAGGATTGGGCTCTAATCCAATCTGACTGGTATCCTTATAGGAAGAGGAAATTTGAACACAAAAGGCAACAGGGATGGGTATGCAAGGAGAAAAGGTCACACGAGGACGCAGGAGAGATTGTGTCTGTAAGCCAAGGAGAGAAGCCTCAGCAGAAACCAACTCTGTGGGCACCTTGATCTTGGACTTACAGCCTCCAGGATTGTGAGAAGATGAATTGTGGTTGTTTAAGCCATCCAGTCCCTGGTATTCTGTCACAGAGCTGGCTGGTTTATACAATCTACAGTCTAGATTGTATTTTCTGTTCTTGTCTGTTTTTTAAAAAATCCGTTTTACAGGATAATTGAAAGCCCTCCACAATCCTTCACACCCTCGCAACCCTGCCAAAGATTCTCAATGTGCCCAGTCACCCATCTGTGAAGCTAAAGGGTGGGGCCCTACAGAGTGAACTAGAATTCAGCAAGTTTCTGCAGCAGCTGACAGTCAGCTTGAACATGAGTAGAACTCAGTGCTGCCAGTTTCTAGCTGCCAGATTGTGCAAATTGTCCTCATCTCCTCTGTGCCCTCGTGTCCTCATCTGTAAAATATTAGCCTCCCTCATAGGATTATGGTGAGGCTAAAGCAAAATGGCGGAAAGATAAGCACACAAAACAATGCTCAGGGAGCAATCCCTCCTGAGCAAAACCATCCGGGGCACAGCCAGCCCTAGAGACAGGTCAATTTGCCCCGGGCACTGGGTAGGTGGGGAACCTGAGGGGGCAGGGAGATGATGCCTGAGGGGGCAAGGTGTTTCTTCTCCTCCCAGTGACCTGCACTGCCAGGGGAGCATCTGGCACCAAGACCTTCCCCAGTCGAATCCTCTCTGCCCCTAGGTTGTTCCCAAATGTGATGAGCCCTTCAAAAAGAACACAGTGCATCTTAATAAATACGATATGAAGTAAACGTTTCCCAGAGAGCCTGGATCTCAGCAAGCACTCAATAAATGGTAACGATTTCTATATATCCAATGCCCACAAGCAATTTGCACACCACCTCCCTCCCCTACACAAAGGCAGCTGTGGCCACAGAGGCATAATTTGGATTCTGTTGTTGGAACAGCCTTGGTAGCTTCATTAACCAATTTGGTTCGACTTTACTAAGAAAAACCCTATTCATGATGAAGGCTTCTCTAAGCCCCTTCCCAACACCCGGAATGAAACAGGCTGACTGCCCCCAAGAAAGGTGCCCTGCCAGAACCCAGCATACACTCTGATCCTCCTGGTCACATCTGCTAATGGAGGACACAGCTCTTGCGGCTTTACTGAACTCCAGTCCCCTTGCCTTCCAACTCTCTTTTCCTGCATCATGAGCCAGACCATTAGTGACCTGGTGAGAGGGGGAAACCAACATGGACTCCTGACAGGAGAATTCAGACCCGCAGCACTTGGTTAAATGCAGGAAACAGGGCTTTGATCACAGGTGGTCCTAACACAGGACTGAGGAACCACGCGATGCTGGAATTTTGCCCAGTGAAGACAGCTTCGGCATTTGGGCTTTATATCCAACTCCCCAGGCACTACCACCTAAATCAGCTGAAAGCTGCTTCAGCACTTTTTAATTTTCACATCCCCTGGGATCTCGCTGAGCTCACAGGGAGGCTCAGGTAGAAGTCACTTTGTGTCTCTGTGTCGCCTTCTGCTTAAAAGTACTTTAAGAGTCATGTTCTGGAATGACCTGCTTTGTACCTACCCAGAAGCAGACTTTGCAAAATCAGGGGCCACGAAGGGTCAGTTTACAAACTAACCTCATCAGGACCCTGGTTTCTAAGGGACCTTTCTATGGAGATTAGTGATAACAAACTCAACAAAGAGCAGAGGCTGAGAGAAGAATTCAAGTAAGGAAAATCCTACTGCTGATTCAGAAAAAGTCATGAGTTTGAATCTTTCTGGAAACATCACACCTTACTGTAATTTATTCTCCCTTTCTCTCTGCAGACTACAAGGAAATGGGACTGAAACAAAGAAACCAAAGCCTTCTTCAGAAAAGTTGTAAAGGATTAAAAGAGGGTTCTTAATTAGATACCAGAGATCAAGGCCAGAGAGAAGCGGTAGACCAGGACTCTTGGCAAATCTGACCATATTTGGTACATACCTAAGAGAGTTCAAAGAGTCAGAATTAACTCTACTCAAGTCTAAAGAAGAACTAGGATTAAACTAAATACAGGACAACAACCCTAGTAATTAAAGACACCAATTTATGCCTGTGTGTTTGTATTTCTTTGCTAACTCCAACTATATATCCTATTTTGAACTGATATTTGTTGGTATTAGAATGTGATATTCTTTATCCTTAGTTATTTTAATTAAAAGCTCTATTTAAATTTGCTTAAAGGATACCAATGCCACTAGAAATGAATGCTCTAATTACTATTGCCTTTGGTGACACAAGCAATTCAAATGTGGCTGGCTCCTGGGTGGAAGTTCAATCCAACCATGGGCAAGAAGCTTCAACGGAAATGTGTTTGTGGCATATTTGCCGTGTGAACCTCTGAAGTTCATGTAACCATCATAATGCTTGATTGATACTTGTGAGCAAACCATATCCTGGAAGGAATAAGTTTTAAAAGCCTGAAAATACAGACAAGCCAATGTCCTGAAAATGAATAAATAACAATGAGAGGGAGGCCAGACTTAGCATTTCTCTGAGGTGATGCTGTTGTGCTTTAGGTAAAAATGGCAGTAAGTGGCTCAGCTTCCACTTGTTTAGGTGGAAAGGATGAAAAGGAATGTTTTCCCCAAACCCTTACATACACACAAAGAGCACTGTTGAGTTCAGTTCTGCAGTGTGATGGGTGGAAGCCCTCAGGGCAGTGTAAACTCAGATTCCTTGGAGGTTCCAAGAGCACAGGGGTGATCCTTGGGTTCTGAGATATCCTGGGGCAACTTGTTTGGTTCAAAGATGTAGGAAAGGAAACACCGGAATCTCAACAAAGAGATGACAAACTGCACTATGTCAGAAACTCTTGTTTCTCCCTAAATATCCATGTGCTCACCTGCATTTCCAGCACTCTCTGTTAGTTGGTAGCTGGTAGGAAAGGTGACAGATGTTGCTTCTGGGCATGTAAGAGCTGTTACCCCACATGCCAACTCTCTCTCTTCTCCTGCCTCAGGGGCCACAGAGGCCACATGTTGAGATGTCAAGGCAGAGTATGGAGTAGAGCCCCTCCACCAGCCTGACTGGGACACGTGTGAGCACACAGCAAGCACAAGAGGCACGGAGCCTCTGCTCCTGCAGTTCAGCCTGATCCAGCACATACACCCCTCGCTCCTGTGTCAGTGCCCCCAACCAGACTGGAAGGCAGCAGAATCTCTACTCATGTGTGGCCTGGGGGAGTCACTCCTCTGGGTACCATTTTCCGCATGTGGAAATTTAGAGTTGGATAAACTGATCTTTCTGGTCTGCATTCTCCAGTTTTATGATTTTGTTTTTTGTAGGGTTTTTTGGGGGCGGAGGGAGGTACCTGGGATTGAACTCAGGAGAATTTGACCACTGAGCCAAATCCCTGCCTCTCTTTTGTGTTTTATTGAGAGACAGAGTCTCACTGAGTTGCTTTGCGTTGAATTCACAATCCTCCTGCCTCAGCCTCCCAAGCTGCTGGGATTACCACCATACCTGGCCAGTTTTGTGTTTTTGAAATTTTCAGTTTAATACTAACTAAAAAGTTACTGGTTGCCATTACTAATGTCTCTCTATTCCTAATTATCTATTTATCTTTCTATCCACTCATCTATCTACTCACCGATGCATCCATGCATCCATCCACCCAACCTCCCATCTTGCCTTCCTTTCTTCTATCCATTCTCCCATCCTCCCATCCACCCATCCATCTATCCATCCATTCATCTGTCCATCCATCCTCCCATCCATCTATCCATTTTACTCCTGTTTCATTATACAGGGAATAGGGACAGCTGAAGTAGTTTTTGGAAATCAGCAATTTGCCTCCCCTTCCAGGAGTATCCTGGACAAAATCCCAGGGATCCCTTACAGTGATGATTAATTTTATATGTCAAATTGACTGAGCCACAGTGCCAAGATAATTGGTCAAACATTATTCTAGATGATTTTATGAGGGGGTTTTGAATGAGATTGACATGTAAGTTAGGGGGCTTTGAGTAAAGAATAGATTCTTCATAATGTGGGAGGGCCTCCTTCAATTAATTGAAAGCCTGAATAGAACAACAAAAAAATCTGGCCCTCTTTAAGTAAGAAAGAACTCTCCAGCAGACTACCTTCAGACTCCACCTGAAACATATGCCCTTCTGGGTCACCAGGTTATGCCATCCAGCCCTGCAGATTTTGAACTTGTCAGGTTGCATAATGACACAAGCCAATTCCTTATAATAAATGTCTTCACACGCGCACACACACACACACACACACACACACACACACACAAACTATTGTTTCTGTGTCTCCAAAGAATCCTAACTACTTCACTTATCTAAGGAAATATAGAGTGGTTCCCTGGGCCTGAGAGTAGAGAGGGGGTAGGAGCCAAGCCAGGGGCATTTCAAAGGGAGCAGGGCCCAGGTCCATGTGCCGCCCCACTCCATTCACTTTCTGTAACACTACCCCCACTGGCACGCACACACACACTCATGTCCAGCAATCAGTGTTTGGGATTTGGGGCTTTAGGGCAAAGCTCCCTTGAGCCATTTTGCCCTGGGTGAGCAAGCTCAGGCTTCCTCCAAGGTGGAGACTGCTCCTGACTAGAGTGCTGCCCAGAGAGGGCGTGGCACTGTGAGGCAGGCATCTGGAGACTCTTCCCCAGTCCAACCTCCCAAATGCTCACCAAGAAAATGGGAAAAACCACACCTGCCTCTCCTGCTGTGCCGTGTGGCTGGGAAGATGAACAGAGAACAATATATGTGAAAGTGCTTGGTGAATGGAAAAGTGCTATGCAAATATGGGGTGCTGTTACCCAACATTCATTCATTTCACAAGCACACTTTCTGCCAAGAACTGTGCTAGGGGGTGGAAAGCCAGGGAGATAAGATGCAATCTGTTCTCGGGGAGTTCTTGGTCTAGTGGGCGAGACAGACAGATAAATGAAGGATTCAAACAGGGTGTGGCAAATGCTACCAAAGAGGTTCATCCAGAAGAGATGGGAGCCCCTGAGGATTGGGGAGGGCTTCCTGTAAGAGGTGACATCTCTGAAGGATAAGCTGCATTTAACCAGATAAAGAAAGGGCAGAGAGGCCCGCGGGTGCAAAGGTGGGAGGAGTGAGTGAGTTTTGCACACTTGGAGGAGCTGCCGTTACAAGTTCTGGGGCAGAAGAAGGAGCAGGGAGCGAGGGCACAGTCAAGGCCAGAGGGAATGGTTTGAGGGAAGGAAGCAGATGGAGGCTGCCCTGTCAGCCCATCAGCCCAGGTTCCGTGGTCCTCCCTCCCTGCTGACACTGCCTAGGACCAAGAAAGTGCCGGCCTTGCCTCTGGCACCGGCATGCCAGGCAGAATCCTGTGGAAATGCCTCCTCTCTGCACAGTGTGCAGAAACATGCTCCACGAGACACACAGATGTGGGTACACGACAGAATGCTCTCTGCGACACACGTGTGTGCAGAAATGTGGGATTACAGGCTGATTTTCCTACAGAAATAGGAAAAAGCACTCCTGCTACGTGTTCACAAACATACACTAAAATTCAAGGTGTGGCTCAGAATTTTCCAACACAAAATTAGCAATCATAGCGTCTATACCTCAGCACTGTGTCCCCTACCTGCATAGAGTCACCCAATACCCTCTCAACTCTCCCTGCACCGACCCCAGCACTCCCGACGCCCCTCTCCAGATGGTTCTGCACGGATTCTTTTTCACGGGAACACTCCGCTTGGGAAAAGCAAGCAGCCATGGAGCTACGCTTTGCACCTCCCTGCCCCTGCCCCCGCTCTCCAGTTTTCTTTTTTGGAGAATACTTAGCAGTAAAGGCTAATTTATGAAGTCCCTAAAGATTTGAACTTTCTGCAGAATTGGCTACAGCTGCCAGTGGGTTAGAGTCTAATTGGAGTAGAGCAGAAGCCATGAGCTGTGCTGGGGAGGGGAGGGAGGAGAAAAGCCACAGCCCCGAGGCCACAGGCCATACCAGGCCAGCATCTTGGATAGTCTTCTTCCTCTACAATGAACAGAGAGAGGACACCAGGGTGTGACAGGGAGGGAGGTGTCACATAGGGCACTAGATGAGATCCAGAGAGGAAGAAGGCTGAGAGGTCAGGAGCTCTGTGGTTGGAGGGACCACCTGTCATTGCTAACATCCTAGCCAAATTCAGAAACTACCCAAGCACTGAAGGCTCCTCGAGGTGCTCCATCCACTCTTCCTGACTCCCAAGATGGCAAGATCAAATCCAGTTTAACTCTACTCCTTGGATTTTCTTGTGTCACTGGCCAAGGACTTCCCATTCCCTCCCTGGAAGGCACCACATGAGGGCCGAGCTGAATTCTTTAAGGACGAATACACATAAAACATAAGAGGCACCAGGCATGTTAGCATATGCCCGTAATCCCAGGGACTTGGGAGGCTAAGACAGGAGGATCACAAGTTCAAAGCCAGCCTCAGCAACCTAGCGAGATCTTGTTTCAAAATAAAAAATAAAAAGGGTTGGGGATGTAGCTCAATGGTAAAACACCCCTGGGTTCAATCTCCAGTACCAACAAATAAAAATAAGAGGCTTAAATAATGGAAGAGACCCCTCCAACTCCCACCCCACTCCGTTTTCTTAGAGCACTTACTGTAGAAACCTTATAACTGGAAGTGTTTTCTCTGTGTCTTTGAAACGTATGTACAGCTGTTTAAAAGCTCAGTAAGGAGCTGGGATTGTAGCTCAGTGGTGGAGCGCTTGTCTTGCATGCATGAGGCACTGGGTTTGATCCTCAGCACCACATAAAAATAAAGATATTATGTCCATCTATGACTATAAAAAATTAATAAAAAATAAAATAAAAGCCCAGTAAGCCCTTGCCAGCTTCCACCCAGGCCTTTTTCTCAGGGACCTTGAGACCCTTCCTTTGCATAGTCACTGAAGGAGGATAGTGCCTCCCTCTCCTAGTTTCAGGGGTCGGAGGAGGAACCTAAGTGTGGCTCCAGATTGTAGAGCTACCTCACGTCATAAAACGATGAGAAATTTCTTTTTTCTTTGGATGAAGGCAACTAGTATGCTGCTCTACGGTATAGCTTGCCTTGCATGCTCAAGGCCCTGGGTTCCATCCCCAACACTGCAAAATCCACCACTACCAACAAGGAAAAGTCAATTAGCAAACAGATGGCCAATTGAATCTGGGATAAATTCTGTGTGACAAATAGTGCTGGCAGATTCCCCTACCTGAGGACCTTGGCCATGTTAAAGCATGAGATGTCTTTCTGTCTTTGAAGTCTCTCAGTGGATTGCTCAAGATGCACATTGCACTCTGTTAAAAGCTTATTTGATTTAATAAGAAAACTGTTTTCTTTCTCTTCTACCTTTGTGGGGAGGTCTTTTGAGTTGGATAGAGATTTTGTTTCAGCAATTTCTACCTTCTCCCACAGAGAGGACAAAGGAATGCCCTGCCCAAGCCCTTCAGGAGACCAGAGGCAGAGGAGGGAGCCCTTCCTCTGCCTCCAAGGTCAGCCCCTGTTGGATAAGGAGCCTGGGTGTCTCTGGAAAGAAACAGTTCAATTCATCCAGGCCCTGCTGTGCCGCAGCTGGTGGCACCTCCGCAGCCCCAGCTTGCCTTCCTCTCAGGGCTGCCGCCCTGGCTTCACCTGCTCCTCCTTCTGCATCGATGGTTAAACTTCTTTCGTTTTCCCCCTCGGCGCTCCTTGTCTGCTCTGCATACAGAGCCTCTGTGTCATCGACCCATGGTGGAGGTTTGTGGATTCCATTTTCTGTCTCCTAAGTTCCCTTTGTCCCCACAGTGAATCTCATTCATCTGGACCTCATTTATGACATTTTAAAGAATCACTTTTCTAGGCAAAGACTAAAGTGTACTTTGCTTTTTCTATGAAGAAAGAGTATGTCAAGTAAATTCGTCAACGAATTTGCTAGAAGCATTGAATTGGCTTATTCTTTTTGAGCATTTAGTATCTCCTCAGACTGGGCTGGTGAATGAGGATTGTTTCTCTTCATCCCCATTCTGAAGCTCAAGGGGGAACCTCACAGAAGCCAGGCCCCCCATGCCCTGGGCTCTGTTTGGCTTGGGCCAGGGCTCGCTGACTGCCGAAGGGACAGGCTCGCAGATGGAATTTGGTTTAAGCCTCTGGACTTTAATTCTCAACACTGATACTCTTAGAGTCACCTAGGGAGCTTTAAAAAGGATACATGCTGATGTGCAGTTTCCCCGTCCATGGTCCCCACCTTCTCTGATGCACTGTAGTGCCAGGGTAGCATCTGTCTTCAAAACCTCCAGTGGTTCTAAGGGCATTCAAGGTTGGAGCTTCTGTCACCTCTGTCAGGGGCTCCCTGCGAATTCAGAGTCCTTGAGATGAGGGCTGCAATGTCAAGGCTCCTCTACCCAGGCTGCTCATTTTAGTACTTGAGGAACGTTAACAATATATCTATATATTGCCTGACATCTTGCTTGTCCATTCTGATTTTATTGGGTTTGGCTGAGACCTGGGCACCAGGAGCCTGTAAATCATAGACAGGATGAGGTTCACCGAGATGGAGGAAGAGCCCTGACTACTCAGGATTTGAATTGGGCCTGTGCTGAGTAATCTGAGCAGGTTCATTGACCTCTCTGAGCCTCCACTTGCTCATTTACAATACTGGAAGGGTGTAACCCACCTTGAAGGGTTGACCACAGTTGGCTTCTCCTACCAGAGCAGCCTCGTAAAAAGTGCAAATTTGCATCAGTAATTAACTGTATTACCAACAAAAATTGAGTTCTTAATTATGAAAAGGGGTCATGAAATCGAAGATGCCAGAGCTGCCCTGTCCTCCATGCTTCTCTGGCATTATCGTCACTGTAGCTCTTTTCCTCATCTCATAAATTTCTGTTTCGGAAGGCTGGCTCCTTTGAATCAAATTGTAGTTAATTAAACTCTCCCTGAAACTCACTAGGGGAACTCTTGGAATAGATTTAAAGTCCTGCATGCTAGACCTTATTGTAAAGAAATGAATTATTTTCTGTTAGAAATAATCACACTTATATTGCGGTACAAAACAACTTAGCTTAATGCAGTATGAAGCAACTGCATCTCAATGTCAGATGACACAGATTCAAGGTCATTTGTGAGCATTTGACCAGTGCCTCTCACCTCTTCCAAGCTCTGTATGCTCACCTAAACTCGAGATCGTGATGTCAAAAGGTGAGTAGCTGCTGTGACCACTCTGAGGATCGGGCAATTCCAAAGCTCATGCCCACGGCCAATCTCAGCAGGCAGAAGGATGCAGTTTCCCAGCAGTGAGGGGATTGTCTGATTCATGAAAAGAATGTCCTTTCCCAAGTGTGCCCTTCCATCACACTTTCTGCACCTGCTATTGGTTAAGCAGTCTGTCAGCTATAGAGCAAGGTAAAGATCAAACAGATTGGAATTCGTCCCTGCCTGCCCTCAAGGAGATTGGGGCTGGGAAGTTCAGACAGGTGCATAACTCGAACATGCACTAGAGAAGAGGTCCAGCTGGGGGTCAGGAAGGCTCGCTAGAGAAGGTAGCATGTGCATGGAGGAGAAGTTTGGGTAATGGGACAAGAAATGCCCTCCCAATGTCAAGGATGCCAAGGAACTCAGAATGTGAGGCAGGCAGGAGTCAGTTCCTGGAGAACTGGGATTACTTTTAGGATATTCCTAGAGGTGAAGTTACTAGCTGAGAGGTGTGCAAATGATAATGCCTCTGGTAGACATTGCTCACATGTCTATCAAAAAAAATGTTCCAATGTACACTTTACCAGGGAGTTTCATGCCAGCAGCCTTGATTTGCAAATGTCAAAGTGGGCCGGGCGTGATGGCACACACCTGTAATCCAGCACTTAGGGAGGCTGAGACAGGAGAATCACAAGAACAAAGCCAGCCTCACCAACCGGGAGGCGCTAAGCAACTCAGTGAGACCCTGTCTCTACATAAAACACAAAACAGGGCTGGGGATGTGGCTCAGTGGTCGAGTACACCTGAGTTCAATCTCTGGTACCAAAAAAAAAAAAAAACCACTGAAAGTGGGAGATTCCAGAACTGTATTGGAACATTTACCAGTCCCTGGGCTGAAGCTGCTGTTGGGGAGCTCAATCTGCTGGGATACACAGTCCACGGCCCAGAGGTGTGGGCAACCCCAGGGCTCCCCT
Organism: Xerus rutilus; assembly: GCA_028644305.1. Taxonomy (NCBI): domain Eukaryota; kingdom Metazoa; phylum Chordata; class Mammalia; order Rodentia; family Sciuridae; genus Xerus; species Xerus rutilus. The sequence continues at coordinate 22,937,029 of CM053407.1, read as the reverse complement.
GAAAGTTACAAGCAAGTTTTCTAGCAGGACAGTCTATTCTTTTTCCCTCTCTTTGTGAGACAACTCATTCACCTCCATGGAATTATTCACAGGTTTCTACCTGGTCTCTTGAATTCCCTGACTCTCCAAAGAGCAGCTAAATGTCCTGGCTGCACCCTGGTGACTGCACTGTCTGCCATGTTCTTGTCCCAACCACTTTCCTTTAGCATTGGAGGAATTTCCAGGGTGTTTGGTGAACTACCCAGACCCTAGCTCCCCACAAGTGGCTTAGGCCTACCTTGGCAGGCCCTCAGATAGGAAAGCCATCACTGGGAGTCCCATTGGGGATCCTTGGACATTCAAGGCCTCAAAACATGCAATAAGCTTTTGTTGAGCTTCAGAGATGATCCTGAGGAAATAAGCATGAATATTTGCAGAGATTTATCTACAAGATTGTGCATCAGAACTTTGTTGATGAGAGGAAAGCAGAAGCTCATTGAAAATGATCTAAATTCTCAACCCCAGGGATTGGTTAAATAATATATGGCATATTCATACAATGCAGGCATTAGGAGTTACATCTTGGAAGAATATTTAATGACATGAAAAGAGACTTAAGACAATTGCAACATTGTACTCTATAATTCTATTTCTGATGGAAAAATATACATATAGAGAGGCACAAGGACGAGAGAAAAGATAAAAAAAATATAAAAGATTCATGATTTCAGGGTAGAGGAATTATGAGAAATTTGAATTATCTTCTCTGGATGTTTTCTACAAGAAAAGTTCACTATTCATATATCAGAATAAAATATACTTTGTTTTTCACAGTGATAGCTCTCAGGCACAGGACAATGATTCCCACTTAAGATATAATAAGGGCTGGGGAGTGGGGGTCACAGCCCAGGAGCAAGCCTCCTCCAGGAGAGAGCAATTCCTGGCTGCTGGGACAGGCTGGTCAGCCCAGCCCTCCTCCTCAGGGTGCCACGCAGCAACCCTACTGCTTATATAACTGCACTGCAGGAGAGATACACTGGGCAGCCCCAGCCCTGGGCAGACAGATCTTCTGACTCCTCAGCTCCCTTACAGACCATAATGGGACAAACCAGAACTCAGGCCCGAAGGTTGCATAAAAGCAAGAAGAATGGTTGTTTTTTTTTTTTTTTCCTGGCTGCTGCGTTCCAGTCAGCTGAGCAGGCACATTGGAATTCCTTCCCTGCTGACTGCTCAGCCCATGCAAAGTAGGCCCTGTCGCGTGTGCTTCCAAAGCTCCCACTCAGATGAATAATTAACACTTTCAGAGCGCTTTACTCATAATAACCCAAATGGGGTGTTTTTGTAATGCTCCCGTTACCAGTGAGGTGATAGAGGCAGAGAGAGCAAGCAACGCATCCAATGTCACCTGCTAACAAATAGCAGAGCCAGGATCGACCCAGGTGGTGCGGCTCCACAGCCAGCCCTTAGAGGCATCATGTCATGCAGCCTCCCTGGCTGACATTTCTGTCAGAGTCAGGTTTCCATGGTGATTTCAGGTTTGACCTGGAAGATTATGAATTTCTCCAGGGTATGAACTATGTCCTTTGGGTTTATGGAACCACACAGGACCTTCCCAGGGACTTGAACCCAGGGTACTCACAGCCCAACTTCTTTACTGCTCCAATGGCAGAGAAAGTAGGTGAATCCTGTTCAAGAGGAACTGCTAGAAAGAAGTAGGTGATTGTGAGATTGGGGAAGGCCCTGAATGTGTTAGGTCAGCTTTCTGAAGGGCTCACAGCTTCTTGCTGCTTCTCCAGAGCATCTTACCAAATGTTTGTTCAGCCCTGGGTTCCTGGGTCTGGCTCTACAAAGGATCCAACAGGCAAGGAAGACCAGGTGGGAGAAAGAGCATACAGCCCAGAGGGAGAGCCTGCTACAGTCGACTTCTTGGCTGTTATTCTTTCCTTGGAGCTTCCAGGCTGGATTCCAACCCAGGATGTAAGAGAGGCTATTACTAAGTCTGGGCCCATCAGTGCAGACATATAAACAGGGGTTATCTCAGTGTGGTGGGACTAGAGATGACTTTGTTCATGGCTTTGCTTCTCTGCCTTTTCTAATTTTCTGCAATAAAAATGATTTTTTGGACAAATTAATAAAAGGGAGGAAAAAGTCATAATTCTTGTGCTGTCTTTGCAAGAATTTTTCGCCAACCTGTGTAGACCACTAAGCTCCAAGGTGCCGTCTATTTCATGCACCTTCCTCAGAGCCCCACTTGATCTCCACACCAGCAAATTACCATCTCCACTCTCTTCTTTACCTCTTTCTACTGCAGACTAACTGCTCAAAACCTTGCAGATTACAGAGTGTTCCACGGGCCCAAGCCTGCTGGCTCTGACCACCCTGTTTTGAAAGAAACCATTTTTCTTGTCTTTACAGAAGATGCCTAGAACCATAATTCCATCGTTGGTCCCTCACCTGGACTTCAGCTCAATTAACTGCAGAACATCTGCAATCAGATGTCTTCAACAACCATGTTCACAATAAACATCTCTGTCCTTCCTTTTCCTGTCCCCTTCACATTCAGCCACCTCCTTAATTCTCTGTCTCTGTCAGCAGCAGTAGCATCGGGTTCTAGGTGGGAAAGTTAATGGTAGTGCTGCACTTTCCTCTGAGGTTGATCATTCAGCTAACAGGACTGGTGTTCTCTTCAAAATATATTTTTCAAAAGGCATTTTGAGTCTGTTTTCTCTTGCTGTAACTGAACACCAGAGACTGGGTAATTTATACAGAGTAAAGGTTTATTCCGCCAATAGTTCCAGGAGCTGAGAGGTTGCATCTGGGGAGGGCCTTCTGGCTAGCAGAGACTCTGCAGAGTTCCAGGGCAGTGCAGGGCATCAAATGTCAAGAGGGGCACATACCAGTGATAGAGTCAAACTGGCTTTGAAGACAATGAATTAACCCAGTAATCTGTTGATCAGTTCATGAGTAGATGGATCCATTTGTGAGGGAAGAGACTTTATGATCTAACCATCTCTTGACTGTTCACCTGATCCCATCCTCTCAATAGGGATTAAGTTTTGACATTGGTTTTGGTGGGGGCATTCAGCCATAACAGGATCTCTTTTGCCTGTGTCTCCCCGCAGTCCCTCACTCATACCCCTGGCCCACGGCCGAGGCCAGGACTGTATTCCCCGTGTTTTTGCACCTCCGGGATCTGGCACAGTGCCAGCACAGAGTGCTCTTGATGTGCGCTTCTTGGTTCAGTGAATGAACATGTGAACAAAGGGGTGAAGAAATTGTCCCTTATAATTTATCGTCTTGATTTTAGTTTTTCCCCTTGCAAAATATTTGATATTTGTCTCCAGTTGACTCTTCCAAAATGGTGACCTGACTTTTGCTCTTGTCTGCTTGACAACTCAGCCTGCAGTGCAGATGCTTTCTTGGCTTGTGTTGGCTTGTGTTTTTTTCTGAGTGCAGTGGGCATCCTCTCCTGTGACCAGTTATGGTCAGGGTCCCACTCTGTTCATGCCTTCTTGCTATTAGGTGGTCTCCTCTCATGGTGACCCTGGTCTTGATCATGACTCATCTTGGTCAATGGGAAACAGCAAACATGATGGTGGCAGAGACTTGAAAACTGCTGGCACATTGGGATTTACTTTCCTTCACTGCTCTTGGGAACCCAACAGCTGTCCCCACGGAAACAAACCCAGGCTAGCCCAGGAACCCTCAACATCTCAGCTGACAGTTAGCCAACCTCCAGACATGAATAAGGCCATATTGCTGATCCTCAAAATTATGAGCTAAATAAATGATCACTGCCTCAAGATTTGGAGCTAGTTGGTGAAGGAGCTCATGATTCTCTAAGACTGTGTATTTGATGACTGAAGAAAGATGCTATGCAGACCAATTCCGAAACTTCCCAGGTCCAGTTTTGAACATCCTGATATGGGTATAGAAACATTTATTAAAATTTTTAGTTTATTTTGCATGATTTTGTTTAAGAAGATTCATATTAGAGAGGGGAAAGAGAGTAGAGAAGGAGACTAGAAACAAAATCAGAGGAAAGGGGAGAAGGCAATCACAATATCACATAACAAGCACAGATCCCTCCTGGGGAACTCCCCCCAGAGCCCAGCCAGGAGAGCAGCCAGCCCAAAGCAGCAGCATGACCATTTGTCCAAGGGTCCAGCTGGTTCCCTCACCCTCTTGCTCCTTACAAATGCACATATATCCCACAGCAAGACTGGCCAGGACCAGGGCATGGACTGGAACTGTTGTGTCCTAAAGATGAGGCACTGGCTTTCTCATTTTTCCAATGCCCACCAACCCCAGCAATTAATCAACATCTGGAATTAATGCACAGCCAGCCTGACATGGCCAGAGGTCAATCCCCAGCCCCTGCCTCCTCAGCTAGCCCTGAGCCCTGGGCACCAAATGAACTGACCCAGCCCAAGGGAGGAGTGAGAAAAGTCTCATGCTTGGGTAGCCTTGTTTTCATCACTGAGCCCCTAGGAAGGGGGACCTCTGGAGTCCTCATCTATCCTCCTCTGCCAAGAAGGCCTGTTGGAATCTCACAGCCTTAGCCAGAATCATTCAAGTAAAGCAAAATGAAGTGAAAGTCAGATTTTAGGGAGATGATTAAATACAATGGATCAATTGTTAATGAACAAAAGCCTTCAAGCAGAACTAGAGAAAGTTGAGAAACAGGAGACCCAAGAGTGGGCAGTGCATGCCAGGAGTGGTGTGGCCCTGTGGAGGCAGGCCAACTCCTGGTGGGCTATGTGTCCATCTGTGGCACAGCTGGCTGGTCTGGCTTCCTGACCTTGATCTGCCTGTCAAGCCACAGCCTTTACCATGCCTGTCAGAAGAGCGTTAACACAAAGTTCCTGTCATATTTGGCTGGGTATTTGTTTTGTGAATTTTTATTGAGGACTTGCTATGTGCCAGGCACTGCTAAAAGCTGAAAATAACAACTCTTTCTCAAAGCTTCATTTAATAGTTTATGGAGCCCATGTAGGTCCTGGGCTGGGACTAGGCAGGCACGGTCTTCACCCTCAGGGAACTCACATTCTTATGAAAAATATGAAGAAGTAGATAAATTAGATCCTAGAACAGATACATGGATATTGGGGGAAAAACTGAATAAATTTCAAATAAAGTATGGACTCTAGTTAATAATAATGGACCAATATTGGCTCATTGATTGTGACAAACGTACCATACTAATGGAAGATGCTAATCAGAGAAACTGGGGGCAGGGTGTATGGGAACTGTCTATACCATCTTTATAACTTTTCTTTAAGTTTAAAATATTCTAAAATAAACATTTTTAAAAAGATAACAGGGTATTGTGATGTGCACCTGTAGTCCCAGCTATGTGGGAGGCTGTAGGATCACTCGAAACCAGGAGTTTGAGATCAGCCTGGGCAACATAGCAACACCCTATCTAAAAAAAAAAAAAAAAAAAAAAAAAAGAATAAAACAGGATGAATTAGTCATTATAATTGATAGGTCAATTATAGGTTTTGCTTGGTGTTATGTAGAAATAAATGGGGTACTCATTGGTGTGGTGTTCAGAGAACAGGAAGAATGACATCTGTCATTAGCAGAGAGAACTCAGACCATTCCTGCATCGCGCATCTGACAGGTGTCTGGACCATCTGCTTTGCCTCACGTAGGGTGTCAAGATGAATGAGACATGGTCTTTGCTTTTGAGGAGCTATCTCCTAATAGGCTACATATGTATCAAAAGAGCCAATCCTGTACACAAACAATTTAATTTTTAGATCCAGACCCAATATTTGACTGAATTATCTAGTTGCTTTTAGTCCTATTGGTAGGCCAGTGTAGACAAAAGGTATATTTCTTACACAAGTCGTTGCTTGGGGTTACCTGAATTAAAACCTTCACCTGGCCTTTTCTCTCTTTTAGCTCTGGGCGTCGACCTCTCATGCCCTTTTCCTCCGCTGCTATCCAGTTACCAGATACAGATGAGGACACGGGTTTCAGAGACCTGAGAATCCCCGCCAGCCTCCAGGTGCTCAATGATTACCTGACGGACAAGAGCTACATGGAGGGGTCTGTACCATCACGAGCAGATGTGGCAGTATTTGAAGCAGTCTCTGGCCCACCGCCTGTGGACTTGTGCCATGCCCTGCGTTGGTATAATCACATCAAGTCTTATGAAAAGGAAAAGACCAGCCTTCCAGGAGTGAAGAAAGCTTTGGGAGCCGGGTGTGGTGGTTCACGCCTGTAATCCCAGCACTTTGGGAGGCTGAGACAGGAGAATCACGAGTTCAAAACCAGCCTCAGCAATGGCGAGGCGCTAAGCAACTCAGTGAGAGCCTGTCTCTACATAAAACACAAAATAGGGCTGGGCATGTGGCTCAGTGTTTGAGAGTACCCCTGAGTTCAATCCTCGGTGCCAAAAAAAAGAAAGCTTTGGGCAAGTATGGCCCTGCCAATGGGGAAGACACCACAGGAGGTGGGGCTACAGAGAGCAAAGATGAGGATGTTATTGATCTCCTTGGCTAGGAGAAGGAGGAGGAGAGCAAAGGAGCAATGAGATTAAGGGAAGAATGCCTTGCACAGTAGGAGTCACAGAAAGCCAAAAAACCTGCCCGTGTTGCCAAGGCTTCCATCTTACTAGCTGTGAAACCTTGGGATGATGAGACGGATATGGCAAAATTAGAGGAGTGTGTCAGGAGCATTCAAGCAGATGGCTTGGTCTGGGGTTCTTCTACAGCAGTTCCAGGGGGATGTCGTATTTAAAAACTTCAAATACAGTGTGTAGTTGATGATAAAGTTGGAACAGATATGCTGGAGGAACAGATCACTGCATTTGAGGACTATGTGCAGTCCATGGATGTGGCTGCTTTTAACAAGATCTAAAATCCATCCTGGATTGTTGCACTGAAATAAAAGCTTGAAAGATGAAAACAAAACAAGACAAAAACCTTCACCTGCCTTTCTTCTACCTTTACAGGTTATCACCAGTCACTCCACGAAGCCTGGGGATCTATGAGATAACTTTCAGACTCCGGTGCACCTCACGGCTGATTCTCATAACTCTCCATTATCATTGGCTCAGAATGGCAAAAGCCACCTCCACTGAGAACGGTGGCATCTGGTAATCTTTTCTGGTTCTGGATAAACAAAATATTATGTAAAATGAGAACAGGCTGGGTGACCTAAAAGGTAGACTCAGCCAAGTTCTACCCCTGACTGGTGGTGCCTTCCATTGACCATTCTGGATCTCAGGGTCACATGGGTAACATCAAAGTAAGACCTGTTGTCTATCTCTTCTGTGGTTAGATCAAATGAGATCATGATAAGTACCTTGAATAATAAAAAGCACTATTCCAATTCAAAGTGCTAAATTACCTTTTATAAAATTTGTGAAGGTTGTCAGCAAAAAGAATTTTAAAGTTTTGCTACTTAATGTTTAAGTCAAGTCGATCAGAAGTGCCATAATACATCGGAGTTGAGTAGAACAAGCACTATTTGTTTTGTACTCAATGATAGATAACAGACAGACAGGAGGTGGGAACATGAGGTTAAGGGGATAATTCCATAAACTGGGCCTACTGTGCTGACCCTCACATGCTTTCTTTGAAAAAGCAATTTATTTGCAGCCCTGCCTGGCTTAAGTCAATAGGATATGTTATATTCTGCATCAAACAACCTGTTATCTAAAGGAGAAATGCAGGCCTGAAAGACTCCTCTTTGCTGATAATAAAATAAGTTATCCCCAAAGAAGGGACTTTTGGGACCTTTACATGGACCAGATTACAGAACTCACCATAAAATCTGTAAGAACAAGTTCCAATTAGAGCTGGTCGGCATGGGACCAAGTTACCCAGAGTCGTTTTGGATATTTAATATGTCATTAGTAAAATCTCCCCTCCAAGAGGTAAGACCATGCACAGTGGGGACTTGAAAGTCTGAAAGAGAAGACAAGAGGTAGATCAGGGCAGGACTGTCTGAAAACTTCCTGGGACATCCAATAAAACAGGAGGATAAGAGGAAGATGCCATCCCTCTCTCTTCTGAGAGGACTCACTCTCTCCCTGCATAGTGTCCCCTTTTTCACTTTCCCTACCTTTTTGTTGTGGGGGATGCCGGGGATTGAACTCAGGGGAACTTGATCACTGAGCCACATCCCCAGCCCTATTTTGTATTTTTTTTAGAGCCAGAGTCTCACTGAGTTGTTTAGCACCTCGCTTTTGCTGAGGCTGGCTTTGAACACACGATCCTCCTGCCTCAGCCTCTGGAGCTGCTGGGATTACAGACATATGCCACCTACCCCTTTTGATAAAATAATGCTGGCTACTTTGAGCAACACGCCTGGAGTCTTTCCAGTATGATCACAAGAGCTGGTAACTGAGAATGGCTGCCTCAGCTCTGTTCTGGCCCTTACTCTGTAACACTGAGGAGTCATATCTATCACTCTAACAAGTACATGGAATCTCTCTCCACTGTCACTGGTTCATAACTGCATCACTCGTCTGACAAGTGTTAATGGATCACTCAGTACACATCAGGTATCATACGACCAGGACCTTCCTTCCTCTACTTTGATCTACCTCAGCCCCAGGAGAAGAATTCTGGTCTAAATCAGCCATGACAATCACATTCCATCTTGCCAGTGATAGACTGCTCTACAGTGGGGGCATATGTCCCAGTTCTGGCCAGTGAGAAATAAGGAAAAGTCTGACTTCCCTGCCCTGACTTAAAGAATTTCAAGAAGAGAAAACTTACTGCCTCTGTCTTGCCTTTTCTACTGGTGTGAGGACACAATGCTGCAGGGGTAGCATCCCTCTTGCAACTGTGAGGCCACAAATGCAAGGACACAAGGGAAACAAGATCAGAAGGAGGAGGATTCTTGATGATGCCACTGTGCTGGGCACCCACCCACCTCCTGACTCCTGGGGAGAAGAGATAACCAAATACTGTTAATGCTTAAACCACTGTTACTTGCAGGTGATTGCATATGCAAATTGGTGCAATCACTAAGGAATGTAACTTGGCAATATATTTCTATTTTGAATGTGCATACCTTTTGACTAGATAATTCTACTTATCAGAATTTCTCCCATAGATATACTCATACAATGTTCAAATAAATATATTTAAATATATTAATTACAACATGATGTATGTAACAATATGGTTAAACAGATGATGATGCATCCATAAAGTAGAATAATACTGACTTTAAAAGGGTAGGCACAGGTCTATGAATATTGGTAAGAAATTATATTCTAGATATATTATGGGAAAGAAGTAAGATTAATAATGGTTGAAGCTGGATGATGGGCACATGGAGATTTGTTGTGCCATTTTTCTTATAAATGTATTATGGAGATTTGAAAATTTTCCAATATAAAAAAAGCCTAATGATAAAGGGCAGAAGCAGTAATAGGAATAGACTAGTATTGCATCATTTGTGTGGATTTTTTTTTAAAGCAAACACATAAATACAGCTGGATGAGAGGTATTTTGTTGTTCATTATACTATAGTTTACTTTTCTGTATGTTTGAACTTTTCATTAAAAATATGTTTGAGAAATGAAATACTTGTATTAGGCACTGGGCTATGAACTGGGAGGACGGCAGTGAATGACAGAGACCCCCTCACTTCATGGAATAGTCTTTGGGGAACATGTTTCAATTAGGGAGTCTCAAATGCAATAGGACTGTTGCCTCCAGGACCTGTGGGATGCTGTCTTTCATGTACCCTGCACATCATTGCATATGCAAATTGCACATAATCACTACCCTCCCAATGGCCTTGAATTTAGAGGAATTCCCAAACAGTGGTACACTGACTAACATATGTCAAAAATCAGCTCTGTGATGTGTGAAGCCCTGGGGTTCAGTTTAGCAAACTTTTCCTGGGCACTCAGTGTGTGGATGGCATTGTAAAGGGCTTCAGAAGTGAGGATCAATCCTGTCTTCCACTTACAACCAAGCAGAGGAGATGGAAAGGGCACCCAGCAGGCCAGGAGGAAGGCAATGGGCAGGAAGAGAAACCAGGACAGGCCTCTTCAATGATGGAGAGAGAGAGAGAGAGCACAGCCATAAGAGGAGATTCTGCAAAGAGAAGGGATGGAGCAGCAGTCAGGTGGCACAGAAGGGCTGGTGGGAACAAAAGCCTGGAGGAGCCACCCCCATGGTGGATGTGTGTTGCCCAGTTAGGGAAGGACAAGCTTCTTCTCTGAAAGGTCATATGGCAAACATTTTAGGTTATGGGAAACCAAAAGGCAAAATCCAGGATATTATGTGGGTACTTATAGAAGAGAAGGAAAAAATCCACAATTTTTGTTGACAAAATTTGAAACTTTCTTATAGACACTGAAATATTAATTTCCTATAATGTCAGAACTACTATTCTTACCTCCACACACAGACAGACCACCACCAACCATTGCATCTTCCCGTCTAACATGATCGGCTGGTTCTTAACCAGATAATTTGTTCTCATAGCTGCTCTCTGCTGTGGAGAACGCAATGGGCCTGGTCCATCTCTACTCCTTACCAGATGGGGGTTGTAAAGGACGTCACTAACCTCTCTGGACTTGTTTCCTCGCCCTGAAGCCCTGGGACGACACCAGTGTACTCATAGGCTGCTGTGAGGAAAACATGCCACGTTTGGAGCACCCCTCTTTGTACACAGAAAGTACCTGTTTGAGACTCTTGGTGCGTCCAGAGCGTCCCCCAGACCTTAGTGCCTGGAGCTGTTCAGAGCAAGGAACTACTTGTAGCCCTGGAGGCAGACTCCTCAGGCCTAGGGGACTCCTGTCTCTCAGGGTGCCAACTGAAGACAACCCAGCCTGCGTCTAGGAACCCGGTTCTCGAGCGCCAGAGCTGGAGTGGGCGAGATCAGCACCCACTCCCCAAATTCCGAGTCAGGACGCTGGGCACACGGCGGGCTGCTCCCTTTAACCCTGGGAGTGAAGTGTCGTCGGAGCTGAGAGCCGCGCAAGCAGCGGCCCGCGGAGATCCACCTCACCTCGCTGCCCTGAGCACTGGCTGCGAGGGCCTTGCGATCTGCACGCCAAGGACCAGAGGGGAAGCACTCCCGGTCCCCAGCCTGCTCCAGAGAGCCACCCCGCCCGGGAAGCGTCCCTGCTGCTAGAAGAACGGTCCCAAGAGACTGATCCTTGCGCCACAGTCGCACCGGAGCTTCTGGCGGGACCTCGAGGATTTCTCGTTCCTGCCAACTGCCCCCAAACTTTCAGGACACATTCGAGGGTGCGCGTGGAGTCTGGCGCAGCCCAGGGCCACCCTCGAGGTCCGGTGAAGCGCGCACCGAGGCCGGGAGCTCGCAGCCGCCGGGCGGTAGCTGCCCCGTGGGGCGGGGCAGGAGCTGGCACTCGGGGTGCGCCAGGGCCTGCAGGGCAGTTGCGCAAGTTGTGCTGGGGCAGCTATAAGAGGGGCGGGCAGGCATGGAGCCCTGCAGGAATCCCCGGCGCCAGCAGCTGAGAGGTAAGGCCCCCGGAGCCCTTCTTTCTTCTTCTCTGGTCTTTATGGGCAGACAGCCACCTACACCACTCTGGACACCCGGGAAACTGAGGCAGGCAGGAAGCAAAGCGGATGGCTTGATTCTGGACTACATAGCTTTACACTGAGTTTTAGCCAGAATAAAGGCGGCTGGGAACTGGGGAGCGCTGGATTCGGTGGTGAGTTGTGCCGGAGCCTACAAGGCAGGAATCTGTCCTTGCAGAGCCAACCAGGTCCCCAGGAGACAGTCATGTTAGCAGAGCCAAGAAACCATGAGCAGATCCCCGAAGATCAGGGCGCCCTATCTCTATCTGGAAGGAACAAAGTTGCCGGTATGAGAACAATGAGCTTTCATTTCTGAACTCTGCGAGTAAGAATTTGGGCCTCAGGGCTGGCAGTGCAGTTCAGTGGTCCAGCGTTTCCTAGTATGCATGAGACCCTGTCCTTGATCCCCAGCACAGGTGGGGGAGAGTGAGAGAGAGAGAGAGAGATCGGGCCTTATTTTCCGGGGAGTGTCCTGATGTCTAAATGGGAGGGGTTGCGAGAGGCCTGGTCTAGGACTAGACCTAGGCAGAGTAGAGGTGGACAGAAAAACTATCCCAAGGAACACAAATCTCCAGAGAAATTGTGCCAGGTCTCACTAGTCTGTTTTCAAAGCCATTCAAATTCCCTTCGTTCATGTTGGATACAATTAGGGGTATCTGCAGGACAGAACAGCAGGTCATGGGAAAGGCCTGTCACCTGCAAATTTTTCACTGTTAAACACTGCTAGCCAGGATGGGTGGATGATGGGCAGGCACGCTCCAGGGGAGGCCCACCAGGTCCACCAACAGCCTTCCTTCCCTCTGGGATTGATTCAGACTTCACCATGGGTGTGGTTAACTTTATGCTTCTGTTTCTGTGGCTTAGAGATGCTGCATGTTGGAAAAGTGACTCTTTAAATACAGTTAGATCCAATGAGACAAGTGACCTGTTTGTCATGTGTGAATAGCTGCTTTGGAGAGGACAAGATGATTCATTGTTGTTGGAAAGATGGTCTTCAGGGCAGGGGGCAGAGGCAGGGACTTGGCTGTACCATTCCTGAAGGAAGAGCTCTCTGAGTACCATTTGCAGGGCAGGATTGCCATCTGGCAGCTCCCGTTACGTTTGTTTTGTTGAGTTCTGAGGTAGCAGCAGTCAGCTGGGACTGGGGAAGAATTCCCAATCTCTTTCCCACCAGCAAGGTCTGTGGAACTAAACTTCAAAGGAGGGAGGTTTCTAATAACCCAGTTGCTCCCAGTAGAACACCCTTAGGAACAAAAAAGCAATGCTGATCATTTACCTCATGCAGGCAGGGAGAGAAGGCAAGCAGGGGAGAAAAAGATGCTTTTCAGCTTTCCTTTTCAAGCAACTGAGGACATTGGGCTGAGGGGAACATTTCCATGTTGGCCAAAGGAGCATCCTTCGCATATTTTGTACATCTTATACCCAAAATAACTCTTCTTGGTATCTGGGGGAAATATTTTCCTCCCCCTCTGTTCTAGGAAATAGCTCAAAGTGCCAAGGACAGAGCCAGGGAGGTTGCCATGAATTCCTGCCATCAGCCCCAGGCGGATGCCTAGCGTGTCTGAGTGGCACATGTGAGGCACAGAGGTGGCCACCTGGGACAGCACCTCACACAGAGCCCAGGTCTTTGCCCAGCCCTAGTTTAAATGCCCCAGGGGAGCCAGAGAGAAGAAGCTCCAGGGAGATGAAGTCCTTGTGGGGTATGTATCCCTGAGCAACATCTGTGTGATTTAAAAAAAAAAAATCTCTAGCAGTCAGTCAGGCAGCAGGGGGAAGATACTAGCAGCCCCAGCTCTAGTCGTCAGAGAGCCTTTAAATTCTTCTCTGTCCATACGGTTGTCTCAGAGAAACAGAAAGAGAGGTTGTTTCTGCTTAAAAATGGTTCACCCAGTGCCCAGGTCCACAGACTCCTTTGCTTGTTTGACAACAGATGCGCCTTGCTCCTCAGCAAATTGATGTTCCCATCTCTCCTGCTCAGTTTGTTAGCTCTCTGGAAATGAATCTATAATCAGTGCCCATGCTGACATTTCACCCACACCACAGAAGATTTAGTCCCCATCTGTGCACACATTGTGTTTGTGCTCTGGTGTACCACAGAGCTCTGCAGGGAAGCCACAGAGAAGACAGGAGGGCAGAACAGAGGTCTCTGGCAAGGGCAGAGCGCCCAGAGTGCAGGGGCACGAGGCAGGTCATGCACAAGTCCAAGGCTGGGAGCACTGAGATACTATGGTCCAGGTGGAATAGAGCTCAGGAAGCTGAAAGAAATCAGGACTCATGTGGATGCTGGGGAACATGTAGGAGGTGCAGGAAGCAGACCAAGGAATCTGAGAAAGGGAGACCTGGACACTAAAGCATCTGTCTTTATTTAGAAGGTATTTTTGCTGGGCAAAAGTGAATTCTAATATGGGAGCAGGTAAAATTTCATGGAGGTAGGTTAATCTGGTTAGCCAACCAAAATCAGAGAGGGGAAACATTTCATCTATTCCTTCAACAAATATTTAACAAACACCTGCTCCATCCCAGGCCCTTGGTGGATGCTGGAACAAGTGCAGGCATCACTAATTGATCATGGCACCCTCTTTCTATGACTCTGGCAGGAGCTTCAGACTCCCCTCCTACAGTGCTCCGGGAAGTCACTAAAAATTGATCAGAGTTGACACAAAAGTTTAATCTCATTTTCTATCTCTGATGGAATCAGATCTAAGGGTAGCTCCTCATGTATGGGAAGAATATAACTTCCACATTTACACCTTGGCTACTGGTTAAGTATGTTAGCATGATTCCTCAAATGAAGCTTTTGGTTGCAAAGAAGAGAAAATTGCTCTTATTAGCTCAGTGATTTTCAAATTGCATATTGTGGCCAATATTTGAAAAATAAACTGAAATGCTCCAGCATATGTCACCCAGAGTAAGGGTCACTTTTTTTTGATGATTATTTCTGTTTTTATATATGTATACATATATATCTCCTAAGTGAAAATATATTCAGAAAAGTTGAAAGATACTCAAATGTGTTAGAACATTTTTATTACTGCAACAAAATACCTGAGGCTAGGAAACTTTGTGAAGAAAAGAGATTTATCTAGCTCAGTTTGGGAAGCTCTAGGGCATAGCACTGGCACAGGCTCAACACTGGTAAGGGCCCTCTTAGCTGTGTCACGTCATGGTGGATGGCAATGGCAGGAGCATGTGCAAAAAGGAGAGATCACATCTCAAAACAGAGAAAGACTAGGGTTCCACAATTCCTTCCAAGGGCATGCACTTAATTGACCTAAGGACCTCCCAATAAACTCCACCTCCTAAAGACTCCATTCCACCTCCCAGTACTGTTACCTGCAGGACCAAGCTCCTGACACATGAACCTTGAAGGACAAACTACATCCAAACCATAGGATCACCTGAGTGTAAGTAGAAAAGGGTATCTTACATTGGAGCCTAAGGACAGGGAGGGTCACCAAGCCTCATATGGACCCAGAACCAAAAATGTCAGGAACCAAAAAAAAAAGAAAAAAATCAGAAGGAATCCATACAGTGACTCTAATTCACCTCTCAGTGGTGGTGTGGACTCTACTGTCTCTCAGCTACTCCATGCACCTGGTCCAAATGTGACTCCCTAAGACTTCTGAGCCCTCAACGAAGACAAACTGAGCTCTCTGAAGCCCTCTAAATTTCTGGGAGAGAAACTGATCAGCCTGATCATCAGTTGGAGGAGAAAAGGATGAGGAAAGGGAGGAGAGAAGAGCCTCTTAGTCTCTTGCCTCACATTGGTCAGGCAGTTGTAGCCACTGGGTCTGCAGTGTAAATGCAAACATGGCACCAGGGATCGTGTGCGTGTGCACGTGTGTTTTTCTCTAGGTAGTTCAGATCCCTGGAAGAACCCCATTACATGTGGAATCAAGCCCCAGAAAATCTAACTCTTTAGCCTCACACATTCTACTCCTCTGGCCATATTGAATTCTTCCAAAACCACCATGATTTTCCTGAAGTCCTTGACTTGGTCTGCTATGCCCCTGTCAGCTTTTTTGCTGCTGTGACCAAAAGACCTGACATAAACAATTAGAAGAGGAAAAGTTTATTTGGGGTTCATAGTTTCAAAGGTCTCAGTCATAGACAGCTGGTTTCATTGCTCTGGGCCTGGCAGAAGGGCATGGCGGAGGAAAGCTGCTCAGGACATGGCACCAGGAAGCAGAGAGAGAGACTCCCCTCACCTTGGACAAAATACATACCCCTAAGGCACACCCTCAATCACCCACCTCCTCCAGCCACACCCAACCTGCCTACAGTTACCACCAGTTAATCCCTATCAGAGGATTAATGCACTGATTAGGTTAAGGCTCTCATAACCCCATTCTCCCACATACAAGCTTTCTTGCATTGTCTCACACTGAGCTTTGGGGGAGCACCTCATGTCTAAACAGCTCCTCCCCTCTTTCCCCTGGGAACTCCTCGCCCTTCAGGTCTCTGTTCATGTGTCACCTTCTTTGCAAAATTCTCCTCACTCCTTCCGCCAGGAGTCACCTCTTCCCCTCTCTGCCTATTACTCTATGCTCCCTCCCTCGTAACCTCCACCAGGTTGTTACAATGAGTCATCCAAGCTTCTGTCTGTCGGTTCTACTGAACTCTGGGCACCTTGAAGGACCCAAATCCAATCTGTCTTTTTTTTTTTTAATATTTATTTTTTTAGTTGTAGGTGGACAGAATATCATTATTTTATTTTTATGTGGTGCTGAGGATCGAACCCAGTGTCTCACGCATGCTAGGCGGGCACGCTACCACTGCGCCATAACCCCAGCCCCCAATCTCTCTGTCTTTATGTCCTTCTTTGTCCTTTCCCCATCCCCAAGTCCCTTCCAACCTGGAGTGATGATGGAAGGAAGGATGGGAGAGAAGAATGCAAGAAGAGCCCACAGGAAAAATTTGCAGGGAGAGGGCTCAGAGTAGCCAAAGCTTTTTCCTCATAATTCATAGCACATACCACATTACCTAATTAATACTTCTAATTATTGGTAGTACATATTTTGATTGGCACAAAGTAGTTGCATGTATGTATGAGTACAGTGACATTCAATTCATATATAATGTATAGTGATCAGGTCGGGGTAACTGGCACATCTATCTGTCACCTCAGATCTCTAGAGATTCTTTGTGTGGGCAACATTCAATATGTTCAATGTAGATTATTAGCTATTTGGAAGTATTTAATTAATTGCCGTCAATCATAGTTATCCTACTGAGCATAGACCACTGGAAGCCATCTCTTCTATCCAGTTGTACCTCTGTACCCGTAACCCTCCCCACATCACCCTTCCTAGGGTCTGGGATCCGCTCACTATTCCCTACTTCTTTGAGATCAGCTTAATATGATGTCCTCCAGTATCTGCCGTGTTGCCACAAATCACAGAATTCCATTCGTTTTTTTAGCTCAATAGTATTCCACTACGTATATATACCACATCTTATTTTTTTCCATATTTTTATTGGTGTTGTTTTATATATCATGGGATTTTGTTACATATTTTTTCATGCACACAATATAATAATATAATTTGACCAATGTCACTCTCAGCACTTCCTGCCTCACCATATTTTCTTTACCTAATTCATTCATCAATGGCCCATAGATGGAATCCATATATTGGCTATTGTGAATAGTACAGCAATAAAAGTGGGTATGTGGATGTCTCCTTGACACACTGATTTTATTCTCTTTGGCTATATACTCAGTAGCAGGATGGCTACAGCAGAAGGTGATTCTATTTCTAGTTTTTTGAGAAGCCTTCATGCTGTTTTCCATAATAGCTGTACTAATTTACATTTCCACCATTTCCTTTTCTCTGCATTCTCCCCAGTGTTCGTTTTGTTGTTGTTGTTTGTTTATTGGTTTGGGGGTTTTTTTTGTCTTGTTTTGTCTTTTGGGCAATAAGCATTCTAACTGGGGTGAGATGGTAGCTCCTTGTGGTTTTCATTTGTTTTTGCCTGATGATCAGTGATGTTGAGCATTTTTTCATATCTTTGTTGGCCAAGCATTATCTGAATTTAATTCATACTAGCATGCAAATGACTATCTGAGAGAAAGGTGTGAAAACTCTGATAGCTGGAGAAGACTGTGCTGGGCCCTGGCTAGCTTTGGTACTTTAAACAGGAGAGATAGGCAGAAGAGTTTGGAGAACTCAGGGCTGGCAGCCTCCACCAGCAAATGTCTCTGTGTCCCAGTGCTCCCCCTTTCCTCAAATCTTCCCCCGGCTGCTGTCATCAGAAGGTGGTGGGAAGACCTGACCTTGGCTCAGATGACCATTCTGCCTGGATGTAGAGAAGGAGCCCAGCTCTGTCATCCCCTCCCCATCTTGACATGGAGGTCCCTATTGGTCTGCCTCAGCTCCTGGGATGGAGGGAAGATAACAGAGCTCACCATCTGGAGGTCATCAGCCTCTTATCTGCGGAGAGTCGAGTGGAGGGTGGCTGGAGCCCTGCAGGAGAACTGCTCTGGGGGGATGAGAGGGGCGGCACCCAAAGAGGAGTTGGCAACCCAAGACCCCGGGGAAGTCAGAGAGGGGAAACTGGCGGGCTGATGCCCAAGGCATTTTGTCTGTTTATTTAACAGGCATTTTGTCTCTTCTTCTTTGCATTGCAGCTAATTATGCCAATTCCCAAACCAGAAGAGCAAAGTTTTGTTTTTAAAATTTTAATCAATAATATATGAAAGTAATTGGCAAAGTCAAAAGTGTAATAACTACCTATAGTATGACATCTGCCTGGGTTTCCTGGGAAAGCCCCCAGCCTCCGCTTGTCCCTCCCCATCTCTGGATTCCTGCTTTCCTGTGGTCAACGTCCTTTTCATCTCTGTACTCCCACAATGGGCAATCAATACATGTTAGCTGCCAACCTTCCAACCATCAAATATATCTTGAGTAATCATTGTGCCTCAGGCACTGTGCTCACTGAAGCTCAATTCACTGTCTTGAATTTCCCCTCCTCTCCCCAGCCCCTGTTCTTCCCGGTTAAAGGTCCTCCCCTTCCCAGGTCCTGCCCAGATCCCACCCAGGTACTGAGATTCAGGTGAACCTAGGAAAACTTGATGTCCACTCCTTCCCAATGATGTCCACATTGGGGTATGCTAAGTCAGTTAGCCTGAAGTTTGGGTGTGTGCAGCAGAGACTCAAAAGAACAGTGGCTCACACATAGCAGAGGTCACATTTCTCACGCACACAAGTCCAGAAACAAGTCCAAGGCCAGAGTGGCATCTCAACTCCACAAAGTCCTCAGGAACCAATGCAGCACATTGCTCTGGGTGCTGGAATGGTGGCTCCCTCATCTACATTTCAGGGATCAGAACAAAGGAAGGAGAGCTTGGGATGTGCCTCAGTGGTGAAGTGCTTGCCTCACATAGATGAAGCTCTGGGTTCAGTTCCCAGCACACACACCCCAAAAAAGGAAGAGATGAAAAAGGAAGAATCAAAGACACACAATTGGGTCCTGAGAGCTGCCACATGTCACTTCTGCTTATATTTGATTGGCCAGAATTTAGCTGCATAGCCAAGCCTACTGGGGGAAGCTGGGTTTACTCCTATGGTCACTCTCCTACTAAGACTTGGTAGATTCTACAACTGGCAGAGAAGGAAAACTAGACACTGGGGACAACTGGTAGCCTCCACTGCAAGGTTATGTATGCTGTGTGTTGTGTACAGGGTACAAGTGTTCGCCACTACTCTGAGCTCTGATGACTTGTTACCACTTGCTCTGCAGCCCCCTGGCTGTCCCCTGAGCCTGTGCCCCTCTCTTAGCCAGACTCCTCAGCAACAGCTCCTCATCTCCATGCTTTCAAGGAAAACTGCAATTTATTCCCAGCATTCACTGAAGCATATCACTAGTGGTGATAAGAGAGGCTTGTAAATCTGTTTTCTGTTCAGGTATGAGAAGGTGGCCATGATGTGAGAATGGCTGTGATGTGACCAGGGTTAATTTGGTAATAAATTTTCTCAGGAAGGAGGTGCCATCAACACATGAAATGCACCTCCATCTTGTGCTGCAGCGGGGAGACCCAGAAATAGCAGGTCCCCTGTTGAGATGGGCCTGGAAGAAAGGGCCACATGCTTGATTCAGAGTTGGCTCTAAGTAGTGTGGCCCTAGCAGTTCAAGCCCTGCCCAAGAATCACAATCATTTTTGGGCAGCTGGCATTTCCTGCCCTACCCCAAGCCTGATACGCACACCATGTGCAGGGGCGACACTGGCTCGTCTCTGAGCCAGCTGGTGAAGTCAGCTCCATTTTCTGCTAGAAGCAGATGCTTTGGGAAGTTATGTTTCTCACCTGGAGACTCGTGACTAATAATGACAGAGTGTGCTGTTGAAACTTGGAGACCTGACTGCACTGTAGCCTCCTCCTTTTGCTAGGGTGTTAGGGGATTGAGTTGGGGATTAGCACTTTCATAGTCTCCATTATCTGTGGAGGATATGTTCTAAGACTCCCATTAATTACCTGAAACTGCAGACAACACTAGGTTTTTCTCTGTATGCCCCACAGCACTGCCAAACAGTACCAGAGTTCATCTGTCCTTCCATATTTTTTTGCCTCCTTTGCATACCACTTTTACACCTTTGGGTTGGTATTAAATTAAATAATGGTTAAACATTTGTGATACTGTGAAGCATCACAAATGATAAAGCATTTATCATTTATCATTCTTTATCACAAATGATAAAGATGATAAAGCATCTCATTTATCAGTCAATCTGATAAATGAGACCACCACTAAGTGACTAATGGGTGGGTAACATATACAGTAAGGATACACTGGACAAGGGGATGATTCACATCCCAGGTAAGTTGGAGGAAGTGATACAAAACTTCACCATGCTACTCAGAATGGCGCAATTAAAAGCCTATAAATCGTTCATTTCTGGAATTTTCCATTTAATGTTTTTGGACCATGATTCACTGTGGGTAACTAAAACCTTGGAAAGCAAAACCATGGGTAAGGAGAGAACTATTATATTTAACTCTGTTCCGTAAACATCCTAGCTCTGCCACTTACCAATGTGACTTTGGGCAAGTTGGCTTGTCTTCTTGAACCTCATTTTTCTCTCTTCTGTAAAATTCAGATAAAAAAAAACCACATCTTTGAGCATTGTAGATAATACATAAAGACTGTTTTTATTATATTGCTAGAAAATGAATTATACTAATATTGCCACCTATAGACAGAAAATGTTTTACTTGTTTTCATCAAGACCCCAATGAGGAAGAATACACAGAGCAGAGATTAATGTTTCCAGAATCTTCATCTAATTTTTACTTATATTTTATTAGTATTTCAGGCTCATACACACATACTGGGCATGGATCATTGGCTATAGACTTGCATGCATTTAACTTGATTACGTTTTGCCTCATGTATCTCATTAAAACTCTGCTGCTTAATCAAGGACCTGCATATTATTAACTTTAGAATTCACAGTTCCATGGCTTTGAAAGTTTCAAGCATTCTGGGTGAAGGGGTCGTGCTCTCTCTTGCTCCCTGTCTTTACACATCTGAGCTCCTGGCTACCTGTGGCTATTACTTTCTACTCTTATGCCTTCTCAGTCTTTAATACCCAGTCCAAGGGGACACCCCTTCCAGGGAGGCCCCTTTGAGCTCCTGACATTTTTTGTCCCGCTTGCAAAGCTCTGTATTTCTGTACTGGAATGGCTTGTAGACTCTTTGTCTCTCCTGTTAAACTATGAAACACGGCAGGGCAGAGGGCATCTGTGGTTCACCTGTATCCTTGGTACCTTGCCCTCCCTCTGACTTGTTAGTACATGGTGGAGGAGTGCTGGGTGGATTCCCAGGCTCCTGGTGGGAAAGAAAGGAAGTAATAAAGCTTGCAATAAAGGCCATCGCAGATGACAGCAGGCTGCTGTGAGAGTAATGGGGAGGACAAGGAAGTAACATCATCTCTAATAATAGGGTAGTGAAAGAGTACACTTCAGAAATGCTTCCAGCACTTTCACATGCATTATCTAATTTGATCCTCATAAAAGCCTGGAGATAGGTATATTATAGGGATGAAGGTGGAGTTTTGAGCAGTTATGCCGTATGCCTAAAGTTATGCAGTGAGTAAATGACTGGATTCAAACCAGACCTTAACATTTTGTTCTCTTCCCCTTGAATCACCACGTCCATTGGATCACACCTGGGCTCACTGCTTGTGGTCTTCAGGACACATCATTGTGGTTTTATTGACTAGGCAATAATCCTCTTCCCAAGGGGAGGCATGCCATTAATAGAGGTCTAGATAATGAATTGCCTTCGACTTTGATGGTAGCCAGGGCAGAAAGCAAATCTCATTTTCACCCACATCCAGCAATGTGGTTGGGAGTGGGGCAGGTGGGTGTGTTCTAAGACACCAGCTCTAGCAATGTGTGGTTCTCTTGTTTGCAGGCCCAAGAAGCGCTTCCTGGGGAGGAAAATGCACTGTGGACGCCTGTGCCAGTTCCTGTGGCTTTGGCCCTATCTGTCCTATGTTCAAGCTGTGCCCATCCGAAAAGTCCAGGATGACACCAAAACCCTCATCAAGACTATTGTCACCAGGATCAATGACATTTCACACACGGTATGGAGGGGTAGGGGGAGACAAAGAAGAACTGTGGCCATCCCAGAGCTGGCTCCTACTGGGACTAGAACCAGATAGTCCAAGAAACATTTGTTGAGCATCTTCTGAATGCCAGACACCCGCTAGAAACTTAGGAAGATTTGAAAGCTCAGGACTCCCATTCTTTCTGGTTGTTTCTCTTGGCCCCTCTGCCTGCTGGGATTCAGGGATGAGTGGTTCTAATTCTAAACCACTTTAGCATTTAACTTTGCCCTATGATTTCATTAAAAACTTATAGGACTGTCTGGTACTAGGAGGTCACCTGTGTTCCTTTTCACTGTACCATGGGGAAACGCAGAGCTCAGACGTTGGCAGTAACACGTAAGGGCTGTGGTAGCCTTAATTCCTCCTTCCCACCCTCTTCCTCTCCCCTCTGCATCTACCTCTGCCTCCCTCCCTCTCCTTCTTTACTCCCCTTCTTTGAATCCTAGTGCCCAGGATCAGAGGGAGCCATAAAGGTCCTTGTGCCTTGTTGACAGTGACCAGACACTAGCAGCATCCCTGCGGGGCCTCTGCCCCCTCTCCAGATGTGCTTTTCTCTAGGGTTCTTAGAGTTTCAGCGGCAGCCTCTTCCCATCTGCTTTCAAGGCCACATAGAGGAGGGATCCCAGTTGTTCCCATTCAGCCCTCTGCCTATTTGTCAACAGCTATCACTGCCCACCCTGGTCTTTTCTCTGAGGTCCAACAGACTAGGCCTTCAGCTGTTTCTCAAATGAGTCTGTATTGGAGTAGGAAGACTAAGTGTGAATCTTCACACATCTGTTCTCCATCTGCAAGACCCTAAGTGGGTTTCATCATCTGGACATCATCTGTGAGACCCTTGGTGTCTTTCATCATCTGGACGATGGGAACATCATGCAGTCCCCACCAGGTTGTTGTAAGACTTAAACTAGTTAAGGCAAGTGCAAACACCTCTGTCTGGAGCCATCTGGAGATTTTCGCATCTCCTGGCCATGGTGGGTGTTTAACAGTGACCTTGGTAGTCAGGGAGAAGTGGCTTCCAGCAGTCAGGCCAGAAGCAGAGGCAGCTCAGAACTAGATAGAGTCTTGGGCATTTCATAGAGAAAATTCCTTAAGTTTCCTTCTTTCCAAATAGTCAATTAGCAAGGCTGCACAAGAGATGCAGACTGTCCCGACTTGGGTCCACAACAAGTCAAAGTTGTGGGCTACCAGGATAGGGAGAGCCTCTCCTTTTAACTAGAGTCACTAGCACAGAGGAGAAGAGTGGGGCACTCCCTGGGTTGCAACCTTGACCCCTAAGGATGGGTGTACTACATGAGAACTTGAGAGGGAGGAATCTGCCGGGGTGGAAGGGATTGTGACGGGGAAAGGGGGTGCTTATAGAGGACCTAAGATGCCTAGGAAGAAACTCAGCTAAATAAGAAATAGGAATCCGTGGCTGGTCCTTCACAGAACCCATTTGGAGAAAGGAATGACCTGAGAAGAGAAGTCAGAAATAGAAGGTAGGATGATTGGATATGGACAGGCATCCAAGAAACCAGCTTAGAGCCTCAGTGGTCACCTGGGCACAGGAAATAAGTGCCTGGACCAGGAAGGGGAAAAGGAGGCAACCTAGAGAATGAGCCTCCACTTTCCTGGGGCAGTGGAGGTGGTACAGAATGATTGCTTTGTCCTCTTGCTGAGCACTTGCCCTCCCTCTTCCTCCTACACAGCAGTCGGTGTCCTCCAAACAGAGAGTCACTGGTTTGGACTTCATTCCTGGGTTTCACCCAGTCCTGAGTTTGTCCAAGATGGACCAGACATTGGCAATCTACCAACAGATCCTCACCAGTCTGTCTTCCCAAAATGTGATGCAAATATCTAATGACCTGGAGAACCTCCGGGACCTTCTCCGCCTGCTGGCCTCCTCCAAGAGCTGCCCTCTGCCTCAGACCAGTGGTCTGGAGACTCTAGAGAGCCTGGATGGTGTCCTGGAAGCCTCTCTCTACTCCACGGAGGTGGTGGCTCTGAGCAGGCTGCAAGGGTCTCTACAGGGAATGCTGCATCAGCTGGACCTCAGCCCCGGGTGCTGAGGCCTTGAGCGCTGCTCTTCCCTCAAGGAGCATGTAGAAGGAAGAAATCTTGGCTTCCAGGTGTCTGCAGGAGAAGACAGCTTTGTGTGGACATCCTTTATCCCGGACTCTGTCCATTTCTCTCACTCTGTTAATCCACCCTTCCAAAGGCAAAGACTCCACATGGCTTGAAACCAAAGATATATACACATGATTCCATGCTCACCGGAAGGGGGTCCATCCAGCAGAGTGGGTTGTTGCTGTAATTCTCACCAAATTCTTTAGCCATCAACCACAGTCATCCTGTCTTCTCCCTGTTCCATCTCCCTCTCTGCTTGCTTCAGTGGGACCCAGGGTGATTTTCAGGAGCAGGGTGGGCAGAGCCTCTGGAACTTCTCAGAGAAAAGTTCTATTTGAGAATTCTTGGGAGCACCATGAAGGCTACATCCACACACAGCTAGAAACTCCCAAGCAACACAAGTTGGAAGCACTTATTTATTGATTTATGTATTTTACTCTAAATGGATGTAAAGCAAAGCACCAGCTTTTCCAGGCTTTGGGCTGCAGATGCCCCCGGGATGCTGTTTCCAATCCTATCAATGGGTCTGGCTGAAGTAAACCCGCTTTGAGTGCCTCTATAGAAGGTTGAGATTGTCTAAGCAAGAGCCAGCCAGGGTGGTTCTCAGGTTAGTTCTCCAGTGACCGGTTTTGTTTCTATTGTGAGTGACTTTACAGTACAGTGTTTGCAATGACATTGTTCTGAGCGGATACCTAGGGCTAGGTTATTTTAAAAAGAAGATGAAGCCAGGTGCCGTAATGCACATCTGTAATCCCAGCAGCTCCAGAGGCAGAGGCAGGAGGATCACAAGTTCAAAGCCAGCCTCAGCAAAAACGAGGTGCTAAGCAACTCAGTGAGATCCTGTTTCTAAGTAAAATACAAAATAGGGCTGGAGATGTGGCTCAGTGGTCGAGTGCCCCTGAGTTCAATCTTCAGTACCAAAAAAAAAAAAAAAACAGAAGATGAATTTCATCAAGCTTAATATATATTGTATGCACCCCAGGGTAAGGGATGTGTTAGCAGGAGAGGAAGGATCCAGATGTATTTTATGAATAATATTTGTATGGTAGGCTTTTTGGAAGGGGTGAGATCATCTTATTTTCTACAACTACCTAGGGTGGTTTCAATGAAAAGAACAAAGGAGATGACTTATACAGGGAGGTTGTGGAGTTTTTCAGGCACCCATGGAGGGAGGGTGCTGAAGGAGAAGGCCATTTGTTGGGATAGTGCTGAGCTCAGGGAGTGAGAGTCTCACACTTAAGACAGTGATCTCTAAGGCAGGGGTTATTGGTGTGGCCCTCAAGTAGTCCAGGGTTGATTTCATGCTGGATTTATAACATGACAGTATCTTTATTGCGGGTTGCATGTCAAATTGTGGTTCTCATCTGATTGGTTCATCCAAACAAGTAAGGCCATGTTTTCTGCCCATTCTGTGGGGATTTTTAGTCCAGTGGGAAAGTGAAATGCTTTAGCAGATGGTTCTGAGCCCTGGGACTTCTGGGTTAGTGCCAGGACCCCTAGCCAGACTGCAGGGTTGCCCTTCAGCTGGAGGTCATGTTCAGGCAGATGAACAAGGAGGCTTGGATTTTTCCACCATCCTGCCACAGGGTCACCGTCACATGGTCAGCAGTGAGTCTGCCCAAGGAAACTTGAATCAAAGCAATACATTTTAGACTGAGTGCCTACTTGGTGCTCAGTCCTGACTGGTGCTGTGGGCTGGAGAAGCTCACCAAATAAACATAAAAATCAGGGACTTGCATTCCCATGCTAAAACCCCACTCACCTTGTGCCAAGGTGGGTGCTTCACCATGGTGGCACCCAACAGCTGAAAGCACAGTGCTGCCTTCAGCAGGTGGAAGTGGCATGAGCAGAGGGTGGCAGTGCTCAGGGGCTTGCAGGAAACCCTGCTTGCACTCCGTAGCTTTTATATACTTTTCAGGACGCGTTAGCATCTATTGCTGCTTAGTACATTCTGTTAATGCAGGATAACTAAAGCTATAAAAATAAGAAAATACAGGTTGGCTATCTCTTATCCAAAATGCTTGGTGCCAGAAGTGTTTGGATTTGGGGTTTTTTTAGTATTTGGAATATTTGCATATACATAATGAGATATCTTGGGAATAGGATCCAAGTGCAAACATATAATTCATTTCTATTTCATATATACCTTACACACACAGCTTGAAGGTAATTTATACAATATTTTTAATGATCGTGTGCATGAAAGGAAGTTTCACGGTGTGGAATTTTCCACTCATGGCAACATATCATCATTCAAAAAATTCGGGAGTTTGGAGCATTTCAGCTCTTGGATTTTCAGATAAGGGATGCTTGCCCTGTACCCAGGACTATAACAGCCAACAGGTGGAAGGACCAGGCCTAGAGCTCAGATCCTCTGATCCCCAGAGTGGCCCTCAAGCCAGGTATGCTCTGTGGAGAGGAACTGGAGCAAGGGAGACCACTAGTTCTTCCTGGAAGAGAGGGACTTGGGGGTGGATTTTGAAGGAGATGAGGGATGTGGATCGCCTGTCAGAGGAAGCTGTTTGTTGGAAGCTTGGTGGGTGGAAATGCAGAGGTCAAATGAGCTTTGCGTGAAAGCCAAAGGCAGAGGAAGGAGAGGTAGGAAGGAAAAGGACATGTTGAAGGGGCCCCGAGGAGCACAGGGGTTGGGCATTAGAGCCAAGTCCCATGTTCTGGAGCAGAGGCAGTGTGGTGGCCAGGGTCAGTCCTGCTCTGGGAACAGTGACAGTTCACCTCACCCCCTCATCAGGATGAGATGTCTTGAGGCTTGCTCACAAACCTGGCACTATGGCTCCCTCCAGAATGCGAAACTTCCCAAATGCAAATAATTGTCTTTTTTTTTTTTGTAACAACAAAATTTTTGTTTTAAAATTATTTTGCAAATAAATTAACTTTTCCCCCTGGCCTTTGTTTTCTGTTGCCTGTAGTGAAGGGGCTTCGGGAGAGCTGTTTGTGTGTGACAGGGCAAGGCCTGGCTGGCGTCCAGCCATCACTGGGGTCAGCTCCACCCGGGCTTGGCCACAGTCAGCCGCCAGTTATTCAGGCGAAAGGATTACCCTGGAGCCCAGAGCTGGCAAATGAGCATATTCTGCACCAGAGGCAGTGCAGTTCTCCAGACCAGCCTCAGGAAACAGCTAATTGTTTAAAAGACCAAAACAGAACAACAAAAATCCAAGCGAACAATAAAAAAAAATGCAAATGACAGACACAGCCAGGAGGAGAAAAGGTGAACATGAGCATGTGGCAGGCATAGAGCAGTCACCCCTGCCACCCATGCAAGACCTGGTAGGTTCCACCCAAGTCATGGAGGACTTGGGGAACGCTGGCCTGTCAAAGGCAGTCATCGTGGACAATTTAAAGACCACTTCCGGTGTGGCTGGTGTCTCTGGGGCTTAAATGAGACAGTGACCCAGCACTGGGTTTGGATTTAAGTGAAACTTCTTTCCCTTTCCATCACAATTAGCAACAGACTTAACCGTCAGTGGTCCTACGAGGAAGAACATGGATATCAACTGCACTACCGTAAGCAGACAATAGCTGTTTTAATCAGCTTGGGCTGCTGAAGCCAAGTTCCACTGACCGGAAGGTGTAAACGACAGACATTTATTTCTCACAATTCTGGAGATTGGAAATCCAAGATCCAGAGGTGCCATCTCAGGGAGACAGAAGTCTGGATGCCAAAATATCAAAGTGTGCAGTGGCACTGTGCAAAAGTGAGGAGCTGAGCCAAGTCTTCATGATATCATCTCCAGTGACCTAGAAAGGTGCAGGTGTCATGACCCGCCCATCCTCTACCTATCTGATGTAGGCTTAGGGGTTGGGGACCCTGTATATGCCCTTGGTAAACCACTTAGGAAAGGCCAAACCAGCTTTTTTCTAAGCAGTCACAAGCCTGAGTGGTCCCATCAAGAATGACTCAGGAAGCCACCCACAGTAAGGGGCCCCCAGAACAGAGGCCAGGGAGTATTGTCCTAGCTTCTGTGGCAGTGACTGTCCAGGCTCAGAACAGAGGGCTGTTCTTGAACTTCTCCTTCCAGATCCTTTTCCAACCTTGGGCATTCTCTGTCTCCCCTCGGGCAGCAGCTCACATCTGCCAAATAGCTGACAGAGTCTGGAGGCAGCACCTGGCCATGTTTAAACTTCAAAGGGATAATTTTGTTTTTGCAAAGTCTAGTGAGAAAAAGGCCGGTTAACCCAGCAGGACCTTTTCAGAAGACCCCACCCCAGAAACTTCCTGCATAAGAGCACACCACAGAGAAAGGTACACCCCTTTTTCCAAAAGGAAGTTAGAGCAATTTGCTCCAGACTTTTAATATCATAATCTGAGTCTAGTGATGTCAGACCCACATAAATTGTCCTGGGGTAAGTCCATTGGTGTACTGTAATTATCAGCCCTACAAGGTCCAATTAAGGGTGCAAAGAAAGGTGACAGAGGCCCCAGGCCCAGACCTCACCTCAACCCTAGCTCTCACCAGAGTACTGGATGCTTATGCCTCGGTTTGTCATCTGCATAATGTGAGAGATCTCTACATTGGATGATGTTTGGGAAACTATTAGCCTGATGACTGGTATACAGAAAGCACTCAATAAAGCATGTGATTGTTTTTATTATTAACAAGTCAGGGAAGCAAAGGGCATGAGAATCACTATAGCAGATGCTTTGGGTGCCCTGGTTTATTTAGGGCACCCAACAGCTGTGACCCTGGTTCCTCTGCACAGCCCTGCTGCAGCATCACCCCACAAGCCTGCCCTAGGAAGCACCCCACCCACACACGCAGTATGAAAGGTGGGAGCAAATATCATTGTGTGGGGGATGGGGGTCTGTGCATAAACACTCAGGGGCAGTCATGGGGTATTATCTGCATAGGACTGAGGCCCAGGTGCTCACTTCGGAGCCAGATCATGAGGCACTTTTTGCTGGCTCTTCTCCCTTCCCTCACTCTCCTGAGTCCTCATTCCTGTTTCCCAGGGACGCCTCCCAGACAAACCTCCTGCACCAGAGCCCTCGTTTCAGGTTCTGCTCTTGGAGGATCCCAAAGTCAGTCAACTGCAAAGAAGGTGGATGCTGACAGAATGCAAAGCAAGGCTCCAGAGAAATGCAGGAGCCATGCACTGAGCTCCACAAAAGCCTCCTGGACTGTCCCCAGGGGCAAGGCTGAGAGAGGAAGGAAGAAGGTCCTCAGGAAGAAGGGACTCTCACCACTTCAGAGAGCTACCTCTGACCCAGAAGAAAGCAAGGACAAGGACAGGATCTACAGAGAGGAAGAGGTTTAAGGCTCATAAAGGAAGAGGAGTGAGGGAATGAAAAGAAGAGGGCCACGGAGTTAAACACCACCCCATGACAACTGGTGGGGTAGAGTCCAGCACAGCCCAGGCCCTCCCTCCATCTTGATTTGGTGGCCAAAAGAACTGAGAATTGTCTAACAAGCCCGTTATTTAGCATGAAAGCAAATTCTGCAAGAAGCCGGAGAATGGTCCAAATGTTAAACTTCTTATTTGAATTCTGCTCACTCTTAACTTCCTTAGCAAACCTCCTCATTTTGAGTACACAAGTGTAGGTCCAAACAAGCTACGTAATGTTGACAACTTTGAGCCAATGAGGGAAATCTGGATGGGAATTCCATTTCAGATGATGATAAGGAATTATTATTTTTTAATTTTATTATTATTATTATTATTTTGGTACTGGAGATTGAACCCAAGGGCACTTAACCATTGAGCCACATCCCCATCCTTTTTTAAAAAAAAATTTTGTTTGGAATTGTAGATGGGCAGAATGCCTTTATTTTATTTGTTTATTTTTATGTGGTGCTAAGGATGGAAGCCACTGCCTCGCACGTGCTAGGCAAGCGCTCTACCACTGAGCTACACCCCCAGCCCCCAATATCTTTTATATAGATATATTTTATTTAGACACAGGGTCTCGCTGAGTTGCTTAGGGCCTCACTAAGTTGCTGAGGCTGGCTTTGAACTAGCGATCCTCCTGCCTCTGCCTCCTGATCTGTTGGGATTACAGGTGTGCAACACTGTGCCCGGCAATAAAGAATTATTGTTTATAATTATTCATATTGTTCATGATGGCATGGTGGTTAATTATTTTTAAATGTTTTCTTATTCATTACTGATGCAAACTAAAATAGTTTAGGGTGAAATGACATGATGTCTGGGGTTTAAATACTTCAAAAAAGTATACGTTCTAAATAGATATAAGTTCTAAATATATATATTCAAACTATATATGTAGTCTAAATATTATATAATATATATATGGTTAGAAATACAAGATAGCAAATATTGATAATTGTAAGAGCTGGATGATGGGTCCTGGAAGCCTATTATAATAAGCCGTATTTTTGTGTAAAATTTTCAGAATAAACATTTTTTGGAATGTTCAGGTCAGTACATCCCCTCCACTGCCTGGCCTTTCTGCATTCCTGGGAAGGAAGGGGGCGGGTGGAGGGAAGAGGGAGAATGGGAATATGATGTGGAGCCGAGTTGTATTTAACTTCACATTTGATTTCACTGCCTGGCAGATGTCCCAGGGCCTTGAGGGGACGGCAGACTGTCAGTGTGGGTGTAAAACAGTGAACCAAAACAGAGATTTAGCAAACCAAACAACGAAAGAGTGGTAAGAGCCAGCTGCAAGAGGCTGGGGAGGCAGTCCAGAAGCTCCTAGAAAAAAGCCAAAGGAGCTTCTACCAGAGCCTGGAGCTCTGCCCCATCCCCTCTGGGCCTCAGGCCTCCTCCCAGTGCCCGTGGAAGCCAAATACCTACCCCATGGGAGATCAGGGTGCCCCTTCTTTACAGCATGCCCCCCTGTTAATCACTTCCTATTAAATCTACTGCATAGGGAGAGAAGCCCTCAGACCACTTAGGAAGGAAAATGGAATTCCTGTTTCCTTTCCTCTTAGGTTATTGAGGCTCATTAGCCCCACCTTCAAAACCTCACCCCTTGTGATCTGGCATAAATATGGGACAAGCTGGTCCCCATTCCTCCCCTTGCTTACTTCAGCCCCTTCCCAGTGTGAGAAGTGGGCCACTATTTACACCCACACTCCATCCAACCCCACCCCACTCCAAAGAGAACTCTCCAGAATTCTGGAGATGCCCAGAGTGCAGAATGAGGCGACCAAGGGACCCAACCAGAAGGTATGCAGAACATCCCCCTTTGGGCTTCCCCCCATTCAGCCTATACCAGATCCCTGGCACTGAAGGCGGCTGGGTCATAGGTGGGACCTCCCTGTCCAAGGTCAGTGTGTCATCTCAGACAAATGTCCTCAAGAAATATCACAGATGAGAAAAACAACCCTGAAGTTGAGATGATTGCCCTACCCCTCCTTCCCTTCCTTCCTTCCATCATTTTTTTTTTTTTTGCATGATTCCCGAGGATACACCAACCCTCACAGCTTCGCTTATTCTGTGTATGAAATGTGTGCATTTCTCTGAGGGAGAGCTAGCAGGTACAGCATGAGCCATGGGGTGTGAAGCCTCCCTACCACGGGCCTTGGACAGTCAGAGGAGGGGACATCCCACTCCTCCCATAGGTTTAGACTGTGTGACCCAAAGTCTGGAATGGATCGGCACAGTCCAGCAATTATCTGAGAATTGTAGAACAGTCCAGGGATCCCTGCATACTTTAGGAGGAAGGTATTTATAATCTTTCTTACCCTTGGCGGAGCATGGCAGGGTGGTTATTATTCATCCTATTTATTGGATAATGGCATAGAGACTTTCAGGTCTCACAAGACTGGCCCAAAACTCACATCTGAGGATTAGAACCTGAGCCCTGTGACTTGCCATGCCCAGTTTATAAATAAATATATATAATTTAAGATATATAGATACATAAATGTTTACTCACCCAATCCCTTCTCCAAACACTCTCCTATCAAAGGGAAAACCATCAGGAAAAGCACATGCTGGCCATGTCACTGCCTTAATGTTGAGGGCCGGGAACACGCACAGTAAGTGGGTGCTGGCACCACTGTCTCCAGGGCTCAACCCAGGTCTGCCTCCCTTCCCACCACCTCATGGGCCTTTCCCTAAACCCTGTCCTGGATCTCTCTTGGGCAAAGAGCTCTTTAAATCACAGTCATCACCTCCCTCCTCATCCACCCACCTCCCTCACATCCATATATTTTACTTGCATATCTGTCTTTAATAACTAATAATTAATCTTTTCCTCCCCACCCTACCTCCTCAACAAGAATGTAGGCTCCCATCAGCCAGCAGTGGTCTTTTGGGCCTGTTTTGTTTTCCTAGAGGACAAAATCTAGAGATCCACAGCATCTAGACCAAATCCTTGGGCACAGTAGGTAAAAAAAAAAAAAAAAAAATAACTGTCAATTAGATGTGTGTCTGACTTTAAGAGCAGAAGCCCCATGTACCTTTTGCATTGGAGCTGTTATGTTTAGGAGCAAAAGAAGCAGCATGAGAGGAGACAGGCTGTCTGTCCACTCAGATGATCCCAAGGCAAATACAGTTGCCAAAGCCTTGTCATATGCACAAGATTGCAGGAAGTTTGGGAATCAACAGCAGAATTTAGCGGAAGGCAAACACTGGCTTAATCTCGCAATTGGAGTTGCCCTGCGATGGAAGGGCTGAGGGTGGCCTGCCTCCGTGATGGCTCTCACGCCTGAGTCATGACCCACTCAGGCAGTCTCCTCCCACCCCAATTGTGACTTGGCTTTGTGAAGCTTTGCCCAATGGGACAGTGGCAAACAATACACAAGCAAAGGCCAGAAAAGTGCTTGCATGTCGAGGTTTGTCCTCTCTTGCTGCTGGGAGGCTTTCAGCCACCATGTGAACAAGCCCAGTGTAGCCTCCAGGAGGATGAGCAGCCACATGAGGAGAGGCCCCAGCCATCCCAGCTGGATTAATCATGTTTTAGTTTTCATATTTTCTGATGCTTTATATCTTGGGACCTCCTAGACACCTGAGCTATTGAGCACCCTGGGGCAGGCCTTGGAGAGGTTAGCTAATTCCCAGAGACAGCAAACAACTTAAAGGGAACATGCCTTTGGTGCAAACCAATCAATCCAATCTTCACAACCACCACCCCTATTGGGCTTTTACACACAGGACCACTATCCCCTGTCCTAATTACCTCACGGGCAGGTACCAGACAACTAGAGATAGCTCCCTTGTGCCAGAGCCCTCCGAAATTATTCAAACAAACCCATCCTAGAGCTGCTTGCCCTGGCGTGTCTCATCTTGTCTTTTCTATGTGGTTAATCCAGTGCTCAAACTATGTCCACTAGGGTCACCCTCTTAGTTCTGCTCCCTGCAGCATTAGTTTTATTCTTAGGTGGTGACAAAAGTAACCACCCAAAACTCCAGACATATACCTTCCAGTTTGGCAACTTTCCAGGAAAGAGAACCTCTCCTTCCTAATTGTGCCCACAAAAGTCCCAGAGTAGACTCTCATTGGCCTAGTCTGGATCACATGCCTATTGCTGAACCAATCATTGTGGCCAGGAAAATGCAGTACTCTGATTGGTCAGATTTGAGTCAAACCAGAGAAAATGTCAATCTCACTTGGAATGAAAACACAGGTAAGGTAATTTCCCAAAGGAAAAGGTGCTTTTACTAAGATGAAGGGAGGTATGGTCTCAGTCAGGATTTCTACCTGAAGTCGGGAGAAATTTCAACTCTTTACTATCATACTGAGAACCAAAGGCAGCTCCGATTGGCTCTAAACTTCAACCATACAGCATTAAATACAAAAATAATATTTGACCCAAGGCTTAGAAAAGGGTGGAGTGATTGTCCTTGGTTCCAACAACTGCTGCTGATGAGAATGAAGAACACTTTTGTTATTGGCTACACTGGAGTGAGCCCTGATATCAAATCATTCAAATTGTCATTGTTCTTGGGGTTATTTTATTGATCTTTCTGCTTTGTCTAAGATCACTCTTTTCCACTAGGAAAATTGGTTCTTTTTTTCCTCCTTTATAATGGGGCTTGTGTTGCTGGTGCTTTATGTTGTCAGGGATGGCTATTCTAGTTGCTTTACAATAGGCATGATGATTATAATGATCCCTTAGAGAGGAATAGCACTTTGCCATCTATAAAGGACTTTCACTACATTATTATATTTGATCACCACAATAATCAGGGTGGAGGAAAGCAAATAGTATTATATTCACTCTCTACAGATATGAGAATAGACTCAGAGAGGTTAAGTAACTGACTAAAGGTCACAGAGCTATGTTGCCTTGGGCAGCAGGAAAAATATAAGCAAGTAATAAGCAGGCATTTATCCAAAGCTTTATTTATTTAACAAGATTAAGCTTTACTGCAAAACTGATTAGGTTTAACTCCTAGTTCCACTTCTTATTGTGATACACAGACTACAGTAACCCAGAAAGACAAAAACACAAACCCTGGGCCACCAAATTCCATGACTAGAGTCCAGCTCAGCATGTCAGCACTTGGGCTCAACCCAAGCAGTTCCAAGAGCTGCAGCCCCAGCCTGGCCCCCTGGACTGCAGTTCTAGCTTGTCAAGCACCCAGGAGACCACACTGACAGTCCAGCTCTGCTGTAGCCCTACTTCCTTCCTGAGCTCCTTCTCTCCTCAAAGGGTTAGGAGAGAAGACTATGGGTGGGTCTGGGGCTTTGTCACAAGAGGGAGGGGACAAACCTGGTAAGGCCTGGAGGGCCGGCCAGATCTCACGTCCTGAATGATAGACCAGAGCTTCCCTTGTAGGGACTCTCCTCTCTCACTCACCTCCTCCTGTTTCCTCTCTGTTCAGCTCCCACACTGAAAAGCCAGCTCAGAGAGATGGCTCGAAGCCTATTTAGTTTCCATGCCACTCATGGGATCCACTGTTACCAAGGAAAAAACAGAGCCATGGTCGCCAGAGGAGATAATAACTCCACCATCACCCCTCTGGGAAACTGGGAACCTCCTTCTTCTTCACTGTCCTAGAAACCTCCAGGCAGTTTTCTCTCATGCAGACACTGCCTGCGTCCTGAACAATCAAGCTAACAAGGTTGGTGGCATCCCACACACAGAGAAGTGCATGCTGCCCCTGTTCTTCCAGCCCTGTCCCTAGGACTCTGTGTTAGTCCTGGGCTCAGAAGGATGGATTGTCCAGAGAGGTGGCCCAGCCCCAGAGCACTCTGGGAGCCCAGCTGAGTTGCCCCCAGCTCCTACACTGGCATTTGCACAGGACAGAGCTCCCTCCCAGCTTTGTCTGAGGTGAATGACAGGCCCTGCTAAGCCCCTCCCTTTCCGGCCCAGGCAGTGGCCTCCCTAGATAGTCAGGTTTTATGTGGTGGGGAGGGTTCTACTCAGGAAGTTGTCTCCAGGCAGTGGAGAAAAACAGATGATGCCAGAAACTCATCCAGCTGATAGGATTTGTTTTCTCCCCATAGGAGAAAAACCCAATCACACCTTCTCCCAGTTGGAATAACTACAATTACCCCCCACACATCCCAGAAGTGGGAAAAGAATGCCAGGACTAATCAAATGACTTAAGTCTGGGAACCAGTGCATCCCAGCGCCAATCTTTTTGAAAAGCCCCATATGGGAAGCTACAAATTCAATTTGTCTTGTCTAGGGGAAAAATGAGTTTTAAATATGTTGAATCAAAAATGATATCTTATGTATCAGACATTAGTGATCCAGAACAATTGCCTTGGGAGAAAAATTACCCTGAAAATGTTAAGTATTCAGGTTACCAAAGAACTGGGAATTTGGGCAGAAATCCAAGCACAGAAAGTCCACACGGGACACCGCATGTCCCTGACTGGGCTCGGAAGGACTGGTGCCTCAGACAGAGCCCTGGTTCCTGAGGGACAGCCCCAGCAGCTTTCCCTCAGGGATACCCCCTGCCTGCCTCCAGTTGACCTGTTGCTTTGACATCCTTTTGCTGAACTGGATTGCCACGACCTAAAGAATTTGAGTATTTCCTGGGGAGCCAGCCTGGCCACATGGGTAGAGCATTGGTGAGCCAGAAAAGGGGCGAGATTCCATCAGTTCCCAAACCCTGGAAGACACCACTGTTGCTGAAAAGTCAGTTTACTAATCTTGAAGGGCATTGATCATTCTATTCCAAGACAAGCAGGAGAGGGGGTATCAAAAACTGGGACTGAATGTAGGGAGGTCTGGGTTTTAATCCCAGCTCTGCTAGTAGTTGGCTAGTATCAAGGGCCTTGGGCAAGTCCTTTCCTCTCTTTAGTCCTAATCTTTAGTTTACAAAAACAAGGAATTGGATTTAAATGACATCCGTGGTCTCTTAAATCTGTAGAGCATGCTGATTAAAAGTACGGTCTTTCAAATCAGCCTGCATGGGTTTAAATCTCACCTCTGGCACTTTTAAACTCTGATCTTGAGCAAGTAAGTTGGCCTGTCTGCTTCCATTTTCTATTTTGTAGCATAAACAGCATATTATCTATCTCATAGCCTTGTGGAAGGATAAGATGAATTCACATGTAAAAAGGACACTGAGCAGATTCCAGCACATGGCTATTATTTATTAAGTAACTACTTAATGTAGTATACCAGGTTCTGTAGTAGGCACCATAGATTTTAAAAACATGATCTAAGCCGGGCGCGGTGGCTCACGCTTGTAATCCCAGCACTTAGGGAGGCTGAGACAGGAGAATCGCGAGTTCAAAGCCAGCCTCAGCAACGGCGAGGCGCTAAGCAACTCAGTGAGACCCTGTCTCTACATAAAACACAAAATGGGGCTGGGGAAGTGGCTCAGTGGTTGAGTGCCCCTGAGTTCAATCCCTGGTACCCCAAAAAAAAAAAAAAAAACATGATCTAGTTGGCTTGCACCTATAGTCCTAGCTACTGGGGAAGCTGAAGCAGGAGGATTGCTTGAGCAGTCAAGGCCAGTCTGGGTGACATAAAGATGCCCTGTCAATAAAAGAAAAAACAAATAATCCAGACAGCCATGTTATTGTCTCCTAGAAAAATGTTGCCGAGAAAGCCCCTCTTGGTTGGTCACGAGTCTGCCTCCCCGAGAGTGGACTGCTTCCTGTCCTTCTGCCTCTGGTGTGGGGCTGGGCATGGAGCAAGTCCCCCCTGCAGAACTCGGAAGCATACACCAGCTGCCTAACTTCCCTGATGTATTTTCCTTCCCTTGTTCTTTTCTGCTTTTCCCCTCCTGATTCCACTTGCAGTCTAACTTCAAAGAGAATACAAATAAATAAAATCTGGCAAAAAGAGGCTTTCCTCCTCCTCCCTCACTCTTTCTTTTCCTCTAATTTTCTCCCTGGTCGCCACGGCCTCGTAATTGCATCACTATGTCTCACCGCCCCACTCCATTTGCCCTGTTTGGGGAGCGACGAGATCCCCTGGTGCCTCTCCGCCCTCCTAAGAACACACTCTGGCCTCACTCTTCCTAGAACCGGATGCAGCCATAATCTCCTTGGCTAGTGAGGACACTGGCTGCGGGAACATGCGGCTTTTTTTTCCCAGGGGGTGGGGTGGGAGCTGGAGAAATTGCTCAGTTTCTGTGCAGTCAGTGGGGAAGGTAATCGGGAGTTATCTGGGCGCTACCACATCCAGATGTGTTCCCAGCCCAGGAGGGAAGACAAGCAGCTGCTGTCTCAGGGGCCAGCTGTGACTGCCAGTGGGGAGGGGACTTGGGAGAGGAATGAGGCACTGGCACAGAATGGACAGCCCCAAGGGGTTCTGAGCAGCCTCCTGGAGGTCTGAGGCTGCCCAGCCCAGACTGCCCAGGAGGGCTGGCTGATGGATGCCTCTAATAGACATGTTGAGGAGCTGGCAGGCCAAGTGTTTTTGCCTAAATGCACACTGGCCGTTTGAGGAATTCTCAGATCCCTTGCTGAGGCCTAGATTATGAAAAATACTTCTAGAGGAATCCTGAGGCCTCCCTTGCCACTATGCTCATCCTTGGGCAGCCAGAGAGTGAAGGTATGTGTGTGGGGGGGGGGAGTCCTGCGGCCAATCCTGGCAGGTCCTGGGTAGGGCCTATTAAAGTACTATATGAAGCTGGGGTAAAGATTCTTGATTAGCAAATTTCTTGAGTGCCTACTATGTGCCAGGTGCCATGCAAGGCAAAATTTTAGGCATCCCAACAGATTTAGGGAGGAGGAACTTGGAAGGTGGTACCTGATATCCTGAGGTCAGGATACCTGGGAGTGAGGTGTCACCTAGCTGTCCCAGCTCCTCTCAAGGGGAGATGCCTTGAGGATGTGAACCAGGGGTGGACCCTGGGTCTCCACCGGCCACACCTGCCTGTGCCAGCCTCTCTACCTTCATCTCTCCTCCCATACCTAAAAGTGTGCTTGCTGCGGAGGTTGATAGGATCACTGTGTGAACAGCTGTTAAAATAAGATAACATTTCATGAGGTTAAAGAGAAGATAAAGGATTGTTGGATGTAGGGTGGCCAGTGGGGGTGTCTTTGTGTCTCCCACGGTTTTTGACCTTGTGCCCCAAAGGGCCAAGCTCTGAAAAGGTAGTTTCAGAGCCATCTGAAATCGGCTAGATGGAAACCAGATGTCCCCAGGACCTGGGCAAGAGAGGCCAAGGGTCTCTGGCGCACGTTTGCCAGTACTTTAAACTGATTTAACCTCGACTTGCGCCCAGCACCTGGTGGCTACCCCATGAACGGGTCCGTCCTTCGCTCCCTCAAAGGAGACACGTGTAGGGCCCCCGGCACCTCACGACGCCCAAGGGCTTCCACCGCCAGGCGGCGCTAGGACAAAAGGCCCTGCCTCATTTTCCAAGGTAGCTAAAAGCCGCTCGGTCCCGCCCATAAATCGCTTCCGCTTGGGGGCAAACTGAGGGTTCCCCTTCCCAGAGCTGCTGCAGGGGAGACTGCAAGCGAGGTCTGGGGCTCAGGAGGCCATCTCGTGTCAAGTCTTTCCCACCTGAGCCCTGGGTGAGAAACGCTGCCAGCGGAAGAGTTAACAACCTCCCGTAAGAATGCCACACACCCAGGTAACGATCTTGATGAAATGTGTTCCCTTCTTTGGGCTTTTGATTTCTCATCTTAAAAAATCCCCATCCTGCACTCCATGGCTTAGGTCTGTTCCAGATCTACTATTCTATGGTTCTACACGTGTCAAGTGGGAGATCACTCCATCAGGTTATCCAGCAGCCACAAGGATTTGCTTCTGAGCCTACGTGCCAGTGTAAGGAGTTTGGAAAGCAAGTTTCATTTCAAGGGCCAACCCCCTGATACCGGTAGTGGCTATCGGGAGTGCTGTGCTGAGTCTGAAGCCTTGTCGGGTGCAGCAGGAGACCAGATGGTAAAGGGTTAAAAGCTGGTTTCAGAGGCAGCCTTCTGGGCCGCACAGGCTCAGCTGCTTAACAGCTCTATGATCTTGGGCAAGTGACTCAACCTCTCCCAGCTGGGGGTTAGTCATGGAAATGGAAGTGATAAGGCCTGTAATATCCTCTCACAGGCCTGGCCCGCGCATGGTCAGCTCCTCTACAATGAGCGGTGGGTAACTAGGGCTGCCTGGAGTGGGGCAGGCGTGGGAGGGCCAGCTCCAGGACCTGTCCATCCACGTTTTCTTGTTCCTCTGAGCCCAAGGATCATCTCAGCTGTCCACCCAGTTTCCTCCAGATAAGAGAAACAGGAATCTCACAAGGATAGATTCGAATCTCAGGGGACACCTGACCCCTAATCATCATGAAGTCGCTGAGCGACTCCTGGGCCCTTTCTTTCTGTCCTGGAAGGAATTGACCATTACAGGATATGCCTTTGCACCCCGCCCTCTATCCTGTGTCCCTTTCTTAGCTGAAGGGCCCGGCGGGAGCCCAGGATCACAGCCACCCCTCCTCTGGTACCCATCTTCCACCCTGGATTCCTGCCCGCTGTCTGTCCCAGGTCCCCACTGGCGCCAACCCCCTGGCTGCCTTGCTGGGAATGGGCAGACAATTCTACCCGTTCAGCAAATTTCTCTTTATTGTTGTTGATTTTTGTCTGTTGGCTCCCCCTCCCCTTTCTTTTTTTCTTCTTCTACCAAGTCAGCAACGCAAGTCCAGAGAAGCAGTTGAGGGTGAAAGGAAGATGTGTCCCCAGGTTCGCTGCCTCAGGTCCCAAGTTGCCTACCAGTGGGGATCCCACTTCTGGGTCTCTTCTCTGCCAAATAACAAATGTCCACCAGAGGACCGGGTGAAAGGGCACTGGTGGGAGAGAGCTGGGCTGTGGTGGTCACCTGGGACCCACCCTTCTACCTTCAGCCTTCCTCTTTCTAGAACCCCAGCTCGCTGTACCCGGATGACCCCTTTTGACAAAAGCTTTACATTTAACTCACTTTATTCTCACTACCACCATTCTTTGAATAGGCCCTATTATTATCCTACACTATTATTAGCAGTCAAACCAAGCAATTCTAATATAATAACAATAAAACTATAGCAAACCAGTAATTTTTTAACTGAGCATTAAGATTTGAAGGGAATATTTGGAAGGTCTCTGCCCACAAAAATATTACCCTACACTCAGGTCTAAAAATCCACCAGACATGATTCCTTCCTTTGAATTAATTGTTGTTTCAGTCAACTTTGCATCCCTGTGACCAAAATACCTGACAATAACAACTTAGAGGAGGAAAAGATTATTTGAGGCTCATGGTTTCAGAGGTTTCAGTCTATAGATGGCCAAGCCACTGCACATCACCAGGGGAGGGCCAGTGGAGGAAAGCCATTCACCTCAAGGTACTCAAGAAGCAGGAGAGGGGTAAGGAGCCACAGGGAAGATGCACCTGACCAGGAAACACCCCCAGTGACCCACCTCCTCTAGCATTGTAACATCTGCCTTCAATTGCCACCCAGTCAATCCATTCAAACTAGGATCGACTGATTAGATTACAGCTCTCAGCAATCCAATCATTTTACCTCTGAACATTCCTGCATTAACACAGGAGCTTTTGGGAGACACTTCATATCCAAACCATAACCATTGCTGCCCAGATTTGAACAGTCAAATCTAACTGCTTGGACTTAAAGTATGACCATGCAATATTAGGGATATACTTGTACTAAAAATTTATTTGTTATTTATCTGAGGCATACTTGTACTAAATTTTTTTTAACTCTTGATCTGAAATTCAAATTTAACTTGGTGACCTCTTTATTTGTTAAATCTGGCAATCCTAGCCCTGTGGGCCCCACACTGAGTTTAATCAGGGGCAATTGCCTGGAGTTCAGACGACTCAGAGGGACCCAAGGGGACTTATGAAAGAGATAGTAGACTCCAGGGAATAGTACTCAGATCCAGGAGGAACCAGCAGGCCTTGGCCACTGGGGACTTGGAAATGAACAGCTGCCCTGAGGAGTCCACTAGAGGAGAGGGGAAAGAGGAGAACCTCAGTGTGTGAGAGACAAGGAAATAAGAAACCAGGAGCCAATCAGAAGAGAAGGGGAGCCCAGGAGAGAATGTCTGGAGAGCACAGCAAGTGGGGCTATGTCGAACACCACTGGGGGTCAGACAGATAGGACTCAGGAGAGGCAAGGCACTGGAGATCCTGAAGAGGCAACCTCCCTCGCTGTTTGCTGGACTGAAGAGAGGTGGGAGTGGATTGAGGAGGTCAAGCAGAGGAGGGA
The DNA here is from genome assembly GCA_028644305.1 of Xerus rutilus. NCBI lineage: Eukaryota > Metazoa > Chordata > Mammalia > Rodentia > Sciuridae > Xerus > Xerus rutilus. The sequence continues at coordinate 22,895,266 of CM053407.1, read as the reverse complement.
GAGGCGGAAGTTGAGTTTTAAAACAAGTTTGTGAAAGGATAGAAGTGATGGCAGGGGTAGAACCCAGCAGGGAGGTGGGACTGAGGGCTGGAGGGAAGCGAATTTGTTCCAATTTTGAGAGCCTGGAGAGAGGAAGGATGACCGTTGAGCTGAGGCTTCTAAGAAAGTGGGCGGAGCCAGAATCCAGAGCACCGTTTGCCTTTGGAGGGAGAAGGGATGGGGGTCTTCCTCTGTAGCCAGTGGGAAAAGGAAGGGAAAGGGCTGAGGCCAGTGGGTGCTGGGTTTGTAGGTTCAGAG
>CM053407.1:22827880-22894469 GCA_028644305.1 Xerus rutilus | reverse complement strand
AGTTCCACCAGCAATGTATGAGCTTGCCTTTTTCCCCACAACCTCGCCAACATTTATTGTTGTTTGTATTCTTGATAATTGCCATTCTGACTGGTGTGAGATGAAATCTTAGGGTAGTTTTGATTTGCATTTCTCTGATTGCTAAAGATGTTGAACATTTTTTCTATAAAATACATACTTGCAAGAGAAGGAAGGGTTAAAATAAGCTGAGATTTTCATATTTTCTCTGGATAGCACAGTGGTTTTAATTATTTTTATTCTGATAAAATACATATAAAATTCACCATTTTAACTATTTAAATTATATATATTTAAGTATATAATTTAGTAGTATTATGTACATTCACAATATTGTAAAATCATCGCTAGCATGATTTTTCAGAATTTTTTAATCTTCCAGAATTTTTCATCTTTCTGTAAGGAAACTCCATATCCATTGAACAATAACTCCTCATTTCTCTTTATCTTCAGTTCCTAGTTACATCTCTTATACTTTCAGTCACTATGAATTTGCCTATTCTAGCTACTTTGTATGAGTAGAATCATCCAATATTTTCCTTTCGTATCTGGTTTATTTCACTTTGCATAGTGTTTTCAAGATTCGTCCATATTGTGGCATGTACCAGAATTTCACTTCTTTTTTATGACTGAATAATATTCCATTGTTTGAAATTATATGCCACATTTTATTTATCCATCCCACCCATTGATGCACATTTGGATTGTTTCTATTTTTGGCTATTGTGGATCATGCCATGAACACTAGTCTACAAGTCTATGTTCAAATCCCTGCTTTCAGTTCCTTGGGGTATGTATATACCAAGGTTGAAAATTGCTGGATCATATAAAAATTCTATGTTTTAACTTTTTGCACAATAGTTGGTTTCAATTTTTAAATTTTTTCTTCTGCATTTTAAAATTTTCTTTGTTGAGCACGTATAATTATTAATTTTGTGTGTGTAGTATCGGAGATTGAAGCCAGAGACGCTCTCCCACTGAGCTACACCTTAACCCTTTTTGAGACAGGGTCTTGTTAAGTTTCCCAGGCTGCCCTTGAACTTGAGATACTCCTGCCTCCGTCTCCTGAGTTGCTGAGATTACAGGCGCATGCTACTATATGCCCAGCTATTATTTTTATAATCAGAAAAAGTGAATATATTTATTTTCAAATGCTTCCCATTGCTTTTCTTTCTTCTTTCTTACATAGAAGCCAGTATTCCCTCAGAGCCAAAGGATCACTCAGTATTTTCCCTTTAACTGGGAGCAAGGGCTGCACATGCAGAAAATGGCTATTTTAAAGTGTACCTGGGATTTATTCTAATCAGGTATGGCAAGATGGCAGACACAGAGACAACTGCATCTCTTGAAAGAAGAATTTATGACTTACAGATCAAAAAGAGGAGACATGCCATGTCATGCAGGGCCATGCCAGGAGGCACTAGGGTTGGTCTGAAGGCACCAACCAGCCTTTATTGTGGTTTCCACGGGCGAGGCAAGCTAGTGTCAGCCAACTGAAGATTGACTAGTTGGAATGATTTCAGCAGGCTCTGAGCTACCAGGTAGTCCCCGTTGTCCTGTACCTATCCCTGGGGTGATTTAGGTCAGGTAAAATATTGGCTGGTATGAGAGAGTTGGATAAAGGAGGTGGTTGAGGATATGGGCTCTGTATTGATTGGTTTGCATATAAAAGACAGCTCACTGGCAAGTTGTTCACTATCTCTAGAAATTAGCTAGTTCTGGGAGGGCAGTCTCCCCAGGATCAGAAAGGTCCCAGGATTTCAAAGCATCATAAACAACAACAGTAATACATGATTACTATAATGACACATAAGTACTTTGGCTTTGCAGCGGTTTGCCATAGCAAAGGTTGGCAATCAGTGGAATTTCTAGCTCATAAGAAGCTGGTTAATTAAATGATGGTACCTTGATGCAATCAAGTGTTATGCAGCCACAGAAAAGAATGGCGTGAACTCCAAAAAGATATTGCAAAAAGGGAAAAACACGAAGTCATATATCCTCCGCTACCTACACCTCTGTGTGTGTGAATGCAATGACCACCTCTCTAAGGACAAACAAGAAACCCTAATAGAGTGCTTCCAGAGAAGGGAGCCCAGGTCAGGAGGGACATAATTACTGTATCTTTTCAATTTCATTCCATGTAAAAGTATTGCCTATTTTAAAAAGAATTATATTAAGGGCTGGGGTTGTAGCTCAGTGCCAGAGTGCTTGCCTCACACATGTGAGGCACTGGGTTCGATCCTCAGCACCACATAAAAATAAATAAACAAAACAAAGATATTGAGTTCATCTACAACTAAAAAATATTTTTTAAAAAAGAATTATAATAAGAATTTTTTTAAAGAAAAGGAAAAATGAAAAAGATCAGAGGCCCTGTTATGGGTTGAATTGTGTCCCCCAAAGACATGTATTGAAGTCTTAACTTTTGGTACCAATGAATGTGTTCTTATTTGGACACAGGATCTTTGCAGGTGTAATCAGGTTAAGAAGAGGTCATTAGTGACCTTGTAAGAGAGTAATTTGCAAACAGACAGGGAGAACACCATGTTAAACACAGACACAGAGAGAAGACAGTCATGTGTCAGGTTAGGCAAAGACTGAACTGATGCATCCACGAGCCAAGCAATGCCAAGAACTTCTGGCAGAGGCTGGGAGTGGTATTATGTTCCTGTAGTCCCATACTTGAGAGGCTGAGGCTGAGTCCTGGAGTTTGGGTCAACCTTGGCAACATAGTAAGACCCCATCTCGAAAGGGGGGTGGGCTTCTGGCGGAAAAAGCATATGTTTAGCATGTGTGAAACCCTGTGTTTTATCCCCAGCAACACACACACACGCACACACGCACATGCACACACACAAATTGCTGGCAAAACCCAGACATCAAAAAAAGCAAAGAATAGATTCTTCCTCATAGCACTCAAAAGGATCACTTTGTGGCTGGGTGCGGTGGCACATGCCTATAATCCCAGCAGCTCAGGAGGCTGAAGCAGGAGGATCATCATGAGTTCAAAGCCAGCCTCGGCAAATTAGCAAGGCCCTAAGCAATTCAGCAAGATGCTGTCTCTAAATAAAATATGAAAAATGGGCTGGGGATATGGCTCAGTGTTTGAACCCCCCTGGGTTCAATCCCTGGTTGGCACCAAAACAAATAAACAAACAAAAAACGCAGAAGGACCTCTTTGTTATGTATGTCATAGCAAAAGAATATAGGTGCTTTCTCAGCTTTCCTTACAAGCCCTGGTTTCCTTGTTGCAACTCTGGCAGAGGCTTCAGAAGTACATTTGGTGCCTCCTCTCTTCCATGACTGGTTTTCACAAAATGAAGTTTAAGCTAGAGACACAGTCTGTGCAGATGAACCCAAAGGTCCACACAACCCCTTCCAACTAGAAGCTCCAGTCTTTGGGTTCGTTCCCACCCCTCCTCCAAGGGCTCTGGGCAGAGCAGGGTTAGAACAAGGCATGGGTCAGACGTAGGGGTGAGTCGGCACTTGGTTGTTGGAATGTGAACTCCGGGACTGCAGGACAGATTCTGTTCTGTGCTCTGCAGCTCCCAGGGGAGCACTGGCATGAGGGGTGGTCTGTCTTGAGTCTGACTTTTTTTCTTTTTATTTTTTTGCAATTGTAAGGAAAGAACCCAGGATCTTGCACATGCTGGATAAGTGCTCCACCACTGAGCTACACTCCCAGGCTGAGCCTGACCTTTCTAACCCTTCAGTGAGCACAAGCACATGGATAGCACTCACCTTCTGCCTTGTAATAAGGATTCAGGGTACTAACCCCCCTGAGCCCCTCTGTGATGCCTAGAACCCAGCATGAATCCACCAAGAGGCAGTCGTTAATACTGTGTCCTGTTTTGGCAGAGAAGGCTGTTTCCTTACAGCAAAATTGGCAAGTGGGCTTCATCTCACATGCCAACTCTGGCTGTGTTGAATGACTGCCAAGGTCCCGGCTGAGCTGGGTGGCAGAGAATGTCATGATTAATTAGCAATATTTGCCCTGGCAAAGGAGAAAGGAGGGTGACTGGAAGGCCAGCCCCTTATAGCACCTCACCCCAAGGGCATGCTTGCATGGCCCAGCCATTCCTCATGGAAATAACAAACATGTGGAGACATGACATGCTGTCCTCTCCCCACAGTGGCACTGGGAGCAGAGCCTGAAGCCACATGTCCTAGTCTCCTGTGGAGGCTGGAGATGGGGCCAACCTTCCCTCTGGCTGTTCCTCCCCAAGGATGGGCTTTCTCAGCATGGGCAGAAGAGGGTGGAAATCAGCCAGTCACCCTGCAGCGGCCAGCCATTCTGTCTCCCCTTTTCTGTTAATTCACTCAGGGTACTAGAGGCAAAAGTTATCAGAGAACTTTCTTTCCATACTTCCCAGATACTCTGGTCTCTACAACCTGTTTTCCAGGGTCTTTTACAGTAGCTATTTCACTTGGTGCTTGCTAACAATTTTGTGATGTAGCCTTGATGGCCTCTATTTCACAGATAAATGAAGAAGACTAGCAGGGTGAGTGATTGGTCCAAGGTTGCACCCTGTCTCTTGGCTTTTAGCGGTGTCCTTGGACACATGGGCTGTGAAGATGCACAAAAGGTGAGTTTCAGTCCCACTGGCAGCCCCCTCCCTGTCTATCCTACCTATCAGCTTTAACAGCCTGGCTGTCTTCTTCCCTGAAGAACTTGGGATCTCTTGCAGGGAGCTTGGCCTTTCTCTTGTTTTCCTGGTTTGCTTGCTTACCCTTCAGAAGCAGCTCAGATACAATCACTGTCCCCTAGGAAAGGACAAGGATCCTTGCCAAGAGTCAGTGTCAACCAGGCACAGTGGCACATGCCTATAATCCCAGGTGCTCAGGAGGTTGAGGCAGGAGGATCTTGAGTTCAAAGCCAGCCTCAGCAACTCAGCAAGACCTTATCTCTAAATAAAATATAAAAAAGGGCTCGGGGCTGGGGATGTCGCCCAGTGGTTAAGCACCCCTGAATTCAATTCCTGGTAAAAAAAAAAAAAGAAAGAAAAACTGGAGACATTGTCACCAATTGACTTAAAAGCCAGAAACTCCAAGGCAGGTCCCTGGGAGCCATTGGGGCCCTACCCTGGCCCTCATCCAGTATGCAACATTCCAACCTGAACATTGAGGCCTCCTGAAATGACTGGGTGCCCAGCCCCCTGTTGGGGCCTCCCCTGGAGACCACTCTCACTGCATTAGTTTTAAGTGCCTACTGGCTAACCAAGTATGATAGGGGGTGGGTGGGGCAGAGTGAAGGGAAGATCTCCTACAGAAAGCACAGGCCCAGAAACAAAGCCTTCAAATGGCTCTGCTGAAGAACCTTAGCTTATTATCCTTACTCCCTGGACACGTCCATGTTCCAGAATGTGGGAAAATGTGTGATGTGCTGGGGCAGGACAGGCAGTGAATTGCCTGTCGCTGAAGTCTACAAACTGAGGGAAAGGAACCTCCAGCCTTTTCAGAGACTTCCTTCTGTCCTCTTCATCTGGCCTCAGGACATGGGATAGGGATCGGATAAGCATTTTACTTATTGAAATAATCCTTAGCACATGCCTGACACACAGTAAGCAAAGTAATTTATTAGTTGATACTATTATTAAATATTATTTGAATTTAGAACAACTATCTTCTTGAGTATAGAAAGAGAGCAGAGACAAGCAGTTCTTCCGAGAACCTGTCCCCTTCCATGGGACTTACTCCAGTGGCTGATTGCCAGCAGCACCCACATGCAGCTGGGAAAGGCAGAAGGGCCAGGCTCCAACTGGTCAGTGCTGGCAGCTGTCCCTGCAGACAGGATCAAGGGTATGTGATTCCCTGAGCAGCCACTTCAATCCTAATGTCCCTTTAATAGCCCTTGTCAAATTGCCATGGCTCTCCCCAGAGATTTTCATGACTATGGAAAACAGCCATTATATGACCTCCAGGGAAATGGAGATGTCTGCAGATTCTGGATTCTGGGAAAGGCAGTTATAAAAGCAAGTAAGGCCAATTCACCCCTGCCATGTACTAGCAAGTGTGTCGCAAAGAAAATCACAAAATGAATGTATTTAGGGCTCAAACTCTCTTTTGACCTATTTGTATGTATATGAGTGCATTTGACTTCTGGTAGCATAGGAGAAAGAGGGAGGGAAAAAACTTCAAAAGTATATGTGACTGGTTTCTTTTGCCCTGGGGGAGAGGGGAAAGGAGCTGGCCAAGCAAAGGGTTTAATTTTTAAGTTAATAATTTATCACAAAAACTTTTCATTGTGGGAGCTGGGCTATAGCTCAGTGACCGAATGCTTGCCTAGCATGTGTGAGGCACTGGGTTCGATCCTCAGCACCACATAAAAGTAAACAAATATAACAGGGCATGTTGGGAAGGAAGGAAGGGAAGGAGGGAGGAAGGGAGGGAGGGAGGGAGGGAGGAAAGAAAAGAGAAACCTATAATCAAAAAAGAAAAAAACCAAAACTTTGCACTGTTTATTACATGAGGGAAATTTTCAAAGATTTCACCATCCAAAGAATATAAGAATAAAATGCCCTTCTTTTTTTTTCACACCTAATTTGAAAAAGAGAAACCATTTCTTTACCCTAAAAACATTTGAGGTACCTAGAAAAAGTGTTTTCCCCAATACAAGCTAGTTCCTTAAATACCTCTGAGGACAGCATACCAAGTCAGGCAGGAGCCCTGTTCTAGTCCTAGCTCGAGAAGCCAAGGGAGAGTCTGGACTTTCCTATTTAATTGGCTCTAACATGGATAGGTCATGTTGGCGCCTCAATGACTTTTGCCAGGTTTGAAGTTCACCTGAGATAGGATATATTGAAAGGGCTTATTTATTTATATTTCTTCTTTTTCAGTGCTGGGGATAGAACCCAGGGCCTCACACATGTCAGGCAAGTGGTCTACCACTGAGCCACAGAACAGTTTTGAAGGGACAGAAATCCAGAAGGTTGAGCACAACACTACTTGGACGACTAAAAAAAGAAATGGGAACAGCCCAAAGCAGTGAGATGGCTACCTCAGAACCAGTGTTAGCAGGAGAAAAAAGGGTTTTACAGCACTAGTGTGCTGACTGTTTAACAATGGGCTGTCTGGAATAAAAAAACATATGCATGTCATTGATAAAAAGGATGTGTGAGCTGAGGCAAGAGGATCACAAGCTTGAGGTCAGCCTCAGCAATTTAGCAAGACCTCGTCTCAAAATAAAGGACTAGGGGTGTAGCTTAGTGGTAAGAGTGCCCCTGGGTTCAATCCCCACTACTTAAAATAAATAAATACTCAAAAGAGAAAATTTGAAAATAAGGAAAAATTTTAAAAATTAAAACCAACCATTGTGCAAAGTTATAGAAATACTATATACAATGTTCTTTATTATAATATACTCAATTGTTTGGAATTGCTTTTGTTGATTATATGCCAACTCTTTTATCTGTAGGGAAACTGTGGCTATAATTCAGCCATGACTTAACATGCTTTCTGTTAAGTTAACCTGCTTTCACAAAAGTTCCCAACTCATTATTGGGCTCAGAACCAGGAGTACCATCCAGGTGGACTGAGGTGGCACTGGGATGGTACCTCTCAGCTGCTATCCTGAGAAAGGCAGAATGTGAGCTCCCAGGGCTCTTGCTAACATTGGGAGGTTTCTCCTCATTGATTTGGTGAGGGAGGCTGCTTTGGAACTTCAAGAGCGTACTGCTGGTTTGGAAGGGGCCAAAGTACTCTGCCTCCAGGAGCTGTTCTTCATTTTATTTGTTGCCCACCTCCGAAGTAACACAAGCCTGGTCTGTTCCCCAGAACCCTGCTGCCAACACCCCGTTGTGGTATTCTCGGGCTGGATCCGAGTGCTCTTAAAATTATCTTATTAGAAAGATGCATCTCCATCCCATTCTTTTGTAAATAGAATAAGAACAATGTTCTGGGCCTCCTGCTCTATCCCAGGTGTCCAGAGTCAAGATAGGGTCTTCCCCACCATGGACCAGAATATAAAGATAACGTGTTTCCTGCAGGAGCATCCCAAGGAAAAGCTTCATCAAAAACATGGCTTGTGAGTCTCTTTTAGCCATAAAGTACATGCAGACAATGGAGTGCAAGACCCAGGGGAGAGGAAAAGGAGACGAGAGAGTTGGGAAGACAAGCTAAGAGAGGCACACTTGAGGCGGTTTCTTACCACTGTTTCCTGCATTCAGCCTCCACCATCCAGCCCTGTGCATAAGGGCTGGGAGTCTCTCAGGTGGTAAAGGGACAGGGAATGGGAGTTCTGGCCACCAAGGCAGATTAAACAACATCTGAGGGAGTTGCTGGTGGATTAAGGCCCAGACAATAGTGCAAGAGAAAAAAAAAATGGAACAGGAGAGCGTGAGAACTGACATTTTTTATGTACCTAATATAAAATGAATGAGACTGAGCAAGAAAGAAAAGAGAAAAAGAACAGGTTGGGGAGTGATCACTGCAACAGATGAGTAGGAACATCAATTACCTTTATCATCTTCAATAACCAATCACTAAGGACCATGTGCCAGGCCCTGGGGCTGGAACCACAGGGAGCAAGTTCTTACCATCAAAGGATTCAGTCTTCCTAGGAAGGCAAGACCTAGAAAAATGATAAGTAAGACACAGTAGCCTACACTGTCAAGAGAGAGGAAGCCAACCAGTGAATGTGCCAGCAGCTTAGAGGGATCACAATGCCCTGGGATGCTTGAGGTCCCTAGGGAAAAGCTGGGCCTTAAGCCTGAACTTGAATGATGGATGGCATTTGAGTAGAGAGGAGAGGCAAAGAAATTGTCAAGACTGGCATAGATGAGGCATAGCAGAAAGGATATAGGTCTATATTCAAGGCACTATGAATGGCAATTTGTTGTTATTCACTTTTTACTGACCTTCAGGAAATGAAGCTGTTGTCCTTCATAATCCCAGCTAAGCCCTAAAACAGACAGCCTTTAGAGAGTTCAACAGTGTTACATGAACTCTTACTATGGGTAAATCAACGTTGAGTGTTGCAGGGTATATAGCAAAGCATAAAATACAGATCTCGCCATCAAACACAGAAAGGACTTTCCTTATATCAATCGTCCAGTGAAAGAGTTCCTGGGGCAGCTTGCTGCAAAGTCTCGTGTTTGATAAAAGGCAGTGGGCTCTGGGCACATCCTCTGTTTGGGGGTGATCCAATAGGTCTTTTGCTAACTCAGCAGTTTTCTTCTCAGAATTGATTCCAGGCTGTGTCCAGTCTTTCTCATTATACTCCTTCATGAGTAGAGAAGCTTGTCTGCAGCCAATTACCAGTTCAGAATCAGAAGCCAATATAACCACACACTATACCTATATGTCACCCCATGTTTGGGCAGCTGAATAACACCCTTTCAGTGAGGGACCTCAGACTTTGTAAATAATTCTGGAAAGAAAAGGTAGCAAGACAAGAAGGAAAGAACCAAAACAAGGCAACACATGTAGACAACTTCCAAATTGGTCAACCTTAGGCAAAGGGAAATTTGGAAATCTCTATTTGGCCTGAGAGAAATCTCATCCTGGCCCTAAAAGTACTAGTCAAGAGTTGAAAATCAGAATTGAGCATCACCAGAGACAAAATGAAATGCAAACTTGTCTCAGCACCCCAAAGTCCAACAACATGGCTATCTCCATGAAGGAAGTACAGGAACTTTCAAAGCTGCTTGGGAAGAGCTGTTTCTTAGATGACAGAATTGGCAGATGCTGTTAATCACTGCACAAACAGTGGGATATTAAGCAGAGAACTGGCTATCTTAGGTCATCTGGACAGCTGAAACTGCAGATTCGGGGGAGCCAGTACTCACTGTGGTACACATGATCCCCTGCCTCCTCAGGCAATGGAAGGCCAAATGCATAATGAAAAGGGGATCTCTGGAGCCTTCCAAGTTTTTGACTCTGAATTTCTTCTCTCTCCTTCCCTTTGCCCTGCCCTCTTTCCTTTCCTTTCTTTCTTTTTTTTAAGTTGCATTACAGAGGATTGGGGGATTGAACCCAAGGGTACTCTACCACTGAGCTATATCCCCAGCCCTTTTCACGTATTTTTTGAAACAGGGTCTAAGTTGCCAGGCTGGCCTTGAACTAATTACAATCCTCCTGCCTCAGTCTCCCAAGTGTCTGGGATTGCATTTCTTTTCAAGACAAAATCATACCAAAGGATATTTTGAAGTATAGCCATGTGCCACATAATGATGGACTGCACACATGACGGTAGTACCATAAGACTACATCATCTAGGGCTGGGGTTGTGGCTCAGTGGTAGAGCGCTTGCCTAGAACGTGTGAGGCACTGGGTTGGATCATCAGCACCACATAAAAATAAATAAATAAAATAAAGATATTGTGTCCATCTACAACTAAAAAAAATTTTTTTAAAGACTATATCATCTAGTGACATCATGGCCATCTTAATTTGTTAAGTACACTCTGTGATGCTTGCACAATGATAAAAATTGACTAAGCAGGTCTCGGAATGTGCCCCAGTTTTTCAGTGACACATAACTATATTTCAAAGAAACAATCACATGCTCTAACTTTGTAACAGAGGACACCACAATTCTCATTCTACAACAGCTGAAGCACATTCCTTGCCATAGGCCCAACTCCAAAAGAAACAATTGTATAAGCCAGAGTATAACAGATTCTTCAAAACTACCAACTAATCAAGGTTGGGGGGTGGAAGACAAGGCAAAGAAACAGCTGCACACCATCTTAAGATTCTTTATTTGGATGTCTTATTTCTGAGCCAGGCTACTATGTAATTAAGCAGGGAAATACCATCAAAACTTGATCATTTTGACTGATGGCCTTAATCTTCAAAATTAACAAAAATGTTCACTGCTGTTAGTAACCAAGTAGTCTATAACTCCACCTGTTCAGAACCCCATTTCCTGAAACATCAGGCTCTGAACTGAAGAAGTGAATACAACTCTCAAGGGGTCAATGGCTAACCAGAGAACCCATGGGAAGGTGTCCCAAAGGAGGACACCATATATGCAGTCCGGTTGTTGAGAAAGCAGATGATTTCTCCTCATATCACTCTTTTAAAGAACTGTGCAATAATAACTTTCCAAACAACTGGCTGATGCTTTAACACACTGGATTGCTTAAAGCTGTTAGAATATCTAGATCTAAGAAAATCTGGCAATGTTACCTGAAAGAACACCACTTTTTATCTATTCTAAATGTTAAGATAAATATTTAAATGTTAGGGATATTTCTTCAGTGGGGAGAAAGTGTCTGGCAAGCAGAGTTAGTTGAGGGGAAAGATATCAAATGATAGGCAGGTTATGGCTATTCTGACAGCCTTAATAAAAGTACCTTACTTCCTTCCAAATCTAGGACAGGTGTGTTGACAGGCTATTGCAAGACTGTTCAAAACTCCCCTAGTCACATTGCCTAAAGGTAACCCTGGAGATAGCACCTGTCCTTCTGATCTCTCCAAAAGTCTAAATATTTTTCAAGGCCTTTTTCTTCTCTCTCTCAATGAACCAAAGGCATTTAGAGCATTCACTGGTTTCCCAAGATACTGCCATGAAATAGTCCTATCCCTAGCCCAGTAATGGTTCTGTGAAAGCATCATTTATGGTACTGGATTGAATTAGGGAATGAAGAACTCTGGGCCATGTTCCTAACTTTTTCTCTTGTGAGCACTGTTTCTTTCTTCCCTGATTTTTTTCATTTAGAAAACACTTACTTGATACCTAATAAGTGCCAGGGTCAGGACTAGGTGCTGTTTCTATAGGTGCTGTCTCTCTAGAAGCAAAGATAAAGTCCCTCTCACAAAGTTAATATTCTAACTGGGGAGGAAAGTTTTCCAGTTAGAGGGAACATAGACACAAAGGCTCTGAGGTCGCTGTCAAGAGAACTGAAGGCAGGCCTGTGACCAAAAATGAACAGAAAGGAGAATGAACAAAGATTGGAGAGGTGATAGGGCTACACTGCCTGTTATCACTCCAATCAAAGTAAGACGAGAAACCACTGAAGAGTTTTAAGCAGGGGCTAAGCCACTTCCAGGGCCAGACTTAATGAGAACCGAATATATGCAGGACACTGGACAGAGGACTGCCAGATAGTCTCTAGAAAACAGGCCTCAGGCACTAGGGTAAGAAAAGAGACATGTCTTCAGGTCATCATGGGGCCAAATATTAATGATCTGACTAGTCCATAGTACCTCCTTTAGTATAACTCTGGCAATGGAGTCCCTGGACAGTATCATACACATAACACATCTACATATGGACTGGAAGGATTCACACACCTGATAGCTATGTTAAAAAGTTCTTCCTCATGCTGATCCAAAATCTGATTCCTTGTGGCTTTCACTCATCTGCTTCTATATACCCTTCTTGGTTTTCTCCATAGTTATTACCCCCTAAGAATTTCCTTCTCAGGCAGGCCAATGTACTTTCCTTCCTCTACTCATCTAAATTGTCTTTTTTTGACTTTTTATTATGGAAAATTTCAAATGTTCACAGAAGCAGAGAGAATGGTGTAATAAATCTCCATTTACCCATGACCGGCTTCAACAATCAACTTATAACCATTTCTGCTTCTGTGACATTCTGGTTTCCTTCACCTACTTGGTCATTACATTTGTCCTGCAGGTGTGAACTGGCCAGCTCAGAGTACTAGCAGCTCCTTCACCTGAGACCTCACATGTCTACTAAGACAGCCCAATGGTCCCTTTACACATGTCAAGGCCAGACTGCTGCTTTCTAACATGAATTCAATTGACTCTCACCTTCTCAACAAAAGTAGTGCAGTGGGATTTTAGATGCCAGCTCAGGGATTTGTCTGTCTCCAGTGACTTTCGTCTTTCAGACTCAGCCCACTCCTCATGCCATCAGGATCCTTGTGGACCGTGACTCTAATATTTAAGTCCTCTACCCCCACCCTTTCTTTAGAAAAGAGAGAGAAGGAATATGAATACTATAAGAAAGAAATAGAGGAAGAATTTAGGACTGCAAAGAATAGTTAGTTAAACTCCTTATTCTATAGGCAAAGATACTAAGACCTTGGAAGACCCACAGGGTGATGGTACTTAGGCTCAGAGGGACCTGGGCTTCATGTTCACTGCTTTTTCTACCACAGCTACTAGCTCTGAGTCCCCAGCAAGAGGTGCTTCATTATAGCTGGGTGTGGTGGCGCATGCCTGTAATCTCTGCACTTTGGGAGGCTAAGACAGGAGAATCACGAGTTCAAAGCCAGCCTCAGCAACGGCAAGGTGCTAAGCAACTCAGTGAGACCCTGTCTCTACATAAAACACAAAATAGGCCTGGGGATGTGGCTCAGTGACCGAGTAGCCCTGAGTTCAATCCCCAGTACCAAAAAAAAGAGGTGCTTCATGAGAGAAATGCAGGTCATCACTGGCCAGATGAGTGTCTGTGGCCACTGTGAACTAATCTCTAGTCAGCTACCAGCCATTACCCTCTTATAATGGTAGAAACTTAGTAGGTGCTGCTCTGTGCCTGGCACACTGCCCTCAACTGCTTTTCAAGTGTCTCCAGCTTGCATCAATTACATCAACAAACATTTTCTCTGCTTTTACTTAGTCAACTCCTGCAGTACACAGTTCTATATAAATGAACTAGTTAGGAATGTCAAAAATGTTAATAAATAAAAAAGGATTTAATAGTAGAAACGAGACATAGTCTGTTATTCAGAGTCACATAATATCTCATTTAGAGGATGTTAAATTATATATCTTAAAAACTCAGTGCTCCAGAATGCTTTTTACAATTGATTCCATTTGAGAAACAGAATAAAAATGGGCAATAGACACAACTTCACATAATAATCTGGTTAATAGGCAAAAATTATCATGATGTTTTTCAGATATTTCTTTGTGGCTAATTAGCCACATACTGGAGGATGAACCAAAATTCAGATGTGCACAGTCCAGGAAGCCTCCTAACAGAAGGGTGCTCTCAGGGATCTTCCTTCCCTCAGTGAAAGACACGAGCATGGGCCTAGGGTTAAGAGCTTTGCCAGAAAGTACATGCCTGACTTCTTACACAGTCTGCTAGCAGCATCAACTATCAAACCACTTGCTCCTCTTTGCAAGAGGTGTTCCTATAGAAGGTCCCAACAATTTCCGTTTATATTGTTCGACCAACTGGTTGAAGTGGATTTCTGTCTTATTTTCCTTAGCTTTTTTCCTAGGTACCTACAAAGGAAAGGAAAGAAGACACAAGATAATCAGTTTCAAACATTAAATATCACCTTACCCTTAGGTCACCTACAGAGAAAATAAGGAGCTACAGAGATCATATCCCACCAGAAAGAGGAAGACTTTCGGAGAGACCCTTAAAGAGAAAAGCTCAAAGGGAATCATCCCTTGGTCAGAACAACAGCACATGGGAGCAGAGGTCAACTGAAGTGCTGAGTGTCCTGGAGCCTCTCCCACTCTAGCTCCCACTCACTCACTTTAACCTCAACACAGTCCAGAGTGCGGACATTCTTGCTTACTCCTGCCCTCACCAAGAATACCACTTAAGGGATTTCAGAGATAGACCTCTATAATATCATGTGATACAGCCTGAAATTTCTTAAGTAGGATGAGAAATTAATGCTTCCTTTAACCTTAAAAGAAATGGAGTAGGGAAGGTAGAAAAAAGTTTGACCTCAAATGTTCAAGAACACAGGATCATTATTTTCCACTAACAGAACTAGGGCTCCTTAGAAAAATGGCTAATGCCAAGACTGAGAAAAAAGCATATAAGACAGATAAGGTCACGTCAGATGGACTCAGGAGCCAATCTGAAGGGGCTTCTGCAGGCCTATGACAGGATGAGAATAATAATAGCACTGGACTGAAACACATCAAATATATGGAAACCAAGAATTCCAAAATACTAAAAAAATCTTATTGGTCACCATAGGAAATTGGTAGGGCAATAGCTTGTAACTCTGCAAACCAATAGAGAGAGAAAATAAAAATAGGAGCATTTACTCTACCTTTCTCATACAAACAGTATTTGGTGATAACCCAAAAATTCTGTCTACAATTTGCAATGCAAAAGAGTTGAATGGATTAGAAAATCATTTTTTTGCAACCCATAATGAAATAATGGGTCTATATAGCACTCACCAATGGTGGCTAAAAATATAGGTAAAAGGTTGATGGGAGACTTTATAAATCAAGGTACATTTCTCACATTTACTGACCAATCTCCACATCACTAAAATGGGACAACCAAGTATGATGTGCATGATGCAAGGAAGCACACAGTACCACCCATGAAATACATTTGTCAAGAAAACTGAACTTGAGCTCTTTGGTCACGGCAGCAAAAGGGAGACAATGAAGGGAATGTCATCATTTGGAAAGTAATAATGCATACACACTGTGCTGCCACTGGGGCTCTAAGGCCCACTACCTTTAGAAATTAACCTGTGGCAAATGTGGCTACCCTGCCGAGCACACGACAAAGTATAACTAAAGTGCCAACACTAAAAGATGAAACACCACTGGGACTGGTCTAATGAAGCACCTAAAAATCATATACGACAGATTCAGGCATGGATTCCATGAAGGAACAACTCCTAAACCCTAGAGGGCAGCTGTTGCAGCATCCGTTTGGTCTTGAGAGTTTCAATGATTAGCCAACCAATAAATGTTCTGGTCTTTAAAAAAGGAACTGAACTTGAGCCGCTACACCTAACTATCTGTTGAAAGGCAATATGTGTAGTCACAGGGACAAGTTCAATGATACCACAAGGAAGCAGCTAAACACAAATGAATTATATTTTAGGGCAAATAACCTGGATTCTCCAAAAAATTAACAGCATGGAAAAAAGGGACATGGTAAGAAAGAGTGGCTATTACAGGATAAAAAAAGATTGAAGAAATACAAAACCCAAAGGTAACATGAACTTTGTTGGATCCTGACTGAGACTATCCAAGCATAAAAAAAATTTTTGACACAATTAGGGAAATTTTAGTATGGGCTATGCATTAAATGATACTAAGAGGTTCTTGTTAATTTCAGCAGATGTGACAGTGCTGCACAACTGCTCCAGAATACATTTGCTCAACTAACCCACATATGAGAGTGCTGCCAGCCGGGGAGCCTCTCCATACCAAGGTGTGTGCCCTGCAGAACTCACCTGCTTAGAAGACAACTGCTTTTCCTCTTGCTTCCACTGGTTTTTCTGAGACTTTGGCTTCTTGAGAGGAAGGGACTTCACTTTACCTTTGTCCCGCAACCTGAAATAAGATAGCCAAATGTCACCCCAAGTCCTTCCTCTAATTGGCACTCCTGGGCTGAGTCTCAGAGATAAATTCCTTTTTTATATGGACTCTTTCTAGGCCCAGGACAAGTTAAGTCACTCTAAAATGGGATACTGGAACAGATGATCTTAAGGCTCAACATTTGTGTACTTACTGGGTTTTTATTGTTGCTGTTTAAATCATGGGAATGACAGAGACCTTCAATTACTTACCAAATATTTTATAAAGATCTATATTTACACATAGCACTAATTTAGCACCCTAAACAGAAGTTACAGGTGAGCTTCAAGCATGTGGCTTCAGCTGACAGAGCTGGCCATCTGGACAGGAGGAAGCTCTTCAAAAGAGAAAAATGGCACAAAAGCCTGCCCTGGAAGGCTCCTCTGAGGCTCCCTCTGCCATCTGATCCAAGGGTAACATCTCTTCTGGTGTAGAAAGACTTATGTGTGAATCCCATGTGGAACCAGCACAGCAGTAAGAATTTCTTTCATCCAAACAAATGCTACAAAGGGGAAAAGAGCTACACAAAAACAAATGTGCCCAAAGCTGCCCTGTTCCATGCCAACCTCCTGCATCTCACCTAATTTTGGGGCCTCGGTGTGAGGGGAGCACCAGGACCTTTCTTCTCTTCTTTCCATCAGGCAGCTCCACCTGCTCCACTTCAGCCTTGGTCTGGAACCCTGTCCACGAGGTAGAGCCTGACTTTCCTTTCTGTGCTGGGGGTTTCTTGCTTTGTTCCTGTGTGTGAGTCTGAGCTGCCTTCTGTTGCTTGTCTTTACCAGGCTCTTTTCGCTCCTTTTGGGGCTTACCAGTTGCAGGCTTCAAACTCATTTTTTGCTGCATAAAACAAGAAATTGCCATCTGGTTTCTGGATGAGGTTTGTTTGCTGGAAATACTCAGCAGAAGTGGAGCTTTATGTGAGTTTCGTGGAAGAAGGGGAATTTTCCCCTACACAGTTGGAGACTACAGAAAAGTGAGTACAAAGCAGTTCACAAGCCCTGCTATAGTAACAGATAGTTACTGGGTGGGGGACACAAAATAACCATTACCCTTCCCATAACAAAAATAGGCATAGAGTAACTTGCCCAAGAATCAAAAGCCAGTGATAAGGGACAAGTACAAAAGGGGTAACACTCACAGAAGACAAATACTAGGAAAAGAAAGAAAGCAACAGAAGAAATATTTACAGTAGTAGAGGCTAATAAGAATTTCAAAGAATTAATGACAGACCCCAAACCACAGATATAGAAGCTGAGAAAAAAACAAAAAGGTAAATACTCCCAAATCCACACCTATGCATATCATAGTCAAATTGTAAAAAATCGAAGATAAGATCCTGAAAGAAGTCAGAGGGGGGGAAATCTTATATGTAGAGGAACAAGGGTAAGATTACACTGAATTTCTCTCCAGAAATCATGTAAGCATGAGAAGAGTAAAGTAGGATATTTTAAATTCTAAAGGAAAATAATACCAACATAGAACTATGTATCCAACAAAATGATTTTTAAAAGTGAAGAGAAATAAAGACTTTCTCAGACAAACAAAAACTCAGGAAATTTGTTACCAGGAGACCTACATTGTAAGAAATGCTAATCAAATTTCTGCAGTGAGAACACAGGTCAGGAACTCAGATCTACATAAAGGAAGAACATTAGAGAAAGCATAAAGGAAGTAAAGAAAGAGGCTATGGATTCAAAGGAAGACATAAGGGTTAATACAGATTTATTTGTAATTAAGTCAAAGAAAAAGAAGATTCAAGAGAAATTAATGTAACAACAGGAGTTTGCTATTATGCTCTTTTACCTTAAAAGATCCAGATAGGTACACTGTTACAACCAACACTGATTACATGCCAGTCTATTTCGAAATAGTGAGGCTACAGATAGAATAAAGTATCTACATGAGATTAGAGACACATACACAAATAAAGCAAAGCAAAAAAAACAAAACCATTTAAGAAAGTTCATCAGAGTCCAAGTAATGAGGGTTTATATTAGAGGTAGGAGAACACTACTTATTTGATCTGAATATGGAAATAAGAAGTATCTGTTTTGAGTTAGGGTTGAAAGGGAAATTTTTATACAGAAAGAGCAGTATGAACATTAAGTGTAGGCAAAGAATAATGTGAACAAACAAAGCCAGTAACTTCAGAGTCACTTCTCAAGCAATGGCTAAAGGCAGCTGACAATTCTACCATAACAAAGTTAACCTAAACAATAACCAGATCCCAAGTTCTCCAACCCACAGTCATTGTCTTAACCACTGAAATTGCTCATCAGTCATGCTCTTGGTACAACCACAAAGTATATGAATGTTCACTATATTTACAAACTAGGGTATGATATTGACAAGAGCTAAAAGAGTTATGGAATCCAGAATAATCTGGCCCTCTATGTCCTGGGAGAAGAGGGGCAAGAGAATAACAATACAGTAAGGTAGACAATGACATGTTATCATCTCATTTAATCCTCACAGCCAAGTGAGGCAGATGTTAACCTCAGATTCTGAGGGATAATATTACCAAGGAATATACAGCAAGAAAGGGGCAACATTAAAGTTTGAACACAAGTGTGCCTGTTTCCAAAGTCTCTGATCTTGCATCTACCATGCTAGATTAAAAACAATTCTAAAACCATCAGGCATCATTTCTGGAGCTATCTAAGAAAAAAGAATTCTGGAAGGGACAGCTGAAACCTCTATTAGTATAAAATCCTAACAACATCCATTAGTTTTGACATGTCCCACACAACCCTATACATAAACTACTGACTGCTCCTTCCACCCTTCTCCTGTGGAGCTATCATAAGACAGGCCAACAGAGAAGAAAATGGCCTGAAGAGCCTTAGGGAACTGAAAGTAAAGGGTGAATAACCTTAATTAGGCTGAGAACTGCTCTAAGGGAACAGAAGCACAAACTGAACAAAATTAAAGTTTAAATAACTATGTCCTTAAAAAAAATTTAAATAAATTTTTACCAGACTGCGCTGGATCCTTAGTTCTTTCATTTTAAGTTTCCTTCGATCTTCCAAAGAGAACTCCACTATTGGTCTCTATGTCAGAGGGAGACAGAACGACATTCATTAGACTTTTTTGGTTTTGAGTGCTGGGATTGAACCCAGTGCAAAGTTAGACTTTGATCTGTGAGTGGAATTACCCATCCCCACAAACCAGAGGTTACTCCTCACTTCCTCTACTTAAAGGTAAGGGGCCAGTTCTCCAAGTAGTCTATCCAGTTTATTTTTTTTTTTTTTTTTTTTTTTTTTTTTTTGGCACCAGGGACTGAACTCAGGGGCCCTCAACCACTGAGCCACATCCCCAGCCCTATTTTGTGTTTTATGTAGAGACAGGGTCTCACTGAGTCACTTAGCACCTCGCTGTTGCTGAGGCTGGCTTTGAACTCGCGATCCTCCTGTCTCAGCCTCCCTAAGTGCTGGGATTACAGGCGTGAGCCACCGCGCCCGGCTTAGTCTATCCAGTTTAGAGCTCCTCATAATCATTTTACTACCTGGAATCACCACTCATACCTCCTCCTCCACCCCATCTACTAGCTATTCTTTTCCACAGGTGGCCCTGAGGAAACGAGTCTCCCTGGAGGATGATGAGGCTTACCTTCTGAGTACCAAAGATTTCTGGATTGTTGTTGATGTGGCGGAGGGCTCTCAGGGCATGCTCATGCTCCTGGAACTCTGCAAAGGCATAGCCCAGGGACTGGCCCTTTGTTTTTCCATGGACTCCTTTAAGGTCTCGCATCACCCTACACTATGAGTTGAATGAGAAAAAGCAGCAGTAATTACTTAATGATAATCCTTGCCTGACACGAACTTTAACAGATTCAACTAAAAATGAGCTTACAGGCTGGGAGTATGAATCAGTACAGTGCTTATATAGCATGAAGGCCCTGAGTTCAATTCCCAGTAACATACACAAAAAAAGAAGAAAATCAGTTTATGGGAAGAGAATCTTCATTTATGCTACCATCATAAAAAACATACTGAAATAATACTTCTGAGGGTCCATCTAATTAGAATACACCCACTGCGAGCACCAACAGATTATTTTCTTGTTTTCTAAGAGTTTACAGACATCAACACAGACCCACAAATAAGCACATAAATACTATAAAATTTGCTAAGGAAAATTTATAGTAGCTAACTATTCACAATATACACAAGCTGAGAGGCATATGGCCCTCTACACTGTATAATAATTTATCACTGTGAATGGGAAACTGTCCATAGATCCCATCACTAAAGAAAGGCTCCAGAGCTGGGCGCGGTGGCTCAAGCCTATAATCCCAGCCCTTAGGGAGGCTAAGACAGGAGAATCACAAGTTCAAAGCCAGCCTCAGCAACAGCGAGGTGCTAATCAACTGAGACCCTGTCTCTACATAAAACACAAAATAGGGCTGGGAATGTAGCTCACTGGTCCAGTACCCCTGAGTTCAATCCCCAGTACCAAAAAAAAAAAAAAAAAAAAAGAAAGGCTCCAGAAGCCGGGCACAATGGCTCAAGCCTATAATCCCAGCACTTAGGGAGGCTGAGACAGGAGAATCGCGAGTTCAAAGCCAGCCTCAGCAATGGCGAGGTACTAAGCAACTCAGTGAGACCCTGTCTCTACATAAAACACAAAATAGGGCTGGGATGTAGCTCACTGGTCCAGTACCCCTGAGTTCAATCCCCAGTACCAAAAAAAAAAAAGAAAGAGGGGCTGGGGTTGTAGCTCAGTGGTAGAGCCCTTGCCTCACATATGTGAGACACTAGGTTCAATCCTCAGCACCACATAAAAATAAAGGTATTGTGTCCATCTACAACTAAAAAACAAACACAAAAACAAAAATCCCTTCAATAAAAGGAATTTATTGAAGGAAAGAGGGAAGGCCTGGTGGCTTTGGGTGAAAGACATTTTGGTATGAGAAAGCCTTCCCAACTTCTAGCCTCACAAATACAGAAATAAGTTTCAGCTCTCTACTTGGAGTCAGATCCTCTCTGGCATGATTTTTCCCTAAATTCTTAAGCAAGATGTGGTAGGCACTGGAGCACTGAAGTACGGTGCTGTCATTCCCTTGTAATGGAGAAGCCTAAGTATTGGGGACACATGGATTCTTTTTTTTTTTTAGTTGTTGATGGATCTTTTTATTTTATTCATTTATTATTTATATGTGGTGCTGAGGATCGAACCCAGTGCCTCACACATGCTAGGCAAGCGCTCTACCACTGAGCTCCAGCTCCAGCCCCAGGGACACATGGATTCTATATTTGATTTATGTCCAGTATCCACTCTGTACCTAGACACTACTGTGTGCACCAGAAGGGAATCAAGAGAAGCATACAATGAGTTCCTGTCCTCAAGATGCTTACTGTCTTACTGAGACACCATACTTATATAAACCAAAGAATTAAGAGAAAAATTCAATATAATGCACACATTATAGAAAACAGAGATTTCTCTTGAAGTTCTCACAGGTTTTAAATATATAGACACTAAGTACTGTGGAAGTTGATGTGAGGTTACTGGCATGGACCCCTAAGCCAGTAACACTTTCAGCAGTTTTACTAGGAATGTTGGTGAGATGTATGCTGATATGTTCACATTTTCTCATGTCATTTCCCAATACTAATACATACATTGTAAAGAGGCTTTCAGTGATTAGAAAAACAGTTTATGGTGATAAAACAGAGCAAAGTAGACCTCAAATATTGGCCATGGTACTTTTTAAATAAATACTAATGAAAAATTATTATATGCTATACCAAGGATTGGGGATAATAACAGTAGCCCTTGAAGAGTTCAGTCTGGTTTTTCAGGCCAGTGTTAACAGTAAGTCCTATGAAAGAGACACAGAGGAGAGGATTCAGCACTCATGTGGAGTTGAACCAAGACCTAGTGTGAACTGTTGAAGACATGCATGGTCCCCTGTGCTCACCATGGGGTGCTGGGGACTCTTACCATTGAATAAGACCCTAACTGGTAATAAAATGCTCTTCTAAAGAGCAAAGCACACAAAATTATTTTCTCTGCAAGAAAACTCACATTACAGCACCCAATATCATGCTGAGCACATAACAAGCATTTAATAAATGCTTGCTAAATTAATTCACAAGGACAGAGACTTCCTCACATTCTGCTATAATTTGGTCAGATGTGAAAGACAGTTCTCAGAAGACAAACAAAACAAAACGACTGCTGAATCCAGTCTTGCATGCTGACAATGTGTCCAAAAGAAAATCTGTTGATATGCCAGCATCCTAGTCAGAAATAGTCAATAAACCTAGGATGAGAATGGAAGTTCTGAATGCATGGGGCAACTCTCACCTCCTTGATGCGCACTCCCTTCTCCCGTCTAGTAGCATTCAGCAGCAGCTTCCTGAGCCATTTGTCATCCACAGCCTTTGGGAGATTATGCAGGCAAAGCCTGGTCCGGGAAACAAAGATATTCTGGTCCTTGAGTTTCTGATGCTTCAGTAGCTCGAACTAAAAAATTACAAATTGTTAACAGTAGTACCCACCCTTTAAAAAGGCAGGCGTAAATTCTATAGATGGAAAGAACCACAATCCTCATCCCACAATCACATATAGAAAAAGGAAGAAAACTGACAACCTGCAGCTTTATAATGCCCAGCACAAGAAAAGAAAGGTTTAAGGAGGCTAGACAATAAATAGGTAGTGGTAAGATCATGGGCTCTAGAGTCAGATCTAGAAAGCTAGAAACTAGAAAGCTGTCCAACTGCAGAAAACACATGAAACTTTCAAGACTCAATTTTTCATTCACAAAATGGAACTGCAGATAAAATATAGTATGAATCTCTCAGCACTAACATGAGACCAAAATTACATTACTTATACACACACACACACACACACACACACACACACACACAAATGCCTGGTTCAAAATGTTGCCCAGAGCAAAAAGGATAAATATTGTGGCTAATGTCTATGCCCAGTACTCATCTACCCACTAACTCAAACTAATTATCCAGTGCTTCCTTCCAAAAAGAAATGGGACTTACTTAAAGCATAGAATGGTGTCTTGTCTCAACTCTGCCACCCTGAGGCAAAGACATATCCTTGATCACAAAAGCAAATTCTGCTCTTACAGCAATTCCCTCAACTACACTGCCAGGAACAGCAGTTCCCTGGGTGACTTGTCTATGAAACAAAATGAAGGATGACATTTTCCTGCTAATTTGTTTTTTTAAACTAGGTTAGTAGGAAAAAAAATCTCTCAGTTAATTTTTTTTCTTTTATCAAGTCTTCTCAGTCCCATTGCTTCTTGTTTGGTAAAGGTACATACAGACTGCAAAATAAACAAATACTCTGAAAATGAATATTAAACAGACATCTGAAGAGTCTATAACGTCTAAGTTCAACAGACTATTTTTCTCCCAGGAAAAGCTGTGCCTGCTGTGAATTTATAATGACTACATATAATCCAGTGAACTTTTCACTGGGTGTAGAGCTAACTTTTAAAATTAGCTCTAAATTTAAAATGTCATTATTGCATTATAATCAGAAAAGGGTATACCATGTTCCCCCATATTCCAAGATTTCTTGATGTTCACTACCAAAAAAACTGAACACTAGTATAGAACCTGTGCACACTGAAAAAAAGAAACAATTCTTCTGGTTGTTATTACATCCTTACCTCTGTTCACTATCTCCTGAACTTAAAGGTTTCATAGCTAATTCTGTTAATGGTTATTTTTTCGGGGAGGGGGGTTAGTTACGGGAGATTGAACCTAGGGGCTTTTAACCACTGAGCCACATCCCCATCCCTTTCTATTTTTTATATTGAGATAGAATCTTGCTATATTGCTGAAGCTGGCCTTGAACTTGTGATCCTCCTTTCTCAGCCCCAAGTTGCTGGAATGACAGGCATGTACCATCACACCCAGCTATCAGTTAATAGTAGAAAATCCTATAATATGAATTTTTCCTACAATTTTAAAAACTAGAGTTATCAACCCCTCCCCACTAACATCTTAGCTGCTCCTTCCAAAACCCACATCTCCTTCCTATCTTAATACTCTAACCCATACAGCTCTTCCTTTCTGATGCTATTCTACAATTATACACAGCCCTAGCCTCTACATGTCTACTGCATCATCCAGAAGTGTGCTTCTCAGTGGATGTTTACTGATGAGAAACCAGGAAAACAAAAATAATCCAGTTATTACAATGGCATATAATTCTGTATCCAATAATTGTTTTTGACTAAATTTAAGCCATGGAACCTTATAAGTAGGCTGGTGCCTAATCTACTTACCCGTTCTCGTTTGGCCATATCAGCAGCACTCACACCCTCGGCAGCCTTCGTCCCAGCACGGATCACTGCAGAAAGAGGAAAAAAGGCCAACACATCACCAAGGGAATTTTCACTGAGCAACAGGAGGAATGTAATTTGAATGATGCAAACTCTGTACAGGGCCCAGAGGACTGTGTTGGCTAGAACATGTTATCATTTGGTTAGGTCCAAAAATAGGCTACAGGGCTAAGTTCTGGACTTAGAGCTGCTCTTAAGGACTAAAACTCTCAATATTTTGTGATTTTGTTCTTTTCCTTTTCTCCCTTCAAAGAAGTTTCACATATATTCACAATACTACCTGAAAAAACCTGGAGGAAGTTCTGAATATAAGTAATACAATGTAAGTGTTAGGAATGCAAAATGTTCCACCTAAAACCTGCCCCTTAAACTTATCTATACTTAGGCGCCATCACTCAGCAGTGAGATAAGCCAGTCTAGAGAACATACCCATTGTTACATAGGCCTAGGATCAAAGGATGAGAGCCTAACATTACTAGTTGGGACTATGCAGGAGGCAGGCTGATAAATACTGTGTGACCTAGAAAAATGGGATTTTTTTAACTTAATGCTAATTTCTGGTTACCTTCCTGACATTAAAGGAAAGGTACTGGGTGCCCACTTTAAATCCATGAATAATCCAAAAGAGCAATTAGTCATAATTTTCAACGCCTTCAGAACACATCTTGTTAAAAATGATGACAAGGGGTTAGGGACATAGCTCAGTGGCACAGTGCTTGCCTAGCACATGTAAGGCCCTGGGTTCAATCCTAGCATCTAAAAAAACAAACAAAAAATGATGTCAGGAAGCAAAGGGGCTGGGGTTATGGTGCAATGATAGCGTGCTCACCTAGCACAAGTGAGGCTCTGGGTTCGATCCTCAGCACCACATAAAAATAAAATAAAGATACTTAAAAAAAAAAAGCAAAGACAGTTTAAGTTTTTCCTCCCTCTTTGCCTTGTCAATCCTCCTTCAAAAAAGTCTAAAGGCAACCAGGCAGAAAAGAGAATGGGATCAGTTAATTCACAAAATGGGTGAAGTTTTTCTAACAGAAAACCACATCTAGTAAGGTGAAATGACAATATGATACTATTAAAATGGATTTTTTTTTAATGTGCCCCAAAATACAACTGTTGTATCACTGTGATGGCATGGAGCCAGCTACTCAGAAGCCTGGTTCATATCTCCTTTCCACTACTCACAGCCTTCTCGGGCCAGGTAGAGGTTCCGGGTTCCAGTTGGCTTCTTCACCTTCTTTGTCTGAAGCTTTGCAGCCTCATCACGGGTCACAGCCAAGTCAACCTTGAGCTGTCGGCCATCTAGTTTAAGGCCACCACCCTGCAACAGATTGCAACGCTCTCTTTACATACACAACAAGCAGAAATTGAGCACTTGACAAGGAACACCAAGGAAGGGAACCAGCAAACCCCAATTATATTGTGGAAGCCAAGTCCCAGGATATTTCACCCCAGGTGTCTACAAATGGATCCTTGACCCTCTCAATATTTAATGTAGCTATATAAAAGGTCATGTGTGTACTGAGGGCAGTCAACAGTAATGCATTTACTTTAGGGGAGTTGATTAATTCCAAAGTAAGCCAAAATAGAGTAAAATGATCTGTGATCAGGTAAATTTTTAGTGTTCTGAAGTTAGTAAAACAGTAGTAACTAGAAAATTTAAGGGATAATGACAATAACTTATCTCAAAACAATACATATTTGGTTACATAACACAGAAAGATTCTCAATCATCCACACACTTTCTCAAACATGTATTCCACTTCATAGATTGTCTTAGTACCTTCATGTCACAGTCTTTCATGTCATCAGCCTAGGATAGAGGCCACACAGACAGCAACTGATAAACATCATAGAAATTATTATACCCGTTTCCTCACCTAAGAAATATGGATAAGGGTGGGATTGTAGCTCAATGGTAGAGCACTTGCCTCGCATACGTGAGGCACTGGGTTCGATCCTCAACATCACATAAAAATAAATAAAGATATTGTGTCCATCTACAACTAAAAAAATATTTAAAAAAAGAAAAACGAATAATAATTCTATTTATCTCATGAGGCTAATACAATGATTAAATAAGGTAATGCATGTAAAGTTCAGTGCCTAACACATCAAGTGCTCAACAAGTGCTAGCTTTATTATCATTATCATCATCGTTAACAAAAATAATGAAACTGTGTAAACACCAGAGCTTGCCCCTAGGAGTCACTATCTCCTACATTACAGGGTAAAAGAAAAGCCTTCCTTACCTCAGTCTCTGGAGAAGCAGCTACAAGGCATTTCTGAGCTGCTTCTTGGGTCATAAACTGAGCAAATGCACAACCTACACAAAGACACAAAATTAAGTAAGATCCCAAATTTCCATGGCCCACCAGTAACCAAAGACAATACTGAAAATGGCCACAACCTGACACAGAAAGGGAGAAAGAAATAGCATCTATTTATTAAGTACCAAAACATTGATACTAAGTCAGTGAAGGTCAAAATCAAATACAAGAGAGCACATATATTCTCAATGAAATTTTATTACTTCCTTCATCTTCTTTAATGTATCTTAGAACTTTAGGCTCAACACTTTTCTCCTTAATAATATCCACATAAAATGGCAGAGAAATTCCAGGTAAACACTTAACTCAGCAGACTTACTGAGTGCCTAGTAGAGGACTAAAAGATGAAGCAGGAACCACTTAACCCTGAAACTAATTACACCTCACTATCTTAGTTATTTGAGAGGTATCATATCTACCTCCTGGAGTAAAAGAGGCCTCCAACATGAATATCCCAAGAAACCAGAGCCCTAAGCTCAATTCTTGGCTATGCTCTAGAATCTCCATAAAGTATGCCTTTCATTGGTTAGATAAAGGGCCATCAGCCCAAATTTCTACTATTGACATAAAGCAGCTTTTTATAAGCAAAGAAAAAAAAGAAACACAGCCTTCATATTTTTTTTAATTTTTTTAGTTGTAGGTGGACACAATACCTTTATTTTACTTATTTATCTTTATGTGGTGCTGAGAATCAAACCCAGGGCTTCATACATGCAAGGCAAGTGTTCTATCACTGAGCCACAACCCCAGCCCAGCTTTCATATTTTGTTAGCACTTTTTAAAACTGTAAATATTCTCCATGTATGAAAACACTACCATATTTTCTACATACATAGAGCCACTGGAGCATTATCTTCTGCCTGCGATAGAATAAATGGCAGCAGACTAACTGAAAGGACACAACTGGCAAGCCAACCCAAGGGTCACCATTCAGTGAGGCTTTCTCTGCCTCCTACAGACAAAGCTGATTGCTCCTACTTCTGTGTCCCCATCCCCTCCTGTCCTCCACTCACATCTCTCTTACAGCATTGGTCAGGTGGCATCTTCCCAAACACAATGAACATCTTAGGACCAAGAACCACTACCATAGTGTACAGCATTAATAAATACCCAACAAAGAAACAAATACAGTTGGACTTCTATATCATGAGTTCCACATCAGTGGAGTCAACTGACCAAGAAACAAAAATATTTGGGGGAACAATGTCTATACTGAACAGACTTTTTTGCTTGTTGTTCTCTAAATTATACAGTTTAATAACTATTCACATTGTATTAGGTATTATAAGTAAACTACAGATCATTTATGATATACAGAGGATGCAAATACTGTAATATACAGATTATATGCAAAGACTATACATTTTTTATAAAAAACTTAAGTACCCACAGATTCTGGTTTATGCCATAGTCCTGAAACTAATCCCCCAGAGGTACTTTAGAACAAATGTAATGAAAGAAATATGGGGGGAAAGATTTCTTACAGGCATATTGACCTAATCATCCAATATAGGGTACTTTTCTGTCTCTCTCAATTAAGCACTGGGCCACATCCCCAGCTCCCTGCCCCCGCTCCTTTTTTTTTTAATTTTGAGACAAGGTCTCGTTAAGTTGCTCAAGGTCTTGCTAAGTTGCTGAGGCTGGCTTTGAACTCGCAATCCTCCTGCCTCAGCTTCCCAAGTCACTGGGATGATAGACATGCACCACTGTACCTGGTAGTTCTTCTTTTTTTAAAAAAAAAATTTTTGTAATCACAGATGGACAGAATGCCTTTATTTTTTTATTTCTATGTGGTGCTAAGGATCAAAGCCAGTGCTTTACAAGCAAGCATTATGCTACTGAGCTACTGCCCCACCTGGTACTTTTCTCTTAATAAGGATTCTGTCAGTACAGGAAATGTCCAGGGTCAGTACTGGGTTCAGTCTTAACATTTCCCTAAAAGTCTACAGACAATATTTAGCTCTTCTAGGCAATGAAATGGCATGTTGAGAGGGATACACTGTTGGAGGAGCACAGGTTGTCTGAGTAGGCAGAAAGAGTATCAGAAAAATTTAATATGAAATAGGAAAACACAATATATTAAGAAAAAAAATTAAGGGGCTGGGGCTGTGGCTCAGTAGTAGATCGCTTTCCTTGCAGATGTGAGGCACTGGGTTCGATCCTCAGCACCACATAAAAATAAAATAAAGATATTCTGTCCATCTACAACTAAAAAATAAATATAAAAAAAATAGATATTGTGTTTATCTACAACTAAAACAATATTTAAAAAAAAGAAAAAAATTAAAATTATGCTTTTAAGATCATTAACTCTGTTAACATTAATAATCCAAAAGACATATAGTAAATCAATTGTAAACTACATTCTGAAAATATCAACCAATATAGCAGTGCACTCAAGAAGGGATAAAAGATATTGGATATCATAAAAGTAAAGCAATATCACATCTGTACTTGGAACATTCTAAGTAATTCTAGCTGCCCATTTTTAGAAAAACATACCGGAAATGAAGAAGGTCCAAGAAGTATAACTGAAGTATCTAAGTGGTTGCTCTAGTTGAACCCATTCATTTTATAGATAAAAAACTAAAGCCCACAGTGGTTAAATGATTTGCCCCAAATCACCCAGATTGGGCTGGGGGGTAGGGATCACCCAGCTGGTCTGTGGCATAGCTGGGATTACATTCCTAATCTCCAGGAAGCTGTTTAGTTCTGTCTTGTTTACATTTCTTCAGCTGAGTAAAAATAAAAAATGATCACCTTATTAATTTGGAAAATAAGGTTTAGACTGGGTAAAATAAGGTTTCATCCTTCCTTTTTTTTAAGTTGTCAATGGACCTTTATTTTATTTATTTATATGTGGTGCTGAGAATTGAACCCAGTGACCCATACATGCTAGGCAAGCGCTCTACCACTGAGCCACAACCCCAGTCCCAAGACTGGGTATTCTTAATCCATGATAATTTCTACAGAGACCACACCCCTCAGAAGTAAAGTATTTTTGGCAGGGGAAAAGAGTTTCTAGCTTTTGCTAGATCTCAAAAGAATCAAGAATCAGAATAAATTAAGAATTCAGTGCTTTAGAAGAATGAATGCAATCCATGAAGTCAAAGATCAGAATGGGTTGAAAATGCTTACCTAACAGCAGTGTACTAGAATAAGAAGTGGTCAACCCTTGGAGCACAAAATAATTTCAGGGAGAAAAAAAAACCTCAGGCAGCACTCCTGCTATATAGTTTTCTTTCTGATTGTTGCCATGCAACAGAGTTTCTCTGTTAGCTGCCATTTCTAACAAAAGGAGGGTGAGCTGTACTTTCAAGTAATGTGGAATGATAAATACCCATGAGATGTTATCATATTTGAAATGCAAAGGAGAACAACAAATGGAATTCATTACCCTAAAGTAAATAAGCAAGGGCTTTAAAAGCTTGTATAAAATTATGGCTGGTAGCACCATTAAAGATACTGTTGACATCATGGAAGATAACTTCAGAACATCCTTGGGCTTAAGGAAGCCGGGCCGGGATAGACTGAATGGCACACATTATGCCTTCATGTGACTTAGTCAACATCCATAGCAATGGTAGCAACCCTTTTAGGGCGTGGCCAGTGGTGGCAAATACCTTTAGAATGCTCTGTGTCTGGATGCAAGACAATGCGGACATATTTAAGATCTCCAAATTGCTGGAGGAGCTCTCCAAGTTCTTCTTCCTCTGAGTCAAAGGATAGGTTTCTATGGAAGACAACAAGAAGGTCACAAAAAAGGTCAATTACAAAGTGAGATCTTGTTTTCCACTACAAAGTAAATAAATTAGACATTTACAGGGGAAGAGGGAGAGGGAAGAGAGAGAGGGAAGGGGGAGAGGGAAGGGGGGGAGGGAGGGAGGAGCAGAGAGAGGAACATGGCCTGAGCCCTTGCCTCTAGTGCATCTCTGACAGTTTCCTCACTTGTGCGAATGAGAAGCTCCAAGAACTACTTTAGTCCATGGAAAAAAATGAACACAATTGCTCATGACCATCCTTCCTTGTTTAGAAATAACACCAGTGCAGCCAGGCATGGTGGTGCATGCCTATAATCCCAGCAGCTCAGAGGCTAAGGCACGAGTATTGAGAGTTCAAAGTAGCTTCAGCAAAAGCGAGGTGCTAAGCAACTCAGTGAGACCCTGTCTCTAAATAAAAAATAGGGCTGGAGATGTGGCTCAGCAGTCAAGTGCCCGAGCTTAATCCCCAATACCTGCCACCTCCCCCCCAAAAAAGATAAGAGATAGCACCAATACAGAAGGGTGGCCTCCAATAACCAGGCTTCTGCAATATGACTCTGCTCCCTTGGTCCCAAGGGACTTTCTTACATCAATCAGATTCTCTAGTGCAGTTTGAAACTTTAGACACATACAAAGACTTGAATTCAATTCAAAATAGCAGTACCCCACCCAAGGAAGATTTCCACGGTACTATAAATCTTCTACAAGGTGACCTAGGTGGTAGTTACATGAATATATGCACGTGAAAATTTTCATTGAGATGTACACTTAAGAGTAATGTACTTCTCAGAACACATGTTATACCTATTTTTTAAAAAGGCAGTGTTGCTAGAGAAAAGACCCAAAGACTACAGCAGCAAGGTCCCAGGACTACTCAGATTCTCATTCCCTTCTTGAGGTCCACTCTTTGACAACTTTGATTCTATAAGCCACCCCTGTGTTTATCCCACAAACTCTCTTATTCATTTAAGATGGCCAAAATGAGTTTCTTTTACTATAACAAAAAGGCTCACAGCAGTCTAGTGAGAAAAATCATCTTTTCTGGCCCTCTCATCCCCAGATTAGACATTTTTTTCTTCTGTGTTACTATGAAACCTTGGTTTCTGTTAAAATTTTACAGAAGTCAGAAAATCCTTCAAAATAACACAAACACAAACATAACAAAGTATATTAGCTAAGTGCAAAAAATAATAATAATTACATGTTCAGCACCTCTAACCCAAAGACCAATTAACTTTCTGGGCAGTGACATAATGCTCAAAAAGTTCTGGACTCTAGATTTTGGATTAGAGAAAG
Source organism: Xerus rutilus (assembly GCA_028644305.1). NCBI lineage: Eukaryota > Metazoa > Chordata > Mammalia > Rodentia > Sciuridae > Xerus > Xerus rutilus. Next base: position 22,862,532 of record CM053407.1, on the reverse strand, counting down.
ACACTAAACTGGTAAAATGTATGCAAACATTCCAAAATCTGAAAAACTAAAATTTTTTTTAACATTTCTGGTTCCATGCATTTCAAATGAGGAATATACAACCTGTACTTACATCTTCTGATGGAATTACAAATGTTAGATGATTCTGTTCTCCTACACTTTGATGTAGTATAAAGATTCCTCATTTTTCCAGCTATGTACATCCTTCCAGGGTTAAGAAAAACAGTTCCTTGTGATAGCTACAATTTTATTTCTCTTATACTCAATAAATAACCCCATAACTAATTCTAGTTCATAGAAAATCCAAATAGAAGTTTTCTAAGATATATAGAAGATATATCCATATTATTTCTTCTAATTTACTTCATCATGTGCACCCCACCCCTTTTATATCCTCTTCCACTCCTTTATTTCCCTAAGTTCTTTTTTTTTTAATATTTTTTTAGTTGTTGATGGACCTTTATTTATTTATATGTGGTGCTGAGAATCAAACCCAGTGTCTCACGCTTGCTAGGCAAGCGCTCTACCACCAAGCCACAACCCCAGCCCTTCCCTAAAGTCTTTATTAACTAAAACACATAAAGAAAAATAATAGAATCCCTGGTATCAAGGTCACAGGCTTCTGAATATAACTTTTCTTCCTTTCTGTAATACAAAATTATTTACATGGAAGTTCCAAATTTTGCAGTTTGAAAAAACAGAAGAACTATGGAAAGATATAATAGTAACATAAGTTACTATTAAGTGAGAAATGGGCATAGCCTGTTTTGGCCAAACTCTTCTTTGTAAAATGTTTATGTGGGCATGTGTGGGGATGATTTCTGAGTAGCAATTAAGGTTTAATTTTTTTTTATCTGCTCATGTATTTCCCAAATGTTCTACAATGAACATATAAGTTACCTATATAACAAAAACAATTTTAAAAGACTATACAGGAGGATAAAATATATACTTCTAAAAGCAGACCCAAATGAGCCTAGTGCACTGGAACTTAGGAAAGGACAAGCTATGCTTGAGGTGAACTGAGGACACCCTGACCTACAAACATGTCAATCTATTGTTGGTAGGGCTGAAATAGCAACAGCAAACATGCAATAAAACCCATCTCTGGGTTTAAAACCCTCACCAACCCTACCACCATCATGTTTTCCTGAAACAGATAGCATGTCTTACTTATTCTGGACACTGCTTTAAAAGGTAAGGTAGTATGGAGAGAAAAATCATTTGTGACAAGTGGTGTCACCCCAGTACTCCCTCTAAAACTAAGGCCAAAACCAAGATGTTCCTATAGTTAAAATGCTGATTTGTTCCAAATAATGCCACTCAAATTACAAAGAATGAAATCTAAAGAGGACAAAATATCAGGACCCCTGCTACTCCTTATTTTCTGCTTTACAGTTCGGATTTCCTATATTTCCCATTGTTTGGTACATTCCCAGGATCAGATGTGACATGCTAATGGTCTTCCAGCATCTAACTTTCTGGATTGTTGACATCAATACTGCCAAAAGGAAGCAAGCACCAGAGGGAGCAGGATGGGAGAAGAAGACAGGATGGAGGAGAAAGAAAGAAGAGAGGAAAAAAGAAGAAGGGAGAGGGGGAAAGGTGGGTTAAAAAGGAAAAGAAAGAGGGAAAGAAAAAAGAAGAGAGGAGAAATGTCAAGGCAATGAAAACAGCAAATCTCTAGGTAGAAGGCATACCTGATAAAAACAGTTTTCCCTTCATTCACATCAGAGGGTAATTTCCTCTTCTTTTTCTTTGAGACTTGTATAGCTAAGGTAAAAAGAAAAATAAACTGAAAAAAACTAGTGCAAGCCATATAACAAAGGGCTAACTTCTTAAATATATAAAGATCTTGCATAAATTAATAAAAAAACAATTTGAAAGCGAACAAAGGATATGCAACTAAATATATGAAAAGATGCTCAAACTCGAAATTAAAGAAAAATGCAGCACAGGGCTGGCGGTGTGGCTCAGTGGTAAAGCACATGCTTAGCATATACAGGCCCTGGGTTTAATCTCCAACACCAAGAAAAAAGAAGAGAAATAGCACAAGAAATGAAAGACTACTTTCATCCATAGATTGGCAAAACCAAAAAGACATGGAATCCAATGTAGTACAAATGTGAGAAAAATATATTCCCATATACAGCTGTGATAATGTACATTTTCTGGAAATATAAAACATGTAGGATCTTTGAGAAAAAAACATACACATATATTCATACACATAAACATATGCTATATTGTGTGTATGTGTGTGAATGTATGTGTTTTTGCTTATAATATGTTAAACTGTTCTCTAGATACATAAGAAATATAACACTGGTTGTCTCTGGGGGTGTGCCCTAAGTGGCTGAGGATCTAATCATATATACTTGTGTGTACATAGGAAATTTCCAGACAATTACACAAGAAACAACAGTGGTTACTTTGGGAAATTATCGGGAAGAATGGTAAAGAACTTTACTTTGCACATTATACTCTTCTGTACCGTATTTTCTGGCTTGCTCTCACTATCATACATCAGTCCTATAAGTTCTTCAGGTGAAAGAATGGTCAGAGACAGCTGAATCTGGGCTGCAGGATGCAGAGTCTACATGGTCCTTTCGGTGTAAAAGCTTCAATTCTAAGGTGTCTAGATTCCATCCTCATGAAAAATTTTGTTTCCTCAGATTTCTCATATAGTCAAACCAATAAGCCAGACTTACAGAAATGGAAGCCAAAGAGTTGAATGAAAATGTCCAACCAGACAAGCCAAAGGTCCAGTTCTCGGCAATTTTTTTTGTAATGATTCACCTTCCTCAATAAATGAGTCAATTCTCAATCAAGGTAGCAATAGGGATTTGTAATTTTTACAAAATAATTGCAGAGGTCCTTAACATGAACTGAACTATGTCCCTCCAAAATTCGTATACTGAAGCCCTAATACCCAATGTGATTGTATTGGGAAATAGGGACTTTGGGGAGTTACTTAAAGCTAAGTGAGGACATAAGAAGACAGCCCTAATCCAATAGGTTTAGTGTCCTTGTAAGAAGTGGAAGAAAAGACCAGAGCTCATTATTAAGTGAGAAATGGGCATAGCCTGTTTTGGCCAAACTCACATTGAAGCACACAGGGAAAGGTTATATGAGGCCACAGTGAGACAGCGGCAGTTTTCAAGCCAGAAAGAGAAACTCCCCAGGGACTAAATCAGTCAGCATGTTGATCTGGGACTTCCGGCCTCCAGAACTATGAGAAAATAAATTTCTCGTGTTTAAGCCACCCAGTCTATGGTATTTTGTCATGGTAGCTTGAGTTCATTATTCAGTCCTTTATCCCATCTCAACTCAAGAAGAGTTGTTTGACACCACTTTGGTATTGACATGCAATATATCCTATTTATCCAGTTATTCATTCAACTTGGGCAACGAAGACATTAGTACCTCAGTATCAAGCTAGGTTTTAAATTGCCCAGGCAAGAATCTTAATCCTCAAATACCCCTTCAAACTCACTTTAAAACCAAAGTGAACAATAATGAAACATCAAGCAAAACAACCTTAAGAAGAAAGGAACATAAGGGCTTCCTTTTCAGCATTTAAATATAAATTTGGCTGAACAACTTAGGGTCCTATTTAAAGACAGACCAGGGCAGAAATACTGTAACATTTCTCAGTAACTTATTTAAGGTTTAAAGGCATTTATGAAGATCCAAGCAAACCTTCATCCTCTTTTTCTTCAGCACTGCTATCATTCTGTGCCAATCCCTCTCCACCATCAATGCTCTCTCCGTCCTCCAGGTCACTGTCCTCATCAGAGTTGTCTTCCTCACTACTTTCTTCAGGAGCTGCTCTCTTGACTACTCTGCAATGACATGTTCGGACCTACAGATCTGAGCTGACTCATGGCCATTCAACTTCATTACGCATGTCAGTTCCAAAAAGACATGAGAATTCTCCCTCTCAGTACAATCCTATGTCTTCCTCTATTGTCTCAGAACAGGCTGAGCTGCTTACCTCTTCTGAATTTGCACATGACTGGTCACTTCTGATTCTTTATTCTCCTCCTCCTCTTCTTCTTCTTCTTCATCATCATTATCATCATCATCATCAACCTCAACATCACCTTCATCACCATCATAATCTTCTTCTTCTTCCTCTTCGACCCTGACATTCTTTTTAATTGGTTCCTGACGTTTAGATTTATGACTCTTCTCCTCATCTATGGAGGAAGATAAAGAAAGTTAGAAATTTCTTTAATATCCAAAACAAGGTTGTTTTAACTGGAGCAACTAATACTCCAAGTTCCTAGTTCTCTGGTTTTTCAGAATTTCATATTGTTCTTGACTATATGATAGGCCCTTCATACTTTCGAGTTCCATATCCTGAGATTCAACTAAACATAGACCAAAACTACACTTTTTTTTCCTTGTCATTAATTCCTAAATAATTCAGTATAACATCTATTTACACAGCATTACACTGTATTGGGTATTATAAGTAATTTGGAAATTACTTATAATATAAGGGAGGATAATGTAGACTCCATGAAAACCTATATACCATTTTATATAAGGAACTTGAGCATCCCAGAATTTTGGTATCTGAGAAGGATCCTGGAACTAATCCTCCATAGGCACTAAGAGATAATTACATATAAGAAATGAAACTATGAGGTGGAAAACAAAAAAAAGAAAAAGAAAAACAAACCCCTCATCACCCAGATTTCTCTAGAGTTTGTGTCATCTTCAGAAGCCTGAAGGTTAACCTGCCCCAGAATTAGACAACAGCAGCTAAGCATTCCCATACAGCCCACCACTTATACACTACAGCCAGCACAATGCCAATTCAGAGGCCTAGGCACAAACTTCAATCTCAGTGAGATCTATTCTGAAACCCTGGTGGCTTAAAAGCCAACTATTCTCTAAATGAAACTCAAATTTTAAGTTTCTCTGTTCTTAATGTTTCATCATTCCTGTGAAAAGTTGGGAAAAGAGAGCAAATAGAGGGAACAATGAACTCGGGCCCTTCTTCACTCATGTCCATACCCCAAGAGTGGGCTTAGAACTAAAAAGATCCTATTTTGGTATCAGATAACCAGATGGTCTGATATGAAGTGACACAAAGCCTTAGGCTCATTGCAGAGCCTAAGGAGCTTTTCCTGAATGCTGTTTTGTTCTTTTGACTACTCTTGTGCTTTTGTTATCTCCAGCCCAATATTCCCACCCTGACAAGCAATTTCCTTCATACTTTTAGCATAAACACAAGAGTTTTTTTCACTCTCACCCAGGATACCCAACCCTCCTACCCAATTCTACCATGCCTTACCTGGGACAGAAGCAGTCTTTGTATCTTTATATTTATCTTTTGCCACAGCCCAGTCCACTGCCACTGTCCGCCCTGTCAAACAGGAAAGTGGCATCAGAAAGGTCCCTACTTCCTGTATATGACTTTCAACCCATGAAAGACAGTAATGGAACCAGTGGAGACAAGGAAACACCAATTCAGAAATGACTGAACTTTAGCTGCTCTTTTTAATCCTCAAACTTTTTTTTTTAATTTTATTTTTTAGTTGTAGATGGATATAATATCTTTATTTTATTTATTTTTATGTGGTGCTGAGGATCGAACCCAGTGCCTCACGCATGCGAGGCAAGCGCTCTACCACTGAGCCACAATCCCAGCCACAATCCTTAAACATTTTAACGATAATAAATTTTGCCTAACACAGGCACCACACCTTAGTAAAGATGAAGGGAAAAAAATGAAGAATTAGAACAATGTCTCCAGTTAAACTAGCAAGTACAGAAACAGGCAATCTGTACCAATGGGCACCCTACTCAGAAGCCAGAAAATCCCTTAGGCACAGTAACTGATAATCAATACCAAGAGTAGCCTCAGTGAGTTTAATAGCCCATGAATGCTGCATAGTGGTCAGAACCAAGAAGAAGGTACCTAGATAGCAACCTGCATCTATCAGTGATTATTTCCAGGACACTTCATTAAAAATTTAAAAGGACACTCTCACCAAATAAAGGCAAGAACCCTGGCATGGACCCTTTCAAGTTTAACCCCAAGATCAAGTACTAGATGGAGCTGGGGTTATGGCATAGTGGTAGCGTGCTCGCCTAGCACGCGGGAGGCACTGGGTTCGATCTTCAGTACCACATAAAAATAAAATAAAGATACTGTGTCCACCTACAACTAAAAAATAAATATTTAAAAAAAAAAAGATCAAGTATTAGAAATATTTTACAAAAATATCTGGCAGCAACTCTCCATAGTGCAAACACCTTTTGAAAATGCAGAAATTGGGTTACTGTGCTAATTCACCCAAACACCAGAAATATCTGGGTCACTGGTATGGTGACAGAAAACTTACCTTTTATTTCTTTCATGTTCATTCCTTTGAGAGCTTTTCCTGCTTCTAAGAGATTTTTGAACTGAATAAAAGCAAAACCACGCATCTTTCCATCTACGTAAAATGTACAAAGAAGTTAGAGGCAGCAGTGGGGAGCCACAGAACACTAAGGAGATTAGAGCAACCTGGGCTGACAAAATGGCCCAAATCCCACCAACCAGCCAGGTAGTCCCTTTCCAAAGGCAACAGTTTATATTCTCTTGTTAAGTGAACGCTGGCTCAGGCTTGAGGAGAGCAAAAAGTCAAAAGCAACAGTAACTAATCTTCTAAAATCAATCCTAATCTAATCAAAAATACCATCAAGGGACTAGCACTATACTTGGGTTTTCATTACTTGTCAAGCCCTGTGTCAAATATGTCATAAATATCATATCATCTAGAGCTGATAAAGAGTAAGACATTAAGCTTCTATTTCTGGTTCCAGGGCAACATGGAAAAAGACATGTTACATAATCTAATCTACACCAGAGGAAGAGATATTAGTACCTGGCTTCCTTGGGATATTTACTTCCAGGACAGCTCCAAATTGAGCAAATATAGTTTTCAAGTCATCTTCTGAACACTATAGCCAAAAGTGAAGAAAAGAAAATAAGGAATTTATCTCATCAAATAAACATGAAGCATCAACTACAAAGTTCATTCATTAGGAATAATCTGAATATTTTTATTTTATTTCTTCTTTACTTCTGAAACTAGGATATCAAACAATTCTGAATTGATGACATCTTACTTTATATCCAAGAGGCCAAAAAGGCAGATGTCAGAGAGTTTTTACATTCTCTTTCTCCTTAGCAGCTTTCCCGAAAAGGAAGGCATCCTCCCACTCAATGTCCTTAAAAGTTATTGTTAATACAGGCCCATTTTTTCAAGTTAGAACGCCAAGGTTCATTCCCAGGAGGAATTAAGCCCAATTATACCATCCTGTAAGGAGCTCTACCAATGAGTATGCCTTGTCTCCAACTGCCTTCAAAACACATGCAGCAACCCACTTTCTATATTTTCAGAAGGTGTCTGCCCTGAGATAAGTTCTTTATCACTTACCTTAAAGCTCAGGTTCCGAATAATTAATCTGGCTTTCTTGTCTGCCACTTTGACTTTCTTAGGCTTCAGTTCCTCCTTTGGGGACTGCGAATTTTCTAAAAAATAAAAGGCATGGAATAAGTCTGTGCTCCAAAACCACTCACTTCTATGTTAGACATCACAGGGCAAAAGCTACTAGCAACAGATGGCATTTACCACAGTGTTAAGCATGGTATATCCAGGAACACCAGATTCTCCAGGCTGAGGGGGAAGCAAAGGACTAAAATGAATATCAAAATACACCAGGTGGGGGCTGGGACTGTGGCTCAGTGGCAGAGCGTTTGCCTCACATGCATGAGGGACTGGGTTCGATCCTCAGCACCACATAAAAATAAATAACAAAATAAAGATATTGTGTCCATCTACAACTAAAAAATATTTAAAAAAAAAAAATACACCAGGTGATTCTGGCTATCAAAAAGAAATTCAAGGAGCACTAAGTTCTAGAGATTACCCCAGGCTGCTGTGCCTCTTTCATTTTCATAGTACTGCTCTCCACCTTGGGGGAAGACTCCCTTCAATTACTAGAAACTCACCATTTTTCTTCTTTTCCTTGAACTTATCCCTCAGTTTTTTCTTGGCAACAGTTACGTTGATCTTACAACCTTCAAAGGTTGTAATCTCCTTGAGGGCCCTCTGAACATCTTCTGGCATGGAGAAAGTGACATAGCCAAAGCCTCGACACACTTTACTCCCTGGAAAAAGAGAAGAAATGAGTGGATGAAAAGGACAGAGACTCATAACTCAAGAACACTAATAAGTAAATCTTCAAAGGCTTAAGCTAGCAGTTACCCTGTGATCAGTTTACCAAATGTCTCAGAAAGGAAAGATACAAGGCTGGCATCTATGGCTCTTTCCCTACTTTGCTCAGAAACTATTAGGCTTCTTCCTTTCTTCTAATTTGGTGTCTTGTTGTTAGTTCCTCCCCCCCTCGCCTCCGTTCCTGATAATCTTAAGAATATGAAGGATCTGCTGGGCCTGTAATCCCAGCTACTCACAGGGTTGAGGCAGGATGATTACAAGTTCAAGGCCTGACTCAAAATACAAAATAAAGGGGCCAGGGATTTAGCTCAGTTGGTAGAGTGCTTGCCTAGCATACACAAGGCCCTAGGTTCAATCCCCGGCACCACCCAAAAAAAAAAAAAAAAGGAAAAAAATACAAAATAAAAAGGGCCTAGCAATTTAGCAAGACCTTGTCTCAAAATACAAAATAAAAAGGGCTGGGGATCTAACTCAATGTAGATAACCCCTGGATTCAATCCCCAGTACTGTTTGGAAAAAAAAGAAAGAAAAAAAAAATATGGAGGACCCATGATATACATTAGACCCCTAGAGAAGAACTCAACATCAAACAGAAGGAAATATTATCAGGGAAGGTAGAAAAGTACAGTAAACTTGAAAATCAGAATATAATATTGCATTTCCTCCTTAGAATAGATCAGCAACAGGGCCAGGGAAGTAGCTCAGTGGTAAAGTGCTTGCCTAGAATAGATCAGCAACAAATGCCTAAGGCCTGACAAAAGTACCTCAAACAATAAACACTGCTTTGGGAGCCTGCAGATATTATTACCATTATTATCAATGCCTTAGCTATTCAGTATCAAACAAAACCTTTAATGCAAGTTAGGTAAAGAAAGTTCCTTTTCCCAAATAATAATCTGAGACAGAAGAAAGCAAGTGAATGTCACATAGGACATTAGTAGCTCAATTAATGCCTCCATACCAGCCTCATGTTCTTCCACAGGATTCCAGAGAGAATAGAATATTAGGACCAGGTAGGTGGATAATCACAAACTGTAACCCACCTTGGCCCTTTTCTGGTATGTTTATTTTGGTTTAACATAGTTTCCATAGTAAAATTTTAAGTAATTTACTGTATCAAAAAGGAATAAAACAGACCAAGAAGTCCTCCCACTACCTGCAGAAAAAACATAACTTCTGTCTTCTGCTTCTCTTGCAACTGTAGTTGTAGTGTACTTGAATCTCCTCCAGAGTGCATGTAATGTAACACAAGATAAGGCTCTACATAAACCGGTTAAAGCTGACACTTGGCAACAGGAAAGCATACCTTGACAAGGAGATCCCTTTCTTTTCTCTTAGAATCCCCTCACACAAACGCCTACCTGCTCACCTTTCAAAGAGCAACAACAAGAAAAATCAGGGCCCTTCTTAATGAATACAATAAAAAATAAAGTAGCTCAAATGTGAAGGAGTTCAGTGCCCAATAATCATGTCTACACAAAGCACGCTCAAATACATTCAGAATTCTCATAAGAACCCTTTGAAACTACCCTATCTTAAAGAAGCTGAGATATGACACTACTATAGGGGAAAACCTAACCCCACACCTTACTCCTCCCATTTCACTGAATACAGGACTCTGTCCAACATTTCCCAGCTTCCTGGACAGGAAAGTGCATAATTTTTTAAAAAGAGAATAAGATAAGTTATTAATGATTTAGACAGAGTACAAAAGATTTAAGGTAAGGTTATATATAGCCTATATTCTGAAGACTCAAAGGAGAATTCCCAGTCAATGGCGTGTTCTTCCCTAGAAAACTGTCATGTGGAACTTTATATAAAACCAGAATAAGTTTTGCAAATATTCATCCTTTACCATATATAAATGTACTCCTTTTATTCTACTACTATTACTTCTTTTTTTTTTTTTTTTTGTTACTGGGATTGAACTTAGGAGCACTCAACCACTGAGCCACATCCCCAGCCCTATTCTGTATTTCATTTAGAGATAAGGTCTCACTGAATTGCTAAGCATCTTGCTTTTGCTGAAGCTGGCTTTGAACTTGTGATCCTCCTGCCTCAGCCTCCCAAGCTGCTGGGATTACAGGCGTGCGCCTCCAAGCCCAAATTCTAGTCACAACCTACACAAGACCCACTGAGTAATAATCTGCAGTTTAAGAAACATTAATGTATAGCACTCTCATTCTCTCATTCACTTATATCTATACTTAGAATGACAAAGCACAGGCAGGTGCCATGACTCGTACAACAATTAGAGCCATATTGACAATTCTAACTACAACTTATGTTATTAACAGAACAGACTAAAGTGGGGTCATTATTAGCACACATAAGGCTGCCTACTCACATACTCGGATACCATGGAGGGGAAAAGGGAGTCCATGAGATGCCAGTTCTTACCAGTTCTGCTAAAAAGCAAAAAAGCAGCCACCTACAGAAAGTCTGGTGACTTGACAAGAAGCTAAATGTATGCATGTTTTGGGTAACACCGGGTGCCTATCTCCGTGTTCCTTGTCAGTCTAGGTGAGAGAAAGAAATGCTCCTATAATTAAAACCCTTACAATTCTCATGCTAATGCATGCCAAGTATGTATACTAGGTGACATCAAACAGAAGGTGAAGCATACAGAAACACTCCACAAATCAGGAAATCTCTTCAGTGGCTCAAGCCAAAAACCTTGGAGTTAGACCTAACTCCCCGACTCCTTTTTCTCATACTCTACATCTTATCCATCTGCAAATCCTCTCAGTTTTACCTTCAAAAATGTCCATATTCCAACCACCTTTTCCCACCTCCACTGTTACCATCCTACACCACTGCCCCATCCAACACCATGATCTTGTACCTAGATTATTCCAAGAGCCTACTAATGATATTTTTGCTTCTGTCCTATTCTCCAAGTCTACTTGCAACACAAGAGTCAGAATATTTCAAAATGTAAACCAGATCAGTTTCTGCTCTCTGCTTAAAACCAGTGGCTTCCCATAGCACAGCAAAAGCTAAAATCCTTGCAATGACCTAGAAGGTCCTATATGACCTGGTATTCTACATCTCATCTCATAATCCTCTTCCCTTCACTCACTTCAGTCACCCTGCCCTCCTTGATACTTCTCCTATATACCAGGCACACTCCTGCTTCAGTATACTTGAGCTTGCTCTTTTTTCTTCTTTGGAATGTTCTTCCTTGAAAGACATAAAGCTCATTCTCTTTCACCCTCTGTCAATACAGGCTCTTCTTCCCTGAAACCCCCCAATTATACACAGACTCCCTATACCACTTCTCTGACCTGGTTTTCTTTTTTTTTTAAATATTTATTTTTAGTTGTAGATGGACAGAATATCTTTATTTTATTTTTATGTGGTGCTGAGGATCGAACCCAGTGCCTCCCGCGTGCTAGGTGAGCACGCTACCACTGCGCCATAACCCCAGCCCTGACTTGGTTTTCTTCTTAGCATTTACCCCCATTATCACTATCTAGTTGGATTATTTGTTTACTGGCTGTCTTCCACACTATAAAGATATAAGAACAAGGATTTCTGGTTGGAATATGGACATTTCTGAAGGTAAAACTGAGAGGATTTGCAGATGGATAAGATGTGGAGTAATGAGAAAAAGGAGTCAGGGAGTTAGGTCTAACTCCAAGGTTTTTGGCTTGAGCCACTGAAGAGATTCACTGATTTGTGGAGTGTTTCTGTATGCTTCACCTTCTGTTTGATGTCACCCAGTATACACAGTTAGCACTGCTAAACCCCAGGACCTATAATACTGCCCCAGCACACAGTAGCTATTCAATAAGTACTTGATGAATAAAGACAAAAATGGCTATCATATTGATTAAAAGCTCTAGGTCTGATGATCAAATTCTGGGTCTACTATTTACTAGATGTATGAACTCAAACCAAAGTTAGAATATTTTGGTATATTTCCTTCCCTAAGTCCCAGTTCCTGTATGTAAAATAGGAATAAAACTCTTCACTCAATAAGATTTTTTGAAAAAATTAAACAAGAACATGTATCAAACTCAGCACTGTGCCTTAGCAATCAGTCTTTGTGTGTGTGTGTACTAGGGACTGAATCCAGGGGCATATTTCCACGGAGCTACAACCCCAATCTTTTTATTTATTTTATTTTGAGACAGGATCTCACTAAGTTGCTGGAGCTGACCTCAAACTTGCAATCCTCCCTGCCCCGGCCTCCCCAAACGCTGGAATTACAGGCCTGCATCACTGCATCCTGCGAAAACAGCACTTTTTTTTTTTTAATATTTTGTTTTGTTGTAGATCAACACAATATCTTTATTTATTTTATGTGGTGCTGAGGATCGAACCCAGTGCCTCATGTATGCGAGGCAAGCGCTCAACCGCTGAGCCATAGCCTCAGCCCCGAAAACAGCACTTTTAATAAAGCATGGGTAAGGCTTAGAGTTGACCAATTGCCACGGGATATAATGATGCTCGCTTGTAATCCCAGGGACTTGGGAGGCTGAGGCAGAAGGATCACAAGTTTGAAGCTAGCCTCAGCAACTTAAAGAAACCGTGTGTAAAGCTGGGTGCGGTGGCACACGCCTGTAATCCCAGTGGCTTGGGGGGATTGCGAGCTCAGGTCCAACCTCAGCAACTTAGCGAGGCCCTAAGCAACTCAGAGAGACCCTGTCTCTAAATAGAATACAAAAAGGGGGGGGGAGGGGCTGGGAATGTGGCTCAGTGGTTAAGTGCCCCTGCGTTCAATCTCCGGTACCAAAAGAAAAAAAAATTTGCTATTTTCATTATTAGCAAATAAGATCGTGAACGTAAATGTGCACGATATAAACTGAAAGCACTAGAGAAACCTAAAATGAGGCTTTAGCGTTCATAAACCGATCCTACAGGCCCATCTAAAGCAAATTCAGTTTGAAAAAGAAACTCAATTCCCAGTCCTTTCTCTCAGAGGCGGATAAAGAACAATTTAGCACCTGAAATTTGGAAAGGTGTGCTCGCCCCGATCCCGGGCCCAGGAAAACCCCAGCCTTCTCCGGTACCGTTCCGCCCCCTACCTTTCTCAGTCACCACGAAGCACTGTTTCACCGGCCCCACCTGACTGAACAACTCTTCCAGCTGCTCACTGCGGGTTGAAGGCGGGAGGCGGCCCACAAACAAGGTCAGGCCAGCCATGAGTCCGGGAAACCGAGGCTCGTGAGAACACGAGCGAACACTGCCTCCGTACACCGGTTGTAAAGACTGGGTGAAGTAGGACTACCACGCCGACTTGCCAAACGATCCCGGAAGTGCCCTTCACTCAAAAGACTCCGGGGTAGAAACCCGGTTGGATGGAAAGAAACGTTCCGGAATAAAAAAATAAATAAAAAACAAAAAAGTGACGCCCTGGGGGCGGAGTTTCTTGAGTGAGGCTCCACCTCCTTGTCTCAACACCGCTCCCGCCACTCTAGGGGAAGTTGGCATCAACGGTTTGCCCTCTCGCGGGGCGCATTGGCGCTCGCCTATAATCCTAGCACTTTGGGAGGCTGAGACAGGAGGATCGTGAGTTCAAAGCCAGCCTCAGCAAAGGCGAGGTGCTGAGCAACTCAGTGAGACCCTGTCTCTACATAAAACACAAAATAGGGCTGGGGATGTGGCTCACTGGTCGAGTGCCCCTGAGTTCAATCCCTAGTACCAAAAAACAAAAACAAAAACAAAAAACAAAAGCAAAAATAAAAAAACAATTTGCCCTCTCTTAAAATCTCACCTCCGGGAGATAGATCCCAATTATTCAAGACAAGTAGGAGAGGCTGGTTTTGCTCTAGGCCTTATCCGGGATCTGTCATACAACAAATGTTTTAAAATATTTCTGAAGTGTCTCCCCAGATTTCCAGATTTATGGCATAAACTGCAAGAATGCCCACAGATGTTGTACACCATTCGGACAATTCTTAAATCCTCAGAGAATATGAGACTAATGTCACCTCAGCTTCACTGACAAAGCGTGGCTACTAGCTGGGTGTGGTGGTTCACGCTTGTAATCCCAGCACTTAGGGAGGCTGAGACAGGAGAATCGCGAGTTCAAAGCCAGCCTCAGCAAAGGCGAGGTGCTAAGCAACTCAGTGAGACCCTGTCTCTACATAAAACACAAAATAGGGCTGGGGATGTGGCTCAGTGGTTGAGTGCCCCTGAGTTCAATCCCCAGCACCAAAAAAAAAAAAAAAGTGTGGCTACTAAAGTGTTCATAGATACAGATGGTTTATGGTTTGAACATGGAATGTCCCCCAAATGCTCATGTGCTGAAGGCATGAAGGCTTGTTCACCAATGCAGCAATGTTCCGAGGCGAGACTTTGGGGAAGTAATTGGATCATGCGGGCTTTGACCTCATCAGTGGATTAATGCATTGATGGATTCATAATTTGAATGGACTTTTGAGAAGTGGTGGAAACTGTAGGAGGTGGGATCTAGTTGGAGGTAGTAAATATAGCCCTGGGGAACTATATCTTGTCCCCAGCTTCTCTTCTCTGCTCTTCTTTTCTCTTCTTTCTCTTCCCTTCTGCCATGATGTTCTGATGCACCTCAAGCCCCAAACAATTAAACCTACTGACCATGGACTGAAATCTCTGAAACTGTGAGCCAAAAATAAATCTTTCTCCCCTAAGTTGTTTTTCTCAGGTACTTTGTCACAATGATGAAGAGCTAACACAGTATGCAATTATTCTTTCAATAAATACTGAACTCCTACTATGTGCCAGGCATTAGGGATAAAATCAGGGAGTTAAAAAAAGACAAGTTCTCTGCTCTCATATAGAAGATAGTCTAGTGAGAGAGACAGACATTATTGAAAAAAATCTTACAAATATATCACAGCATGTACAGTGCAAGATCACATCAGAACACACCCAAAGCAAACAAAGCACCCAACTTATACATACAGATTTAGAAGCCAGTTCCAGTCAGAGACAGAGGATTTCCCCCCCTAGGTCCCCTTATCAGACAGATCTAAGGCTGAGAGGTCTAACTAAGCAAGAGAAGATCTGGGTGCTCCTGGGTCCTGAAACACAAAGAGTATTTGCCACACACTAGGCTCAGGAACAGACCTGTATGCAAGACCAGGACATCTGCAGAACACTCAGCTGCAAAAAATACCAAAGCACTTTCTAAATCATCGCTTTTATTTTTTTTTAAAGATTGACAATTTTATTATAACTTTATTTTTATTTACTTATTTATTTGTATGTGATGCTGAGGATCGAACCCAGTGCCTCACCCGCGGTAGGCGAGCGCTCTACCACTGAGCCACAACCCCAGCCCCAAAAATCATCGCTTTTAAATGATGGTAGCATAGTAGGTAGAAAATGCAAAAAGGAGAAAAAGTAGAATGAAAAGTAAGTTTCCTTTTCTCCTCAAGCCCTACCCACTTTCAATACATTTAGGATGGATGAATGACTATTTGGTAGTGATGAGGGAAAGGAAGAATTCTGAGCATCACGTTTAGGAAGCCCTAGCTCCAAGTAAGTAATGTGTGCTTTAAAAACACACAACACAGTTCTTTTTAGACACATAAGCCAGGAGAGGAAGCACTGAAATACAAAACAGATTGTTAAGGTTATTAGGTTAATCCTATCCAGGATAAAGAGAGCCAAATAGATGAGGGAAATGAATTGGATTGCTTGCACAAAGTTGGTTTGAGATTCCACATTCCTACTTCTTTCTCTTTTCCTCCTGCACCCTTTACCTTAGGAACCACAATTCCATCCCCAAAGACCAAAACGCAAGTTTCAGGGCTCCAGCTGTGGTGAGGCCTCCCCAGTCTTGACTGCAATATGTACAGGGGAAAAGGTTGTTCCAATATCTCTGCAACACTCTCTACAAATGTTGTTTTAAAAACTCTGGGTCAAAGTTTTTCTTAAAGAACTAAATCAAACTGTATCCCTATGCCCATCAGGGGGCAGCAACTACCCACAGTGCAGGGTTCTGTGCCCCTCAGGGAGGACAACTGTACAGTTAACACTTTCTACCCTCCCAGTAATTCAGACCTGGGTCCTATCTGTTTTTCCCCCTTCCTTCGTATCCATTCATATCAGGGAGGGCACATTGTTCTTCAATCAGGAATATTTGCTCATCCATCTCCTCAGGACACATGCAGCGTTCTTTATTAAATAGTAAGAGTCTTGGAACCCTGCAACTTGGCTTCCAGAGGAAATAAACTGCCAGCCTGACCCTCATCCATCACGGTGCAGGAGCCTGGAAAGGAAGTAAGAGAGGCTGGGCTCTTCTCAGTCAGCCTCTCCCAAGCCCCATCCCCCTGATTCCACTACCCCTTCTGTAGTGCCAAGTCATTCTTGTTCTTCACAGTTCTCACAACAGTAATTAATTACTGCTGCTATTGTGATTATTGATGTGATTAGTTGTTTACCATCTGTCTTTCTTCAAAAGAAATGCAACTTCAAAAATTCAGGGCTGGTGTCCTCCTCCTTCATCTCCTTATCCCCAGCACCTATCATTTTGTAAGTATTCAATAAATATTTTTAAGAGAGTGAATGAATGAATGAAGGAAGGAAGGAAGGTGAGCTTGTCTCTTGGTTTTCCTCAGTACTAAGATTTGGAACTGCAGGTATATGCATTAGGATTTACCTGGACTCCTGAGAAACCTGCTTTGGGTAAGGGATAAGGCATGAAACAAAAGGGAAGAGCTGTCTAACCAGTCTTGGCCTCTTTATGAAGTCAAGGGGCTGGGGTAATTTTTACTGAGGAAAATCAACAGTGTTGGAGCTGGTGAACACCAAGCTGTACTCCCTCCCTGGCTCGTCCCCATCAGCTCCATTGAGTTTCTAGACAGGAAAGGAGTGTGTATGGGGGAGGGGGACAGAAAGATTGGGAGTATCCAGGGCTTGACTGCTGTGTTGGGTGTGTGTGCGCAGTAGGGAGGGTGAGAAAGAGCAGCTGGTAAGGATTAGAAGGAGGAAGAGATGGCAAAAAGAAACTGCGTGTGAGCAGAGGCAGATGGAAGGGAAAGTGGAGAAGAAAAGGAGCAATTGCTCAGAGCAGCAAGCACTCCTTGCATGACACAATGCAGCACTGATGCTGGGCCCGCTACAGCCACTATGACACCAGTGAGAAATGCCTGTAATTAGGAGGCTGGCAGTTCTCTGGGCCTCAGCCCAGAGTGACGATGCAGCAAGAATTTCTGAGCCATGCTGAGCCAAGTGATGGAGGAGACACAGTCAGAACCACTCCAGGCCTATCTCTCAGCCTTGCCTGCACCATCCACCTCCCATTTCTCTTGCCTACTATGGCTCTCACTCCCCCCAGACATCTCTGGCTCCCTTCCTTCCTCTGAGGTCTGAGGCCCTGGATGCTCCTCTCAGCCAAGACAGATCTTCATCTGCAAAGAGAGCAATACTTGAATTCCCCCACTAGTGCCTGGGACTTGGTCTGGCCAAGGGCCCCAGCCGCCCTGGATTTCCCAGTCTGCTTCCTTCTTGGCTCCTAGCCTCCCCTTTCTAAGCCCCACCAGCCAATGGTAAGAATGGAAGGAAAACCACTGGAGTTCCTGTTTTACCACTTTGAGCCTAGCATGTGTGCCCCTGCAGGTCTCCCTGCAATGCACAGGACATCTGCCAAAACACTGTCAGATTTTCATTTTGAAACCTAATCCAAGACTTTGCTTTTGTGCCATTCTGAATCACTGCATTTTAGCCAAATGACAAATGTACACTATATAGAGCTCCCAGCCAAATGCTCCAGGCAAGGGAGGGATTACTGAGGGCCTGGTGGCCTGATGTGTTTGTGGTTCTCTGCACTGTGGATTCTGCTTTGGGAGCTGGGCTGGGGCTGAGAGAGGGGAAGGGGCAGGCAGTGAAGACAGGCTTTCTCCAGGGAGGATCTGTGCCTGTGGGGGAATGAGAGAGATCTGCAGGGGAGTGGGTACAGTGGTTGTGAGCCCAATTTCAAAGAGGCCCTGATGGTGGGTGAAGAAGGCAGTTTTCTCTTTGTGAATCCAAGCTGTTGAACCTTGGTTAGGGGCCTGCTGGGGATTCTGGCTGGAGGTGATCAGGCCCTTTTAACATGTGTATCAATATTTCCATGAGGGACTTAAATAGTCCCTAGCCAGTGGTCCACCAAGCCCCAAAGCCAGGCTCCTAGGAATGCAAGCATTTCCACCAAGGACTGAGAGTTCCTCCCCCATCTCTGAGAACTACATTTTTATCCCTATGAAAAGCCACTTCTCAGAGAGTCAGAAGGATCTTCAATGCGGAGCTCCCAGCCACTAAGATGAGAATCCTTGGTCTTGTGTGAAGGTCCCTAGGTCTGTGGCAGATGCACCCCACTCCCACTTCTGGTAGAATCACTGCTTCTGTACTGCCATCTAAGCTTTTCCAAGAACGTCACAACTTTCTCCTCTGAAAATATTTTATTGATAAATTAACTCTGAAAGGGTTCATCTCCCACCCAACAGCTATAAGGTCTCCTGGATGGGCCACGGACCCTTCTGTGAGGAAGGGTCTGGTGGAGAACAGAGAGTCTCACTCACCACAAAGGTGGGATTCCTGGACGTGGCAGAGGTGGGTGTGGGGCAGAGGCAGCGTCCTCAGGTCTTCTGAGGACAGTTCCTTTCACTCAGCACCAGAGTAGGAAGTAGTGGTCAGAGGTGGAGCACCTTGGAGCTTTATTGCTGGCACAGGCCAAGGATAGTGAGATTCCTGCTGGCCTAAAATTACAGCTGAGGGCGTCTGAGCCCAGGGCTCCAGAGAAGGTGGCACTAATTCCAATCAACAGAGCCTGGCTGCTGACCCACCCATCCCCTGGAGGAGGAAGGAAGCAGGGGAGCTATCTGACCCAGGCAGGATTGGGGGAGGGTTACAGTGTGCAGGTCTTGGCCACAACAGGCATCAGAAAGGGTCCTATGGGCAAGGCAGCGAAGTGGCCACCCCTTCACAGGTCTATAGTGTCGCTCCCCACGCTCAGCTCGTCGATCTGTCGGCAGGCATCCAGGAATTGCTCCTGCAGTAAGGCCTCCTCGGCCTGCAGCTCAGGAGCAGGCTCTGGGGAGTCGCGGGAGGGTGGGGACAGGGCCTGGTAGGATCCTGAAGCCGGGAGGCTGGGGCTGCTTCCTGAGGGCCGTGGAGGACTGAGGACGCAAACCAGTGGACAGCGAAGGGGCCTATCGGGGCTGGAACATAGCAGCATGGACGAGCTGTCCCTCGAGAGTCCACACAGAGAACCCGAGGAGGCGCTGCTGCCGGCGGGCCAAGCCCCGGGAGAGGGGAGCTCCGGGGGCGCCGGAGAACTGGGGATCTCCTCCGACTTTCCACTGGGTCCGGTCTCTGTCTTGGTCCCCAGCGAGGCTGTGCGGTAGAGGCCGAGCCCAGGCAGAGCTTCCCCGAAGGCAGAGCCCTGGAAGAGACCGGGAGCCAGCAGCGCCTCGCTGCAGAGGGCCTCCTCGATGCTGCGCCGCAGGTTGATTGGGGAGGGCGGGCGGAAGTCTACGGTGCAATCGCTGCAGGGGGAGGAGGCGGGGGACTGGGCCGAGTTGGCCGCTGTGCCTTTGAAGCCCCGGCAGCCACCTCCCTGGAGTAGGAGGTCCGGGCCTGGCCCTGCTAGGGCGCACAGTTGAAGCAACTCGGCATCGCCACGTGCGATGGCGCTACCCAGAGGCTCCTTGTCTGGGGGCCCAGTGACCCAGCCCCCCGGCAGGAGCGGAGCCGCATGGCCCGGGGACAATCGGAAGAGCTTAGCCCAGCAGCGCGGAGGCACGCGGGGACTGCAGAGCGCGGGGTAGAGGCCTAGCAGCGCCAGCGGGAGTGCTACACCCACCTCGCCCAGGCGCAGGCCTAGCTGGAAGGCCCACCAGGGCCAGGGCCCCTCTAGGCCAGGTTGGCCGCCGTAGCCCAGGGCGTGCAGAACCTCGTAGCCCTGCAGGGCTCCGCTCAACAGCCCGAAAGTGCCAGCCACCGGGGCAGTGCGCGCTGCGCGCCGCCAGGACTCGCGCGGGGCGAAAGGGCTGCGCGCCTGCGCGACAGGGGTAGATCCCTTGAAGCCAGACCCTCCCAGGGGAGCTCCAGCCCGCCGCCGCCGACCCCGCCAGCAGGAGAGCGCCAGGAGGAGCCCTGAGAGGAGGGCGGCGAGGAAGGCGTGCAGCCCGCGTGAGGCGAGCCGCAGGGGCCGCAGCGGACGGTGCGCGGCGCTGCCTAGCGCGGCAGCGGCCGCCAACCCCAACCCCAGGAGCAACAGCGCGGCCAGTCCGGCGGGGCACCGCGGCGGGCGCGGCCGAGCCAGCAGCAGGCAGGCCAGCCCCAAGCCGGCTGCCAGGCAGGGCAGAGGAAGGTCCTGCAGCAGCAGCCAGGCCAGCGCCGGCAGTCGGTCCCGGTGCCCATAGGCGTCGTAGAAGAGTGGAAAGGCCCTCGTGGTCCCCGCCGAGAGTAGCAGCAGGTCCAGCAGCGCCAGGCAGGGGGCGCCAGGAGGGCAGCGCCAGGGCAAGAGGGCCAAAGCCAACAGCGCCAGCAGGGCCACCAGGCCGAAGAGAGCGCCTGCCCCATAAACATGAGCCTCCCAGGCCAGCCCCCAGTGAGCTCTGGCCTCTGTCCAGTCGGCCTCCAGGGTCAGGAAGAAGAGGGGCAGCGGGGAGGCAGGAGGCTGCCCCTCGTGGTCAGGTAACTCTCCCACACTGCAGGACTCTGGCCCACATTCTGGCTGCACTGAAGGGTTCCCAAGGCTGGCAGGAGAGGGGTCATCTGGGCCAGAGGTGGGGATGGTGGGGTCTGTGGGCAAAGAACGTTTGGCTGAGGCAATTGTATAGCCCTACCCTCCACCCACAGACCTCAACCAGAAGCCTGAATACCAGTCTAAGAATCCATCAAAACACCCAGGATGCCCTTGTCCTAGGGACAAGAGACTAGGACCTCTTGGTCTCCCAGCTTCCCTTCCCTGATTCCAACCCCTCAGGACGAAGCTGCACCTCTAATCCTTTCCCCTTTCCCTCTCTTTTGTTCATTTTCCTCCAACAATCTGTGATTCTACTGGGGAAAAAAAGTTGTTTGTTTGTTTGTTTGTTTAAGAAGTTACAGAACTTTACTACAACTGGAAGGAACTGTGGATGCCCTCTCCAGTCCAAACCCCTCACCAAGTTTTATGAGAACAAAGATTTTTGTTCCCTGTGCTCACATCTGAATCTTCATGCCTAAATGGTTTGTGGTATATAGTTGGCACTGAGCAGGTATCCATTGAATAAATGAATTCTCGTTTACCAGATGAAGATACTGAGGCTCTGAAGAGAGATAAAGTGACTTGCCCAAGGTCACAAAGTGGCAAAGTGCCACTTGAATCCAGTCCTGAGCACCAATCTGAGCCCCTTTCCATTCCAAATCCTCTTCATAATTCTCATCTGCTTATCTTTTGTTGTGCACCTCTGACACCTAATTCCTATCTTGATGGTAGGAGATACTTCTACTTTTGGGGGTATTCTCCCATGTTCTCATTTCAAGGAACTCACATGCATACACACAGAGCAGGGGAAGAGACAAGACTCTTGTCCCCCAGCACCTTGAGGAAAACACTATTCTTATTACTGCCCTTCCTGCCAGCTACACCTCAATCCTCAGGCTACCCATAGCTGAGGCCCCCATCCTTACTCACCCACAAAGCCATTGGTCTAAGGCTCTTGATATAGATGACATTTTGGTTTCTCCTCCTTTTACAAAAGGTGACATTGAAATGGACTATCCTGGATCTCAAAGGCTGCCCTTGAACTCCCAGAAAGGAACAACTGAGGAGATCATAGTGGGATAAGATGCCATCTAAGTGAGCCCCTCTGTGTCCATCATCTTCCCACATCTCTTGACAAAAGGGAAGTCAATGGGGCTGGGGATATAGCTCAGTTGGTAGAGTGCTTGCCTAGCATGCATAAGGCCCTGGGTTCAATCGCCAGCATCACCAAAAAAGGGGGGGGGGTCAACTAAGAGCAGAGAGGAGTAAGACCCTGGTTCTACTCTCTTAGAGCAAGAGAGGAGTTCAAACGAGTTAGACCCAGGGATTCTTGCCATGACCAAGTCATAGGAAAGATGTTGGAAGCTGATCTCTATCACTACCTCACAGACTTGGTTTCACAGACTCAGTGGGACTGCCTATTCAGGTTAAGATGGAGGAAGAAAGGATGGCAGTGAAGGATGGGGACAGCCTGGTGGTGAAAGGAAAGAAGCCAGGACACAGATGGGAAGTGAGGGAGGAGTGTCTTCTATGGCTCACACTCCTGCCTCAACTGCTTGACCACACCCCAGCTGGACAACACAGGAAAATTCTAGCTTATGTTGGAGACATAAAAAACACATTAGTTCTGAGAACAAGGAAAAGGAGTGAGGGGACCAGAAAGCTGCTCTGGAGAGAGGGGAGGAAAACATGGAAGTGGTCAACTGGGGAGGACAGAGAGGGTATAGCCAGAAAATTAAATACAGCAAATGGCAGCGTACACCCTGGTTGCCATTTGATCACATTCCTCAAATTGGAAATGGGTAAGAGTGCCTACTACATAGGACAGTTACAATGACAAAAGAGATGATTATGTAAAATTCTTAGGAGTGCCTGGCATGAAATAATGTTCAATGCAAGCTGGTGGTCTGTAGCATTATTATTGGCTAATGTTCATCACTGATCAATCATCAATTTATGTTTGTGCGAATGTGATCACTCCTGGCCTCAAGCTAATTCTTGATTTACCTAACTAAAAACTGTTGTCTGGATTAAATATCCTTAGCACATCCTAAGCTTGCTTAGAAAGACAACAATTAGTCAAGTGAGTGAAGATCAACATACTGTCTCAGTTTATGAACTCTATTTGAATTAATGACTTGACCATCCCAGAACACTCATGAAGACAGTGGCCATCAGTTAAATGAGAAACCACCCAACTGGGAACAGATAGCTTGTTGATCAGGGGAGGACATCAGTCTGGCATTGGCAGGATCAAATCAACACATTCCCTTGTCCCTCATTTCCTGGTCCCCTCTGATGTCCTGGTCTAGTGTACTGCTTCTGGTCTCAGTCAATTTGCAGTGACTGAGGTCCTGCAGCAGCAGCCAGGCCAGCACCAGTAGCCTTGCCTTAGTGGGCTCTACAAAGAGGCAGGGAGATTCTGCCTGGAAGCTCACAGTGTGCCCCCACCTGTCACCCCTCACCCTCTCCTCATTGCTCACTACACAGACAAGTGCAGTTCTCAGAGGTCAGCTCCACTTTACACTCTTCAATCTTCACCTTTTACCCCCATGGGCCACAGGAAACCCCATCTCTCATCTTTGTCCTCAAGCACTATGGCAACTAGAGCAAATTTCAACATTTGTAACAATCTAGGAAAGGAATAAAAGCCAGAAAATAGGCAAAGTACAGGGACAGCTCAAGTGTCAGAGAGTGAGTTCTGAATTAGGAGCATTGTTTCCAGGGGTCAGAGAATGCTCAGTACATTCTGCATGGGCCAGGTAAGGGTGGGGACAAGTAGGAGAAAGTTCAACTTTTACCTTTGAAGGGTCCACTTGACTGCATTTCCTGTCTCCCTATTTGTGGCTTCCCCAGAAAGAGCCTTCAGTTTCCCCCAGAAGATAGTAACCTTCTGATTTCCCCCTTCCCAGGATCCCTCTCCTGAACAGAGCACCCCTCCGGGGAGACCCCACTGTGGCCTGTAGCTCCTCTGGGCCTCAGGGGTAAAGTAAGAGATGAGATGTTAATGTGAGTAATTGGTGAGACAGGAGCTGGCTGGGGAGGGGAATGGAGAGGGGGAAGGGAGGGACGAGGTCATTTGTGGAAGAATCAGGCCTGATAATTCACCAGCTGCCCAGATCAAAGGGCTGGGAAATTGAATCTCCATTCTGGATGCTGTGGCTTATTTAGTGGCCTGGCCTCATCCTTCTTCCCACACCAACCTCCAGGATCCTGAAGAACTGATAAACATTGTAGCAGTGATACTCCAAATATTTAACAATTGGATGGAGCAAATGCTGGCTGGGCAGAACAGAGACCTGCCAGGGTGCTCAGGGAATAAAGGCAAGCACTCAGGGAACTGAGGACAGGAGGGAATTATCAACTAGTCTGAAAGTCCTTCCGTATGTTAGGACCTATACAACTGTTAGGTTGTGTATGGGCTAAATACAAGCTCAGTTCAAGGTGAAAGGGATCTAGTACAAGAACTAGGAGTCCAAGGTGCAAGGTTGATGGCACCTAGGTAGGAAAGATCTTAGAGGAGAGACACAGAGAGACTCTCTCTGTGCCCTACTTGACACTGCTACATGTACAAGCACGTGGACTTACACACACGCACACACACTCTCACATGAGCAAGGCTCATTGGTCTTCTCTCCAGGAGGCCTTGGCCCTGTTGGGTTTATCCAGGAGGAGCAGCCAGGAAGAGGCCCAGTTACTGCAGCCACCAGTGAGGAGGGGAGTGAGGGTGGGGCTGCCAGCCTGCCGGGTGAGGCTGCCCCTGATACTGTCCAGACTCATTAAACCAGCCTGGCCAGAGCTGTCACCCAGGCTGACAGACTACCAGCCAGCATCCTTCCCCTGGGGCACAGAGCTGCCCCCCACCCACAATAGCTCCTGCTGCTGCTGTACACTGGTTAGACAAGGGGGCAGTCAGCTCCCCACTGACCACTTAGGGAACACTGTGACAGTGACTGGAGGGAACCAGAAATTGGGGTTTGGTGTTAAGTCTGGGGTTGGAAGAAACTGGAGAACCAGGGGTATCCATGGCTGAGCCTGGTCTGGGGTGGCTGAGGGGCTTCACAGGCACAGGAATCCTTTGCAGAACTCTTCCCAGGGCTCCTGTGACCTCATCTCCCCAAGCTCCTGTGCCATCTGCCCAGTGGGTTTAAGTGTGATTCCACAATAGCCTGGGGCCAGAACTGTGGTATCTTCTGCACCGTAGGGTCTGGAAGTATATGTGGGGCACAGTGGGGGACAGAAGTAAGGTTAATAGCTATAACTATATGAGCTTCTACTTTGGGCCTGGCAGCATGCCAAGAGTTCACATTATCTGGAAACTTTACAGTCTCTTGGCAAAATGAGTACTAGTACTAAACCTTAGATAAATGAGAGAGAATTTAGGCTCAAAGAGGTTAAATAACCTGTCCAAGGTCACCCAGCTAGTTTTGTTTTGGTTTTTGTGGGGTCTTTTTGGCACTGGGGATTGAACTCAGGGGTTCTAGACCACTGAGCCACATCCCCAGCCCTATTTAGTGTTTTATGTGGAGACAGGGTCTCACTGAGTTGCTTAGTGCCTCGCTGTTGCTAAGGCTGGCTTTGACCTCCCGATTCTCCTGTCTTATCCTCCCAATGTGCTAGGATTACAGGCGTGCACCACCACGCCTGGCATCCAGCTAGTTTTAAGTAACTAAAAGGATTCAAAGCCAGGTCTCAAGATGCCAGAGTCTGTGGTCCTTCTTCAGCATTACCTACCTGTCTAGATGCATGTTCTGAAAGTTTCTCTTGAACAAAGGTGGCATCTGTCTGCTCACAGCCCCCTCTTCAACATCTTCCTAATGAGGAGCTCAGCTCTGCCCATATCTGACAGCATGTCATGTCAGATCAGACAGCAGAGGAGAGAGCCCAAAGTTGGGGTTGAGAGGGGATGGGAAGGTAGGCCAGGCCACCCAGAGTGGAGGGTGGGGTGAATGGCAATGCAGCAGAAATCATGAAGGAGTTCCTGTGCTGTTTGGTCCTGACCCATCTGTCTCCATCCCGTTCTACTTATGACTGCAAACCCTTCAGAGCATCGTAACTAAACTCCATGTAGGGTCTTCCTTTGCAACACTTGTTCTCAGACCATTTGTGTAGATTTCTCCATGATGATAATGAAAAGAATGATTATGGTTATGATGACAATGAAATAAAAGTGTCCAAGAGCATTGGTGCTACATTACTAGCATGTAGTAAGTGCTCAATAACTGTCAAGTTCAAATGAATTGTATACTTACCACGTTGCATCAGTGTTGTCTCAGTTGAAGCAGAACTTTGGGAAGCAGCTGAGTCCAGCAGACTTGGGCTTGAGAGCTTCCTTTCCAGGGCAGGTGGGGGTGGGGACAGAGTACTGCCAAAGAGCCCTGCAATAGGAGCACATGGGGCCACCCCACGAGCTGGCTGTGGCCTTTGGTGCTTTGGGGAAAAACTCTGTCCTTCTGAGGATCTTGCCCTAAGGAAATCACTGTCCTAAGAATTGTAGCCACATACTAAGCTGACATACAACTTGAATTTAACTACAAGTGCCAAACCAAAGTCAATCTGGCAAAGAGAATGTTTCCTCATGGAGCAGCAGTCCTTGTCCTAAGACCTGGGAGAAGCATTGCAGGCCTCCCCTGGGCAAAGAAAAGGAGATATTGGCCAGGCCCCTAGCACAGCACCTGGCATGCAATAGGTCCCACAAATGTTTGTTGCAAAGAAATGAATACTCACCTGGAGAATCTGACACTTTGGACGCAGAGCTTGGGGATGTTGTTGTGCCTGGGGGGCTCAAGCCTGAGAAGTTCCGGAGTGGGGACAGAGTAGTGCCAAAAAACCCTGCAAAAGGAGCCCAAGCTGAGTCTGCCTCTTACCTACGGGAGGGTGGGGGGCAGCAGGGGCTCTCTTCAGATGAGGTGGGTGCTTACCAAAGGGTCCCAGGCGCCCAGCAATCTCTGCCAGGCTGGCTCGAAGGCTGGGCAGCAGGGGTAGTGTTCGATGCCCAAGGGTGGGGGCTGCACCTGCTCTCAATGCCACATCAAACTTCAGCTCCAGCTCGCTCTGGTGGGGCCTGGGAACACTGGATGGCGGTGCTGTCGCCGTCAAAGCAGTGGCCCAAGTCACAGTGCCCATCCTGGGCTGATAGGGAGCAGTGGGCCGGTTGGTGGGCACAGAAAGTGGGGATGTGGACTCAAGAGGCAAGGAGGAGGCCCAGGGCACAGAGCTGCCTTCAGCAGAGCCCCACTCTGGGGGAGAGTTCCTGGGGGAGCCCACCAGCAGTTCCCAAAGGGGGTCAGTCCTCAGCACACTGGCAACCTCTTCTCCTGGTTCCTGGCCTGGCCCAGGAGAGAGAGGCTGGGTCTCTGTGACAGGACTCCCCCAGACAGCGGCAGGTCCACGAAGATGAAATTTGAAGTTAAGTCCCAAGTTGAGAGACAGCATAGAGGCCTCACTCTGAGGTGGTGGGGTCAAAGTGGTAAGAGGGGCACCTGGGATGGAGGAGGCAGGCTGGGGGCCCACAGGAACAGCAAGCAGGACCCAGCAGAACAGGCCCAGCCCCAGGCAGCCACGCCCTGCCATGGCCCCACCTGGCCCCCTGGGGTGGCCTGAGTGGGCAGGGAGTTCAATTCTTCAGCACCTTTGGAGTACGAAGGTCCTGGAGGGAGGAGAGGCCCTGTGAGCCCTGGCTGCTGCCACCCTCTTCCCTCTCCCAGGATCAGACATCCCAGACAGAGGCTTCTGATGACAGAGAAGCAGAGGGTTGGTGGGGGGTGGGGGACAGGATGTGAAGTGTTCTGCCCAAGTAGAGAGACATGATGGCTCTTCTTGCCAGCTCCTTCCTGTACCTTCAGGTCCCATCACAAATCTCTCCCCTAATCTCTCCCCTGCAGTCCCCCACCCCCACCCCACTCCTGCTCTTTGGGAATTGAGTTCTTCAACACAGTCAAGAATGGACTTGGATTCCCAGCTGCAGACTCTTACCCTACTTCCCCCACCCTTTCGCCCAGCCTTCCTCCCTCCCTCAAATATTCAGAGTCCTACTGTGCGCCAAGCCCCCTGCTGGTAATACAGCTGTGAGCAAGCAAACCCTCATTCTGGGTTAGTCCTGACCTCCACCTCTGGCCCTGGTCTGAGATACCACAGAAGCACAGGGCCCCCGGAGGGATTAAGCACAGGCCTCCTGGATCTGGCAGAGGTGGGAGGCTGCCGGGCTCTGCCCTAAGAAGCAGTCCCTAGTCTGGCAGAAGCTCCCTCCTCTCAACCCTTCCCCCTTCCTGGGGCTTGCCCGCTCCCTTCCCCAAGACCCTAGAAGTATTTGGGGGAGGGGTAGCTTGGCCATTTCTGGCTGCCTGGGGGAGAAGGCCAAGCAGGCAACCTAGGTAAGGGACAGCTGTAATTGATTCCCACTCCCTACCTAGGACTCTCCCCACCGGGAACACACATCTGGAGGGCGAGGAGGGTGAACCAGGGACACACGTGCAGCCGGCACCCTTCCATCACACACACACAGCCACACCTAGCACCCAACACACTCACCCACTCACCCTTCACACACCCCTGCACACACGCACACACATTCCATCCTGCCGAGCCCCCTCCCTCCTACATGGGTTCAGACCCAAGCGCTGTAAGCCCCTGCCTCCCCTGTCTCGCTCTCTCCCCCTCTCTCTCTCACAGCATATACAGCCAGAGAGGCACACACGTCCCTAACACACATTGGCACTGTACATACACACATCACACGCCGTCATTCCCCCACGCCCCTACACACCCACCCACCCCTCGCAGGCACACATGTACATACACGGCGCGCACACACACGTACACACTCCCCCAGCCTGGACCGACCTGCTCCTGTCGCTCGCTCCCTCAAGCGGTCGCCTCCGCCTAGCCCCCCGAGAAGGGGCGGTCGCGGCGACCCCGGCGCACCCTACTGGGCAACGCTCCGCGGAGTCTCGCCCCTTCTCTCCGTTGAGCCCGGCGCCAGGACTGAAGATCGGGTCCCCAGCTCCCCGACGCCCCTCGGCTCGTCCGACTGACCGCAGCTTCACCGACCCGCTGCCCCCTGTTTGCCCCGGGTCCGGCCCGCAGCGCTCTCACCAGGCGGGCGGCCGGGCTCCGGCTCCGGCTCCGCACTCCGCGATCCGCGCTCCCTCCCCACGGCACCGCCTCCTGGCTGCGAGCCCGGCTCCCCGGCCCAGCCGCCCGCGCCGGGCTCCGCTGCAGCCGCGCTCTGACGGCCCTCCCTCCTGGCTCCCGCGCCCTCCTCTCCCCTCCTCCCACCCGGCCCGCCGCCCGCCGTCCACCCCCCACCCTGGCCGGCAGGAGGGCGCGCACAGCAGAGCCGAGCCGCGGCCGCGTCGGGGCCCGGGCCCCACGCGCGCTCATTCACCCAGCGCCGCCAATCAACCGCGGTGAGCGCGGGCGCCTCGTTCTCAGCCTACAGCTGACAGTCACACACTCCCAGGGCAGCCCAGCGCACACATCCACACGCAAGCCATTCCCGGGAAACACACCCGCCGGCCAGGGCGCGAGTGCGCGCGCGCGCTCACACACACACACACACACACACACACACACAAACACAGAGGCATGCATGCACGCGCGCAAACACACACACACACACACACACACACACACACACACACACACACGGCAGACGGCAGCCTGCCCCCACGATGGCACTTCAGGCACTAAGTCACTCTATTACGTCATTATTGTGAATAAAAGTATACTTCTACACCCTCACACATTCTCCCCACAACCCTGTTATGCTCCCATTTTACAGCCAGGTAAATGAAGTCCCAGAACATTACCAAATTGCCCAAGATTACACCTCTACACATAGATTTGAACTCGGTCCCTCTTCTGCCCTCTCCACCATCTTATATTTGGCAACAGTTGTACTGCTACAGAGGAGCTTCTCCAGCACTTGGCAGGCCAACTACCAAATGTCAATCCCTGCACAACCTCTCTTCTTGCTAAAACGAATCTCCCAAAAATACTTAGAGTTTCAGAAATGTCTGCAGAAAAGAATGGGGAGCTGAACTGCTTGTAAGAAGTGGATTACAACTTGTTTCCCATAAGAGGTGAGAGGACAATGGTACAATCAAAGAGCTTATATAAGGAATATAAAAGAACCCAGGCAGAGGCAGTGTTGAGAATGACCCAGCACTGAGTAGCCACCGTGGATGCTTCTTGCGCCCTGCTAGGCTGCAGTAGTGACTGATTTAAGAAGTACTCACTCATTCATGTTATTCTGAGTCTCTATGTCCCTTCATGTTTTCGTCCAAAAACGCTAGTATTTAAAAGTATCAGAACATAAAACCCCTGAGGTTCCCTGTACCATTCAAACCTTTCTCTCAAAATTCAGACATGCATCCTACAGAGCGCTGAGCACCATGGTGAAAGCTCCTAAGAATCTCCTCCCTTATTCCTCATCACAGGCCACAGAGAGAGAGAGAAATTATTGTTACCATGTTATAGCCCTAGATGTGACCCCAAACCTTCTTTCCCACAGCTCCCCTTCTGCTCTGTAAGGTGAGGGGAGGGTTGCTTAAAGAATTACCTAGGCAGCTGCACACCTATAATCCCAACTACTGATGAGGCTGAGGCAGGAGGATGACAAATTAGAACTTAACCTGGACAATTTAGCAAGCTCCCCCATTTCAGGAGAAAAAAAAAATGCTACCAAGGGCAGTTTCTGCTTCAGAGAGCTAGCATAGCACTTTGCCCCTGGTAGATGTTCAATAACTATTTGATAAATAACAAATGATTCTGGGGCCCATGTGAGCCATGAGCTACATTTCGAAAAGGCATCCAGAACTTGCTTTCTGATCACAGAGCTCCCCTCATACACCCCGTCCCCAAGTGATGTAAAATTAAATCAGATCACCAACTGAGCCTTTCCCAGGATTAGTCAATGATGAAGTCTGGGATTTATTCTGAGTTCCTAAACAAAACACGGCAAAGTGTATCCCCTATTGCACCCTGGGAGAGGGGTTACCAGACAGTTCCCCTTCCCTCCCCCAATCCATTTAGCAGTTGCCTGGAGGTAGCATACTTGGATTCAATTTCTGGTTTTCTTTCATACACATACTAAAGTTTCCCACTGGAGACATTTTCTTTGAATCCTCCTCATAGAAAGGCTCATTTCCTGCTAATCATGTTCACTTAAAGACTTCTAGATGGAAGGACAGAAATAAACATACCCAAGTTCATTAAAATAGCTATCCTCCATGACCAAGTAAGGTTATTCCCAGGAATTATATTTTTAAAAGATAGTGGAAAGGGAAGTTAGGGTTCTGGATTAAGATGGTGATTGAATGAACATTCAATTTCACTCCCTCCCAAAACCCCACTAAAACTTCAATAGAGAGATTTTTAAATCAAGAGGTACACCTGGGGGCTGGGATTGTAGCTCAGTGGTAGAGTTCCCGCCTCGCATGCGTGAGGTGCTGGGTTTGATCCTCAGCACCACATAAAAATAAATAAAATAAAGATATTGTGTCCATCTATAACTGAAAAAATATTTTAAAAAAGAGGTAAACCTGCAAGGAGGAAAAGACCAGGAAAAAAGACAATAGCAACAGAATTTTTGAGGCAGGATGCAAGACAGACATGCAGTTACTGACTTACCAGTCCCAAGGAAAAAGACATCTCCAACTAGCAGCGGGGAAACAGAGTCAACTTGATTTACATTGCACAGTTCTCTGAAGGCTCAGAAATTGGCAGTTCTAAAGCACCTCTGGAACTGTGGAAGAGGTGACTAAAGTAAGACCAAGGTGAAATGCAGTTAGGTCTCTAGGTCTCTTCCTGAACTCCAAAATACTGAGCAACATCTCATATCTCATATCTCAGCCAGGTCTGGAAGATTTTTCTCTGAAGGGGGGAAGATAGAAGGTAACTGTACTGGGGAAACTTGGGGCACAGTTGTGAACCCCAGAGACAGCATACTGAAAACAAGGGTATTAATGACCATGTCACATGAGTCACACAGAATGCTGAATGCAGAGAACCTTAGTCTTCTCCCACAACCAGATTCCCAAAGTGGTGGGAGCAGGACCTTTGCTCTCCAGACTGGAGACTAGAAAACTCTGCCCTGGGGCATTTCACTAACCCAAGAGGAAAAGGCTCAATGAAACTGACATAGGGCATTCTGCAGAAACAGCCTAGCTGGCTGGGGGTACAGCTCAGAATGCTTGCCTAGCATGTGTGAGGCCCTGGATTCAATCCGTAGTACTGTAAAAACAAAGCAAAACAGCCCAGATCATCCTACAGTGCCAAGCTCAACCTGTGAGCTTCGAGTTTCTAACCAGACTTTTATCTCCACCCTGCAACTTTAATAGTGACCACAGATTACCAGACATTCAGAAAAATTTCTAACATAGAAGAGGGAGACAAAATAATAATAATAATAATAATAATAATAATAATAATAATAATAGTAGTGGTAATAAAAAGTAACTTGGATGAAACAGGTTATACAAAAAGAAAAGTCAACAGAAAGATTGTTGTTAATAGCCACAGAGAGATAAGATACTGTATCCATGATACTAGAATAATATGCTGTACAAAGAGATTGTACATTCAGAGAAAGACAATAGCAACAGTGATGTCTTGGAAAATAAAATCAGAAACAAAAACTTTAATGGAAATATTGGGAGATAAAGATAATTAAATCTCCCTAGAAAGTAAAGCAAACATACTAAGAGAAAATACAGGAGAGAAAAGATAAGAACATTTGAGGGCAATTTCAAAAGATCAACATCAAAATAACAAGAATTTTTTTAAAAAAGAGGAAAATGGAAAGAAGGAAATCATCAGTCATCAGTTAACTAATTCTAATTCAAGGAAAATTTCGAGAACAGAAGGACATGAGTAGACAGGTCATAAGGATGAGTCCATTAAGTCTCCAGCACTGTGGATGAAAAGAAACCCATACCAAGGCATACTGAAGAGTCTAGAAATTTCCAGAAAGGAAGAAAAAGTGTTATATACAAAGCATCAGCTATCAGAAAGCTTGGAATTTATCAATAATGACATTGGAAGTTAAAAGCAATACTTCCAAATTTTTGAAGAAAACTATTTTAATCTAGAATTTATACCCATCCAAACTATCAAACTAAATAAGAAGTTAAAATACATTTTATATTTTCAGACATTTCAAAACATTTACCTTCAACACACAGTTTCTGAAAAAGCTACTAGAGAAAGTTTCCACCAAAACCAGAATGTAAACCAAGAAAAGTAGAAGATGCAGAATTCAACAAGGAGAGTCTATCATAGAAGACAGGGAAAGGAGAGAGCTTCTTGGAAGACTATGAAGGGGGATCCCAGAATGTCAGCTGTGCACCACATGTAGAGGGACACCACTTCATATTGGGGCAGTATGACTAACTCAGGAGGTAGATACCTTGACACTTATTTCCAAGTTTTCTGCTGCCAGGATACCATCTTTGGAACCCCAGGACAGAATGCCTGGGGAGCCTGGCCTCAGTTCTTATTTGTGCTAACCGTCTCTTAATCAAGTGTTACAAAAATTTTGTTCTCCTCTCCACACCCTGTTGTCTTATAAGGAAGGGTTCCACTGTAACCTGCTCCTGAGAGAAGGAGATTGGGGCAGTGCACTCTGAAGCAGGAAACACAGAGGAGCCCACAGTCCTGACCAGTTCCAATCAGACATCCAAAGTCTGGTGGGCACTACAGCTCTGGGACATATACTCACTTCAGGGGGTGTTACTTTCCCAGGACTCCCTCATGGTCTTGCCCTCTGACTTTCCCAGAAAATCTTGTAAATTCTAGGAAAAGCTAGAGAAAGCTATATCAAGACCTAGAGGCACTGTCCAGCATCTCTTTTCCTATGAGTCTTCATCTAGTACAGTACTGTCCCTTCCTATATTCTTCTCAGTATTGTTTAGGAATGCACACATACATGGTGAAGCCATTAAAAAAAGGAGGGGAGGAGCTGGGCGCAGTGGCGCAAGCCTGTAATCCCAGCGCTTAGAGAGGCTGAGACAGGAGAATCGCGAGTTCAAAGCCAGCCTCAGCAACAGCGAGGCGCTAAGCAACTCAATGAGACCCTGTCTCTACATAAAACACAAAATAGGGCTGGGGATGTGGCTCAGTGGTCGAGTGCCCCTGAGTTCAATCTTCAGTACCAAAAAAAAAAAAAAAAAGGAGGGGAGAAGAATTTAAAGAGTTAAGAGAATCATTCCCTGGGGTAGGGAAACAAGAGGAGTAGGTATGCATGGGAAGGAAAAGTCCAGGGGCTTCTAAGATATTGGTCACCTTTTACTTCTTAAAATCTGGTTGTGTAACAGATAGATACATGGGTGTTTATTATTTTTAAAAAATGTATGTACTTTCTCCTTTATTTTGCATATACTTTTATGCACTCTTTTGAATATAATTCATTTTTTTCCTTTTTTTTTTTTGTGGCCGGGGAGGTACTGGGGAGGGAACTCAGGGACATTTGACCACTGATCCACATCCCCAGCCCTATTTTGACAGGGTCTTACTGAGTTGCTTAGCGCCTCACTTTTTGCTGAGGCTGGCTTTGAACTTGCCATCCTCCTGCCTCAGCCTCCTGAGCTGCTGGGATTACAGGCCTATGCTATGATGCCTGGCCCTGATTTATTTTTCAGTAAAAGTTACATGCGTTAATGTAATTTACTATATCAATAGGACAACTAAGAAACATATATAATCATTTTAATAGATATTTTTAAAACATACTAAAAATTAGCCGG
>CM053407.1:22799755-22827380 GCA_028644305.1 Xerus rutilus | reverse complement strand
AAAAAAAAAAAAAAAAAAAACATACTAAAAATTAATAATGGAGAAATATTTTCTTAATTCATAGAGATTCTGAGCAGTTAAATATAAGAGGGGTTCCCTTTTAGTCAGAAATGCAAATTTCTCCGTTTCTGTTACCAAAGCTGACATTTAACTATGTCAGCAAATTGTAGCTGATGCAATAACACCTGAAGTAAAATGAAGAGGAGGATAAAGAGAATAGGAGGCAGAAAAGGAGATGGAAGTCCCCTTTTGATCACAAAGCCCAAGAATGAGAAGCTCCAGTGCCCAAGGGCAGGAGCAGATAAATGCTACTCTCCTGCACTGCTCTGCCTTCCTCACTTGCAGTCTTTTCTGGTAATTTTGTTTTGTTTTGTTTTGTTACAAGGGATTGAATCCAGAAACACTAACCACTTAGCTACATCTTCAGCTCTTTTTATTTTTTATTTGAGATTGGGTCTTGCTAAGTTTCTTAGGGCCTCCCTAAATTGCTGAAGCTAGAATTGAACATGTGATCCTCCTGCCTCAGACTCCCAAGTTGTTGGGATTACAGGTGTGCACCACCATGCCCAGCTTTCCTGGTAATCTTATCCACCTTGGAGATACCAACTCTGGCCATTCAACTTAACTGTCACTTAAAAAATGGACATTAAGACACACATTATTTTCACCTGTCAAAATAGCAGGTTACCTTCTGCTTCAATAGTACTCAATGGTAGTAAATGTGTGGTGAAATGGGCATTTCCGTATAAGATTTGAGCAGTTTAAAATGGTGTAAATACATGACTATTAAGCTGGCACTACAGAACTTAAAGAAATCAAAATCAAATCCCAGAGCTCACAAATGAAAAATTTTTTTCATTTGAAGTATAGCTAAGCAAATAAGAAACAGGACCAAATTAAAGATTAGAAATAAATCAAAATGCCAGGAATTAATAAAAATCTCTCTATAATAATTATGAATGTAAGTGGTCTCAACTCTCCAATTAAAAGACATAGGCTGACAGAATGAATTTAAAAAGAAGGCCCATCTACATGTTGTTTGCAAGAGACAATACAGTCAACATCCACAGGCTGAAAGTGAAAGAGTGGAGATTGATACACCATGCAAATGGATCCTGAAAACAAGCAGAAAAAGTTATGGTCATATCTGACAGGAGATTTTAAGACAAAATTAATCAGAGGAGAGATTACTTCATAGTGATAAAGGGAAAAATCCAACAAGAAGATATAACAAAATAAATACTTATGGCCTAAACTTGGGTGCAACTAATTACATTTGAATTAAAGCCTCAGATAGACCCCAGTACAATAATACTCAATGATTTTAACACATCTCTCACACTAATAGATAAATTATCCAGATATAAACCCTTTGGACCTGAAAAATATTGTAAGTCAAATGGACTTAACAGACATCTATACAATGTTTCATCCAATAACAGCTGATTATAACTTTCCAATAACTTTCTTTTCAGCACCTGATGGAACATCCTCCAAAACAGACCACATTTTAGGTCACAAAACAACTCTTAGAAAATACAAAAATTTGATATAATTTCTTGCATCTTGTCAGATCATAATGGAATGATACTAGAAATCAACACCAAAAAAACCTACAAAAACCATATAAACACTAGAGATTGAATACACCTTTGAATGAAGAATGGGTGACAGAAGAAATCAGAGGAGAAACTAAAAAATTCTTAGAATCAAATGAAAATAGTGATACAACTTGCTAAAACCTCTGTGACACTATGAAGGCAGTTCTAGGAGGAAAGTTTATAGCTAAGAGTGCCCACTTAAGGAGATTCAAAAGATCTAAAATAAGCAACCTAATGACATATTTCAAGGTCCTTGAAAAAGAAGAACAACCCAAGCCCGGCGCGGTGGCTCACGCTTGTAATCCCAGCACTTAGGGAGGCTGAGACAGAAGAATCGCGAGTTCAAAGCCAGCCTCAGCAATGGCGAGGCACTAAGCAACTCAGTGAGACCCTGTCTCTACATAAAACACAAAACAGGGCTGGGGATGTGGCTCTGGGGTCAAGTGCCCCTGAGTTTAATACCCGGTACCAAAAAAAAAAAAAAAAAAAAAAGGAAGAAGAACAACCCAATTCCAAAACCAACAAAAGGAAGGAAATAATTAATATCAGAGCCAAAATCAATAAAATTGAGAATAAAAAAATGCAAAGAATGAATGAAATGAAGAGTTGGTTCTTTGAAAATATAAACAAGATGGTGATAACTCTTAGCCAAACTAATCAAAAGAAAAAGAAAGAAGATCCCAAATTAATAAGATTAGAGATGAGGAAGGAGAAATCATTACAGAGATCACAGAAATCCAGAGAATCCATAAGGACCATTTTGAAAACTGTAGTCCAATAAATTGAAAACCCTAGA
The DNA here is from genome assembly GCA_028644305.1 of Xerus rutilus. Taxonomy (NCBI): domain Eukaryota; kingdom Metazoa; phylum Chordata; class Mammalia; order Rodentia; family Sciuridae; genus Xerus; species Xerus rutilus. The sequence continues at coordinate 22,824,983 of CM053407.1, read as the reverse complement.
AGAAATGGCTACATTTCGAGACACAGACAACCTGCCAAAATTGAATCAAATGGATATAGAAAACCTAAACAGATCAATAGCTTGCAATGAGATAGAAGCAGTAATCAAAAGGCCTTCCATCACAGAAAAGCCTAGGACCAGATGGATTCTCAGCTAAATTCTACTAGATCTTTAAAAAAAAGAACTAATGCTCCTCAAATGATTCCATGAAATCGAAAAAGATGGAACACTTCAAAATTCATTCTATGAAGCCAGTATGAGCCTCATACCAAAACCAGAAAGGAACACATTAAGAAAAGAAAACTATAGACCAATATCCCTAATGAACTTAGATGTGAAAATCCTTAATAAAATATTAGCAAATCATATTCAACAAAATATTAAGATTATATCATGACCAAGTTGGTTTTACCCTGAGGATGAAAGAATGGTTTAACATATGCATATCAATAAATGTAATCCATAAATAGAATTAAGGACACAAATCACTTAGTCATCTCAATAGATAAAGAGAAAGCTTTTGGGCTGGGGATATAGCTCAGTTGGTTAAGTGCTTGCCTCATATGCATAAGGCCCTGGGTTCAATCCCCAGCACCACAAAAACAAAAGAGACAGTCTTTGACAAAGACTTTTGTCATTCATGATTAAAAACACCTATTCATATTAAAAACACCAAATAATCTAGGGATAAAAGGAACTACCTCAACATCAAAAAGACTATATATGATAAACCCAAAGCCAATCTCACAGTGAATGGGGAAAAACTGAAAGCATTTCCTTTAAAATTGGAAAGAAGACAAAGATGTCCTCTCTCACCACTCTTATCTCACCACTCCTATTTAATATAGTCCTAGAAATTCTAGCCAGAGCAATAACGCAAGAGAAGGAAATAAATGGGATAAAACTAGGAAAGAGAGAAGTCAAATCATCACTGTTTGCAGGTGATATAATCCTATACTTAGAATATTAAAAAATCTTCACCAAAAGACTGCTAGAGCTAATAAACAAATTCAGCAAAGTAACAAGTTAAAAAACAAACATGCTATGAAAAGCAACATGTAAATTCAATACAATCCCCATCAAAATACCAATGACATTCTTCCCAGAACTGGAAAAAGAAAAAGAAAAAGAAAAAAAAAAAGCCCAAAAATTCATTTGGAAGAATAAAAGACCCAGAATAGTCAAAGCAATTCTAAGCCAAAAAAGCAATGCTGGAGGCAAAATAATACTGACTTCAAATTGTACTACAGAATTATAGTAACAAAAAAAAATTGCATGGTATTGGCACAAAAACAAATATATAGACCAATGGTACAGAATAGAAGACACAGAGACAAATCCACACATCCTTGACAAAGGGGCCAAAACCACATTGAAGAATGGATAATCTTTTAACAAATGGAGCTAGAAAAACTGGTTTGCCATATTTAGAAGAATGAAACTAGACCTTTATCTCTCACTCTGCACAAAAATCAACTCAAAATGGAACAAAGATCTAGGAATTAGAAGAGAAATTATGCAACTCATAGACGAAAATGTAGGATCAACACTCCAGCACATAAGTGCAGGCAATGACTTTCTGAATAAAAGCCCTAAATTTTAGGAAATAATGCCAAGAGTTAATAAAGGGGATGTTATCAAATTAAAAACCTTCTGCGCAGCAAAAAGAAAAAAGAAAAAGAAAGAAAGAAAAAAGTTTAAGAATATAAAGAGAGGACCTACAGAATGTGATAAAATCTTTGCTAACTACTTTTCTGACAGAGGATTAATATCTAGAATATATGAAGAACTAAAAAATCTTAACATAAAAACTCAATTAATAAATGGGCAAATTAATTAAAAAGATACTTCCCAAAAGAAGAAATACCAATAGCCAACAAATAAATGAAAAGATGTTCAACATCATTAGCAATTAGGGAAATGCCAATCAAAATCACACTGAGATTGCATCTCACTGCCAGTCAGATGGCAGCCATGAAGAATGCAAACAATAATAAATGACAAATAATAAATGTGGAGAAAAAGGAACACGTTTACACTGCTGTAAAAGTGGAATTGTAAATTAGTACAACCACTATGGAAATCAGTATGGAGTTTCCTCAAAAGACTAGTAATGGAACCACTATCTGACCCAGCTATACCACTCCTCAGTATTTATCCTAAAGAATTAAAATCAGCATACTCTAGCAATACATACATACTCAGGTTTATAGTTGCACAATTCACAATAGCCAAACTATGGAACCAGCCTACATGTCCATCAACGGATAAATGAATAAAGAAAATGTGATATGTAAGTTTTAAAACAAACATACAAAAATCAATAGCTGCCAGGTGCAGTGGTGCATACATGTAATCCCAGAGGCTCAGGAGGCTGAGACGGGAGGATTATGAGTTCGAAGCCAGCCTCAGCAAAAGCAAGGTGCTAAGCAACTCAGCGAGACCCCATCTCTAAATAAAACATAAAATAGGGCTGAGGATGTGGCTCAATAGTCGAGCGCCCGAGTTCAATCCCCAGTACCAAAAAAAAAAAAAAAAGAAAGAAAAGAAAAAAAATCAATATATACCAATAATGAATCTGCTGAGAAAGAAATCAGGAAGCTGGGCATGGTGGCACATGCCTATAATCCCAGCACTCTGGGAAGCTGAGACAGGACAATCGCGAGTTCAAAGCCAGCCTCAGCAAAGGCGAGGTGCTAAGCAACTCAGTGAGACCCTGTTTCTACATAAAACACAAAATAGGGCTGGGGATGTGGCTCAGTGGTCAAGTACCCTTGAGTTCAATCCCTGGTACCAAAAAAAAAAAGAAAAGAAGTTGGGCATGGTGGTATATGTGTGTAATGCCAGGCCAACCTCAGCATTGTTTAAGTGTATGTGTGTGTGTGTGTGTCTGTGTGTGTGTGTATAGATAGATATATGTGATGGAGTTTTATTCAATCATAAAGAAGAATGAAATTATGTCATTTGCAGGAAAATGGATGGAAATTGAGAATATTATGTTAAGTGAAATAAGCCGAACTCAGAAGGTGAAGGGTCATATATTTTCTCTCCTATGTGGAAGCTAGAGAGGAAAAAGGAAAATAAAGGTGGGGGGATCTCATAAAAATCAAAGGGAGATCAGTAGAATACAGGAGAGGGACCAGGGGAAGAGAGGAGGGGAGGGAAAGGAGAAACACTGTGGAATGATATTGGCCAAATTACATTGCCATATTGTGTGCATGTACAAATATGTAACAACAAATACCACCATTATGTATAAATATAATGCACCAATAAAAAATGGAAGAAAAACAAAATAAAAGTAGAATCTTGTCAGCAGAAAAATAAAATAAAACACTGAGGAGAAAAATAAAATGGTGTAAATATGATTGCAATTTCACAACAGATGCTAGAAACTTTTAAAAAGTTTATAAGTTTTGATGCAATGAATGCAATGATTTCTCTTTTAGATGTTTTTTTTTTTTTTTTTTGGTACCGGAGATTGAACTCAGGATACTCCACTACAGAGCCACATCCCCAGCCCTATTTTTTGTGTTTTACTTAGAGACAGGGTCTTACTGAGTTGCTTATCGCCTCACCTCACCGTTGCTGAGGCTGGCTTTGAACTTGCAATTCTCCTGTCTCAGCTTCCCAAAGTGCTGGGAATACAGCCATGTGCCACCACGCCTGGCTCCTCTTTTAGATGTTGATTGCATGTCAAAAATCAGCTATGGAGCTGGACATGGTGGCACATGCCATCAACCCCAGCAGCTTGGGAGGCTGATTGTTAACAAAAGAATTGTTAAGTTTGAGACCAGTCTCAGCAACTTAGTGAGACCTTCAGCAACTTAGCAAGACCTTATCTCAAAATAGTAAATAAGTAAATACATAGGACTGGGGATGTATCTCAGTGGGAAAGCATCTCTGCGTTCAATCCCTAGTGTGCACGCGCGCGCGCGCACACACACACACACACACAGCTATGCAGGAAAAATGTATGTATAAGAGCAGGTCTTAATGACAGCATTACCTGTAACAACAGAATCTGGACACTATTACAGGTCTAACAAAAGAGAAATATCTAAATAAATCATGGCATATCCCTTATGCAACTGTTACAAATAAAGTATTAAAGATTGTAATAAAATGGCAAAAAATAGTTGTGTTACAATGTTAATTTTTCAGACCAAGTGGAACTGAAACACCAAGGGGGGGCGGCCAAAGCAGGACATAAGAGCATTTATGTAATAGCATCATATTATATACATTACATTATATACTTATGCCTAAAAATAGGACAAAAAGAAAATACATCAAAATTTTAATGCTAGTTATCTTAGGTTGCTATGACCATGGATGGTTTTTACCTTCTTCTTTACATTTTTTTTTTGAGGGGGGTGTATTCATTTTCTGGCTTGAACATAGATTACTTATTTTTTTCTACCATGAAATTCTGTTTTATCTGCATTTGTGCTTTTAATTTACATGAATGGCTTTGCAAAATGGCCCTCATTCCGTTTCTTTCCTTTTTCACTCACTGCTTTAAAAACTTTTAGTAGACTTTGTTTTTTTGACAATAGTTCTGCATTCACTACAAAACTGAATGGAAAGCGTAGAGATTTCCCATAAGCCTCCTGCCTCCACATACCCACAGCCACCCCCATTATCAATATCCTCCATGAGAGTGGTCCATTTGTTAGCAATCAATGAACCTATAGTGACACATGGTTATCACCCAAAGTCCATCATTTAAATTAGGGTTCACTCTTGGTGTTTTATAATCTATAGGTTTGGACAAATGTATAATGACATGTTTCCACCCTTATAGTATCATGCCAAGGAGTCTCACTTCCCTGAAAGTCCCCTGTGCTCCATCTATTCTTCCTTTCTTCCACGATTTCTGAAAATTTCTGAAAATCACTAACCCTTTTATTGTCTACATAGATTTTCCTTTCCAGAATATCATAAAGTTGAAATCACATAGTTGTAGTATTTTCAGATTGGCTTCTTTCATTTCATAATATTCATTTCTTCCATATCTTTTCATGGCTTGATAGCTCAAATTTTTTTTAGCACTAAATAGTACTCCATTGCCTGGATGTGCCACACTTTATCCACTCCCCAATGAGGGACATCTTGTCATTTCCACATTTTGACAACTATGAACAGAGCTGCTATTAACATTCATGTGCAAATGTTTGGACATAAGTTTTCAAATCATTTGGGAAATTGCTGTGGAGTGAAATTGCTGGGTTGTATGGCAATAGTATGCTTAGCTTTGTAAGAAACTGCCAAACTGTCTCCCAGAGTGGCCTTACCAGTTTGCATTCCTGCTGACAATGAAGGAGAGCTCCTGTGGCTCTACATCCCTGTAAGTATTTGGTGCTTGGGGTGTTGACATTCTAATAGATGTGCATCAAATTTTTTTAATTTGCATTTCCCCAATAATACATGGTGTTGTGCATTTTTCTCTGCTTATCTAGTATCTATATATCTTTGTTGAACTGTCCTTTTAAGTCTTTTGTCTTTTTTTTTTTTTTTTTTTGGTACCAGGAATTGAACCCAGGGGCACTTAACTACTGAGCCACATCCCCAGCCCTTTTTTATATTTTATTTAGGTTTCTCCGAGTTGCTTTGGGCCTTGCTAAGTTGCTGAGGCTGGCTTTGAACTCACGATCCTCCTGCCTCGGCCACCTGAGTTGCTAGGATTACAGGCATGTGCCACCATGCCCGGCATCTTTTGCCCATTTTTAAATTGGCTGTTCTTTTTATTATTGAGTTTTAAGAATTATTTGTATATTTTGAATAGCAATCCTTTATTAGATATGTCTTTTGCCAATATTTTCTCAGTTTGGACTTATACAGAGGTTACTGTTTAATCAGGGAAAAAAAGTGATATTCAGATTCAATATAAAACAAATCACCCAGTCATATTCTCAACAACTTAAGCAGCTCTATCATCCAAAAATTCTGTGATCTCCTGGATCCAACACTAGGATCCCTCCCTCTCCTACTCCCCATGGCCCTGGTTAACATCTTCCTAAATGTCACTTCCCTGTCTAGCATTCCTGAGCTCAGTATTCTCTCTTACTCCTGCCGCAATTATGATCATGGATTTCCCCCCTTCTGCAAGGCACAGTGAAGTCACCTTCCAGGGATACCCCAGGGCCACGTCCCTCCTGAGAGAGGCCAGTGATTCGGGAACTAGATGGGACTCATGCACAGAGTCACCTGAGAATTTGGCCTGGTCCTGGGAGGCAGGGGAGGGTGTGAGAAGGTAGATGTGTCACTGGCGGGAATATCAAGAGGCGGGTCTGGACAGGGGCTCAACAGCCCAGCTCTGTGGGGTGCCTCCCCCTAGGCAGGTCAGAACACCTCCACTGCACCCATGGGCCAGCACCAGCAGGTCACTACCCCTTCTCCCTAAAAAATATGGAGAAAATCAGGGGTGATGAGAAACAAAGTGGGGATGGGCATGGGGCTGAGTGAGGGTCTGGGACTAAGTATCCCTACCCCACTGTTTCCTCCTCCTTCCCTTCCAGGAAGTTCCTGCTTTACATCTGTGTCTTTAGCTCTTGGGGATTTGAGATGGACATGACAAGGGTCAGGTGGCCTGCTATTCCCATTACTTTGTAATTTAAAAACAGCAGTACCTTAATCTTTTGACAAGGACAGCTGTTCCTAAATACCTGCTTTGGGGGTTGCTATCTCTTGTCTTCAGCCCTTAGACTCAACCTTAGTGTTTTCTAATGCATCGGAGGCCTCAATTGCAGAAGAAGACAACGGTCCTTCTCTTATAGAATTACTGTGACCATTAATTAGTCAATATGTACAGAGGGCTTTGACTGGTTTTTACTATCACTGGTGTTAGGACAAATCCCTGAGGCTGGGAATGAAGCTCAGTGGTACAGAGCATGCTTAGCATCTGTGAGATCCTAGGTTCAATCTGCAGGAAAGAAAGGAAGAAAGGAAGAAAGAAAGGAAGGAAGGAAGGAAGGAAGGAAGGAAGGAAGGAAGGAAGGAAGGAAGGAAGGAAGGAAGAGAAAGAAAGGAAGGAAGGAAGAGAGGGATGGAAAGAAAGGGGAGAGGAGGGGAGGGGTGGGGAAATTTGGGCTAGTGAACAGAAGAGAGTGACAGGGGGTGCCAGGAGTGATGGGCATGGTGGAGAGAGCAGGGTTCCTACCAGAGGATGGGCTACAAGTTTCAGGAGGGGCAGAGGCTAGTGGCTGTAGGAGCTGTGCTTCCATCTGCAGCACTAATCTGTTTAGGTTTTATAGGGCAGAATAGGCCCCAGGGGAAAAGGTCCTGGTTCTCATGTCACAGTGAAAAAGTAAACAGCTCGCCTATGTAAAGCAGAGGTGTCCTACTCCTTCCTGCCTTCCTACCCTGCCACAGACCATGGACCACCCAGGCAGAGATGAGGTGATAGGTCAAGGGCAGCTTGGGGGCTCTAATGTGAGACCCTCCCTCCACAGAAGCCCTGGCCGAGACAGTGAAAGAAAACCTCAGCCAAGCCTTGACACCTGATAGTCTGAAGACTCTTCACAGGTGCCTCCAGTTATCTCAGCTGTTTCCCACAGCAGGTGAGTGCAGACCTGCTGCCTGTGACCCTGTCCCTTCCTGGGTTTGACCTGAGGGTCCATGGAGAACAGAAAGAGGAACAGCTGAGGAGCTTGCAGCCAAGAGAGGGGGGATGGACAACAGCAGAGCCATCAGATCAGCACCCACAGGAGGCCTAGTCAGGGTGTCCATGGGTGGGGGATGGTAGCCACCTCTCCTCTGGAGCTACAGACCCCCAGCTCACCTCTGCAGACCTCCCTCCTCCCTGCAGCCCAGAGCCAAGGAAGAGCCTCATGAATACCTCTGGTCCCTCATTTCAGCCCTCCTTCACGTTGCCCCTGAGATCGGAGGCCTTCGTTATATAAATAGCAGGGTTCCTAGGCAGCAATATGGATGTCTACTTCCCCTAGAAGAGGTAGACGGCAGCAGGGACTGGAGTGGAGGACATGCTCTGTGCCTGGGACCACTGAGGGAGAACACTGGGACCCTCAGCTCCTTTTCTCTCCCTCTCACGCTCTCCTGGGTAGTGGAGTGGGGGCAGCTTGCTATCTGGAGTGCAGGCTGTGGGTAAAAACAGCTTGTGTTCTGTTTCTTTGCTTCCTACCTGCTCCACAGGTGCAGCTCTCACTGGGTGGTCTATAGGGTGCAGAGGGAGCCCTCTGTAAACCCTAGGTGTGAGGACTTGGGGAAGAGGTCAAACCAGAAACAACAGTGTCTCCAGATGGCTCAAAACACACCTTCATTTTACGAGGTGAAATAAGCCATTCTCTGCACTCCGTCCCAAATTCAGAAATTCTAATCAGCCTTCCCTGGGACCTGGAAGAGCTGTGTTCCAGTCCTGCCTTGGCAAAGCTGTGCGAACTACTCCACACTTCTTCTTTCCGACCAGCCACAGCTGATATGAGAGTGAAGTCACGTCTGGGAGTTCCAAGGACAGGAAAAGCTTGCAGGGTGGGGCCACTGTGGAGATTCAGGGCAGGGAGGAGTGTGAGAAGTGACGGAGGTGAGGAGAGCCTGCTTTTGTCCCCAGGGTCCAGACCTTGCCAGGAAAGGGGTAGCTGCTGTTACCCAGGCCCTCCCAGCCAGCATTAGAGGGTGGCACACTGTACTGTGAGAGTGACAGAAATATTGAAGGAATGAATGTTGAGAGGCTGGAGAGGACAATGGTGGGCCCGGGTCCTCTAGGTCCTTGAATTCTAAGTGTGGTCCTTGGACCAGCAGTGTTCTTAGGATCACCTGGATGCTTGTTAGAAAAGCACACTCAGGCCCGCCCCAATCCACACTCCAGCAAGTGAGCCCAGTCTGCTGCACAGCTACGCGTGAGGGGGCAGGGTGGCACTGCTGGACCCAACTGTGGCTCCTTACAGACATCCAGCTGACTTGGTGACCAGTCCTGGCTTGAGTGAGACCCAGGAAGCTCCTCTGCCCTATGACCAGGTAGGTCTGGTGGGTCTTTGCAGAATGCACAACAACAGGTGGGCAGCAGGGACAGCCCCCATCCCACCCCTCTCCTCCCCCTTCCTTGGCCTTTGTCCCCGTACTGAGTGAATTTGGTGATGGGCTGGCTCAGAGGAGGGAGCATGGGGTGGGGCTCTTTGAGCCTTGGAAGTGGAGCCTCCACTGGTGGAGGTTCCATTCACTATGTCCAGAAAAATGGTCAGACATGCACTGCTGTATTTGCAGCAGGGGTTGGGGGGTCATAGGCCCCCCAGAGCCCACAAACCCTAACTCCAGCCAGGCGAGGTGGCGCACGCCTGTAATCCCAGCACTTAGGGAGGCTGAGACAGGAGAATCACAAGTTCAAAGCCAGCCTCAGCAACGGCGAGGCGCTAAGCAACTCAGTGAGACCCTGTCTCTACATAAAACACAAAATAGGGCTGAGGATGTGGCTCAGTGGTCGAGTGCCTCTGAGTTCAATCTCCAGTACCAAAAAAACAAAAACAAAAAACAAAACCCTAACTCCTTCAAATCTACTGTTGCCCAAATGCCACTCTTCATGCCACACACCAGGACCTCCAGGACTAAGATACCATCTCTGCCTCTGAAAGATTGCAGGACAGACCAAAATGCAAGCCCATGGGATAAGAAGCCAAGGGGACTTTGGGAGAGTTTCCAGAAGGAAAGATTTGCTTCTCATCTGGGGAGGCAGCCTTGGGATGGGGCAAACCCACAGGCTTTTGAGTTGCCAAGCTCTCCATCTGTACAGTGGAGGTCCACACCCATCTTGTAAGGATATGATGTTGATAGTGGCTTATGGTAAGCATGCTATAAACACTCTCTCTAGTTATAGAGGAGGCGAGCATCCTAGCTAATGTGGTAAGCTGAATAATGACTTTCCAAAAATGTCTGCATCCTATCCTTTGGAACCTGTAAATATGGTGTGCTATACAGCAAAACAGTCTTTACCGGTGGGATTATATAATGGGTTATCCAGTGGGCCCTATGTCATCACAAGAGCCCTTATAAGGGAGGCAGGAGTGTAAAATCCAAGCATATGTGAACATAGAAGCAGATCAGAAAGACAAGGAATTCTGAAGATACTACACTGTGGGTTTGAGGGTAGAGGAAGAGGTCATGGACCGAAGAATTCAGGCAGCCTCTAGAAGATTTCAAAGGTAAGAGAATGGATTCTTGAGCTTTTGGAAGGAATGCAACCTGGAGGACCCATTCTAGACTTCTGACTTCCAGAACAATAAGATAATGTCTATGTTGTTTTAAGCTATGGGTTTGTTTAAATTTGTTATAGCAGCAACAGGAAACTAATACTCTTGGCTTTGCCAGGTAGAGGTCAGAGTCTGCTGGGCCAAAGCTGTGGGGAGAGAGGGAGTCAGAAAGGAATTTTGCAGCCAAGCTGGGCAAGGACTGAGTCTGTGATGAAAGAGAGGAGGGGCTGGGCATGGAGTGCTCAGCCTGTGACCTCACCCTTGGCCAGCCACAGCTGTCCTGGCACCCGGATGCCTGTCAGCCCGTGGTTATATGCCTGACTGGGCCAGAAAGGGATCCCTGTGTAGCCAGTTCTGAGGCAAGGGTGGGGTGTGGCAAAGCAGGCCTATGTCAGAGGAGGGAGTCCTATTGGTCCTGAGACTGCAGAGGACATTTGAGCAGAGGGAAGAGACTGGCAGGGGCCAGGGAGGTACCTTGCTGTCCACGGCCCCTTGACAGCGTGGTCCTTCCCCGCCCCTTCAACTGAACCTGAAGCACCTCATGCCTCTTGTCTTTTCCTCTTCTCCATCCTGACCTTCCCTGGGAGAACAGGGACTTTGGGGCTAGAGAAGGAGGATGTGGTCACACCTCAACTCAGTGGCTGAGCAGCTTTGGCAAATTACTTTGCCTTTCTGAGCCTGTTTTCTCCTCTGGAAATGAGGATGGTAATAGTCCCTGTGTCACAGACCTATATTAAATGACATAATGCATGTAAATACAGTGTCTGGCGTACAGTTAACCCTCCAAGTGCAGCAGAGGAATGACATGATCTAAATTACATTTCAAAAGAATCACCCTGGCGGTTACATTGAGAAGACTCCAGAGGGAGGCAGCAGAGGGGGCTGGAAAATCAGGGCCCATTGCCGTGATACAGGCCAGAGATAGGGATGGCTGGAGTGGCATTGTTATGGAGAGGCTGGAGGAAGTGGTCAGACAGGCTGTGTTGTGAAGGCAGTGCCAGTGGGGTGTGCTGATGGGTTAAACGTGTGTGAGAGAAAGATCTCAAGGATGTCTCCAAGCTTTTGGTTTTGTTTTCTTATCTGGGCATTTGGAGAAAAGGGACTCCTATTTTTTGAGATGGGGTAGATTTAAGGAGGACAGGTCTAGGAGGGTAGTGGAGGAGTGTGATGGTTAACTACATATGTCAACCTGACTGGGCCACGGGGTGCCTGTATGTAGGGTGAAAAATATTTCTGAGTGTGTTTGTGAGGGTGTCTCTGGAGGAGATTAACAGTTGAATCCATACAGTGAATAAAGGCAGATTGCTCTCAATAGAATGGGTGGGCCTCATATGATCCCTCAGAGGCCTGAATAGAACAAAAAAGACTGAAAGACAATTTGCTCTGCCTGGCTTGGAGCTGGGACCTCATCTTATCCTGACATTGGACTTTGAATTTACACCATCATCTCTCCCAGCTCTCAGACTTCAGACTCAAAGTCAGATTGGCTCTGCTGGTCTTCAGATTGCTGACTACTGATCTTGGGACTTCTCAGTCTCCATAATCACGCAAGCCAACTCCTAAAATAAGCCTCTGTCTCTGCCTCCAGAGATCAATAAATAGAAATATAGATGATAGATAGATAGATAGATAGATAGATAGATAGATAGATAGATAGATATTGATTCTGCTTCTCTAGAGAATGCAGACTAATAATTCAGGGAGTCATAAGTTCAGTACTGGTTACCTTCAGTGTGAGATGTAGAGAAGGCAGGGAGATGAGATCTTGAGGAAATATATTAGAAAACTGAACTGAATTTGGATCCTCCAGATTTACCCCTGGGCCCATTTGAGGTTGTCCTCCTCTGCACCATCACTGAGACTGAACATTTTTCTGTCTCTCATCTCTCTAAAATAGTCATGGGCTCCAGCTTTGTGTCCTTCTTGGAGACCTCTCCTGTTTGAGAAAGGTCAAATAATCTCTGGAATTCCTAAGTCTCTTTCCCTCCACCTCTGTGATCCTTGGACAGAAGGAAGCCCCGCTGGAAGGTGGCAGAGACCCTGGGCAGAGGATCCCCACCCCGCTGATGAGAAAAGAACTGGGCTGGAAAGGGGCTGAACACACCTCACCTCTCCTCTCCTCACTCCTCTGCTCTGCTCCTGGTTTCCCAGCAAACCTCACTGCCAGCTCCCTATAAGACATTTCACACCCCCCACGAGGCAGAATGCAGCACACAAGAGGAAGTCCAAGCAGACCCAGGTTCCCACCAGCTGGTGAAGAATGGAATAGACTCAAGCAAGTCACTTTCTCTGAGCCTCATCTACTCCATGAATAATAAAGGAATGTGTAGCTAGATTTAGTAGCACATACCTGTAATACCAGCTGCTTGAGAGGTTGAGGCAGGAGAGTGGCAAGTGAGTGAGACCCTGCTAAGTCTCAACCCGGGCAACTTAGTGAGACCCCATTTCTAAATAAAAGATAAAAAGGATGGGGTATGTAACCCAGTGGTAGAACAACCCTGAATTCAATTCCTAGTACGGGACGGAAAAATAGCACCAAGGGCTGGGGATGTGGCTCAGTGCTAGAGTGCTTGCCTAGTATGTGGGAGCCCCTAGGTTCAATCCCAGTACCCTGAAAATAAAGGAAGGGAGGAATATGCATTACTTCCTTATAGGGTTGCTGAGGATAAGATGCACCTAGCAGGTCACTAAGCAGAGTAATCAATGGCCACAGAAAACAAGTCTTCCACTCCTCTCCAAACCCCGGAGGAGTGCGGAGCCTCTCCTTCTGCGAGATTTTTTTACCCTCATTCTCCTCCTGTCTTTCAGAAGGCAAATTTACTTCGGACAAGGGCAACCAGGGAATGGTTGCCACTGGCAAAGCTTTCAGAAACTGCTGCCTGTTGCCTAGGAAACTGCCCCACTCCCGGTTCCCTGGGGTTCCAGCGGTCGATGAGTCTTGGCGCCATCTGCTGGATTCAGTACCACACTGCTTCTGAGCGCCCAGAGCCAGGAAACCTGCAGCAGGGAGCAGAGAATACCCCTCTGCCTGCGCTGGCTTCTCCTCGACATCGCCACAGAAAAGCTCTTTGCTCCTTTGCCACTATATTTCCCCAGAGACTAGAGGCATAAAAAGGTCTTGGACACTGTAGACAACGGGGAGGGTGGGAACCATGTCCTTCCCCACATAGGAAGAGGATAGGGGAGTGGGGTCCGGAGGAAGTCCCTCCCCTTAAATGATTTCCTGAAGCTCAGAATTCACAGGGCAGACGTGCGTTTTGCTTCTCACTGGCTCACTCCCACAGGAAGGGAGCAGTGGGGATGAAGAGGTTAGAATCAGACAAATGGGGTCACAGTAAGGTCCTTACTAATGTCCTCTCCTATTCCCCCTCTTCCCAGCCACTCAGCTCCTGGTGCCCTAGTCCCAACTTTCTTTTCCTGTCTGGGCAGAACCTTCCTTACCCACCAGGTCAGTTGTCAGATAACACACTAGGAACATCAGATCATCATGCCCCTGCATAAGAAAGAGAAGCAGACAGACACCTGCTCTGGAGACCAGGGCTTCTGAATCGATTCCTGCCTGAGGCAGCCCCTGCCCTGGGCCGTGCTGAGATCAGTACACCCTGAAAGTTGTAGGGAAAGGGAAATATCTGAGGCATGGAATCAAGAGACAGAAAGCCCCCAGGTGCCTGGGCTGGGAGCAAAGTTAAAGAAGGAGCTAGATACCTTGGCTCTCAGCCAGAAGGTGATTGGACCCAAGGTCTCCTGGGTCCCTGACCCCACTCCTCTTCCTTCTTTTTTTTTTTTTTTTAATATTTTTTTAGTTGTAGATGGACACAATATCTTTTATTTTTTATTTATTTTTATGTGGTGCTGAGGATCAAACCCAGTGCCTCACACATGCGAGGCAAGCGCTCTACCACTGAGCCTCAATCCCAGCCCCTCCTCTTCCTTCTTGAGTTGAGCCAGAAAGAAGGTAGTTGAGGAGGAAGCTGGCAGTGGTGACTCATGACTCCCACACGTGCAGGTGAGGGATGCTGCCTCTACCCTCTGGCCAGGTTCCCTGACTCCCAGTTTTCCAGCTGGAGGCAGAAGGGCTGCTGTGGGCATGGGGAAATGGGTAGAACTGGTCCCCTAAGCTCTCTAGTAAGAGATGTGTATGTGAAAGGCTGGGATTTGGAGTGTGTCTGTTACAAGTCAAAGGGGACCCCAAAACAATAAACATCTCAGAGTAAAGGCAAAAAGAGGAGCTGCCTCCCCCTAGCTCCATTCCCCAATGGCTGAAACCCTCTTCTCCAGACAGGACAAGGATAGGAGAGGGATTAAGGGTATCAGGTCAGCTACAACAGGGGTGCTGACCCTTCCTCCCCTCCAGGCTGGCTGCCACTGATTGACACTGGAGCCCCAGAAGTTGAAAGGGGCCTCAGAGGGCTAGTCTAACCCCTTCTGAACTCCCAGGTCATGCCATCTGTTCTCAAGCACCCTGAGTAGCAGAGAAAGCAGGGCCAGAGGAGAGGGCTGCCTACTGCTCCTCCTCTATCTATCCTCCGCTTGGCCCCACTGTTGTTCACTAAAGTGGTGGTGACACAACTCACTCCATCCACCTGTACTGCACACCAGGCCTCCCGTGTCCCCTGCCCACTGCTCCTGCTCCTGTCCTTGCCAAGTACCTGCAGCTTTACTGACCTGCCCCTTTCTGTGCCTATGCTGGGGCCTATGCAGACTGCTCAGGGGCTGGTTTTTCTGCAGAGACCTGGTACCTGTTGACCTCCCACTGATAATACACACCCTCTCCCTGGGTGTCTACACCCTCACACTGATGCTGTTGTCCAGGAACTGGACCTGGGGTGCCATGGGAGCGTGGGTTGGTACCTGCAGTGCCACATCTTCAACAGCCTGGTAGTGAGCAGCCCAGACCACATGGCAGTGAGTGAGCATACCAGGAGAGGGTGAAGGGTGCCTGGGCCATGCAATCCAGGCTGGATTTCAGGTGGCATGAAGTTTCATTGACAAGTTCTGTCCCAAATGTGGCTCTGGGCTATTTCAGCATATCCAACTGATGTGGCTTTCCCAATCAGGGCATCTGTCCCTTTGTCCCACCTGGACTTTGCCCACTGTGCTTGACTTTGCAGCCCTGAGTGAGCATGTTGCCTGGGCTATCCCCAGTTCATCTGGGGTTGGGGTAGGAGGGAAAATGGAGAACAAGACAAATTCACTGCACCAATAATCTTCTATGGGTTCTCTCACATAATCCTTAGGTAAGGAGGCCATGAGGTAGGTGCTGTCTCATCTGAAATTCTTTTCCAGAACACATGGTTGGGAAAGTCTTAAAAATTGTGAAATTGAGTGCATGGATTTTTTCTACAACAGTGATTCTCAAACTTTGGCTTGTATCAGAATCTAGGGGCTGATTTGTCATTCAGAAACCTAGATTCCAACTCTCTTCAGAGAGCCTCTGGGTTCCTTATTAGCCCTCCAGATGATTCCAATGCACACCAAAATTTGAGGAGCATTGTGCTAGAAATTCATCTAGAAGGGCCAAACTAATGCTAAGATACCCACAGTAAAGAGGAGGTGCTGACTTATAAGGTAACCCATTCTACTTAGCTCTACTAACCAGTCAGGTCTAGTTCAAAGAAACCTGTCCCTTTGATCCACTCATATTTGATTCAGAGTGACTTGGCATTTATCTAAAAACCTGAGGACTTTCCCATCTCAATTGCTGGTCACATTGCTTCCTGCACGGCTTTTTTTTTTTTTTTTTTCCTTTTTGGCAGAACTGGGGTTTGAACCTGGGCCTTGCACATCCTAGGAAGTACTCTTCCACTGAGTTACATCCATAGCTTTATTTATTTTTTTATTTTTTATTTTTATTTTGAGACAGGGTCTTACAAAGTTGCCCAGGCTGGCCTCAAACTTGTGATCTTCCTGCCTCAGCTTCCTGAGTCACAGGGATTAGAGAAGTATGCCACCAGACCCAGCTCCTGTAGTTTTTATAAACCATTGTATAAGACAGGTTATGAAACATGGCCTCATTTTGGTCCATCCCCTTTTCATCCTCACAGCCAGCTGGATTACTTTTCTCAGGTGCTCACCAAGGCCACAGACCCCAAGGCCTCTTGATGGCCCATTCCCTTTGTGACAACTCCTGGAGCAGCTATCAAGCCAGCTCTGAAACCACCCAACTCTTCCCTTCTCATCCCTGAAGATGCCACGAACCTGGAAGATACAGCAAACATCTGGCCCAGTCATCAGCCATGGGGCCCTTAGCCAAAAGGCTTTCTGTCAACAGGGGCCCAAGAGAATAGCCATCAGCATGGTGCTTACAGGGTGATGTGGAGCCCTCCCTTAGTCTCAGAAGTGTTTCCAGATTGTCATTACTCACATTCCTCACCTTCTGCCACCAGGGCCTTCCTGGGCCAACTTCTGTGTTCCATGCCTCGGTGGGACAGCTTTGCAACCACTTCTTATCGACACCAGAGCCACAGGAAGGCAAAATGAATGTCCCAAGACCCCTCACCTCTAGGAGGCAACATGGGGCAGCGTGTTTGCCTTGGTGGGGGGAGGATGGCAAATGGGGGCAGGTCCTGAGACGCAGGGAAGAGTGGGAATTCACCCATGCTTCCTTGTGTCCATAGTTGTGTCTCAGCTGATGAGACCATGGGCCCTGAGCCAAGTGGTCAGGGCCACACCACCCAGCATTTCCACCTGTGCCTATTCCGCATTGCTCGGCATTACCAGGTTGCGATGGTGCTTTCTGGAAGCAAGCCATAAGGCCCCAATGCCAGTCTTCTACAGCTGGGATGACCTTCTCTGAAGCATCCCAGCTGCCATAGCTGCTGGTCATCTAGCACAGGCCTGGGAGAACTTGTGCCACAGAAACATCTTCATCTCCTTGACTACCACAACACCCTCCTCACCTTCCTGGGAGGCCCATCTCAGATGAGGCTCCGTGTCACTGTCAGGACAGGAGCCAGTCACCCAGTGGACAAGGAACAGAGACAAGATTTCAGAGGCATTAAAACCTGCTTGATTTATTCAGATTATTTAATATATAATTACGTAACTGTGACCCCAAAGTGTGCAAAGTGAAAGCCTTCAACTGCAGCTGAGAGGAGAGGGCAGGGATGGTACACCTGGGGACAGTGGAGAGTCAGGAATGTCCAGCAGGTCTCTTCCCCAGATTCAGGGAGGGGGGAGTGGCCTGAGGAGCAGGGCCTGGGGTAGCCTCAGGCCAGAGGAAGGGGGCAGAGACCTCCCCCTGGCCTTGGTCAGGAGCCCAGAGTGCCACATGGCTGAGAGGGCAGCAGCCCAGGAAGGGGCCAGAGGCAAGGACAGGAGAGCACCATTTCCGGGGGGGAGGGGGCAGAGAAGGAGATGCCCTACAGAAGCCAGGAGGGGCCACCTGCCCCATGGGTGGGAGCCAGGCCAGAGCAGACTGCAGCAAGAGAGACCTGAGGCAGGCACAGGGCCTGAGAGCCCAGGCTGGCTGGGCTCAGGGGGCTGAAGAAGGGAAACCTGGGGAGCTCCCAGGGCAGCCTGGTCCAGGGAGCATCCTGACTCTGCAGCGGGTGCCCAGGGAAGGGCCACAGTCCCCTCAGGGCCTCTCCACCTCTCTCCCTGGAAAGGAGCTGGGAACCCGTAGTGCAAATCCATGGACCACTCAATTATGGAGGGAGGCCGTGCCTGAAGGGAGACCCTGGGATGTGCCCCCTCCACCACCTCGGCCTCCACCGCTGTCCTCAGTACAGCCGCTTCTCGTAACTGTGGGGATAAAGAGGGGACAAAGAGTGGGTGTGTGGACCCTGTTTCCTTCCTAAAATCCCCTCACCCAGGAATCCCCAGATTTGAGAAAGGACATGTTGCTGCAGGGCCCTGCCTCTCAGCCATGAGGGTAGGAGGAGGCAGAAGGCAGCCCTGGGCCTCTGTCCTCTCCACAACAGGGCTCCCTGAAGAACTGTGCCAAGTCCAGAGAGAGCCATGCTCCTTCCAGCCACTGCCACATCTGAGTGAACTGTCCTCAGTGCCTGCGGTGGAGAGGCAGCTCAACCATCCTTACAGGGTAGGTTCTGGCCAGAAGCTGGTCTTCCGCTTCCTTGTCTGCACCCCACCCTTGCGCGCACAGTCGCTCGGGCTCCTTTTAGTTACTGGGTCCAGTCTAAGATGCAACTGGATCCAGCAGCCTCAGACTTGTGGTCACGGTCATCTTTCTGCACCCCCAAAAGGATTTATATTTCTGCTGCTGGATGAGGGGCCATGGCTGGCCTCCTCTACCATGGTGCTGGGGTCAGGGGCCAGGAGGGCCCAATTCCAGGGTCCATGTCTCATGGTTCTATCCCAGCACCACCCTCGACCCACAGCCAATCCTCCCAGCCCAGGTCCCGCCCCAACTGCCCCTGCTCTACTCTACTCTTGGCCCGGGCAGCGCAGTTACTTACACGGCAGAAAGGTATAGCTATGGGAGGGTGGGGCAGAAAGAGACACAGGTTAGATGCCCATTTATGCCTGGGGAGATGGCCCTCTTGACCAGGGCGGGCCGCACGCCTGCAACTACTGC
Source organism: Xerus rutilus (assembly GCA_028644305.1). Taxonomy (NCBI): domain Eukaryota; kingdom Metazoa; phylum Chordata; class Mammalia; order Rodentia; family Sciuridae; genus Xerus; species Xerus rutilus. The sequence continues at coordinate 22,806,245 of CM053407.1, read as the reverse complement.
TGCCAACCAGCTCTGCCTCCACCCGCAGTTGCCCCAGTGCCAGCTCTAGCACCTGTCTCTCTGCCCCTTTCCCCACCAGAGGGCTCCTGCCCCCGTCTGCCTACCTATCTGGGGCCACCACCAGCAAGAGCCCAGCACCACCAGCCCTCTGCCACCAGCCACCAAGCTTCCTGAGCAAGCAAGGGCTGGGGAGCCCAGGTAGGGCTAGTGGCCATACCTCCCATGCCCTGCTCGGGGAGATGCCCGAGGGGAGGGGAGTGGCCTGGCTGCATAGGATAAGGTTCCAGGGTGGGCTGGGCCCTATAGGACAGGGCAATGGGTCATCCTGCAACAGCACCCATCCCTGGTATGGGTGGTCCATGAGTCCCCTGGAACCTCAACTTGGCCTTTGAACCCTGGCCCCATGTGCCCGACCCAGTGCCAGCCAGCGAGGGCAAGAAGGCCACCCACTTACGAGTGCAGGCCGTGCACACCACCCTCGATCTGGGCTGACATGGTCCGCTTCTCGAACTTGAGCTCTCCTGAGTACATCATGGACCTGGCAGGCAGGCAGGTGAGCAGGTCAGGGGTGCCCAAGTGAAGAGAAAGAAAGGAACAAAAGGGAGGGGAGCCTCCCAGCCTCCTCTAGTTGCAGTGCTCACCGCAGGACGGACAGGCTCCGGGCCCCGATGTCCTGGCAGCCATGCTGGATCCCTGCTATGAGGTAGGGCACGAACTTCTGAATGGAGCCTTTGTCCTGGATGGAGCCTGAGACACCCTGTGCGATCTTCACCTTATCCCCCTCACTGCAAGGAGGGTGCAGAGGTTGAGCCCAGCAGGCTGCTGCTCGGAGGACCCCACCCTAACTCTCCAGGGCACAGGCAGAGGGGATGCCACCCGGAAGGGTACCACAGCACCCATTCACTGGGCTACAGCAGGGACAAGCATGCCCTCTGGGGGTGGCCCAGGCCCTGCCACTTATACCTGTGTCTTGGTTTCCAAAACTACAATATGGGGACAGGTGGCATCTGGGGAGGTCAGGGGCATGTGTGGCCCCAAAGACTGCAGGTTAATCGGCCAAGGCTGGGCCTGGGGCACATACCTGAAGTATCGTTTCTGGCTGCTGCTGCTCTTCTCCATGGCGTCCAGAGAGCCCATGCCCCGGTACTTCTTGAGCCTCACGCCATCTGAGAAGAAGTACTCGCCAGGGGCCTCTGTGGTGGCGGCCAGCAGAGAGCCCATCATCACTGTAGAAGTGAAAGGATCAGTGTCTCCTGCTCCCACACTCCCAGCCCCACCTGCCCAATCCCAAGCCCGTCCCCTCACCTGTGGAGGCTCCAAGAGCTAGGGCCTTGACCACATGTCCCACAGTCTGGATGCCACCATCTGCTATGACTGGCACACCAAAACGCCGGGCATACTCAGCCACCTTGTACACAGCGGTGCCCTGAGGCCGGCCACAGGCCATCACTGGGAGAGGGCGGGTGCACAGGACAGAGAGCAGTTAGCAGCAACACAGGGGACAGGCACAGGGCTGGGCCAGCTCTTTGTCCTTGTACCTCCCTCCATTCTGGGGAAAGGGAGGGGAGTAGATGGTGTTTCTGAGCATAAGACAGGTGCCAGGAGATAACATCAGGGTGAATGTCACTCTTGGGATCTGGGCCACCCACGCATAACAGCACTATAGGGGATTCAGGTGGGGGAATCCGTACTGGTCTTCAGAGTATAAGCACTTCAGACTGGTCTCCAGCATCACCTGCTCTGGAGGCATAAGGTGCCCTCTGAAGCTTTCATTTACAAAAGTTGTTATTAGAGTTAGGTACTTATGGACACTGGTTCACATTCATTTCTTTAATTGTCCGAGGTCCTTTAGGTTTTAAGTGGGAATTCTAAAGAACCAGTACTTTGCTAAGGGGTAGGTAAAAAGCTAGATAAACTAGAAAAGTGAACTTTCATTTGTTTTGTCCCTACTATACCCCAAGGCTTAGAAAAGTGTCTGGTACAGAGTAGGTGCTCAATCAATATTTGTCAAGTGAGGGAGGGCCCATGTTTCACCATGGTGGTCGGCAAAGGTGAAGGGTGAAAACTTAAAAGGCAAAGGCTCTGAAGACCAAAACAGAGAGATATTTTGGGCAGGGAACACAAAGTGGGTCATTCAGTTGTTTTGGAAAAGTAACCCTCCAAGAGGGGACAGGTACATTCCCTCTGACCAAGCCAGATCCAACACCTTCAGGCAGCCATCCCATAAGTCAGACACCAGCCCCCAGGCAGGACTCTGTCAACCACAGGGGCAATACATGTTAGGGGCTCCTCTCCCCCTTCCATGTTCAGAAACCTACCCTGCAAAAAGGCTTGTTCCCCAAGTGCCTCTGGAGCGGAACTCTCCATCCTGCTACATCACCACATGGTAATGTGGGTTTATACTATCCCTATTGTTACGAGACATGTTGTCTTCATGCCTCTAAGCATCTACCTTGTCACAAATCCTGTCAGAACCCTCAGATGGCTTCCAACAAGCAACTTGTAAAAGCAGGCACACAGCCCTGGGCCACAGACTGAGTCTCTTTGACCAGTTCTGTGTAGCAGGTTGATAGACAGCCAAAACTCAGGGCGCCCTCATTTACTTTGTCCTGCATGAGTCACCCTAAGCCCACCTTCCCAGGAAGGGCCTGGCAGGGTGGGCACTCCATAGGCACTTGTGGAGCAAGAACTAGCAAGGCCCTAGCAGTTACTCTTCCCACTGTGGACACTCACCTTCTTGGGTGATGCAGATGGAGCCACAGCCCATACCCACACGTAGCCCATCCACACCAGCATCAATCAGGTTCTTGGCCTGGGCTGCTGTCACCACTGGGGATAGGGAGGAGATAGAGGAACAGTGTGAGGATAGGACGCCCTGCCCTGCCCAGTGGCTTCCCAGGACCTCAATCTATCCATCCCCCCAACCTGACCACCTGCATTGACCAAAGCCCATCCTGACCCCTGACCCCCTTGCCAGGAACAATGCCATCACCTGGGAGTGGCAAAGGACAGAGAAATATTACAGAGTGAGTGAGTAGGAGCAGAGGGTAGAGGAGACCCTGCACTCACCATTCCCCCCAATCACCTGGAGATGGGGGTACTTCTGCTTGACGTAGTGCACCATGGCAATCTGATACACTGAGTTCCCTTGGGATGAGTCCTGTGAGACAGAGGACAGAAAGCTTAGGCTAGAGAGCTGAGGCTCCTCACTGGGGGAGGGAAACTCTGAGTGGATAAACCCCTGAAATCATGAAAACTGTTTCAACAGTGCACATTCTAGACTGAACACAGTGGCGCACACCTGTAATCCCAGCGGCTCAGGAGGCTGAGGCAGGAGGATCACAAGTTCAAAGCCAGCCTCAGCAAAAGCAAGGTGCTAAGCAACTCAGTGAGACCCTGTCTATAAATAATATACAAAATAGGGCCAGGGATGTGGCTCAGTAGTTGAGTGCCTCTGAGTTCAATCCCCAGAACAAAAAAACAAACAAATTTTTTTAAAAAAGTGCTCATTCTGTTTCTCCTGAAAAGTCACTTGACAACTTTTGGCTGATCCTTAGAGGGACCAACTCCCCCAGAAGGTTGAACAGCACTGAGTCTTGAGTAGACATAGCCTTTTCCTGTGCTCCCCGCCCCCCAACCCCACTGTATGAGTCCATCCTCATGACAGGGAGATACTGTCTGGGCCTGCTCTAGTTTGGCTCTTAAATTCCTAAAAGATCCATATGGTGAGGTCTTAGACCCCAGTTGATGGCACTATTGGTAGTTAAAAGAACCTTTAAGAGGAGGGGCATAGTGAGGGAAGTTAGGCCACTGGGGGCTTGGCCTTGAAGGGATATTGAGACCAGGCCCCTCCCTTTCCTTTATCTCTTTGCTTGCTGGACTTCACCACATTCTCCCATAATGATGTACTATGCCACCACAGGCCCAAAACAACAGTCAAGCAGACATGGACTGAAACCTATAAAACAGAGCCAAAATAAACTTTTCTTCCTTTTAAGTTGATTATGTCAGGTATCTTGTAACAGTAATGGAAAACTAACTAACATAGGTCATATACCCTGTCCCCACCAACTCACCAACAAAATGAAATTATTTAATTGCCTTTTTCTTTTCTTTCTTTCTTTCTTTTTTTTTTTTTTTGTGGAACTGGGGATTGGACCCAGGGGTACTTAGCCTCTGAGCTATACCCCCAAACCTTTTTTTTTAAATTTTATTTTTGAGACAGGGTCTTGCTAAGTTGCAGAGGCTGTCCTTAAATTTACAATCCTCCCGCCTCAGCCTCCTGAGTCGCTAGAATTATAGGCATGTGTCACTGCACCTGGCACTTCACTGCTCTAAGCCTCAGTTTCTTCCTCTAACAACTAAGAATAACAGTTGTACTTTAAGGTGCATTGCAAAGATTCAATGAGCAAGTACATAAAAAGACATAAGGTCTTAGCTCATTATCTTGCTACCGGGGGCAGGGGCTCCCAGTGAATGTGAGCTATAGTTCCTAGGGTCTACTTATACATGAGGAAGTCTCTCAGAGGATCCCACCATTGTTCTGGGATCCACAGAGAGCCTGTGATCCTCGGAATTCGGACACTAGGGAGTGTGCAGAAGCCAAGAGGAAGAACAGTGAGGAACGGTCAAGGCTGAATGAGGTGAATGTGGGGACACCTAAGCCTCAACTCTGGGGAGCCACTAGCCTCCTTACTAGCACTATGACGTCAGCGCCCGCCTGGGTGAGCAGGTCCAGGCGGTATTTGTCGTCCTCACGGGTGCCCACAGCTGCCCCACACAGCAGCTGCTTGTGGGAGTCCTTAGAGGCCAGGGGGTAGTCCCGGTTCTTCTTCAGGTCGGTGCGGGCAATAATGGCCACCAGCTCGTCGCGATCATTAACAATAGGCAGCTTCCCTGGCCAGGAAAGCAGAGGTGAGTTGAAGAAGCAGGCTTTTGGGTGGGCAGGAGGCTGGGTGATGTGTGTTTGGGGGTAAAGATGAAAATGGATCATGCCACTGAAGTACCCAAACCAACCACTAGGTGACAGCACCCACCCAGGAAGTGTTCCTAAGAACCTGAATCTCTTCCCAAGGCACCGGAAGCAAAGAAAACTTGGCAAGCAGGTTCCTAGGGCTTTTTTGTTCTGTGGTCTGGCAGAGATAGAAGGGACATCCCCTACGCAGTGGTCACAAGCCAGCGTGTAAATATGAGGCTGTTTTGGAGCAGGCATGTGCCCTGCCCAATACCAACTCCAAAGAACTATGCAGTATGGACCATGGAAAGAATAACCTAAAGGAATCTAGTGAATATTATATAAACAGCTTCAATATCAAATTTAACTACAGGACCTCTCAGAGCCTTAATGAGCCAATGTGCAATTCTTTATCCAAGGAGGAGGATATAGAAAGCAGCATTTCTCAGACATTTGAGGCCACAGAGCCCTTGTTTATGTGATGAGCACCTCACAGAACTAGTTTTAAGAAACACACTGTGGGGGCTGGGATTGTGGCGCAGTGGTAGCGTGCTCGCCTAGCACACGTGAGGCACTGGGTTCGATCCTCAGCACCACATAAAAACAAAGATATTCTGTCCACCTACGACTAAAAAAATAAATAAATATTTAAAAAAAAAAAACAAAAACACACTGTGAAGATGCTGAATTCTGAACAGGTTTCCCTAAGCCAGGAGGATATCGGGATTTAGGTTCCAGCATGCCTGGGGCTATTCAAACCTTCCCCAAGGCCCAGTGTGGTTGCTGCAAGGCTATAAAGGAACAGGGGGATCTAGGGTACAGGCAGACTGGGTGTGGAGTTTTCTGTCCACTCCCAATACCTTTTTTGCTGCGCTGCAGGATCTCATTTGCCTCTTTCAATGTCACACCTGCTGGAGCTACCACCAGCTCAATCCGTGGTGTCATCACCTGTGGGGCCAGGAACATTTGCCTGCAGGTTGGCAGGTGAGAGAGAAGGAGCCAGACCTCCCTCTGGTCCCTAGTTACAGGCTCTAGCCTGGGCCCCCAGGGTGTGGGACCCTCTGCACTCCAGCCCCGCCTGCCCTGCCCTGCTGGCACCTCACTGAGCAGAGTGGTGTGATCCTTCTCAGCCAGGAAGTCAATATCTCTGGAGGTGACGATGCCCACCAACTTGCTGCCCATGGTGCCTGTTGCGGTGATGGGGATGCCAGAGAAGCCATGCCGGATCTTGGCCTCCAGCACGTCGCCCACAGTGTGCGAGGGGCTCAGTACCACAGGGTCTGTGATGAAGCCCTGCTCAAACTTCTGTGGGCAGGAGCGGAAGGAAAAGACTGAAAGAAGCCGGGCGCGGTGGCTCACGCTTGTAATCCCAGCACTTAGGGAGGCTGAGACAGGAGAATCGCGAGTTCAAAGCCAGCCTCAGCAACGGCGAGGCACGAAGCAACTCAGTGAGACCCTGTCTCTACATAAAACACAAAATAGGGCTGGGGATGTGGCTCAGTGGTCGAGTGCCCCTGAGTTCAATCCCCAGTACCA
>CM053407.1:22757308-22789693 GCA_028644305.1 Xerus rutilus | reverse complement strand
ACACCTTGTGCTAAATGCCTTGCCAAATCACCTCATTTTATCTTCAAGACCATCTTACGGGGTGGCCATTATCACCTGCCCTGAGAGAAAGCTGATGAGAAAGCTGAGCCTCAAGAAAGATGAATATAGTTTGGATCTGAATGTCCCCCAACAGCTCATGTGTTGAGCACTTGGTCCCCAATGTAGCAGTGTTCAGAGGTGGGGCTTTTGGAAGGTAATTAGATCATGAGGGTTCATGGTACATTAATCCATTGATTGATAATTCTGTGGCATTTTGGGGAGATGGTAGATTCTTTCATTCCCTGGGGGCATGTCCTTGAAGGGTATATCTTGTGCCTGGCCCCTTCCACACTCTCCCTCTGCTTCCTGGCCACCATGAGGTATGAGCAGCTCTGCTCCACCACCCCCTCTCCACCATGACCTTGTGCTTCACCACAGGCCCAAAGCAATGGAGCCAGCCAACCATGCACTGAAACCTCTGAATCCATGACCCAAAGTAAATATTTTCTCCTTTAAGTTGTTATTCTTAGATATTTTGTCACAACAACGAAAAAGCTGTGACAACATACCTAATGCAACAAAACCAGATAACTTATCCAAGGTCACCCAGTGACTAAGTGTGGAGCTGGGCTTTAGCCCATGTCCATTTGTCCTGGAAGCCACTTCTCTTAACTGGGATGCCCCCAAAAAGCCAACATGAGAAGTCTAGTTCTCTGAGTGTGTCTTGTCTTGTGAAGACAGCCGGCTCAGCTCGTAGAACTTGGTGACACTTGCCTTCCTGCTCCCCTCGTCAGCTGCCCAAGCTCTGATTCTGCTGCCTCACATTACATTCTGTTATCTTTTTTTTTTTTTTTTTTTGGTACTGGGGATTGAACTCAGGGGTACTTGACCACTTAGCCACATCCCCAGCCCTATTTTGTGTTTTATGTAGAGATAGGGTCTCACTGAGTCACTTAGCACCTCGCCGTTGCTGAGGCTGGCTTTGAACTCGCGATTCTCCTGTCTCAGCCTCCCTAAGTGCTGGGATTACAGGCTTGCACCACCACGCCCGGCTTACATTCTGTTATCTTTTGGGTCCTCAAGTGGACTTCCTTTTTTCTGTTTTTTTAAAGTGTTGAGAATCAAACCCAGAGCCTTCTGCATGTTAGGTAAATGCTCTACCACTGAGTCACACTCCCAGCTGAGCTGGATTTTTGCACAGAAGAAAGAAAACACTTACTAATCAATCAGCACAGGACCTGAAAGTTTTATTTCTCTATATGTCAATTTTATGTGAGTTTTACTAATATTAAGTGAGTTATTACAATGACTACATACCATATAATTTATTTTTAAATTTTAATATATGAGTCACATATAAATTTAAATGACTAATAAGACCAGAGTCTTATCATCTGAGGATATGACAATACTATCAAGTTTCTTGACCTGTGGGTTAAGTAATTGAGGGGTAGGAGACACATGATTCGGTCTCCAAAATGCCTTGTCCAGCTGTAGGAATCCAGCTTGACATGGCTGCAGCTCTTTTGATCATAATCGCCAATTTGCTCACCCACTGACTTTGGTATACACCTCAAACCCTATAGAACAAAGTCGTTAAGATAATCATCCCAGCCGGGCGCAGTGGCTCAAGCCTGTAATCCCAGCACTTAGGGAGGCTGAGACAGGAGAATTGCGAGTTCAAAGCCAGCCTCAGCAACGGCAAGGTGCTAAGCAACTCAGTGAGACCCTGTCTCTACATAAAACACAAAATAGGGCTGGGGATGTGGCTCAGTGGTCGAGTGCCCCTGAGTTCAATCCCCAGTACCAAAAAAAAAGATAATCATCCCAGTTGTGTTGTGCCAGCCACTGATGCTCAGACTATTTCTTAACTGATGTTGGACATTTTAGTAGTTTTTGATAAAGGCCAGAAGCATTCCAGTTTAAACTGGGCTAAACTTTGTCTAATTTAGCATGTAAACCCCTTCCTCCTGTGTTGGGGTATGAGGATCCTCCTGTCTTGCTGCCTCCCAAAACATTTTTCTGTCCCTAAGCCCTACTAAATTGTACTTTATGCCAACCTGGATCCGTCTACCTTTTTCTTCGGAACCCAGCACTTTCTGCCTTTGGTGGCCAAGTCTCACCTACCAGGACCAGGTTTTTCAAATACCAGCTCTTTCTTAGTTAGTATATGTATAGTTGTTGAATAAATGGCTGCAAAAAAATAATTAAAAACAAAATAAAAAGCAATAGGCAGGCTAGGTGCAGTGGCGCACACATTTAATCCCAGTGGCTCAGGAGGCTGAGGCAGAAAGATTGCAAGTTCAAAGCCAGCCTCATCAAAAGCAAGGCGCTAGCAACTCAGTGAGACCCTGTCTCTAAATAAATTACAAAATAGGACTGAGCATGTGGCTCAGTGGTTGAGTGCCCCTGAGTTCAAACCCTGGTACAAAAAAAAAAAGATACAACAGGCAGGGAAATGTTTTCATAAATACAATTGGAGGGCTGGGGTTATGGCGCAGTGGTAGCGTGCTCGCCTAGCATGCGTGAGGCACTGGGTTTGATCCTCAGCACCACATAAAAAAAATAAAATAAAGATATTTAAAAATAAATAAATAAGTACAATTGGAAAGGGCTCAACTCCTTACTGTATCCAGAACTTGTAAAACTAATAAGAAAAACTTGATTTATTTAATAAAAAATGATAAAATTAAATAAATGCAGAATGAATAGTTGAGGGGTGGCTGTTGGAGAGATACCTCTCCTAAGAACTTAGTGCATTAATTTTGCACAAGACAAATTGAGGACCATGACTGTAGAACTCGAGTACATGAAGGGGAACTTAGAAAATGGAAGAGCTCAGCTTCAGAACTGAGCTAAGCCTTTTCCCAGTGAGCAGGAGGGCAGGAGAGAGACTGACGCATGGCCTGACAGGGTGACCAGATGTCCCAAGTTGGGAAAAGTAGATAGAAAAATCAAGAAGCATACACAGATGAGCTGAAAGCAGGATTGTGGATCTACTGTGAAGGGGTTAGAGGGCAAGCCCACTCTTTGGTGAGGAAATCCAACTTTGCAGGACAGCAGTCCTGGGGAAAAGAGTTGGGAGAGAAGGGTAACGTCTTCCCAGAGCAGGACCAGATCTGTGTCCTGCCCTGACAGGTCAAGGTGGCTGGAATCAAGAGTAGAGTAAGTGGAAACCTGGAACCTGATGACAGCACAACTTCTCAGTTCCGCCTGGCACATAAGAAATGCCTTTTCCTGCTGAGTGTGGTTGTATACACCTGTAATCCCAGTGACAGGAGGCTGAGATAGGAGGATCACAAGTTTAAGACCAGGCTCTGCAACTGAGTGAGGCTCTAAGAAACTTAGTAACACCCTGTCTCAAAATAAAAAATAAAAGGGCTGAGGATGTAATTCAGTGGTAAAGTACCTCTGGGTTCAATGCCCAGTATCCCCCAACCAAAAAAAAAAAAAAAAAAGGACAAAAAAATTCTTTTTCTAGATCATCCTGAGCAACTCAGGGAGATCTATTCTCAAAATAAAAATGATAAGAGGGAGACTTCAGAAGTAGCTCAGTAGTACAGTGTTTGCCTAACAAGCGCAGGTTTAATCCCCAGAACCTTGATCAGCTGGATGATGTGACTCTGGAGGTTGGCCAATGCAGGACTGGTTATTGCATTTGGTTTCTGGCTCTTGACCTCCTCCAGATGTTGGAATGGCTTTGACTTTATGCCTTTCCTTCCTCATAAAGTCTCATTGTCAGGAATAAGAGTGACTTTTCATAGTGCACTCCCTTTGTGGGGAAGGTATGTTGGCCTTTAAGACTGAGAAGGGTGGGGATTTGCTTCCTTTTCTGGCTTAGAAAAAGTAGGGGTGCTCAGGCAGCCCCCGTTACCATTTCCTGGGTGACTCACTAATCCAACCAAAGAACTTGAACTTCCTGCAGTGATGAGGCCACATGGTCTCAGGTACACAAAACCACCAACAATCACATGCCCCTTGACTCAGAAACCTGTACCAGGAGGTTGCGAAGGCCACATTTGCTGGCCCAAGCACTCTAGGGTGCCAGGAGTCACCAGACAATGAGAACATCAACAACTCAGAGCCATTGACAGGTGCAAAGGTTCCGAGCATACACACCCACACCTGTCCTAACATACACATGCAGAGCCCCCTGGGTTGTACACATCCCATTACACACTGAGCTCATTATTTTGGGTATGGCCCTCATTTTGTGGAGATCTCAAAGCTGCTTGTTTTCTTTGCTGTGTGAGGAGAATCTACACATCCCTCTATTCTCCTTCTTGGCTTCTCTCTGTTGTGTAGAGAGGGAGAAGGCAGGGAACAATAATGAATTTATTCCAGAAGCCAGAGGAAGGGAGCCTGAAAGGACTCCATAAAAGCACTTAGGTATATCCCTGATCTTCTCCTTTCTGATCTTTCCTCCCTAATCTCATTTTCTCTGAATCATCTCTTTAAAAGCCCACCCCCACCCCCGTTTCTGCTGATGGGCAGAATCATAGCCTTTGGAACAGGAGTCCCCTGTGTTTCTCCCTTGCTAGCAAAGCAATAAACTGTCTTTTTCCTTTTTCTCAAAGAAAAAAAAAGCATTTAGGTATAGAATCTCATCAGCTAGGAGGAATGCTAAAGCCATCATGGAGCTCAGTCAATTTATTTTCATGATGGGGTCTTGAGATTAGAGATTTGCCCAATTCCCCAGGCTGGGGAGTGGTTGAAATTTGGTGATATAAGTGAGATGGGCAGGTTCACTAGAAGTAAAGATTTGGTTAGGTTTGGGTGAGTTTACTCATCTTTAGTGCTTGTTAGTGATAAGAGATTGATGGTCAGAACCTCTGAGCACCTAGTTTTTGCAAGACACAGACTAAAAGGAGATCTTGTGTTTTATATTTCATTTCATTTCACTTTTTGTGGTACTGAGAATTGAGCCCAAGGGTACTTCACCACTGAGCTATATCCCTGTCCCTTTTTATTTTTTATTTTGAGATGGTATCTCACTAAATTGTCAAGAATGGCCTCAAACTTGTGATCTTCCTGCCTCAAACTCCTGAATCAGAGATAATGTACAGCTGGGGATATAGCTCAGGGGCAGAGTGCTTGCCTAGCATGTGTGAGGTCCTGGATTTGATCCCCAGCACAGGAAAAAGAAAATTCTAAACCTCTCACTGGGCGAGATGGCACACACCTGTTAGTCCCAGCTACTCAGGAGGCTAAGGCAGGTAAATCTCAAATTCAAGGGCAGCCTGGGCAGCTTGGCAACACTGTCATGAGCAAGCTATGCCATTAATAGAGATCAAACACATTTGTATCTTTTCATTTTAGAATTTTTTGAATAAAAATAAGTTCATAAGTTACATGGTTGTTATTCACCGAGTTCTTGTGGGTCACCTAGAAGTCATAAGCCAGGCAATCACAGGTTCTTTTATTCCAGTCTTAATTACTTTCTGTAACACTCAAGCCACACATCACACTTTACACAATGATGTATATATAGGTTACAGATTTTTAAAAGGTTAAGCAGTCATGAGGGGTCAGGTGGCTGAGCTGAACAAAGGCAGAGAGCACATGTAAATGCAAGAGTCATTGCAGGTGGTCAGATAAGATTCCAACAAGCCAGCTGCAGGACTTGTTCAGGGTATAGAACTGTCAAAATGAGGAATTTATTCTAAGCCAGGGTTCAAACAGACATCAGGCAATTTCCAAGTGGGCCACATTAAGCAGGGAGATCAACGTCAACAGAAGCCAGAAGAAAGAGAGTTGGAGGTTTGTAACCTGTCCATCTTGTGACTAGATTACAAGAAGGTCTGATGACTCAGGTCAGTGTGTGCTGCTGCAACCAGTCTTGGGGTGCTCCTGTTTTTGTGGACCTAAGGTGAGAGAATTGTTTCATTTGGTAGTCTGGTGTGTTTGGTAATTCCATGGGCCTGGTTTTTATGATATGCGCTTGATGTGTTCATCATCCATGTGCTTCTGATTTAATTCAACAAGTTCACTGGTGGTCATTTTTTCTTAGCACAATTAATTTATCAGTTTGTGCCTTGTCGTTGTGATGTGCAGATGGTGGTTGTTTACTTGTACAAAAAAGATGTAGAGTCATTCTAACTTAGCACTTATACTCAAAAAGAGCAACTCATGGCAGACTACTGCTTTATAAAATGGAGTAACTCGGGTGAGGCACAGCCTGAAAGTTACTGTTCTATTCATCATGGAGTAGCTCAGAGCAGGATATAGCCTGCTCTCCACAGACATCCCGTCTCAAATAAAATGAATTTCTAAATTGCCTGGGGATGTAGAGCATCCACGGGTTTAGTCTCCGCTACTGCAAACAAGTTGGGCGTGGAAGTACATACCTATAATCCCAGTAGTTTAGTACATTGAGGTAGAATAATGGCAAATTCAAGGCCAGCCTCAGCAACTTAATAAGACCATGTCTCAAAAATTTTATAAAATGACTGAGGATGTACAGCTCAGTGGTAAAGTGTCCCTGCATTCAATCTCCAGTACAAACAAATAAAACCCCCCAAAACCAAAACACTCCAAATACAAAACCAAAAAACTTCTCTAAGTAAATCTAATGAAGATAAATGACTATGTAAGATGTTTGTAATCTATTATTATTATTATTATTATTCAGTTTGTGGATGGGACCCAGGGCCTTGAGCACTTTACCACTGAGCTACACTCTGAATGTTGTAAGAATTTTTCAGAGCAATAAAGGGTAACATTATTATCAATTGAGAACATGCTTATCAATTGGAGGCATACACATTGAATGACAGCAGCAAGTCACACCCTAACAAGCAAAAGAACTACCAATAGGGATAGATGTGAGGTTTCCAGAGCTAAATGAGAGAGTTGGGAGTCTGAGACACAGGCAGTTTAGGCTGCCCTTCAGGATTATATTGGGAGATGCTTAGGAGGGACTGGCCCACCTTCATTGAGGCTATTCATTAAGAATGGTCAACCTGGGCTGGGTTTGTGGCTCAATGGTAGAACTCTTGCCTTGTACATTTGAGGCACTGGGTTCAATCCTCAGCACCACATAAAAATAAATAAATAAAGGTATTGTGTCCATGTACAACTAAAAAAAACACTTAAAAAATAGACAAGAGAATCACAAGTTCAAAGCCAGCCTCAGGAAGGACAAGGTGCTAAGCAACTCAGTGAGGCCCTGTCTCTACATAAAACACAAAATAGGGCTGGGTATGTGGCTCAGTGGTCGAGTGCCCCTGAGTTCAATCACTGGTACCAAAAAAAAAAAGAATTGTCAACCTGGCCCTCTAGTTATACCCAGGGCTAGGAAGAATCAGTCAGGAAAAAAGGTGGGGTCCCCTCCAAGGCTGTGTACTTTTACTCTCTTTATCCTTCTCTCAGCAGCAGCATCTGTCCTTCTTGGCTGGGACAAGAGGCAGCAAGACAGCCACCCATCCCCCACTAACCAACTTGGAGCACAGCGATGGAGTTATCTGGAGCGATGGAGAAATGTCTGGGCATCTGTGTCTGGGGGAGAAGTGCCAGCCAGCTAGGAAGAGGGAGAATGTGCCCATGTGCACACACGTGTAAATATGGGGCATGTGTGTGAGGAGGAAGTCAGTGTAATGAAGAATGAAAACAGCACAGAAACCAGGAGAACCCTGTTGGCTTTCAACATCTTGTCCCCCACACTGCCACTCCCCTGTCAGGACAGCCTGCCTTCTTCAATAGCACTTCCACCACCATTTGTCAAGCAGTAGGAAGCTCCAAGACTGGTCTTCTGCCTGCCCCAGGCCTTCCCACACTTAGAACCCAGTGACCACCAGAACAAGATGACAGGAGGAAGGTTCCTTCTGGATTTCATTTTATTTTTTGGTACTGGGGATTGAACCTAGAGGCACTTTAATCACTGAGCTATATTCCCAGCCTTTTTTATTTTTTATTTGAGACAGGGTCTCCCTAAATCGCCCAGGCTGACCTTGAATTTGTGAGATTACAATATGTAATCTCAGTGTGTGTGTGTGTGTGGGGGGTCCTGGAACCAATTTCCCACAGATACCAAGGGACAACTGAACATGCTCATATTTGAAAATCTGAAACTTAGGAAACTATAAAACTTCCAAAATCCACTCACTCTCATTTTAAAAACTTCTACAGGCCACATGCATACTGCTTACTTAGATTTTTCCCTTCACATTAAGATGCACATACAGCTCACATTAGAAGTTACTGTATTAAGCCAGGTGTGGGGGCACACACCTATAATCTCAGAAACACTGAAGGCTAAGGCAGGAGGATCACAAGTTTGAGGCTAGCCTCAGCAATTCAGTGAGGCCCTCAGCAATTTAGTGAGGCCCTGGCTCAAAAAATAAAAAGGGGGCTGGGGTTATGGCTCAGTGGTAGAGCGCTTGCCTCGCATGCATGAGTCACTGGGTTCGATCCTCAGCACCACATAAAAAAATAAATAAATAAAATAAAGATATTGCGTCCATCTACAACTAAAAAATTTTTTAAAAAAATAAAATAAAATAAAAAGGGCTGGGGATGTGGCTCAGGGGTAATGTATCTCTGGGTTCAATCCCCAGTACCCCCCGCCCAAAAAGTTACTGTTTGAAGCTAGGTGCAGTGAGGCACACCTGTATTCCCAGTAACTTGGGAGGCTGAGACAGGAGGATCTCAAGTTAAAGGCCAGCCTTGGCACCCTAGTGAGTTCCTCAATAACTAAGCAAGACCTTGTCTCAAAAAGTATGTAAGTAAATAAATAAATAAATAGGGCTGTGAATATAGCTCAGTGATAAAGCATCCCTGGGTTCAACTCCCAGTACCAAAAAAAAAAAGACTGCATTGAATTGCAATTGTCTAAGTGACACACGTGAACTTTTGCTGACCACTGATGAACCATCTACTCATTTTTGTGTGTTTGCTTTTGAACCCAGAGTGCCCTCTGCCTGTCTTTCAGGGTTGTCCCACTGGCCATGGGGCTCTTCCCCTGGTGCCCTACACTGTCACAGCTCTCCTACTTACTCTCATCTCCCATCAGCTGCCCCATTGCTCTTCATTTGTTTGTCTGCCATGCTCAGGGTTGAACCCAGGGCCTTGTACATGCTAGGCAAGTGCTAAACTATTGACTGAGGGACATCCCCACTCCTGCCCCAAGCTCTTGACCCAAATTTCCCCATCCAGTTCACATGATTATCCTTCATTGCATATATGTTGCCACAATGTTGCTCAAGGGGTAAATTTACAAAATATGAGTAAACTTTAGTTTTTTTTTTCTGATTCTAATAGTAACAGTTGCCCTTGGGGGGGAAAAAGAAGTTCATCATCATATAACCCAGAGATGATCACTGTTAACTGCTGTTGCACAACAAATACCAATAGTCACCGAGTAGCTGTTCTGTTCTTTTTTCTCCCCAAAAAACTTGTGAAATATCTTAGATATACAAAAATGGTTGATTCATTGAATAAATATTTGTTGATCACCTACTGTATGCCAGGCACTGTTCTAGGTTTACGGATATAGTAATTTCAAAAACTGTCCAATCCTCACCTTCAAGGAGCTATCTTTTTTTTTTTTTTTTTTTTGGCACCAGGGACTGAACTCAGGGGCACTCGACCACTGAGCCACATCCCCAGCCCTATTTTGTGTTTTATGTAGAGACAGGGTCTCACTGAGTCACTTAGCACCTCGCTTTTGCTGAGGCTGGCTTTGAACTCGCGATCCTCCTGTCTCAGCCTCCCTAAGTGCTGGGATTACAGGCGTGAGCCACCGCGCCCGGCAAGGAGCTATCTTTTAGTGGAGGAAGATAGATAATTAAAAATAAATACAGGACTGGGGTTGTGGCTCAGTGGTGGAGCACTTGCCTGGCATGTGTGAGGCACTGGGTTCAATTCTCAGCACCACATATAAATAAAGGTCCATTGACAACTAAAAAAATTTTAAAAAATAAAAAATAAATACAGTATTGCTGTTGTTGAGTATTATGAATTCATAATGAAGCTTATGGGTAAGGGAGATGGAAGGGGTGTCCAGTATTGCTTTATACAATATGAGAAGGCCTGCCTGAGAAATAACATTTGATCAGAGTCCAGAAGGAAGTGAGTGAGCCATTCATTCATTCATTAAATATTTACCAAACATATTTCTAGACACGAAGGATACAGCAGTGAATAGAAGACATTCCATTAGGGTCACAGATCCTCTTCTTTGCTTCAGAAACCTTGTTCTGTTTTACCTAATGTCTTGAAGACTAAAATGTTCTGCAGGGGAAGGAAGAGGAAAACTTATGCTTAACTTTTTATTCTTTGGTGCAGTGCCAGGAATCAAACCCAGGGCCTCATGTCTGCTGGGCAAACACTTTACCACTGAGCCACATCCCCATTCCCACCCTTAACATTTTGATATGAAGACTTAAAAAGTCTAAAATTAATCAGTATCTATTTTCCTTCCACATAAAAGGACTTGTTCAACTTTATCTCTGTTTCCATCTTTAATGCTCACCAATTTTTTGATTCATTTTATTTTTACTTTCCCAAAGTAAATCATTAGGATTAAAAGTAGTTTTGAGTAGTCATAATTTTAGAGAGACCCATATGTTTTCCAAATATTTACTCACTATTTCTTCTTGCATCTCATTATTTTCTTTTGGGTTCAGT
The DNA here is from genome assembly GCA_028644305.1 of Xerus rutilus. Taxonomy (NCBI): domain Eukaryota; kingdom Metazoa; phylum Chordata; class Mammalia; order Rodentia; family Sciuridae; genus Xerus; species Xerus rutilus. The sequence continues at coordinate 22,779,067 of CM053407.1, read as the reverse complement.
TTTCCACTTTCTTCCTTTTTTAAAGTTTTTTTGAGTTGTAGATGGATGCAATATCTTTATTTTTTTATGTGGTGCTGAGGATCGAACCCAGTGACTCACGCATGCGAGGCAAGCACTCTACCACTGAGCCACAGCCCCAGACCTCTACTTTTTTCTTAACTACATACTTCAGAAATTTCCTTAATAAGGGTCTATGGTGGCCACTCTGTTTTTGTTTGTTTTCTAAAGAGATTTTTAATTTGCCTTCATTTAAAAACAATAATGACAGGTTGATGTAACTCAGTGGTACAGTGCTTGCCTAGGATATACATCTAGCACCTCAAAAAAGAAAAAAAATGACTTTATTCAGACATAATTTACAGTGTACAATTCCCCCCCTTTTTTGGTAATAGGAATTAAAACCACGGGTGCTCTGTCACTGAGCTATATCCCCAGGCCTTTTATCTTGAGACAGAGTCTTGCTAAATTGCCCAGGTTGGCCTCAAACCTTCAATTCCTCACCTCAGCCTCCTGAGTTGCAATTACAGGTGTGCCCCACTGGGTCAGGCATTCACACATTTTAAGTATGTTCACCAACTTGTGCAAATTATTACCACGAATTTCATAACATTTCATCACTCCCAAAAGAAACCCCATACCCATTAGCAATCATTTCCTATTCCCCTGACAACTATTAACCTATTTTCTGCCTCTAAATTTGCCTATTCTGACATGTCACAAACGAAACCACACAAACCTTTTGTCTGATTTCTTTTAGCTGGCATAATGTTTTCAAGGTTCATCCATGTTGCAGCATGTATTAGTACTCCATTTTTTATGGTTGAACAATACGTCATTGTTCCACATTTCAACTATCCTTTCACAAGTTGATAGACATTTGTTTCCACTCATTTGGCTCTTGTGAATAATTCTATGATGAACATTTGTGTACATGTTTTTGTGTGAATGTATGTCAACTACTTTGAATATACTTATGAGTAGAATTGCTGGATCATATGGTAACTATGTTTTACTTTTTGAGGGACTGTAAAGCTGTTTTCAAAAGCAGCTACATCATTTTACATTTCCAACAGCAACATACAAGCAAAACATCCATTTTTTCCATATTCTCACCAACACTTCTTTTCTGGCTTTATTATAGCCACCCTAGCAGGTATGAGGAGGGATCTCATTGTGTACATTCTAGTTGGTGTGTTTGTTTTCATACACAGTATACTTGCACTATATGCTTATTTTAACAACGTACTGTGGAGGAGATGATGTCAGTATGCAGGGAACTGCTTTTTTTTTTTTTTTGGTACCGAGGATTGATCTCACAGGTACTCAACCACTGAGCAACATCTCCAGCCCTATTTTGTGTTTTATTTAGAGACAGGGTCTCATTGAGTTGCTTAGTGCCTTGCCCGTTGCCAAGGCTAGCTTTGAACTCAGGATCCTCGTCTAAGCCTCCCAAAGTGCTGGGATTACAGGCGTGTGCCACCACGCCCAGCTCAGAACTGCTTATTCTTTTTTGCAAAATTTAATCAGTTCCTTATTGATGTTTTTTTTCCACCCCCAGTCTTTTGCTACTTTGCTTTTACTGACAGTTGCTGCAATGACTACTTCTACATACTCCATTTTTCACACGCAGAATGTTGTCCATAAGGATAATTCCTAGGTGTGGAATTCTGGGTTAAATGGTACAGACATTCTGGTACAATGAAGGGCCACAAACTTGCTGTAGGTTGAGGAGGGAAGTTGGTTTCCAAGTGCCTGCCTGTTCACATGTCTTCATCCCCAACTTTCTCCTTTCCCAGCCTCCCCATCCTCCCCTTCCTCACAGACTATAAACATTTTGAAAAGTAGGGGAAAGGTTGAGGCAGGGATTTGGCTCCTCCCTTCCCATTAGTTCTGTGCCTTTTGGGCAGAGCTGGCCAAGTTGAGGGAGTTCCTGGGTTCTCTCTGCCCAGCCAGCCAGGGAACTTGGTTTGGGCACAAAAACTCATTGCAATCCCACTTGAAGCCAGCCCTGCTCTGTGAGCTTTGACCTACACACCCATCCTGCCCACAGGAGACCCTGAAGTTACCCACAGCCTTCCCTACCAGAATGGATGTTCATTCCAAGTGGCCTCTTCCCAGGTTCTCCCCAGGGCTCTTTTTTGAGATATTTTCTGGAGCCCTCATGACAGAACGTCCCTATTGCTTTGGTTGGGGTGACCAGAGGTGTCTAGTAAGGCAGCCCAGCCCCCAAATCTGGGCATAAAGCTGAACTGCCAACTCCTTAGCTCTTTTTTTTTTTTGTACTGGGATTGAACTCAGGGGCACTCGACCATTGAGCCACATTCCCAGCCCTATTTTGTATTGTATGTAGAGAGAGGGTCTCACTGAGTCGCTTAGCAGCCTTGCTGTTGCTGAGGCTGGCCCTCTCCTGTCTCAGTCTCCCCAAAGCACTGGAATTACAGGCGTGTGCCACTGTGCCCAGCTTCCTTGGCTCTTCAGTTGAAGTTAAAAGCACTCTTAACAATTTTCTAGGGGCCAGGGGCTTGGTCACGTCTGTAGTCCCAGCTAATCAGCTGATTTACATTTGAGGGCAACCTGGACAATTTAGTGAGACCCTGTTGTTGCCAAAAGCTCGGTCCAAATGCCAATCCAATAACCAGGACCTGGTTTTGAGAAAAAGGAAAAAGATGGTTTATTGTGTGCTACCAGAGAAACACAGGGGACTCCTGTCCCAAAGGCTGTGATTCTGCCCATCTGCAGGAATAGGGGGCTTTTATAAAACTAATTTAGAGAAAATGAGATTAGGGAGGAGAGATCAGGTAGATCAGAGAAAAGAAAATCAGGGAGGAGATCAGGAAGAAGTTTAGGGAAAAGAAGATCAGGGAGGAGTTTGGGGAAAAGACTGGGAAGAAGAAAAACATATATGTTTCAAAGCCACAAGGGATATAGTCAAGGCATCGAGTAAACCCCTGCTACATTGTCTCAAAATTAAAAATACCAGCGAGGGCTGGGGCTGTGGCTCAGTGGTAGAGCGCTTGCCTAGCACGTGTGAGGCACTGGGTTCGATCCTCAGCACCACATAAAAAAATAAAAGGGTACTGTATCCATCATAAAAATGTTTTTAAAAAAATACTGGTGAAAAGATCATTTAGCGGCCAGTGCCCCTACCGTAGGTGAGACTGAAGCCACTGACGACAAAGCGGCTTGCCCATACGCATTTAAGGAGCCACACCAGGGCCAGGAATAGCTGTTTCTTAAACATGACAAAACTTTCATGGAAAGCAGTTAACGTGATACAAAAGAGACGCATCATTCCAGCAAGACTGTGGCAAATTAAATCTCAGGATCTGGAATGGAGAGTGAAGGATGGAGTCTCAATCTTGGCTCCTCTAAGAAGTCAATAGCCGCTCTTCTGTCCCTGAAATGGAGAAAACAAGAGGTGGAATGGGAGTCTGACGCCCTCTGACAAGTCGTCCTTTGGAGAAGTCTCCGGTTAAGAACCTCTCCGCCGCCGCGGGGGCTTCATCCGCTACGAAGGGCCTCGGATGGGGTCATCTGAGGTGTGCTTTCCGCCGACACGGTATGGATTAATGTGTTTTCTGACTCTTTCCGAAGTTTACCACAGGAGAAGGCAGGCGGAGGCAACGCAAGCGACTAGTCCCACTCCGGGCGGTAATGACTCGGAAACAAACGTCATATACTTTTAAGAACAGTTCTGCCGCCAACCACCCGCGCAGCCTCTAAGCCCAGACTGCTTCGCGCAGGGGCGGGGCCGCGGACGTGCGTGCAGGCGTGTGCGTGAGAGCTCCAGTGCGCGTGCGCCAGCCGCTCGATGGGGGGGAGGGGGCGGGGCCGCGACTATAAGAGGCGGAGTCCGGGCAGGCTGGCTGTTGGTGTCGCCTAGGCCTGGGCTTTTGTCTTTCTACGTCTTAATGTGTGGAGCGCTCGAGCTGCTGCCGGTTGGCGGACTTGCCTTCAGGTTCCTGCGCTACCTGTTGCGACCCGTTGCGGGCCACTCCTGGCTCTTCCTCCTCGAGGTGAGTGGCTTTCCCGGCTCCCCGCCCCCATTCTCCCATCTGCGTGCGGAGCTGGCCGCCTCGTGAGCTGGAGTTGGGGCTGGGCCTTGGCCGCCGGGAGCTTTGGCTTTTTGTCCCCACCCGTCAGCCGCCCCAACCCCTCTACAATGGACTAAATTTTCCTCTAGGATGGACTGGGATTCCCATGGCCCCACCTCTTGCTCGCCGGTGTTGGGTTAGGCGTCCCTGCCACATACACCCCCCAAAACACCCCAGCATCTTTTTCCTATCACAGCTTGTAGCTTGTTGTGTGGTAACTGTCCCATGAGGGCAGGGTAGAGTCTGTGTGGTTATCTTATGGCCCTCGTACCTTCCAGGGTGCCTGACACATTAAGCATTCAGGGTATATTGGTTGAATAAATGAACTGATAGATTTGACTCTCAAAAGTTATTGCAACTTTCAAAAAATGTATGATTAACTGGAATCTGACAGTAAGATGGAGACTTCTTGGTAAGTTGCCTTGTCTACTAGGGCATGTTTTTATATTTCGCCCTTTCCCCTGCAAAAAGTCTGTCTCTGCTTCAGGTAGCTGCACTGTAGCACAGGGTCTGTGCAAGAACAGTCTTCAAGAGAAGTAAAAGTTTTAAGCAGTGCTCTTGAGTTAGAGAAGCAGGTGAGGCTCCACAGTGGTGGAATTTGCAGTGTGAATGTACTTGGAGGTTCTGTGGAAGAACAGCTGGCCACAACTCCCTGGCTGGCCAAGCCTCTCACTTAGCTCTTGGAAGGGCAGAAGTGTTGGGGCAAGATGCATGCATATCCCCAAAGGCTGAAGATTAATCCCTTCCTTTCTTTCCTCAGAATCCAGAGACCATCCAGAAGCAGAAGGCGTCTCTACTGCTGTGTACACGAGTGGGGTACTTTCAGCCATGAAGTACATGTTGAACCTTTACCTTCTAGGTTTGGTGTTGACCCTGCTCTCCATCTTTGTTAGACTGATGGAAACACTGGGAGCCTTAGTGGAGATCCCATTGCCTGGAAGCACATGGACCACCAGAGGTCAACTAGCCAACATAGAGTCCCCCAAAGGCCTTCCAGACCATCAATCCAGAGGGGTGCAGTAAAACCTTTCTCTGCACCAGCCATACCTTGGAACATGGACCTCAGCAACTCCAGCCAAGTTTCCCATTTACAAGCATGCAAGCTCACAGCACCAGTGTTTCCAGAGAACTGTTAACTAGGCGTGGACAGACCTGTTTGGATGCTCCTTGCCCTGGGGGGTGGGGGACCGGTTTAATGCACAGATGTGAGTGGGTTGCCTATGGCTGTGGGATGGAGTGAACTTGATTTTCTCCCCAGGATCTGCTGTATCCTTTGCTGTCCTTGACAGTGTGAGTCTTGACATCTCTGAAATGGATACTTGTGCTGCATTTTCAGCTGTTGGGAGATGTTGGTGTTTTCAACCCAGCATCCTAAACATCTGCCAAAGGTTCCTTTGGACATGAGTGTCTTATGGTCAGTTTAATTGGTGTTCAGTCTCTCCTTCCTGGGAGCTCCTGTTTCTGGGTAATGGTTAAGGTGTGTGCATTGGCTATAAGGAAGGAGATGATAGAATATCCAGTGTTTAATTCTCACTGTCTTATATTTTTAAGTTCTTCCTCCAACATAGTGTGTATGTGTTTGAATGTTGGTCTGAAGGGGGCAGTGGGATGACAAAGCCTGCTTAGGATGTGGGCATTTTGGCCACCATGTGGTTTAAATGAAATTTTTTTGATGCAATAAAGTTGAATATGTATTTCCACTATGTGTTATTTTGACTTCTGACCTTGAAATTAGTGATAGGGAAGAGTCTTAATTCCTAGTTTAAGGATTAACATCTTAAACTTTGGAACAGGAAAGTGCTTAAAGCACTTTGTTTAATCATAAACTTCTGAATTTGGGAGCATGGGCAGTTTACTGCCCATGTAACAACCAGTTATTTTAGCCTAGGCCAAGACTATTACAGTTGACTCCTCATATCCACAGATTCTACATCCATGGATCCAGCCAAGTGTGGATTGAGATTTATTCTTTCAGTGCTAGGAATTGAACCTTCTCTATCGTTGAGCTGCATCTCAGCCCCTGAAAATATTTTTTAATTAAAAAATTGCATCTGAACCAGGTGCAGTGGTACACTCCTGTAATCTTAGTTACTTGGGAAGCTGAAGCAGGAGGATGGCAAGTTTGAGGTTAGCCTGGGCAATGTAGACCTGTCTCAAAAATAAAAAGGAGCCGGGCGCGGTGGCTCACGCTTGTAATCCCAGCACTTAGGGAGGCTGAGACAGGAGAATCACGAGTTCAAAGCCAGCCTCAGCAATGGCGAGGCACTATACAACTCAGTGAGACCTTGTCTCTACATAAAACACAAAATAGGGCTGAGGATGTGGCTCAGTGGTCGAGTGCCCCTGAGTTCAATCCCCGGTACCAAAAAATAAATAAATAAATAAATAAATAAATAAATAAATAAATAAATAAATAAAAAGGGCTGGAGATATAGGTTGGTGGTAGAACACACTGAGTTCAGTCCCCAGTACTGCCAAAAAAGTCTACTGAACATTCAACAGGCTTGTATTAAACAATATAGGATAGCTACAATGGTATATGGCATAAGTCATCTGGAGATGATTTAAATTACACGGGAGGATGTGCAGAGGTTGTATGCAAATTCTATGCCATTAAAACCAATCCCCCAAAGATACAGAGGGAAAACCACAGTCCTTTTGTGACTGACTTTTTTTTTTTTCTTTTCCTGCTACTAGAGATTGAACCCAGGGCCTTGCCCATGCTAGGCAAGAACTCTGCTATTGAGCTACATTCTTGGCCCATTTTATTTTTTATTTTGTGGCAATGTCTCACTAATTTACTGAGGCTGGCCTTGAATTTCTGATCCTCCTGCCTCAGTCCCCGAAGTTGCTAGGATTATAGGAATGTGCCACCATGCCCAGCCCTCTATTTCTAAAAAAGAAATATGATTCTTCTAGTCCTTCACCTTTAGTCTCTGGGGGAAAGAATTACCAGTCGAGGCTTTTTTTCTTTTATGTTCTACAATGTCTTTTATCCACCAAAATGACTGTTTTATTCTGATCCACATCTCACAGATGATTGTTTCTGTTCTCATGCAGATCTAAGTAGCTAGGCCTTTACTCACAAGTGGAAGATCTCTCCCCCTTGTATCCACCATCACTCCTCCATTTCCTGTCCCATGTTATAAATCTATTCATTCTGCTTGTGGTAACATACCTATTTATACTCCGATCTGGGTATATGCATCATTTTATGAATTTAATTTTACCGAAGAAAAGAATGGAGCATGATGTCCTCTGTTAAACCAGTTTTTCTTCCTGAGTGTTCTTAAATTTAAATGCTACTACCTGAGGAGCAAGTGGTTTAGGCATCAGCTTTATTTATTACACTGTGGTAGTCACTATGGGACTAAGAGGTTGGCTAGGCTTATGTATTTTGTTATTGTAGTACTATAAAAAAAATGTAGTTGGAGCCGGGCGCAGTGGCTCATGCTTGTAATCCCAGCACTTTGGGAGGCTGAGACGGGAGAATCACAAGTTCAAAGCCAGCCTCAGCAATGGTGAGGTGCTAAGCAACTCAGTGAGACCCTGTCTCTACATAAAACACAAAAAATAGGGCTGAGGATGTGGCTCAGTGGTCGAGTACCCCTGAGTTCAATTCCTGGTACAAAAAAAAAAAATGCAGTTGGCCTTTATCTCTGATTTTAGGGCAGTTTCATGTGATAATACCTGCCCTTTTTTGGAGTTTGTGTGTTGCAGGGGATGTACTGGTAATGGAACCCAGTGTCACTCTACCACTAACCTACATCCCTAACCCTTTTTATTTATTTATTTTGAGACAAGATCTCACCAAGTTGCCTAGGCTGCACTTGAACTTGTGATCCTTCTGCCTCAGCCTCCCAAATTGCTGGGATTACAGGTATGCACCACTGCTCCTGGCCTGTAGTCTGTAGATGCCTTGCCCCTGCTGACAAACAACTCTTCTGTCTTAATAGTTTGTTGTCAATGACAACACAGTAACCAGTATTCATGGTGCTAAAATTCTGTTCTCTCTTTCTCCTAGATATACAAGCTTGTTAGATAAAGTCACTGTAGGCAACATATTTTGCTACTACATAACAGGGTTTGCCATCCTTCCAACCTCTATTAAGATCTTTGCTGCCCTCTGTGTAAGTTAATATCAGACATATTTAGGGTTTTTTGTTTCATTTTTTTGTGACTCTGGGAGTTGAACCCGAGGCCTCATGCATGCTAGGCAAGCTCTCTACCACTGAGCTCTGTCCCCTGGCCCTTTTTAATTTTGAGACAGAGTTTCACTAAGTTGCTGAGGCTGCCCTGAACTTGTGATGGTTCTGCCTCAACCTCTTGAGTACCTGGTATTAACAGGCATGTGCCACCATGCCTGTTTTTGTTTTAATATCAATACCCCTCTCTAGATTCCAGTTTCTGTGTCAGGACACATTAGGTTGTGCTGTAGCAAGAACACTAAAATCTCAATGGCTGAAAACAGAAAAATCACCTAAGGATCCTCTCCTAGGAGGCAGAATTGGAGCCTAAGCAAGGCTGTTCCTTCCTCCAGGGCAAGGGGTTCCATCACATCTGCCTAGTGGGATATCATCATCACTACACTGTGGTGCCTCCCATCCCTCCTCTTCCTCCTTACTGCTTTAATCTGTCCTTATTCCATTACTGTGCTTTAGATATGGGGAGCACATAGCTTGTCTTTAGTTTATGGATCTCCACCTCTAGCCACATCTGAGACTGGTAAAAAAACATTTGTGCATCGCCCAGAAATTGCTAAATTTGAAACTAATATTATAGCTAAACAGACTTCTTGGGTTGTTTTATTTGGGGGAAGGATAGTGAGTATATGCCACCTGCAGGAGAGTGAGCTCCATGATTATCAACAAGAATCCTTAGTGATAGTCCTTGGTATTCAAATGTGTCTGCCCATACATTCCAAACACTAGGTAGATTGTACTTCCTGGCCCCTTTCTGGTTGCATGGAGCCATGTAATTAGTTCCTAACAGTGAGTGGAGAGTGGAAGTGACTGTGTCAGTTCTAAGTTAGAGCATTTTAAGAGCTGATTCCCAAACCTGCAAGGCTCTCTTCCTTCGCCTCAGTGACCAGAAATGCTCCATCTGGAATTGCTCCATTAGGGTAGGTGCTGTAGTGGGATGCAACAGAGAAGAATCCTCAATGGATCCCTGATGAATAGGATTATTTTAAGTTACTGAGATTTGGGGTTTTGTTGCTGCTATATAACTCAGCTTCTCTGGGCTGATAAATTACTTACAGAACATATCAGATGACAGGCATCAACTAAGACCTCACCACTATCTTCCTCAGATAATGGACATGAGAGTAGAGTGTGCTAACACTGTGGCACATGCCTATCATCTCAGCATCTTGGGAAGCTGAGTCAGGAGGGTCCTAAGACCAGCCTCAGCAACTTAGTGAAACACTGTCTCAAAAAATAAAAAGAGGCCAGGCACAGTGGTGCATACCTGTAATTCCAGTGGCCCAGGAGGCTGAGACAGGAAGATTGCAAGTTCAAAGCCAGCCTCAGCAAAAGTGATGTGCTAAGCAACTCAGTGGGATCCTGTCTATAAATAAAATACAAAATAGTACTGGGGATGTGGCTCAGTGGTTGAGTGCCCCTGAGTTCAATCCCCAGTCCCCTAAATAAATAAATAAATAAATACTGCTAGGGATGTAGCTCAGTGGTAGACTACTTGTCTAGCATGTTCAAGGCCCTGGTTCAATCCTCAGTTAACCGCCTCCCCCTCATAAGAAAGACAGCAGAGGGAAATTTAGGTAAAAAAGATGTGTCAGTTCTATGATAGAAATATATATATAGGACAAAGGGTACAATAAAGTCATTTTCAGGCAGGAGTAGGATGTTAAAGATAGGCTTCTTAGAGGAGCTAAAATTTTTATTTTTTATCTTTTAATATTTTTTAATATATATTTTTTGGTACTGGAGATTGAACTCAGGGGTACTCGACCACTGAGCCACATCCCCAGCCCTATTTTGTGTTTTATGTAGAGACAGGGTCTCACTGAGTTGCTTATCATCTCACCATTGCTGAGACTGGCTTTGAACTCGTGATTCTCCTGTCTCAGCCTCCCAAAGTGCAGGGATTACAGGCTTGTGCCACCACGCCCGGCTAATATTTCTTAATTTTTATGTATTTTTTTGGTACCAAGGATTGAGCTCAGGGATGCTCGACCACTGAGCCACATCCCCAGCCCTATTTTGTGTTTTACTTAGAGATAAATCCTCACTGAGTTGCTTAGCACGTCACTTTGTTACTGAAGCTGGCTTTGAACTTGCCATCCTCCTGCCTCAGCTTCCCCTAAAATTTTTAAAATGAGTAAGCTTGTGGGCCTGATGACCAGATGAGTAAAGTTTTTTCCAGTAGAGGGAATAATGTGAGCAAAGCCAAGCAGATAAGACTTTGCAGAGCACATTTTTGAAAAGTGCAAGTACAAATTTTAAATTTCTAAATTATTAGCTGGTGGTCAGAACTCTAGTGCCATCTAGTGGACACCAGGGAAGAAGGGATTATTTCAAACACATGCAGATGCTTTCTGGATTTGAAAGGCTTTAGAGACTGGAAGGGCTGGAAGATATGATCTAGCCCAGTGACGTTCAATAAAAATACAATACAAACCACAGGTATAACTTTAAATTTTGTAGTGGCCGCATTAGAAAGCCAAAAGAAACAAGATATTTTTAGCATATTTAACCTAATATATTCAACATATTATCATTTCAACATATATTCAATATAAAAAATCATTGATGAGATATTTTTTAGTGTACTAAGCGTGTATTGTGTTGATGGACATTTTACTCCCCCAACACATGTCCTTTTGGACTACCCTCATTCTTTTTTTTTTTTTTTTTTTTTTTTTTTATTTTTATTTTTTTTTGGGTACCGAGGATTGAACTCAGGGGCACTCGACCACTGAGCCACATCCCCAGCCCCATTTTGTGTTTTATGTAGAGACAGGGTCTCACTGAGTTGCTTAGTGCCTCGCCATTGCTGAGGCTGGCTTTGAACTCGCGATTCTCCTGTCTCAGCCTCCCTAAGTGCTGGGATTACAAGCGTGAGCCACCGCGCCCGGCTTGGACTACCCTCATTCTGAATGCTCACTAGTCACAAATGTGGCTACTGTATTGAACAGAACAGGACTAACCCAATCTTTCCATTTTACTGTTGAGGAACCACCCAGAAAAGACCAAGTGAATCAGATGGTATTACCGAGCTAATTTGTGGTATATTCTCAGTATGAGGATCTATTTTGTACATCATGCTCTTCTTCTTTTTCTAGGACTCTTTAAAATGCATTATAGCAAAGCATAATAATAATAATAATAATAATAATAATGAGTTTTTTCACTCTTGAGGCAATTCTTCTGTGGGAATGTGTGGAAATTTAAAAAATAAAACCTAAGCGAGGTGAGGTGGCACACACCTGTAATCCTAGTGACTCTGGAAGCTGAGGCAGGAGGATTGCAAGTTCAAGGCCAGAAACTTTGAGACTTTGTCTAGTGCCATACTGGTGAACACTGAAGACAGTTTGTCTCAAAATAAAAAATTCAAGGGGCTGAGCATGTAGCTCAGTGGTAAAACACCCCTGAGTTTAATCACTCATACTACAATCAATCAATCAATCAATTTTATTATAAACAAATTAAAAATTTTAAAGAGGTATAACTTAGAATGTTTGTGTGCTGCTTTGCCCATTAACCATCAATGATGCCTATGCACTTGGTTTGATTTATATAGTAAAAGTTTGCCAAATTATAACTCATAACTCATCACTTGGATACTGTTTTTTTATTGTTTCTTTCTAGATTTTGTCCATACACGTGGGACATTCATATATTGCTGTAGCAGTATGAGTACAATTTGGACTTTTTCCTTCTTTCTTTTATTTAACACTGTGTAGCATGCAGAACTAAATAATTGATATAAAGGTAGTTTATCTTATGTAATCTGAAGAATCCTAAACCGAAGAACATTACATTCCTAAAACTTATTAGCAAAATGTAATATTAAATAAATTAATACTGTGTGAAGTTTTTAGATTTTAGGTGCCCAGAGGTGAAGGAGATTAATAATCAGATGGAAGAATGCAGAGAAGATAAGACATTACCTATCAGAAATATGCTAAAAGTATTTCAAAGGAAAACTAAATTATTATCCAATAACCAAAAAGAAATCAGAGTCCCTCTCCCTTCTTCTTCTTTTTTTTTTTTGTACTGAGGATTAAACTCAGGGGTACTCAACCACTGAGCCACATCCCCAGCCCTATTTTGTGTTTTATGTAGAGACAGAGTCTCACTGAGTAGCTTAGCACCTCCTCGTTGCTGAGGCTGGCTTTGAACTCGGGATCTCCTGTCTCAGCCTCCCAAAGTGCTGGGATTACAGGCGTGCACCACCATGCCCGGCTCCCTCTCCCTTCTTATGTAAAGCTTACCCTTATCTTTAGGGCTTTTCTTTTCCTTCTTGTTGGTAGATTCCATTTATTTCAGTTAATATTTCAGTTATCTGTTGCTGTGTAACAAATTATCTCTAAGCATAGCAGCTTCAAACAGTTGTTTTCTTACACAGTTACAGAGGGTCAGGAATCTAGAAGTGGCTTAGCTGGGTGGTTCTGGCTCAGCATCTCTCATGACATTGTAGTAGAGCTGTTGGTCAGGATGGCTGTCATTTGAAGTCTCATTGGCCCCTAAAAGATTCCTTTCCAAGGCCATTCATGTGACTCTTGGTAGGCCTTAGTTCCTGGATGGCTATTGGCTAGAGGCCTTAGTTCTTTACTATGTGGGCTTTTCTAGAGGGCCGCTCAGGACATGCCAGATGGCTTCCTTCAGGGTGAATGATGAGAAAGGAGCAATACAGGGAAAACCACCAAATGGAAGCTTCAGTGCCTTTTATTACCTAATCCCAGAAGAAACATCCTACCACTTCTGTCTTCGTTTTTCAGTCACACAGACAAACCCTGTGAGTGGGATCTTGGGGACAACTCAAAGGTTAGAGTACTATGAGGTGACATCACTGGGGCCCTCTGGGAGACTGGCCACCAGTGTTGTCTTTTCCTTTTCAGGTCACTTACAAAGACTTTGTTACCATAGAGGTAGCTGTGGGCATTATCAAAGGGTGCATGTTGTATAGGCCTTTATTGTACAAAACTCTGCAGTGAAACAATGACTAGATCATTGCCAAGACAGTTATAAAGTATAGAATTGGGGGAGGGGAAAACTAAACTCTCATATGAAAGGATACTCAAAAGTCTACCTGTACACACACATGAATATGCAGAGCGAAAAAGTGGCCCAAAAATCTTCTTAAAAGTAATGTCTAGAAAGATGGAGACATCTAACAGCATCCTGAAACAGTGTTTCTGGGGCCTCAATAGTTATAAGAACCTGACAAACCAAGTGGGCAAATAAATGGGTATAAAAATTACCAATTTTTGCAGACTCATTTCAGAATACCAATTATACTTTTAAAAGAAAAATGGTAAAAGGATTGATTTTTTTTTTACCAACCGTATTCCCGTTTAGGTTTTTACTACTGTAGACATGGGAACAGTGAAGTTGTTTTTGAGTGGGTATGGTATTGTGGGACAAATCTGCAAATGATGAATCAATAGCTGTATTTTTCTATTATACAGGATATTCATGTGATATGATGTATTAATGCACACTGTGAACTTAGATTCTATTGGCTGGATTTCAATCTAAATGTTACTCATTTCCTTTTTAACTTAAATATTTCCATATATAGGTTTTTAATAATAAATGTATCACTTTTATAGCATTTCAAGATATAAATATTCTTTTTCTTTATTTTATTTGGTACTGGGCATTTAACCCAGGGACACTCTCACTGAGCTACATCCCCATCCCTTAACTTTTTGAGATAGGGTCTTGCTAAGGCTCTGAGGCTCCTTGGACTTGAAATAGTTCTACCTCAGCCTCCCAAGGCACTGGGATTACAGGTGTGCACCACTGGCAAGATACAAATATTCTTAATTTTTTTTTTTTAATTTTTAGCTATAGATGGACACAATGCCTTTATATATTTATTTTTATATGGTGCACAGGATCAAACCCAGTGCCTCACATGTGCTAGGCGAGCACTTGACCACTGAGCCACAGCCCCAGAAATAATTTTATTCATGTTAAATTTTTCTGATTTTAAAAACAATGACAAAATCAAGACTTACTAGCTTTGTATCACTTTCACATTTGACAATTATAGTTGGGGTCTTCTTTTTGGTACTGGGGATTGAACCCAGGGGCACTTTACCACTGAGCTACATACCCAGCCTTTTTTATTTTTTATTCTGAGACAAGGTCTCACTGAGTTGCTGAGGGCCTTGTTAAGTTGCTAAGGCTGGCCTCAAACTTGAGATATTCCTGTCTTAGCCTCATGAGTCTCTGAGATTATAGGCATGCACCACTGTGCCCAGCTCTGATTGTTTCTTTTATGAATCTAACATTAGTAATTTATTTTATGACTTACTTTCCTTGAGCTGTTATTATCAAAGTCTTCCTTGCTGTGAATTTTATCGAGGCAGAGACAAAGAACCAATTGCAAACAATTGCTTGTCTTTTTTTTTTTGGTATCAGGGATTGAACTCAGGGGTACTGGACCACTGAGCCACATCCCCAGCCTTATTTTGTGTTTTATGTAGAGACAGAGTCTCACTGAGTTGCTTAGGCCTTGCTGTTGCCGAGGCTGGCTTTGAATTCGCGATCCTCCTGTCTCAGCCTCCTAAAGTGCTGGGATTACAGGCGTGTGCCACTGTGCCCCACACAATTGCTTGTCTTATTGAAATTTTTAAAAATCTGCCAAATGTGAAATGCCCTACTATTCAAACTTCTCTTTCAAATTCCATGTGTTAGAAATATCCCATTCAGGGCTGGCGGGCCAGGAAGAGGTCAGTGGTAGAACACTTGCCCAGAGTACCAGGGACCTTGAATTCAAACCCCAGCAAAGGAAAGGAGGAAGGGAGGGAGGAAGGGAAGGAGGAAGGAATTATTTCCTTCAAACTAACCTGATCAGATGAGGAAATACTATAAATCCTCAATATTTAAAATGGCATGGTGCTATGCTATGAGTAGATAGATCAATGTAACATAAAATAAATTCTGAAATTGGGCCAATAATAGGACTTTTTATTATGAAGAAGGTGACATTGTTCTCATAAATCTCAGATTGAAACCACAATCTGCTCATTCCATCCTCCACCAACCTTTCTGGTCCCCCTTATTCTGCTCCCCCACCTTTTACCCATGTTTCATTTCCTACCTTCTAACATACTATATAATTTATTTTTTATTGTCTGAATCCCCTTGCAAACATGTAAACTTTTTGTTTTGTTTTCTTTTGTTCAAGCACCCGGGATGGTGCCTAGCATATAGAAGGTACTCGGTGAACTTAATGAATGAATGGATCTCAAATCAGTGACAAAAATATGTAACTTACTATAGAGTAGGTAGTGTTGGACAATTGGTAGCCATCTGGAAAAACAGGAAAAAATGCATTAGTTGTGAACTTCACGTGACATACCAGGAATAGCATCTAGATGAATTAAAGACATATAGAAAGGTAGCAAACATAAAAGTAACACAGAAAAGCATGGGGAAATTATTGTATAGCCTTGGAATGAGAAAACTTCAAGATATAATACCATAAATGAAAAGACTGATAAATTTACCAAAATTATTCCACCTGGCAAAAACCATTATAAACTAATTCAAAGACAAATCACAAACTAGAAAAAAATGCAATTCAGTTTACACACACAAAATAATTATGTTCCAATATAAAAAAGAACACCTGTAAATAGAGAAGAAAAAGACGAGTAATGTAGTAGAAAAATTGTCAAATGATATGAACAAAAATTCATAGAAGAAAAAAAAAGCAAGTGAAAACATGCTCAATCAACATCACATTGAGATATTATTTCTTTTGCCTTTCAAAGTTCAAAAGTTTGATGATCCACAGAGATGATGGATCTGTAAGTATGAACTATCCAACATTATTGGTGGAAATGTGAATTGATGTACATGTTATAAACATTTTCCAAAAGGATAGACAAGAAAATGACAACTATACTAAAGGCCAAATGTTTTCTCTGATAAGCAGATGCTGATCCATAATGGGGGTAGGGGGTGGGGTGGGGAAGAATGAAGGAACTTTGGATTGTGCAGAAGGGAGTGAGGGGAGGGGAGGAAGTGTGGGGATGGGAAGGACAGTGGAATGAGACAGACGTTATTTCCCCATATACATAAACAATTCCACTACCGGTGTGACTCTGCACTATGCACAGCCAGAAGAATGAGAAGTTGTGCTCTATTTGTGTACACTGTGACAAAATGCATTGTATAACTAATTAGAACAAATTAAAAAAGAATGACAACTGTGGCTTTATTTGAAGGAAGGGTAGTGGGAATTGGGTCAAGGACGGGTGGGAGGGAGACAGACTCTATCTCCTCTTTCATGCTGTTGGATTTTGGGGGGCGGGTACTGGGGATTGAACTCAGGGGTAGTCGTCCCCTGAACCACATCCCCAGCTCTATTTTATGTTTTATTTAGAGACAAGGTCTCACTGAGTTGTTTAGGACATCACTGTTGCTGAGGCTGGCTTTGAACTTGTGATCCTCCTGTTTCAGCCTCCCAAAGTGCTGGGATTACAGGCGTGCACCACCATGCCCAGAGTTTTAATCAATCCTAAGTGACTGACTCTATATAGAAAATCTAAGTTGTCATTTTTTTGTCATAAAGTTGCTGGAACTATTTCCTTTTCATACTTTTAAAATTTATAATATCCATAGTGATATTCCCTCTGTCTTTTAGATTGATAATTTGTATTTTCTCTCTTTTCTAGATCACTCTAGCAATATGTTTTTCAATTTTTATGACTTTTATTGTTCTTTTTAAAAGTTAACTTTTGGTTTCATTTATTTTTCTTGTCCATTTTCTATTTCATTAATTTCTATTCTTTTTTTTTTTTTTTTTACTCTTTCCATTTAATTTGTTTAATGTTTTCTTTTTAGCTAGTTTTTTATATGGAAGCTTAATTAATTTTTGGACTTTTCCTATAAGAATATGAAACTATAATTTCCCTTCCTAAGTACTGCTTTTGTTACAGTTCATGTTTTATGTTTTGTGTTTTCCTTTTACTGAATTCAAAATATTTTAGGTGGGCATGGTGGCAATGTCTGTAATCCCAGTGACTTGGGAGGATGAGGCAGGAGGACAAGTTCAAGGCCAGCCTCAGCAACTTAGTGAGGCTAACCAACTTAGTAAGACCCTGTCTTAAAATAAAAAATAAAAAGGAATGGGGAAGTAGCTCAGTGGTAAAGTGCCTCTGGATTCAATGCCTAGTACCCTTTTCTCCCCCACCCCTCTCTCTCCATATATATTATATATAACATATTATATTATGTATTATATATATATTTTATAATTTCCCTAGTGATTTCTGATTTCTTTGTTGATAGTGGGTTATTTAGAAATGTGTTATTTTATTTGCAAATACTTTGAAATTTAAAAAAGAACAACATTTTTTTCTCAGGTGAGATCTTGCTATGTTGCCCAAGGTGGCCTCAAATTCTTTGGGTCAAGTGATCCTCCTACCTCAGCCTCCCAAGTAGTTAGGACCACAGGCACTTGCCACTGCACCTAGCTTTCTTCATGACCCATTTTGAGTTGGCTTCAGCTTAACAGTATGCCAAATACTTCTTCCTTTGTTCACTGTTTCTAAATAAGCTTCTTTGTTAATAGCTTGGTGATTAAAAAGTAATTTTCATTTTATCCCATGAGATGGGGTAGGAAAAATGAATTCCATTCTCCCACCTTAGACTTTTCTGGGCAGGTCAGAGCTGAACTGAGGTGAGCAGTTTCACTGTGAGGAGAGAGGATTAAAGCCTGTGGCTTTCCCCAGGGCCTTCCTGGCTGTCCTGGCCAACTCACTTCTCTCTTGGTATAATCTTGGGAGGGTCATTTTCCTCATGCTTAGAGTAAGATTGAACGTTGGAAAAGTGGAAGAGGCTCCATTACTGGTGGTTTGTAGCCAGTAGAGGGAGGGGCAAAGGAGTCCTGCACATCCATCATGCTGCCTGTCCTCTTCTTTTTCCCTTCCCTGTTGTTGCCCATCACACTCCCTGATGTCATTCCTGCCATTGTGAGCTGACAGGCCCTCCCAGCCCTGGAGGATGGCCATAAGCAGGGAGGGAGGTAGAGCTGCGGAGGTGGGGGAAGCAGTGGTCACAACGCAACACCTTGGAGTTGGGCTGGGTCTGCGAGGAGCCCCAGAGATGTTCCCCAGCCCATTCTTCCCAAGAACCAATGAGTAAAATTAGGGGCCTCCCTCCTAAGGTCAGGGAACCAGGCCCTGGAGTAGCACTTGGGGTGGAAAATGGCCTTCTTTGTCGACTGATTCATTCTCCAGAATTCAACTTGTTCTCCAACTCAGTGGTGTTTGAAAGCAACTTTATCCAGGTATCCCTATGCCTGTCAGGGCCACCTGTCTTCCCCTTCCTGAAACTGTTCCTAGGGGTTGGTCACAAGATGCTGTGGACTTTGAAAGCCCTGGGGTGGAGAAAGAAACCACCAAAGCCAGAACAAAGCAGAGGATCTGGGTCCCGAGTTCAACTTCAGTTTGTGCCTACAGCATGAGAGAGGTCCCTTCAGGCCATGTGCTTTAAGGAACTAGACTCAAACCTTACAAGGAAGCCAGAGCTGTCTCCAGGTAGGACCACAGGCGCCCTCTCTGGGCCCTTCATCTGAAGTGGATGGTTTCAGGGAATGAAGGTCACTATTGGAAACCCTGCTCTGAGATCCAGCCTCCTCTCTCTAGCATAGTTTTGAAACACTGGACAAATTGGTCTTTCTCAGATTCTGCCAAGCCCCCAGAGAGATGATGTGACAGTGGTAGTTACATTCATGGCCTGGGGAAGGATGGAGCCACTGGGAGTGTGTGGTGGTTGTCTGAATAGGTATCAGTTATCAGCCAGGTCCTGCCTGTTCCCCACAGACACTGGCCTGATCTTGCGTGTCTGTGCTCCTGTGTAGTGTGATATAACCAATTAGTCAGGAAGCACATTCCAAATGCCTACTGTGTGCAGGGCAGGAGATGCCCACAATATCAGGTAGTGTCCTGGGCCGAGAAGTCTTATGCATTTGGTCTACCCGTTATAAAATGCTGTCTAAGTAAGCTCTGTGTTGAATAGTTTGGAACAACTAATCCCTGAGGCATGAGCACAGAGAACAGGTACCTGGAGCATCCAGAGCATGCCCTGACTTTTACAGTTGGAAGTGGCTTTCCAGAAAACAGTGTTGTAAGTCACTCTTTGAGGTATTGCTGAGTCTTCAGTGAGCAGAAGAGCAGAGGGGGATGTATCTGGTAGCAGGACTTCAAAGTACCTGGGTCAAGGCAGGGAGGCTGGAATTCACAGAGGGTCTGCAGGACAAGAACCCACCCAGATAAGTGGATAAGGGCAAGGAATTGTAGGAGAAGTGGGGGACCCCTGTGTCTGGGGCTTCATTTAGGGATTACTCACAGAACAACAAGCTATTCCCTATGATAGTCCCAGTGTGGAGGAGCTGTGTTCATGGCTCCTGGTGCTCCACAGGGGGACCACGTATGTGGCGTCAGCTGGTAAGCCCGGTCAGAACTCATTGCTGACACTTGTGAAAGGGGAGCATTAACATGGTTTGCAGACGGGATCTGATTTCTACACATTCCTCTTTGGATGAGGTGTTTTGGTAGCAGATCTGTCCTCTTAATATTTTCGAGTTGGTCTAATGTTCAAATCATTTAGAATCTCTGAATGGACACCAGGTGGCCTAATCAGTGGTGGGAAACTCAGAATGTGCCAGGAAAGGTAGATCCACAGCAGAAGTGACGTGATTGAGCCTGAGATTAGTCATAACGTAGTGATGCTGCTTCCTGTCTCTCTGCTGTCCGCATCACCGCCTTCACCTCAGAGTAGCTTCAGCCCCAAACATTTATTGAATGCTTACTTTGAATATGTGCTGTCCTCTATGTTTTGCAGGGGATACAAATTTCATTCTACAACATGGGCTCCAAGAAATGTCACTTTTTCCTGTAACGTCAAAATTCATTTTTCTAGGAGCACGATCTGGTCAGGCTATTGGGAAATAATTTCCTGTCATTCCTGAGGCCTTCTCCTTGTCCCCAATTCTACCAAGAGCAGGACAACAGTCCTGAAGACTTTACAAAGTCTTGAACATTGGGAGAAGGCATAATGTCTTGGGAACATAGAGGTCTCTCCTCATTTGTACCTTATCTTGGTCCCTGTGTCTCCTTAGTGGCCACAGCTCTGGTGCCTTTCTGTCAGTGAGTCGAGACACTGCGTCCCAGGGCCAGGCATCCAGAATCCTTGTCCTGCCACACCCCCAGGTGCTTCAGAACAGGTCATTATGGCACTCAAGACCTAGCAACAAGCTGCTCCTTGTCCTGAGGGAAGCTCCTGATCCTCCCTCAGCTTGAGGTGTCTGGGTCTCCCCCTTGGCAGCTCTTCCTGTACTCTCCTTCTCTTCTGGGACTTTCTTCACACCAGCTCCCTTTCAAGTCATTAGAAGCCAGTGCTGGCTTCTGCTATCCAAGGAAGAAGAGATAAAACTTTGGTGCCACTCAGCTTTTTGTTATGTCTTTTTATAGTTATGAAATGCCACACAGGGTTCCTGTTGCCAGTGAGCTTAAAGGCTGTTTGGGGAGACCAATAAAAAGGACCAATAGCAGCTCATGACCCAACCCAGTGTGTTCTACACCTGTCACCGATGTGCCCTTTTCTGTATCCTCCCACCCTCTGTTCCTTTCTCACCCATGTACCTGGGGCTGATTTCCAGGTCACTAAGCCTACAGACTGGATGGATGTCTGGGAAGGATCTACCCCCATGATTCTTGGGGTGACGTCCTCAGTGCCCTCCTTGCCACTCCCCAACGTCCTCCTGATGGCCAATGTCACCTGGCCCCAGAGTCAGTTTTCTACCTGGAGCACACGTGGTGTCCCAGTCATCACACTGAGCAGGTAAAGGCTGGAGGGAGGGACCAAAAGGGGTGGAAGGATATAGCTATTCTACAGCTGGATTTCAAATCAAAAGAAAGAACCATGTTCTTCAGTGTGAAACTCATTCATTCATTCATTTAACAAGTATTTATTTAGTATCTATATATACCAAGCATTGTGTGTGGTTCTGGGGGTGAAGCAGTCCACAGTCCACAGTTTCTATCTCAAGCCCCTAGGTGTTGAGGATTTTGGCTTCCTTTTGTTTAATTTAATTTTTTCAATATAGGAGGTTCTCCAAGAAAATATAGAGATATGAAAGTAAAATATAACTATGATGTGTTAATATTAAAAAAATACTGACTCTATAGGAGATATCCATCCTTTTTCTTACCCTCTCAACACAGACAATCATGATGTAGGGAGAAAGAGAGAATTTTTCTGACTCCTGGAGATGGAGTCAGAAAAATTTTGTTCCAGTTCCCAGTTGAGCAAACTGATGACATTTCCCAAGTCTCAGTTTTAAAATCCATAAAGTGGAAGTAACAATACTTATCTTTTCTCCATCAAAATGTTGTTATGGGAATTAAATGAGATATTGTGCATCAATAACAGCCATTGTTATTGATGTGGGCAGATTG
>CM053407.1:22741538-22756808 GCA_028644305.1 Xerus rutilus | reverse complement strand
TTTGGTACCAGGGATTGAACTCAGGGGTACTCGACCACTGAACCACACCCCCAGCCCTATTTTGTGTTTATGTAGAGACAGGGTCTCACTGAGTTGCTTAGCACCTCGCCATTGCTGAGGCTGGCTTTGAACTCGTGATTCTCCTGTCTCAGCCTCCCTAAGTGCTGGGATTACAGGCGTGCGCCACCACGCCCGGCTTCTATCATTTTATTCACTATTAAAATAATCTTCAACTAACATAATGTCTTTGTTTTTCTTTTGTTGTGTGTATGGTATTTAAAAAAAGTTTTGAGACAGGGTCTCACTAATTTGACCAGGGAGACCTTGAGCTTTTGATCCTTCTCCTCAGCCTCCCGAGTAGCAGGCATTACAGATTACACCACCATGCTTGGGCTGTTTTGAAGAAAATACTTCTCTTTATAAAGGCCACACCAAGCCTCTGTCTTAGGTCTGTTCAGGCTGCTGTAACAAAAATATCAAACTGGGTGGCTTATAAATAATAAACTTTTATTTGTCTTAGTTCTGGCAGCTGGGAAGCCCAAGATCAAGGTGCTGGCAGATTGGGTATCTGGTGAGGACCCATTCCTCATAGATGGCACCTTTTTGCTGTGTCCTCAGCAGGCTGTTTGCTGTGGTGAAAGCAGGCCCTCTCTTGGGCCTATGATGAGGGCTCTAATCTCATACATGAGGGTTCTGCCCTTAAGTAACACCTCCCAAAGACTTTCACCTCTTAACATTGTCACCTTAGGAATTAGATTTCCACATCAGAATCCTGAGGGACATAAATGTTCTGCCTATAGCAACTCTCTGAGTTATGTATCCCTCCTCAAATCTAGATCTTCTGGGTAATGTCCCGTCTTCCTCTGGTTTGATTCTATCTAACCTTTGTGTTCCAAAACTTCCAGATCCAGTGGAAAATTTAAATGCCACAAACACATCCTGCACACAATAATGAGAGGAGGAATAATTTACGTAACATGTGTCACCGCAAAGAAAGAAATACAGGTAGGAGTTTCAGTTCTTGTTCCTGTATCTTGGTCCAAAGCAGTAGTAGCTGGTACTTAGGATTTGGCTATTTTATACCCATTTCATGTACTTCCTGCTTTGTCCTACTAGTACCTGATTGGAGTTCTTTCCCTGGTAGGAAGATCCCATACTTTCCCTCCTAAAGGTCCAAGCCCTTGATAGTTTTGCTCATGCAGTGTTTATGATCTTCTGTTGGCTAAACAGGGTGCAGTGAGGGTGCATCTCCATTCCATTTGGGTGCCATCCCTTCTCCTTCCTGCACCCACTTTGTAGAAGCCACTCTTTTTGCCCTCAAAGGCATTCCACTCCAAACAGCTCAGAATCCCCCTTATATATATATGGCCACCATTTTTACCTAAAGGAAAGGCAAGACGGCAACATCTGCCTTAGTTTTCAATCATTGGAATGATTTCTGTGCCCTTAGGTATTAAAATCTCCCAACTTCAGACATGTACATTATAAAATTTTTTCAGACAACTTGTGTTGGTCAGCTTTCTGTTACTGTGGCAAAATTCCTGAGATAAAAAACTTGAAAAGAAGAAAGGTTTGTTTTGGCTTACATTTTTGGAGATTTCAGTCTATGGCCTGTTGGTCCTGTTGCTTTTGGGCCTGTAGCAAGGCAGCACATCATGCTGGGAGAACATGGTTGAAGAACCCCATTCACCACATGACTGTGAATGAAAGAAAGGAGGAAGAAGGAGCTGTGGTCCCAATATCCCCTTCAAAGTCATACTTTCAATGACCAGAAGACCTCCCACAAGGCCTTCTCTCTTAAAGTTTCCACAGCTTCCCAATAGAGCCCAGCTGGAAAACTGGGAGGACATTCTAGATCTAAACTATAGCCTAACTCTTTGGAGGAAACTCCTGGAGGATGTACTCCATTAAGACAAAATCAATTCAGAAAGAGGAAAATATAGGCCCAGGAAAGGGGTGGGTTCCATCAAGGAAAGAAGTGAAGAGAATATCCAGGATGACCTTTAAAGAAGAGCCCAGAATGAGAGCAGGGCAGCTATTGTTGGCCAGGAGGGAGGACCCTGCTCAATGTGTCAGCGATCAAGTTGGTGGAATGCCTGATGGGGGAGTATACTGAGAGGAGACTCACACATGCGGCAGAGTTAAGGGAATGTAAGGAGCAGAGAAACCAAGCAAACAAAAACACGAAAATAATTATGATCCCCCAGAAGAAAATGCTGAACAAAAAAGAAATATCATTTAAGTGTGTACTAACTCTGTGACACTTAATACTATAAACATTGAATAAAGATTTAATCAAAGGTGATGAGAACTATGGTTGGAGGATGGGTGAAGGGCAGGTTTGTTGGCAGGGAGGGAAGGAAGGTGAAGATGAATTCCATCCTCCATAATCGGAAGTTCTGTGCCTCAGAACTCCTTTGGTGCCTGCTTATTCCCTCAATGGATCTGTGCAGACCAGATCAAACAGGCTCATCTCCCCTGGTTTCCCATGGGTTTGGCCAGTGGGAGGTCCAGGTAGTGACCAGAGGGAGAGTCAGGACAACTCTTCCTCCCTTGTGGTCACATAAGGGTGGCTCTGTCCCTTAACAAGGGAAACAGTGCCTGTCATGGGCCTCCTCTAGGAGAGTCTCCTTTCCTGGCCCAGTAACGGCTCCCTTCCCTTGTCCTTCAGGTTCATGGCAGACTTAGCTAACTCCATGGTCCCCTCCTGAATTTTATGTGGATAGAGATGAGATTCATCTCCACACAGGTGTGGCAGTAGGGACAGCATCCATCCTAGCCAAGTAGTTAGTTCTCTTCTCTCCAGCTTCTTGCTTCTCTTGTGGTTCCAGCCTATTCTCGACACCTGGTGCCCCCAACCTTCAGTTGATGTCAAGAGCTCCCAACTGCCTTCCAACAAATTCCTCTTATTTGGCTTATTGGTTTGTGTATCCAATAAGTGCCTGGTTCCTACCAGACACCCAATTAAAGGTTGTTAGATAATCCATTTCTGCCATCACCTATTGCCCCACGCTGTCCCCGCTGCACCTGCCATCGCCCAATAAGGTAAGAGACTATAGCCCTTGAATTGTAAAATCCAAACTCAAAATGGAGTCACTCCGGTTCAGGCCTGCATGTGTCTGCTAACCTGCTCTTTGTGCTTCTGTGATTAATGCTTTGCTATGCTTGCTTCTCACGGGGGGGGGGGAGGGCAAAACCACAGGCTGCCAGACCCCCTGGCCAGTTACCTAAAGTTCCAGGAACTGAAAGGGGACATAGGAGTCACGGTAGAACTGTAAATAACTATAGGTTAAATACCTGCCAAATCATATTTTCCTGAGTCATGTAGCTAGCCCACCCTATAATAACCTCCAAAACCCTCACTTCACGGTCACTCTCTGAAGGAAAGGAGAGCTGACCCCAATCGATTGGCCTGTGTGCCTATTTCCTCAATAAACTTTGCTGCTTCTGCAGAGTTGTCTGGGCTGCACTTCTTGGGGAGAGGCGCGGGTTGGATGCAACAGAATGGGCTTCTCAGGGAAATTGATTTCACAGAAACTGTTTCTTAGATAAAAATAACACCACTCAAGGGATTAGTAAAGCTATTAGTAGCCAGTAAGCATGCCATGGAAAAGAGAAAAGAAACAAAGCATTGTAATCCAGAATCAGTTAAAGCCCACTAGTATGTGACATTTGCAAAAACAATGAAAAACATGCATCTTAAGGTTTCTAAGATGGAATTTAGAGAAAATGCCCTCAAGGAATAATAACAAGATAGACCCACTTAAATATGTAGTGGGAATGAGATAATAACTTCACAATTGCCCCCTGGAAGTCTTGAGAAAACTATTAAATGGGGGGTCCATGATGACTCTACTGGTGCTGACCCAAGAGCAGGGAGGAGAGGTAGAGAGTCTGGGAACACTGAGCACATAGAAACGAGCAGTTCCAA
Source organism: Xerus rutilus (assembly GCA_028644305.1). Taxonomy (NCBI): domain Eukaryota; kingdom Metazoa; phylum Chordata; class Mammalia; order Rodentia; family Sciuridae; genus Xerus; species Xerus rutilus. The sequence continues at coordinate 22,752,877 of CM053407.1, read as the reverse complement.
CCTGCACTCGGGTACCATGGAATTCACCCTGGACCCTCAGAACCACAGGCTGTTCACTTGGAGAAAAAAAAAAAAACACAAGGGGCCAATCTTGAGAAATCCAAGACTATTGTTTGAAAAGGCAAACCACTGAGAGTGGAAAAGCTTCAGAATTTGAAGTGAACATATAGAGTTATAAAGGCCAAGGCCATGTAGAAGGAGCTATAACTTGAATGAAAATAACCAGAAATATAGAAATCTAGAGATTTGCTCACAAAAGCCTATTGTTTTTCATTCTCTCTCTGAGTCCTAGCTGACTTAAAGTGTATTTCTCTACCACAGATATGGATGCTTTTATTAAAATATCAATAAAATTTTGAATTATGCCCAAACAAAATACTGTTTGAGGGACGTTTTTGTTGCAGTAGTAAGCAGAAGCACTGACGTATTCCATGACATGCAAAGAAATACTCACAGATGGTTTTTCCTAAGTTGGGTTTTATAACTCCTAAAGCCTCCAATTAAGCTCGTTGCCCTGGACAAAGAAGGAAAGGAATTTCCTTCACATCCATCTCTCCCCTTGCTACCATTCAAGGATCAGATCTAGATGCAAGAAGAATGTGGCACCCGGTGACATGATATTCTCATGCTTTCAGACTCAGAGCATTGCATTTAGAAATGTTTGGCTTTTTTGAAAGTGTCTCCACATCTATAATGAGAGTCTCTTAATGGTATAAGATAGCTGTTATTATTATTTATACTTCACAGGTGAGAAAAGTAAAGCCCAGACCAGCTTAAATGATTAATAAGCCTATTGTGATTCTCAAAGTTCAGCAGGCAGTGGGTCATGGCCACTGGCTAATGCACCCAAGGGAAGGACGTATCATGGACGTTCAATCTTCAGCAGGTACAGTCTGGGATGTGCCATGGTCCTGTGGTGGGCACATGGATGTTCTTCTGATTGTTCTTACCCCTCACCCAGTGGACTCAGTTTCTTCTAGGATTCAAGACCTTCTCTGAACCTGGCATGTGCACCTGAGGGCCGGATGCTGGTGCTCCAGCTAGCTCTCCAGAGCCCTCTATGGAAAGCCAGACCTGTTTCCTACACACAGTAGTACCATCAAACGTCCAGTGTTCAAATTGCTCCAACTGTCTAATTTGTTTTTTTACAGAAGACAACTAAATCTCATCACTTAAGCATTCTTATTTATTTATTTTTTATTTTTGGTACTAGAGATTGGACCAAAAGGTGCCTTACCACTGAGATACAGCACAACCCTTTTTATTTTTTAATTTTGAAACAGCATCTGGCTAAGTTGCTGAGGCCAACCTTGATCCTCTTGCCCTCTTGCCTCCCATGTCACTGAGATTCCAGACATACACCACGGAGCCTGGCTACACTTGAGCATTTAAAAAAGATTAACAGATAACCTTTCCCTTGGACACTTTTTGGGAATGTCCCATTTTCTTCCTGTTGCCTTATACTAATTTGTGCCTGATGAGAAGTGTTCCTTACAGCCCTAACTGAATTCTCAGGAGCCAGGAAAACAAATGAGTGTGTTTCTTAACATCATTTGTAACCCAGATGCAGCTCAGGACTCTTGCCTCCTGGCTCTTGGAGAGCAGGTATACATTTAACATCTACTCCCTAATTTTGCCCCCCAGTGCCAATGTATTTTTTATTTTTTAATTCCCGCTGGTGCTGGAGATGAACCCAGAGGCTCTACCACTGAACTATACCCTCATCCCTTTTTATTTTTTATTTCAAGACAGAGTCTCACCAAGTTGCCCAGGCTGGCCTCAAACTTGAGATTTCCTGCTCAGTCTCCCCAGTAGCTGGGATTACAAGTGTTTAGAGCTCAACCTTCACTGTTTTATACCCAAACACTCTGAACTCAGGACTTGTCATTGACTAATAAAGGAATCTATACTAAGCATATTGGGGATTCTGTTAAAAATCAAGAAGTTGGAGCCAGGCGCGGTGGCGCAAGCCTGTAATCTCAGCACTTAGGGAGGCTGAGACAGGAGAATCGCGAGTTCAAAGCCAGCCTCAGCAATGGTGAGGCGCTAAGCAACTCAGTGAGACCCTGTCTCTACATAAAATACAAAATAGGGCTGGGGATGTGGCTCAGTGGTCGAAGGCCCCTGAGTTCAATCCTCAGTACCAAAAAAAAAAAAAAAAAGAAGTCGGGGCTGGGATTGTAGCTCAGTGGTAGAGTGCTTGCCTCACATGTATGAGGCCCTGGGTTCGATCCCCAGCACCACATACAAAGCAATAAAATAAAGACATTGTGTCCATCAACAATTAAAAATTATTTTAAAAAAATCAAGAAGTCAACTAATAGGGCCTCTACCCTCTTAGTGGTTTTTCTTCCTCCCTCCCCAGACCACCTTGCTTTCCATTCCTTTTCCCAGATCTGACTTCAAATTCTTCTTCCTACCATGCACAGCAACCCAGCTCTCCCAACTCCTACATCAGATGAGACACACCAGCTTACTGAGGTGCTTGGCAAACAATAGACCCATAACCAAGAAGAGAACCTTTCTTAGAGAACATGGGGATTATAAATCTTTTTTTTTTTCTCTTCATAGTGCTGGGGATCAAACCGAGGGTTTCATATATGCTAGGCAAGTGCTCTACTACTGAGTTACACTCCCAGCCCAATACTTTTTTGAAGGTAAAAAGGAGGACTAGTTATTCTTGCTTATTTCTCAGGAAAAAGTAGGCTAAGGATGAGGAAATGGTGAATGGGCTTTTGTGCATTATAACATATAATCCATTGATTATATGGATTATAAATGGATTATAATCCATTTATTATAAATTGTTTTAACAAAATAAATTTTGTTAAAACAATTTTATAAGGGATGCTAGTCACGAGTATTTTTTTTTCTCTGAGCATTAAGAACCCAGTTCCATACATTTTTATATATCAGTACACATTAAGGCTCTTTTCTTTGGAAGATTATGAGCACAAGAAATGGATTGGTTGACAATGACCACACTCACATCTGGAAATGAAGACTACGTTTTGCAATGCAGATGATTTAGGCATAAACAGGGTCACCCAATGATGAATATTCAGCTTGGAGTTCTGAAGCCCGCACTTCCAGCCTTCTGCTTTGCTCAAGTCTTATTTAGACTCTTCGTCCCCAGATCTATTGGTTTTCTTTGTGTGATCCAGGCTGCCTTCACCAGAAAGTTGGCTTCTTGCTTTAGGCTCTGCTAGTTATTCTCATGTTGGGCTGTAAACAAGGAGAAGCCATCCAACAACAGCTCAGTGACACCTCACTCTCCTGAGCCTGTGAATGAGAAGGCCATGAGTACACTGTTTCTAACCTTTAAAGTAAAAGATATTACCATGTGTTCAGGCCAAACCAGGTCCTTTGGTGTTACGCTGGATATCCATCTGTCTGACCCGCACTGTCCAGGCCAGGCCAGATCACATTCCACACACTCTATCCTTTTTGATACCTTTGCGGATCTCTATGGGCTGGATGACTGAGGCCCATGCCTCCTCTGGCTTTGAATGATCTTAGTCAATGGGGAGGCAGGGAGGACCAGGTGGGAAGAGTCTCAGGCTACAGCTTCAGGTCTAAGAAGGTTTTAGCCAGACTGGTGAGGAGCCAGTTGCTCATTTAGAGGATTTTATATCTCCCAGCCCATTGCATTCAATGGCTAGTGGGAACAGCTGTGGTTAGCTGAGCCTCAGTGGTCCCAATGCAGTGGTGGGTCCAGAGAGGCAGCCAGTTCCGCCTGGCCACAACTGATGTCTAAGCAGAGCAATTTCCTGATCCCCCACCAGGGGGTGTAGAACACAGTACTGCCCGAACCTGCTTGAACTGAAAGTGCTTTTTCCCTCTTGAAACTTCTATTAATACCCCTTAAAACTGGTATTCTGAGCCAGTCCTGGTGGCCCTCGCCTATAATCCCTGCACTTTGGGAGGCTGAGACAGAAGAATCATGAGTTCAAAGCCAGCCTCAGCAATGGTGAGGTGCTAAGCAACTCAGTGAGACCTTGTCTCTACATAAAACACAAAATAGGGCTGGGGATGTGGCTCAGTGGTTGAGTGCCCCCAAGTTTAATCCCCAGCACCAAAACAAACAAACAAACAAACTGGTATTCTGAAAAAATGTAGTTTGGAAGAATAACATTACTCTTTCTTGGATATTTTTATTTTCTTTTTATATTACATTATTTTTATCCCTTATGACTTCCTCACTAGAACAAATTCCATACACATACTACATGTTGTGTGAAATCATATTAAGTTTCACAAGATTACTTTTCAAGTTTTCTTTGTTTTGTTTTGTTTTTGCAGTAATGGGGATTGAACCCAGGGTGCTCTACCACTGAGCTACACTCCCAGCCCTTTTTATTTCTGAGACAGGGTCCTGCTAAATTGCCTCTGCTGGTTTCGAACTTGCAATCCTCCTCCTTCAGATGTGTCCCCAAGGATGTATGGATGCCTATGTATAATCTCTATACACCCCCTTTTCCCTTTGTGCTTTGAAACTGCCTCTCTCCTTCTCTCATTGTTCTATTTGTCCTGCAGTCCCCTGTGTCCAGTTGGCTACTTTAGATGCCTTTGTATCAACTTTGTCTAGTCCCTCTCTCAATTCAGGTTTCTGTTGGTAGACAGATATTTGACCAGGTTATTAATGTTGTCCAAGTCTGATTCTAAGTCTGTGGGTTTTAGTGGGACAAAACTCTTTAGTGGGACATAATTGGAGTTGTTTGGAATTTTTTAACTGGTGAGGGGTGTTTGGGGAGTCACCCCCAATCGGAGGCCACTAAAGCATCTAGTAGGCCAGGCCCATGATGCTAGAAATCCTGCAGAGAACAAGTTACCCAGCACCATGCATGGTTTTCTTATGCCACTGGAAGCATTCTGGTAGGTGTAAAACCTGATTGCAAGTATCTGAGTCTAGAGGGTAACTCTGAAGTAAGCCAAAGATCTCCTGTCCATCTCTCACCCCTAGTTTTAATATATACTGAATTTCTCCAGGAATGTAACCACCATGTACATTGAAGGAAGACAGTATTTTGTTTTCTTTGCAAACAACTTGACCACATTTGTTCACAGTTGAGAACATCATAACAAAGTTGTCTTTAATACAGTATAATCTATCTAATAAGCATATTTGGATCCCCAACCCCCATCTTATTTGGGATTCACTGAGCGGGTCTTGGAGGGAAAGGCAAAATCTCCTAGGGAAGGAGGACAACCAGTCTTGCAGGTGGAGGGCTTCTCCTCTCCTGTGAGTCCATTATTCTCCCCAGATCAGGCCAAGGAAATGGGTGCCAAGCAACCAGAGACTGCTGGAATCGCGGCCTCTTATTGGAGATCCTAGCCGGCTTCAGACTCTGATTTCTTTCACAAGACCATGTAAGCAGAATGAAAGGTGCCACTAGGTGGCGCCACACATAGCTGGGCCCCCTGTGGATGGGATCTGCCACTCCCATTTGCTCCTCCCAGGCCCCAGTGGAATAGGCTAACCCAGGCATTTTATGAACTTCACAATAATGCCACCTCCATCTCGACTATTTTAAACCCCACTATCAATCTGCAGTGGGGCTTCACTGTTTTTGAGTAACCAGTTCAATACACCTTTATGAGTCCATTTTGTTCCTTCTGCATTTTGGGTACAAGCTCCTGATTGTATTTCATGACCTCTAATGAAGTCACAACCAACCATTTACATATTGGCATATCTATTGTTTTATGCCTTTCCCTTTTATCCTACAGTTGGAGCAGTGTGTCTGTTTTTTTTTTAAACGTAATATGCATACGTAGGTTATAATGACTATGAATTTTATTTCAGGATGATGAAAGGGTGTTACAAAATATTTGTCATAAAAAGACTTGGGCTAGATGCAGTGGCGCACAGCTATAATCCGAGCTACTTGGGAAGCTGAAACAGGAGGATCTCAAGTTGGAAGTCAGTCTGGGCAATTTAGTGAGAACTTGTCTCAAAATAAAATTGAAAAAAGGGCTGGGGATGTGGCTCAGTGGTCCAGCACCCCTGGGTTTATTCTCCAGTACCACATAAAAAGATGACAACTTGGGTCAGACAGAGTTCGAACCACTTTATTGGAGCACTGACCTGCTCCTCACTACTTCTCTGTTGAGCCTCACCTAGTGAGGCTCCTTCACCATCTCCACGGCCTCCTACTCTCACCTCACATTGGGGCTGCCCCTCAGGGTCCCTTTGCTCGGTTCTTCCCAGGCCTTCTCCCTGCTCTCAGGGCAGCAAGTCCTTGTTAACCTCACCTACACCCAGGTGCACTCCCAGCATGGCACAGATGGCACAGCCCCATCCTCAGAGTTGCCCTCTTTTGCAACTAGGTTCTGCCTGTCCCAACTTGCGCCAGCGCCAGCCCCATCTCCATTCTGCATGGACATTCTGGGCTGTCCATGCAGGTGAGGGGGCCCATCTGCACTCCTCTTCTGTTCACAGGTCCAATGCTCTCCTTTGTCACCCAGCCCTGCTGCAGCCGCCTGTGCCCCTGGGGGTTCCTAACCACAGTCCTGTCATGTCTGTAGACCCTGGGTTGGCAGACATTCTCTATCAACAATGTCTTCCCCTGTGGGCTCTTGCTCCTGAAGTCATAATGTCTGTCCTTGTCACCACAATACTCCAGGACAACCAGGTTCAAGTCCTCCTAGTCATCTTTGACTCAACTTCACCTTTGTCTTTCATATTTCATTGGACACCAATTGAATTAAACTCAGTGAACATTTTAATGATGTTTTTTCTTTTTATAAAATTTAAAATATGTATTACAAAAGTAATGTTCATAAAGACTCCAATTAAGAAAGAGTAATTTTGTGCCCATCTGTCCATCCCTCCAAAAAACTCTTGTTGAAAAAAAGAAAAACACTTTTATAAACTTTCAAAGTCCTTGAAGCAGAAGAAATGTAGTATCAGATTGAAACCTAGATCTACACCAAGAAATGGAGACTACTGGAAACGAAATAAAGGGAAGCAACATGGAATTCGTTTCTTAAGATTTTTATTTCTCTAAAAGATAATTGAATGCCTAAAGCAAAAATAGTAGCAATATATGAGCCTGTATAAAAAGAAAATGTGAAATGGGTATAGTAATGATGGTTAATTGAGATGGTCATTACTACCCTTGGCGCATGTTCGAAGACACACATGGTGTGACTCTATCTGGTTTGCAACCAGAGAAATGGAAAAACTGAGCTTTGTTTATGTACTATGACTTGAAACGCATTTAAATAAAATAATTAAATTAAAAAAAAAGAAAATGTGTGATAATAATAGCAGAAAAATCAGGAGGGGAAAATTGGAAGGAATTTTTGTAAGGTTGTAACACTACACAGGAAGCAGTATATTATTTGCAGGTAGAGTTTGGTTAATTTAAGAGGCAAATTGTAAACATTAAGGCAATCTAAAATTTCTTGAAAGGTTTATACATCCTAAATATGCAAAATATTCATTGTTATGGTTTAGATGTGGTGTCCCCCAAAAGCTCAGGTGTGAGACAAAGCAAGAATGTTTGGAGGAGAAATTAGGTCACAGCCTTAACCTAATCAGTGAATTAATCTCCAATGGGATTAACTGAGTGGTAGCGGGAAGTGATTGGGGCATGGCCAGAGGAAGTGGTTCGTTTGAGGTGTAGCTATGGGATATATATTTATAACTGGCAAGTGGAGTCTCTCTCTGTTTTCTGATCATGGTGTGAGCTACTTCCCTTTCCCACACTCTTCTGCCATGATGTCCTGCTTCACCTCGAGCCCCAAGTATGGAGCCAGCCTTTTATGGACTAAGATCTCTGAAACCATGAGCACTCAAATAAACCTTTCCTCCTCCACAGTTGTTCTGGTTGGGTCCTTTAGTCACAGCAGCAAAAAAGCTTCACTAAAACATTCATAATATAATAGTGGTGATCAAGTGGAATCATAAAAATGAGCAATAAGAAGAGGAGGCAGAAAAAGAACAAATGGAACACACAGTACTCAAGATCAACATGACACATGTTGATCCAGCTGCAGCAATAATCATATTATATGTGGACAGTCTCTCTAAATGTGCCAGTTGAAAGTAAGAAACTGTCAGACTGGACTTAAAAAACAGAACCCAACTAATTTCTCTCTACAAGTACTTGCTTTAAAATATAAAGACAGGGAGAGGTTAAGAACAAACAGATGGAGAAATCTATATAACACAGAGACACTAACCAAAAGAAAGCTGGAGTGACTATTTTAGTATCAGACAGCATAGATTTCAGAACAAGGAATATTATCGAAATAAAAGATGTAGTATATAGTAACAAAGAGATAAATTCTTCAAAAAGATAAAACATTTCTAAACATGTATGCATGTAACAAAAGAACTTCAAAATACAGAAGGCAAAAACTAATAGAGCTAAAAAAGAAGAAAAATAGACAAGTTCACTGTTATAGGTAATAGTTCAACATTTTTCTCTTAGTAAATTGATAAAAATAGAAAGTCAGTGAGGATATAAAAAATCCTGGCTGGTGTGGTGCCACATGCCTGTAATCCCAGTGGCTCAGGAGATTGAGGCAGGAGGATTGTGAGTTCAAAGACAGCCTCATAGCGAGGCCCTGAGCAACCCAGTAAGACCCAGTCTCTAAATAAAAATATAAAAAAGGGCTGGGATGTGGCTCAGTAGTTAAGCACCCCTGAGTTCAATCCCTCGTTAAAAAACAAATAAAAATCCTGAACAATGCTATCCACCAACTAGGCCAAACTGACATTTACAGGATGCTCCATCCAATAACAACATAAGGTACTTTCTTTTCAAGTACACACAGAACATCTATTAATTAAGATAGAGTACACTTTGGGCCTAAAACAAACCTCAACAATTTTAAAAGAAATCATATAAGCATGTAATCAGACCACAGCAGAATAAACTAGAAATCAATAACAGAAAGATTTCTAGGAAATTCCCAAGTATTTGGAAAGCAAACAACACGTTTCTTAAATAACCCATGGGTCAAAGATTACTCAAGGGAAATTTTTAAATATCTTGAACTGCACTGAAGGCAAATAAAAAGTACAGTGTATTAAAAATTTGTGGCATGCTCTCACAGCAGTGCTTAGCAGGATGGTGAAGAGTTCAGTGGAGCCAGGCGCAGTGGTGCATACCTATAATCCCAGTGGCTCCGGAGCCTGAGGCAGGAGGATCACAAGTTCAAAGCCAGCCTCAGCAACTTAGCAAGGCAACTAAGCAATTCAGTGAGACCCTGTTTCTAAATTAAAAAATAAAAAGGTACTGGGGATATGATTCAGTGGTTAAGCACCCTGGGTTCAATCCCTGGCACTCCCTGCAGCTCCTCCCCAATAAAAAAAGTTCAGTGGCACTAAGTGGAGGCTGGGGGAAAGTTTGACTACAATGGACCACAAGGTAATTCTTGGGGTGGCCCCATATTGGTGGGTACATACCTGTGTGTTTGTGAAAACCCATGGAACATATGTCACTAAAGTGAGTTTCACCATATGCAAAGGGGAAAAAATCACTCAGAATGTCAGGGGGACCCAGGGTAGAATGCAGATTATGGCAAATGAAGGGCAGAGCTACTCTGGAGGGAGTGCAGGAGGAGTCCACCAAAGTAATTTGGGGAAACAGTTACTAATTGGAGACCAGAAGAACTGTCTAGAAACACTGTACTCAAGTTGGCAAATTTGTTTCTCACGGTATGGGTTCGCAATTCTGAAACTCCAATTACACAAATGAGAACATATTTATAATGAGAGCAACCTTTCCCTGTCAGAGAAAGAAGTTAAAAACATATCAGACAGTACATGGTTTTCTGTCTTCTTGTGCTTATCTTTGTTGACGCATGAATCAACAGTTTACTCTTTTCATTGCCTAAAGGGATTCCATTCTGTGGCTATACGGGTTTGTTTGTCCAGTCAACCTGCCGAAAGACATCTGGATTGTTTCCAGTTCGGGTAATAAAGTTGCTACAAACATTGAATTCATGAACATGCATGGAATTTAGTTTTCATGTTTTTTTGGTAACCTCTCCCCACCCTCAATCTGGAATTTTCTTGGCCTTTCCTTGTCTTTCCAGTTCTCAACAGTTTTAGAAAGTACAGATTTTGCATTTCCACCGGGTCTCTGGGACTTTCCCCACGATCAGTCTTGGGTCATGTTCTCTTGGCAGGAATCCCTGGGGAATGGTGCTGTGCTATTCTAAGCTGCACATGAGGGGGCATGATTTTATTGTCTGCCAGATTTTTGCACTGTAACGTCACTATTTCTCCCCTCCAGTAGGATGTTCGGTTGGATTTTCTGAGATGATAGTCCAGCATTACATCCATACTTGGTTCCTCGTCAAACCTCTATTCACCAGCTTCAGCCTCTAGAGAAAACTCCCGCCGGAATCAACCACCAAAAGGATGGTGCAAATTCTATTTCTATTATCATTTCCATATTTAATAGTCAGCATCCTACTCTAAGGAAAAGTGTTGTCTTTTTATCTATCTGTCCATCTATTATCTATCAGTCATCTACCTATTATCAGTATGATTCATAAGTTCCAATTTCATTCAGAGATTTATAATTCACTGCTATCATTATTTGCTTTGCTACTCAAACTATCTCAGATCTGGCCAGTAGCAGCACCTCCATGTTGGCTTCTGAGTTCTTTTGACTACTCCCTATCTTTCTCTTAGTATTTCCTTCCTTTCTGACAAACAAGATGTTCCAGTCTTATCTTATACTTTTCCTGCCCCAACTGCCCCAACATGGAATCAGCCATTTCTCCAAGGGGGGAAAAAAAATCCTTGTAGCGTAAGATGGTATTTAGAAAACCAATCTGGGCATTTGGTATGATCGTGGCTAGTGTGGTGTCACTGGTTCCAGGTCCTCTGACGGACAGAGTTAGAAACACACACTCTACACAAAACCTATCAAAAGAAAGTAAACTTCAGTTTTACAATCTGTATGCCTAAAAGCGGGTACTACCCTTTATTTTACTGACTTGTTTAAATGATTCGCTTTTGTAAGAATCAGATGGCATTACGCTTGTAGTACAATGCCATATTGGTATATGACATAACAGGAAACAGTATTGTATGATATATTTATACATACTATAAAGAAAATATTGTGTTTCATGCATTCAGAAATGGTTGTTAAAATTCTCCCAGCTGGTTCGACCTTTGCAGATTCCCATGCTCTATGTTGAGCCTCGCTTTTACCAGCATAGATTATTTTCAATGTGGATATCTAATTCTAAATTCTGTTCATTGGAAGCAATTGGCAAGTCGTTGTAATACTGACTTCTCCAATAATACATGTTTGCTTTGAAAATTACTGTTGCAGTAAAGAAAAGCTTTAAAGAATATGGAAGTA
>CM053407.1:22680829-22733380 GCA_028644305.1 Xerus rutilus | reverse complement strand
ACTGGGGATTGAACTCAGGGGCACTCGACCACTGAGCCACATCCCCAGCCCTATTTTGTGTTTTATGTAGAGACAGGGTCTCACTGAGTTGCTTAGTGCCTCGCCATTGCTGAGGCTGGCTTTGAACTCGCGATTCTCCTGTCTCAGCCTCCCTAAGTGCTGGGATTACAAGCGTGAGCCACCGCGCCCGGCTTCTTTATGCTTCTTTATCACATCAAAGGCTTAACTCCAAAACTGGAACTTTGTTTCTGTCCTGTAAATCTATGTCACAAGATGAACAAGAATTTAGAGCTGCAGTGACAGAGCGCTTGCCTCACACGTGTGAGGCGCTGAGTTCATCCTCAGCACACATAAAATAAATAAATAAAGGTATTGTGTTCATCTACAACTAAAAAAAAAATTTTTTAAAAAGGAATGTAGAGCTGGGTGTGAGGATGTACACCTGTAATTACAGTGGCTCAGGAGGCTGAGGCAGGAGAATTGTGAGTTCAAAGCCAGCCTTAGCAAAAGCAAGGCGCTAAGCAACTCAATAACCCTGTCTCTAAATAAAATACAAAATAGGGCTGGGGATGTGGCTCAGTGGCCAAGTGCCCCTGAGTTCAATCCGCAGTGCCCCAAACAAAAAACAAAACAAAAGGGGTTCTGGGGATGTGGCTCAGTGGCTAAGCGCCCCTGGTTCAAGCTCAGTGGTTAAGTACCCCTGGGTCCAATCTCTGGTACAAAAATAAGAAATTTTAGAGGTATATGTAACTTTTTAACACTTCTTTCTTTCTTTTTCTTTTTCTTTTTCTTTTTGGTACTGGGGATTGAACTCAGGAGCACTCGACCACTGAGCCACATCCCCAGCCCTATTTTGTGTTTTATGTAGAGACAGGGTCTCACTGAGTTGCTTAGCTCCTCAAAGCTGCTGAGGCTGGCTTTGAACTCGTGATTCTCCTGTCTCAGCCTCCCAAAGTGCTGGGATTACAGGCTTGTACCACCACACCTGGTTTGACATCTCTTTCTTTTCAAATTACAACAAATATTTGGAAATTATTGCTGCAGTCTCAAATGTGCTTATCATAATAGTGGCAAAACTGGAAAACATTTTTTAAAAACCCTGAAGTCATCTATACTTGCCATTTATTTAGTCTTCTTGTTTGAAGCAAAAGGCAAAGAATTCACAAATGCCACATCTTAAGCACCTGTTTCAAATTAAACAACAGTCTTTAGCTGGCAAAACAATTTCTTGATAGTTAAGCAAATTGCAACAGAAGACCCATCTCAGCTGATTTTTTTTCTTCCTGGAGAAGTCAGCAGGACAACTGTATACTAAGGCCTTCTTTCGGTGTTGAATCTGAAAGGTGGAACGAAAGAAAGGCAGTCTTTTCTATTCTAAACCATGGAGGGCGTGTGGAGAAAGGTATCCATATTTTAATAGGGAAAGTGGCTGGATGCAGGGCTACCTGCTGTAGAAGGTAGCATAGAAATATGGGCCATGTCCTGAATTTTGTTTTGAGATGAATATAAAAGCACCTAAATGTCAAGAAAATGTTCTTCCTGTGTGATAAGGATCTTCTCATGGTCCAGCAGATGCAATTGGCCTCCCTCAGGCCCACCCCAGGCCCAGAGGACAGACAGACAGACGGACGGACGGCCAGCCAGAGCGCTAGGCACACCTCATTTCACATCTTCACTTTTTCCAGCATATCAGCTTATTAATGACCATTGCTGTGGTATCATAGTTCCGTTTCTAGGGAAATATAAACCACAGGATGTGGTCTCTGAACCCATCCTTAGAGAATATTACCATGGAGGATATTTTCCCCACATAGTAAACAAAAGAAAATGAAGATTGTGATCTCGAAAGTTGCATCACTGACCAGGGAGCTGTAACAGGCTCAGGCAGGGTGTAACCTAGATGACTAGATGACCAGGGGAGATGGCTGGCTGTATTGGGTGGGGAAACCTTAGCCCTCTCCCTGATTCTACAATGAAATGCACAGATAAATCTCCAGGCTCTGTCTTTCACATATATTTGTTATCAAACTGGTTTTCTACACTTATCACATTTGACCTTGATGATATATTATAGGTTCTGGAATTTTATCCCAATTAGAATATCATTTCTGCTGGGTGTGGTGGCTCGCGCCTGTAATCCCAGCGGCTCCAGAGACTGAGGCAGGAAGATCGCAAGTTCAAAGCCAGCCTCAGCAAAAGCAAGAAACTAAGCAACTCAGTGAGACCCTGTCTCTAAGTAAAATACAAAATAGGACAGTGGATGTGGTTCAGTGGTTGAGTGCCCCTGAGGTCAATCCCCCGTATCCTTGCCTCCAAAAAAAAAAAAAAGAAGAAGAAGAACATGATTTCTCTTTGAAATGGCTTTAATCAGTGGTCTGCCTGCTTGGTTCTTTGCCCTTGATCTAGCTGCCCCAGGATTTGGGCTCCTCCTCTGGCTCAGTGGAGGTGGGTAGGCATTGTCACTCTGAGAGAGGAGGATCTGCTTGTTGATCCAGAAAAGCGGCTCATGGGGATGCTATTCCTCCCATGTGGCACTCTTCCAAAGCCTGCCTCCGGGTAAGAAACTAATTACTTCTCCTATTCCTTCAGTTTGTCCTCCTAAGGGAATAAACCCTGCAGCAGTAACCAGCCAGCTGTAGCAGAGCACAGAACAGGTGTCAGCAGCCCTGCAACCCCTAGAAGCAGAAAAAGCCCTCAAACCTAGGTAGTGAGGGATCCACGTCATGCAGAGTTTGGGAAGACTGGATTTTGAATAGATGAGCAGCCCTTAACATTATCTGAGATATGTTGCACTAAGACTAAGGGAGTGTTGGAGCCAGGTGCAGTAGCACATGCCTCAGCAACTTAGCAAGGCCCTAAGCTACTTAGTGAGAGCCTATCTCTAAATAAAATATTTTTAAAAGGGGCTGGGGATGTTGCTCAGCGGTTACGCACCCCTGGGTTCAATCCCTGGTAACAAAAAATAAAATAAAATACCCTGGTACCAAAAAATAAATAAATAAAGTAAAATACAGAGTGAGGGAGGGTTGGGTTGGTTGTGTGGCTTCATGGTAGAGTGCTTGCTTGCCTAGTATCCTGGGTTGGATCCCCTGTACTACAAGGAAAAAAACTAAAAAGCAAAGGGAAAAAAAAAAAGGAGGTCGAAAGGCAAGGTCGTTTCCTCTTGGCAGCAGCAGGAGCTTCCCAACAGCCCTTGCTCCCTGCCTTGTTCACTCCTTTCTCAGCAAGTTCTGGGAGAGCCAAGTCCCAGGGTCCAGGGAAGGCCTGGGGGTTGGTAGGGCATAAACAAGTCCCAATAGCAGTCTGGAGGAAAAGGGAGGTTCCTCTGCATTTCCCTTTCCTGCAGGCCTGCTGGTTTTTCATGATGTCATCCATTCATCATTGTGAGCTGATTGGCCATCCCAGGGCTTGGCCAGCTGCCCAAGGCCAGAAGGGAAGAGAGAGATCCCAGGACAAATGTGCAGCCAGCCCCTGAGCATGTGCAGAAATGTTGACATCAGTTTCACATAGAAAGACTTGGTGGAAATCAAAGAAGACAATACAAGTCACAAGATCTTTTCCAACCTTCCCTTCCCTGAATGCCTGGGAAGAATTCAGGGGCCTCTTGCCTGTGGATGGGGAACCGAACCCTGGAGTAGGCCTAGGTGTGGAGGAGGGACTGCTCTGCCAGATGGTTCATTCTCCAGAGTTCAACCTGTTTCCTGACTCAGTGGTATTTGAAAGCAACTTTGTCCAGGTATTCTTGGGTGGCCCCAAATAGTACTCCTTGATTTAAAAAAAAAAAAAAAAAAGCCTGTTCCCAAGATGTAAGCAGGACAGTCATCCCCGATACTAGAGTAGAATGAGAACCCAGGCAAGGAGAAGCTGAGGGCTTGGAATACAAGACCAGTCCCCCTGACCAGGGCTTCTCCTGTAGGCATGGTCACCTGGGAACAGTGGAGGACTTGAGATGTGAAACCCAATTTACTTCATCCTCCAGGCTTTTGCCCAAAGTCAGATGAACGTGGAGGCAGGAAAAGGAGATGTTCTTTGAGGATTCAAGACAAAAATGGTGATGGGTGAAAGAATAGGAGCTGGGGACCCAGAAAGGCTGGGTTCAGATTCCAATCCTCTACTTTCTCATAGGGGGTGTCACTGGGCACAGAACCTGTATACCCCTATTCTACTTGCTATAATGTAAGAGGGTTGCAGTGACCTGAGGATTAAATGCGGATGCAGCAAGCAAGGCACCTGGCGTAAGAGGCCAGGGCTCCCCTTGGGCCAAACAGAACCTTGAAATATAGGCTGTGGAGTTGGAAGGGACCTTCCCAGTGCAAGAGATTATAGGGCTTCTCCAAGGAGGGCCAGGGGGATGAGTTTCTCAGAGGAAAGCCAGTAAGCAAACCAGGTAGGATTCACGGAAACATGATAGATGCCTAGGTTATAGTTCCTGTGGATAGTTGTTAGTAGTAAGTCATTTATTTAAACACCTAGTATAGGTTTGTGGGGTTTTTTTTTTTTTTGGTTGTTTTTTTTTTTAGACAATACAGGTTTAAACACGTTGTTCTCAACAAGCTGCAATTTTGTGCCCCTCTGCCAGGGGATATTTGGCAATGTCTGGAGACATTTTTGGTTCTCACGATTTGAGTGAGAGGTTGCTAGTAGCATCCAGGGGGCAGAAGTCAAGAATGCTGATAAACAATCTACAGTACACAGTACAGCCTCTCTCTCTCTCGAACAAAGAATCATCTTAACAGTGCCGAGTTGAGAAACCAGGGCTAAAACATACTGCTACTTCTGCCAAATACTCAGGCTGTGCCTGGGGGCTGCATTGCAGGTCAAAAGGGGCAGAAACTGGATAGACATCAACAAAGCCCCCAACACCGTGGCCCTCGGGGTGACCTCCTCTGTGCCCTGCCTGCCCCTTCCCAACGTCCTCCTCATGGCCAGAGTCAAATGGCATCCGGGGCAGAGCCAGACATGGAACAGACCATCTAAAGCCCCAAAGATTATCCTGAGGAGGTAAGCAACACAGGTGGGAATGAGGACCAAGAGCAGTGGCAGGGGACCCAAGGTGGAGGCTACTTGGTGACTCAAGGTGGGGAGAAAGCAGAGGCAGCGGTGCTGTTACTTTTTTAGACAGCAATAACCCCAGAGAGGTGGTAAAAGAGAAGGCCATGTGGGGTAAGGGTGGGGTGGACAGAAGTGAGGTGCCAGCCCACTCCCTTCTGTTGCATTCACCCCCTGACTTCAGAGGAGCCCTGACATCAGTCTGTGGCCGAGGAACCAGGAGGCAGTGAGGTCTGACACACACAGTGCTGGTTGGGAGAGGCCGGCTCTTTCCAGTCCTTGGTATACAACCAGTAGACTTAAATTACTTTGAAAGCACAAGTCACTTGCTGCAGCTGTTTTCCTATCTATAAGATGCCTGGGACCAGGTCCCATTCAGAACTTAACATATGATCACTTCGTGTTTGTCTGGAATAAACTAGACCTTTGTGATGTTTAAGCCTCTTGAGACAATTTGTGGTCTGCCTCATGAATCTCTAGATAGTCCCAGAGGTCCAAGAAAGCCCTTCATTTCTCTATGCTACCTCATGACAGACCTCTCTGTTATTGGTGTACCAAGAGCAGGTACAACCCAAGTACAACCTGGCTAACTAACATTAGATCCAAGGCCAACACCTTGAACTTCAGCTCCTTTGGGAAGAGTTAGGGAGGCACTAAGGTCAATGAATGGACAAATTGGACATGTGGACTTCTTGATGTCAAGAAGAAATTTACAAAAACCTATAACTGCAGCCATCCTACTCCTAGGCTGTGTCTCTCAAACTGGATCTAAGGAACGCCAACATGAGAATCATGGCAGGGAGGGTGGAGATTAAAATGCAGATTCCAGGGCCACAGTCCAGACCTAGTGAATCTGAATCTTTGGGGCTATCTTCAGGCATCTGTGTTTTAAGCAAGCTCCCCTGTGTGTCTGATCTCCTCAAAGTTTGAGCAGCACTACGCTAAGTGTTCTCTCTCCTACTCATAAAAGCCTCCATCCACAAGGAACACCCCTTGTTTTAATGAAGATAGGGGCACATCAGAAACAATGGGGTTGTCAGTGTTTTCCCCTGTGCCTTCAGGATTCTCCCATTGAAATTTGTGGAGCTCCAGGTCTGTGACCGCCTTCAACGCATCCTGCGGTTGAGGACAGTCACTGAGAAGATCTACTACCTAAAACTCCACCCTGACCACCCAAAGACTGTCTTCCACTTCTGGATCCGACTGGTTCAAATTCTGCAGACGGGCCTGTCCATCACCACCAAAGACCCTAGGATTCTTGTCACTCACTGCCTGGTACCCAAGAATTGCTACAGCCCATCCAGAAACTCTAAGGTAAGGGAAGGGAGCATCACCACCAGCCTTCAGAGGTAGAGCCTAGACTAGCTGTTGGTGAGTATTCTGGGAAGGCAATTCCAGCTTTAGGCCTTTTGCAGGGAGTTTATTCAGTTACCATTTATAACCTTAAAATTCACCCATTGTAAGTATACTGTGAACTTTTTTTTAATCCAGCTTTTTTCAACAATTTTGGTAAATGTATAGTTTTGCAACTGTTAACCATCGCCACAACCCAGTTTTAGAACATTTCTATCACCTTAAAAAAAGTCCCTCTTGAGCTGGGTGCGGTGGCGCAAGCCTGTAATCCCAGCACTTAGGGAGGCTGAGACAGGAGAATCACGAGTTCAAAGCCAGTCTCAGCAACAGGGAGGCGCTGAGCAACTCAGTGAGACCCTGTCTCTACATAAAACACAAAATAGGGCTGGGGATGTGTGTGGCTCAGTGGTCAAGTGCCCCTGAGTTCAATCTCCAGTACCAAAAAAAAAAAAAAAGTCCCTCTTGCCCATTTACAGTCATTCTCTGTTTCTACACTTAGCTCTAGGAAACTACTGATCGGTTTTCAATCTCTATAAAATCATCTTTCTTAGGATTTTATATACATGGAATCCTATAATCTATAGTTTCTTTTTGTGTCTGGCTTTCAATTAGCACAGTGTTTTTCAGGTTCATCCATATGACAGCATGAAACCAGTTCTAGGGCAGAGTCAGACTATAAGTAGTTCATTCTTTATCATTGTTGAGTAGTATTCCATTTTATTATCCATTCATGAGTTGATGGACATTTAGGTTGTTCCAGTTTGGGGCTCAAATGAATTATGCTGCTTTATACATTTGTGTACAGACTATCATATAGTCATATTTTCTTTTTTTTTTTTAAATGAAGCCTTACTTTATTTTTTTATTTTTAAATATTTTTTAGTTGTAGGTGGACAGAATATCTTTATTGATTTATTTTTATGTGGTGCTGAGGATCGAACCCAGTGCCTCACACATGCGAGGCAAGCGCTCTACCACTGAGCCACAATCCCAGCCCCTATAGTCATATTTTCATTTGTCTTGAGTAGATTCCTAGGAATAACGTTGCTGAGTTATATGGAAAGTTCATGTTTAATTTTTAAAGAAACTGGAAAGTTGTTTTACCAAAGTGACCATTTTAGACTTCCACCAACAACATGTGAGGTTTTCAGTTTCTCCACATTCTAACACCAGCATTGTTCACCTTTTTGATTATAGTTCAGTCTTGCAGATATGTGTTGGTTATAATTTGTCTTTCCCTAGTGACTAAGGATGTTGAGCAACTTCTCATAGGCTTTTTAGTTAGTTATTCATACATTGTCTTTGGTGAAATGTTTATTCAAATGTTTTGCCAATTTTTAAAGTGAGTTTCATCTTCCTTCTGAGTTGTGAGGATTATTCAAACATTCTGGATGCAAATCCTTCATCAGATATATAAGCTGCAAATAGTTTCCCCCAGTCTGTGACTTGTCTTCATTTTCTCTTCTTTTTCACTGTCCCCTTCCTTCTTTCCTTCTTTCTTTTTTTCTTAGTGCTTGAGGTTGAATCCAGGGTCCTGCGCCTGATAAGCATGCCATCTCCCACTGAGCCTCAGCTCTGGTTTCATGCTCTTAATGACATCCATCTTTTGAAGAGCAAAAATGTTTGATTCTGGTGAAGTGCAGTTTGTCAACATTTTGTGGACCAGGCTTTTGGTTTTGTATCTAGCTCTTTGTTTGACATAAATCCACAAATCTTTTATCTTGTTTTCTTCTAGACGTTTTGTAGATTCAGCTCTTACACTTAGGTCTGTGGTCCATTTTGAAATAATATTTGTGTGTGGCATAAAGTAAGAGACTAAATTCTTCTTTTTACTTTTTTTTTGTTTGTTTTTGCATGTGGGTGTACAATTGTGCCCCCACCATTTGTTGAAAAGATTATCCTTTCCCCAGAATTGCATTGGTATCGTTTTAAAAAATCAATTGACACCTGGGCGTCGTGGTTTGCGCCTGTAATTCCAGCACTTAGGGAGGCTGAGACAGGAGAACCGTGAGTTCAAAGCCAGCCTCAGCAAGGACGAGATGCTAAGCAACTCAGTGAGACCCTGTCTCTACATAAAACACAAAATAGGGCTGCGGATGTGGCTCAGTGGTCGAGTACCCCTGAATTCAATCCCCAGTACCGAAAGAAAAAAAAAAAGTCAATTGACTCCAATAAAAAAATGGGAAAGGAAAATCAACTGACCATAAAATTTAAGGATTTCAGTATTCTCACTGTTTCATACAAATCTATACAGGTCATTTATGTTATCCAAATATTATTACTTAACCCATAAAATACATACACTGTTATCTGCAAACAAGACAGTTTTGCTTCTCTGTTTTCAACTTGGATTTATTTATTTATTGCCTTATCACAGCATCTAGAACATTCACTATGATGTTCAATAAAAGAGACAAAGCAAGTGTCCTTGCCATGTTCTGAGTCTTAGGGGAAATGTAGTTAGTCATTTGCCATTAAGTATAATGCTGGTCCTGGGATTTTTGTAAATGTTCTTTATCAAATTGAGGATGTTCCTTTAATTTCTACCTTATTGAGAATTGTTTTGTTTTTGTTTTTTTTAAATCACAAACGGGTATTGATTTTTGTTAAAATGCTTCTCTGCATCTATGAAGATAATCATGTGGTCTGTTCCTTATTCTGTCAATATATACTATTACATTAATTGATTTTTTTGATGTTAAGTCAACCATATATTCCTGCAATAAATTCCACTTGTTCATGTTGAATATAATCCTTTTTACATATTACTCAATTTGGTTTGCCAGCATTCTACTAAGGATTTAGACACCTATGTTCCTGGGAGATGCTGAGTTATAGTTTTCTTTTGATATCTTTTTGATACTCTGGCTTTGGGATCAAATTAATTCTAGTCTCATAGAGTGAGCTGGGAAATGTTCCCTCCTCCTCTATTTTCTGGAAGATTTTGTGAAAATTTTTTTACTTCTTAAAATATTTGATAGACTTCACCAGTAAAGCTCCTGGGCACTTTTGTCTCAGGTCTTTTTTGAGTATGAAGAATGTAAGCTTGATTTGAGCTACAACATAAATCCATCCAGACAGATTCTTATCTGTTATATCCTTATCTCCTTGCATATTGTTGATTTTCAATAGTGAATGAATCAATTAACATGGGCAGCGTGTGCAGCTGGAATACCTTAGGAATATCACAGGCAACGAGAAAGAAATTTATTTTAGACATCTGTAAAAAGGCATCTTCATGTAGGATTTTCTTAGAGAAATTATTTTTTAATTCATTAAATTCTTAAATATATGAGCCAGGCGCGGTGGCGCAAGCCTGTAATCCCAGCACTTAGGGAGGCTGAGACAGGAGAATCGCGAGTTCAAAGCCAGCCTCAGCAATGGCGAGGTGCTAAGCAACTCAGTGAGACCCTGTCTCTACATAAAACACAAAAAATAGGGCTGGGGATGTGGCTCAGGGATCGAGTACCCCTGAGTTCAATCTCCAGTACCAAAATAAAATAAAATAAAATAAAATAAAAATATATATATATATGATCTACATTTCATTTAAAATAAAGTAGCATAAACTTTATTAAAGTTTACATTGCTAGGCTATTCAATAAACTATGTTAAGGTATATTAATGGGAATAGGCTATCTACTAAATTGTTATCAAGTATTCAATGAAGATATTAATTTTAGGGGCACCAAAGGATATTTTACCAACACATGGCTATAAACAAATAGACATGGTCTCAGAATTGCCTCTATACATACAAGCTACCCAATGGAAGAGTTTGGATTCCAACTCTTTAGAGTTTGGACTACGATATTAAGAAAATTCAGAGATCCTAAGGCCTTAACCAACATTTTGGTTTTTGTTCATTCTTCATATAGTTAGTACAGAAGAAACCCCAAGCCTCCCACCCCAGTGAAAGCCTCCTGCAGCTGATGGCCAAGGGGGAGAGTGAGGCCCTCTCTCAGATCTTTGCTGATTTGCACCAGCAGAACCAGTTCAGGTACATGACTTAAATCAAGCAGTCCATGACGTCCCTTCCTACAGCTCAGATGATCTGGGCTGTGAGATCCAGAAACCAAGTCCCCAGGTTAATGAGCCCACAGAGGCTCATGAAATACTGCCACTTAGCACCTAGGTCCTTGGCTCAGCCTTTTCCTTAGCCCTTTCTCTTAGTCTCCTCCACAGATCAAGCATGGTAGGCTTGACTTCAAGGAGGAGTTGTATACAAAATGAAAAATAACTCTTCGACAATGAGAATGAAGAAGTAATGCAGGTGGAAAAATGAAACCTAATTTCAGATCCAGTTTCTGGTCCTATACAGAAATATTCAAAACACTGTTAAAAACACTGTCAACCTGTTGAGTTCATTTACCTGCTCACTTGGCTTCTGCTTGGACTTCATGGAGTTTCTGTGACTGGTTTCTAAATATATAGTCTGTTCTGAAAAGTTCTATAGTACAGGCCTATCTTCTTGGCTTGAAGAAATGCCCCTATATGTACAGATGACTTTGCATTGAATCTTATGTATTAAGAAAGACAGGAGTTGAGAATGCTAAGACCAGAGGGTACAATGACCAGTGAGCAAATGGGGCCCAGGGTCCCAGTGAATGTCATTGTGGCTTAAAAGAACAGAAGCTGGGCATGGTGGTACACACCTGTAATCCCAGTTGTTCTGGAGCCTGAGACAGGAGGACTGTGAGTTCAAAGCCAGCCTCAGCAAAAGCGAAGTGCTAAGCAATTCAGTGAGAACCTCTCTCTAAATAAAATTAAAAAAAAAAAAAATAGGACTGGGTATGTGGCTCAGTGGTCAAGTGCCCCTGAAGTCAATCTCCCGTACCAATGCTCCCCCTAAAAAGAAGAAGAACAGAAATAGATCAGTAAATATCACCAAGAGAGAAAAGTTAGTTTCCACAGAGAAGAGATTTTTGGCACAACAGGAACAAGGTAGACAGAAGCTCAGAGGCAGAGCAAATCAGCATTTTTTTCCTGCATGCTGGTAGCAAACTAAAAACCAGTCCAGCTTAATGAAGCAATCTCTAGTGGTGAATAGCTCGTATAGATCTGGGCCCAAGTCCCTGCTCCAAGTAAACCTGTGAGCACACTGCTTAACTTTCCCGGGCCTCAGTTTTCTGATCCGTAAAATGAAAATAATGCCAACTACATTCAGTATTGTCAGGATTCAATGAGTTTATACTACATCAAGTGCTTAGCATGCTTCTGTGAAGATTTAGAGGTGGATATAAGTGAGCTCTCAGTAATAATTAATGTGTATTATGAGCTCTAACATGGGTTGGAGGTAGAAAGGTATTAACACAAAAAGTCTTAACAGTTGTCCAGTGCTAAAGAATATCTACCAGGGATCATTACTGTATGTATCATACAGAGATTTGTAATTAAGAAATTTCTGGATAAGATGTCACAATGCTGAGCTAAAGAGTGGTAGATTCTAATAGAACAAGATATTTCAAAAGGACAGCCTTGACTGTCTCCAATTATTAAATATCTGATTTTTAAAGTACTACCTAAAGGACATTTGCTGCTCATATCTCACTGGCCACAACTCAGTGCCATGGCCACACTCAACTGCAAGGAAGTCTGGGAAATGCATTCTCCCGTAGTCACATGCCTGAACAAAATTAGGTGCTCTGCCCTGGAGGGAAAAGGGAAAAAGAGTTAGCAATTTCTGACCCAGACAGCTTTTGATGTATCTGGAAGGTCACAGGAGGCTAAATCCTGAAGGAAGAATAGTCAGTAACAAGATAAAGGGTAGAAGCTGGGTGCAGTGGCACAGGCCTGTATTCCCAGCAGCTCAGGAGGCTGAGGCAGGAGGATCATGAGTTCAAAGCCAGCTTCAACAATTTAGCAAGGCCCTAAGCAACTCAGGTGGCAGGGGATATGGCCTAGTGGCTAAGTGCCCCTGGGTTCAATCCTGGTACCAAAGGCGGGGAGAGAGAGAGAAAGGGTAGAAAAGGGAACAAATGGGTGCAAGGGAATGAAAGAGGAAGAAACTTGGTAAGTTTAGGGAAAGGGCAGGAAGGCCAGTGGGGAAGAGCAGGTGGCAGTGGAAGAGACTAAGCAAAAGTGGTCAGGGGCCCAGCCAGGCAGGGGCTGGGAAGCCACGAGAAGGAATTTAGACTTTAAGTGTAGTGGGAGCCTTAGCAGCATTTTAAATAGTCAAATGACATGATCCAATTTACATTTTGAAAAGATCATGCTAGCTGCTGCTGTGACAGTTGATTTGAAGGGAGAGAGAAGAGACTTGGAGAGACCATCTAGGAAGCTATGGCAACCTAGTCTGGCCTGGCACACACAAAATGGGTCCAAGGGTGCAAGAAAATGGGCAGTGGGGTGGTTTTTGCATCACTGTTACCTCAGTACTTTATATGAACATTTGATTCCTTCAGTTTACCAGAAGAAACCCCTAAGTGGTGATTTTTCTCCTCATTCAGGCAGGTTCCAGTCTGGTTGCAATTATTATCAGTTTTTGCACATTGGCAACAACATGCAGTGTCACAGTAAATAAATATCTGAAACACAGGACCCAACAAATGGAGTCCCAGTCCCTTCCCCTCAGCAGAATCAGCAGCATGGGCTCTGCTCCCCGCCTCCCCCTGTCTCACCTCCCTCTTCCTTTTCTATTCTTCTGGAAATTTAATATGCATTTCACCCACCCAGTATAGCCACATCTCTAAAGCTTCTGCATCAGAAAAAAAAATCTAACTAGAAATAAGCATGAAATACGAGTTTGATGTTCTATTTTTTTTACTTTTGACCTTCATTTCCTTGATCTTGAAATGACTGGAGTTCCAGGAGCTGCAAAAAGATGAAGATCCACAAGATCTGCTCAGGTAAGAGATGGCCAGGGCACCGTATCTGGGCGAACTGTCCCCACTGCAGGCATAGGGGTCAGATCCTCTGCTGCTCCGCCTCCTGACCTTCCCGGTGCCATGGGGACTGCCATCATCTTTCCCTGCCACAGTAGAATCCCTTTGGGCAATTTGGCCACTATAGTCAATTTGGCACCAAGTCCTAACAATTGTTTGGAATATTTCTTATATTCTTTACTTCATTTCCATGACCACAGACCTTATCCTCACCCAGTCCTTCTCCTCAAGCCAGCGGTAAATCCCCCATTAGTTCATTCATTCATTTATTCATTCAAAAGCATGTACTGAGTGCTTTTTAAGTGCCACTCACTGTTGACAGGCTTTGGGGTCACTGTGTAGACAGACACAGTGGTCTTTTCAAGGAGTTTATACTGGAGTGGAGTCAGATGGGTAAATACTAAAATTACAAAACCTCTCCTGCCAAAGGCACACAAAGAAGGTTTCTCATGTCTCCCAAGACTCTGGCCTAGGAAGCTCGGGGTCTGAGCCTGAGCCGAGTCATAGGGGATGACGAATTCCTATGAGCTGGCTGAGCAGACAAGGGAGGGCGTACCGGGAAGAAGAGGCCATCTGTGTGGACGATCTTGACACATTCTGGAAGCAGCAGTTGATTCTCTCTTTCCCGTATCTGGTTTACCCACAATCCATTTGCAGCCCTGAATAAACTTCCCCCGTCCTGTCTCTCTCCTCCTCTGCCCCCTCATCACCTCCAGCTCACAGCTTCTGCAGCCAAACCTCAGCTATTCTTCCCCGTAGCTCATTCATCCCCTGTGCTCCCTTCCCTCAAGGCTCCACTTTAAATCCTATCTGTCCTAAATTCTACACACACACCACCTTCCTGCCCAGCCTTGTCCATCTTGGTCATAACCTCTCAACATTATTCTCTAGTTGTTCTGTAGAAGTATTTATTCAATGATCTAGTAAATCATATTCATGTCTCTGAATTATGCACAGCAACAAGCACAGGCTGGGGACACAATAGGTGTTCAATAAATATCCATATACCATATTACTAACAAATTATTCTCCATATTGACTCAGGAGACAGACCAAACATCATGTTCTATTTAGGAATTTAGAGGAGGTTGTATTTGTAAGTTTAGAGCTCCTAAGGGAGCTCTACTAATTTTTGTCCAAACCAGGCTACACACTGGTGGTATAAATAGGTAAAAGTCTGGGGACACTTTTTTCTCAACTTTGTTATAATCAAAACAACTGTTGACAGCAGAACTTTAGTTTCAACATTGAAGAGACAATAGAGAGTGGTGGGGACTGTGGCAACAAAACAAAAAAAAGGGAAGGGTTCAATTAAGCCTTCAATTAATTGCTACTATGCTAGAACACAGGCCTGCTAATGCCACATACTTTAATTATTTGAGAGAAATCAAAATATGGATTTTTTAAAAAACATGGCATGTCTCTACTCCATAAAAATTAAAGCACAGTATAGGGTAACATCTAGTGGGCAAACATAACATAGCCACACACCACACTTAGTCTGGAAGCTGCTGGCACATAACCCCTGTCCTGAATGGTGAGCCCGCCTGGTGTAGAACTGCCTCCTCATGTTGCATGACATTCTATTTTTCCACATACATTCAAACACAAACACACACAGGTACATACATACTTCAACATAACCCACAAAGTTAGGATGGAAAAAAGAGAATGTTTCTAACTTATTTCTGGGACTGGAGAGAATAGCTAGAATTTCAAGGTCACAAAATATCTGGTGTCATGGGGGCCACATGTTTGAAGATGTTCCTAGGCTGATTTCTTTTTTTTTTTTTTTAAATTTTTTTTTTTTTTAGTTGTAGATGGACACGATATCTGTATTTTATTTATTTTTATATGGTGCTGAGGATCGAACCCAGTGCCTCACGCACACGAGGCAGGCACTCTACCACTGAGCCACAATCCCAGCCCCTCCTAGGCTGATTTCAATGAACCATCCTGGAATGCCCTCTGGACCTCTTTTCTCACTGGACCAGGTAGTGGAGAGACACTTTGGAAGGGCAGTTATACTTCAACCAGTGGGACTTGGATAAAAAGAGAGAGTTGGAAAAACCAGAGGCCTAAAGCTTACCTGCGTGGCTAAACTTTCGGCTCCCCATCAGTGGGTGGCATGGCCTGGGACTGCAGGGTTTCCCAAAATTTAAAGCACAAACACAGCCGGGCGCGGTGGCTCACGCCTGTAATCCCAGCACTTACGGAGGCTGAGACAGGAGGATCGCGAGTTCAAAGCCAGCCTCAGCAACAGTGAGGTGCTAAGTGACTCAGTGAGACCCTGTCTCTACATAAAACACAAAATAGGGCTGGGGATGTGGCTCAGTGGTCGAGTGCCCCTGAGTTCAGTCCCTGGTGCCAAAAAAATAAAAAATAAAAAATAAAGCACAAACACTTTAACACGTGAGTCTTGTTAAAGTGCAGATTCTAATTCATTCGGTCTGGGGGGCTGAAGACAGTACATTTCTAACATGCTCCCGGGTGATGCCAAGGTTTCAGTTACACACTGAGTAACCAGGGCTAAGCTTTGATCTGGGTTCAAGGCCATTGCTAGTTCAGCTAGCCAATCCTCCGGGGGAAAGGTACTCAGTTAATCTGTCCCAATCTGTCACTCCTTTCAATGGGTCTATCTTGCTCATATGGTGTGATGGTAAAAATGTGGGCTCTGGAGCCAGTCTGCCTAGCTTTGAATTCTGATTCTGCCACCTCATAATGTGACCATTGTTAAGTTACTCAACCTCTCTGGGCCTTAGATTTCTCCTGCATAAAATGGGGATTACAGCAGCACTGCCCTCACCAAGTTGTCATGAGGCTAAAAAGAGCAAGAATGTGTGTCATTGTCTGGAACAGTGCCTGGCGCATAAGTAGTCCACCCCACCCTGACTACTGGCTGTAAGCTGAGAGAATGCTCTGTGAGCCAGAGTGTAAATGCTTTCCTTTTCTTAACCTAGAGAAAGATACTGCCTGGGAAGACAGCATCCCTTGTACCCGCGACCTCAGTTGGAGGGAATCATTCACCTGTGGAGAGTGGGAAAGAGAGAACCCCTCTGGGCCGCAGCCGCTTTCGCTCCTCAGCACTCTGGCAGCTTCCACCTGGCCACAGCTGGCCCCGTCCATAGGTATGGTGATGGGGTTGGTCTGGGGGTCTTCATCAGACAGCACTGGTGCTCAGCCTCAGGACTGGGTCAGGTGTTGAGGGTGATTTCAGAACACACAGTGAGGCGGGGTGGGGGTAGTTGCAGAGACCCCAGCCCTCTTTTGTCCTGCTGTATACTTTCCTGCCTCCAGTGGGGCTGAGCGAAACTTCAGTGTGCCACCTCCAGAGCCCCCAGAGTTCTCACAAGTGACTGAAGGCACAGACATGAGTAGAAGGATGCTGTGGAGCTCTGTCTCCTTGCTGTGTGAAGAGGCTCCCTCTGGGGAGCTACTAACCACCCTTTCCTCCATCCAGTCTCTCTCCCTACAGCTCTTGACATTGTTTTGTTTTTTGTTTTCTTTCTTTTTCTTTCTTTGAGCACTGGGGATTCTACCTAGGGCCTTGAGCATGATAGGCAAGTGCTCTACCACCAAGCTACACCTCCAGCCCTTTTGAAATTTTGAGAGGGAGTCTTGCTAAGTTGCTGAAGTTGGTCTTGAACTTACGATCCTCCTGCTTCAGCCTCCTGAGTAGCTAGGATTACAGCCCTGCTCTACCACACCTCGCTCGGTAGTCTCTGTACTGCTAGATTTGGGGTACACAGAGGGAGGCCTGGGGTCAGGCAAACTTCCTTGAGGTCCCAGCCTCTTGCTCCAAGACACCCCCATCCATCCTTCATTCATTTAATAAGCATCTGTGAAGTATCTCCTATGTTCTCTGACAGAGAGTATAAAGAAAGTGGGGTAATTTGTTTTCTAAAGTAAAAATCAATAATTCACACCCTCCCAATTAGGGCTTGAACCTAGAGACACTCTACTAGTGTCTCTACCAGCTACACCCCCAGCCTTTTTCTTTTTCTTTCTTTCTTTTTTTTTTTTGGTACCAGGGATTGAATCCAGGGGCACTTAACCACTGAGCCACATCCTCCTCAGCCTCTTTTTATACATATTTAGATACAGGGTCTTGCTAAATTGCTAAGGCTGGCTTTGAACTCACTATCCTCCTGCTTCAGCCTCCCAAGCCACTGGAATTACAGGCCTGTCTCATTTTTTATTTTGAGACAATGTCTTGCTAAATTGCCGAGGCTGGCCTCAAACTTGCCATCCTCCTGCCTCAATCTCCCAAGCAGCTGGGATTACAGGTGCATGCTACAACGCCCGGTGTGGACCACTAATGCTTATGAGAGACCATTATTAAGAGTTGACAATTTAAAAAATTAACCTGGGTACAGTAATTCCCCTCTCCTTTATCTGAAGTTCTGCTTTCTGAAGTTTCAGTTACCTAGTCAACTTCAATCCAAAAATATTAAATGGAAAATTCCATATTTTGAGAAAGAATGAACAACTATATTTGCATAAGTTTTGTTATTATAATTGTTCTTTTTAATCATTAGTTATTGTTGTTCATTTCTTACCATGCCTAACCTGTAAATTAAGCTTTATCATAGATATGTACCTGAGGGTAAAACAGAATATCTGCAGGGTTTGGTACTATCTGCCATTTTAGGCATCCTTGGAGGGTCTTGGAACAAAGCCCCACAGACATAAGGGGAAAGTACCATCTCTTTGTGCCCACAAAAGAGCTTTCTGAGTGATTTATATGCTATCAAATGTTTTTCTCCTCTACACTCACAGGAAATTCTATTTGACTCACACGGGGGCGAGTCTATGCAACCCTCGCCAACACTGCTGGGCAGCATTCAGCTCCAGGGGACTCTATCTGGACAGAGGGGAAGAGAAAGCAGCAACTAAGAGAAAACCAGGGTCATCATCACGTGGTGACAGCAGAGCCTTTCCTCATTCCAGCTGTGCTTACCTCCGCATCCTCACTACCACATACAAGCACAGCCCAACCCCATCCCACGGGCCATGAGTGGGCACAGAAGACCTGCACTCCGAATGGCTGGATCCAAGAGATGGAGAAGCAATGTGAGGAGCAGAAGCAGAGGGGAGGCTAAAGAGAGTCAAGTGGAGATGAAGAGAAAAGGTGGCAGGAGGGAGTCATAGAAGAGAAGAGATACAAAGAGAAGAGATAACAGAAGGAAGCAGAAGAGACTTGGGAGAAGAGATGAAGAGGACAAGAGAAGAAGTACATCACTGAGAGATGCCTCACCAAGCTTCTATTTATCTAATTTAAAACTTGAAAGTAAAGCCATAAACCAGAAAAAAAAATAGTGTGTTTTCTTCTCTGCTGAGACCACTCTGGACAGTGTGAGGGGACTCTCCTCCAATTTCCGCTTTCACCAGTTTGGCTTGATGGTCCTTCTCCTCTGGCTCAGGCTGTATGCCTGCCTCCTTAGCCTGTTCTTTAACCTGGCCTTGCTAGCACAGCCCTGGTGTGTCAGACTTGGGTTTGAGGTTGAAGAATGCTTCGTACAGGAGATTGCAAGATGTGTGTAGAGTGAATTACTCTTTCATTCTCAAACTTCCTAGGTTTGCTATTGTGTCAGTCCTACAAACACTGGCTAATTTCTTTTGTGTATGACACTCCTTTGAAAGGTTGACATACTGTGCTAGTGCTTATTAAATTAATGATTACAGTGAGAGAGAATGCAGGCTCAAAGTACAGGTTCATAAGTTATAGATCAAGAGGGCCTCTAATAAGTGTCTGTCGGACGGTCCATGGACTGGTCTCTTTTTTTAATTTGTACAATATTTCACATTCAATAAAATCCAAACTATGAGTATTTCAGAACAGCCAGCTAACTTCTAATTGGAAGGTTTCTTGGATGTTTTGCTCTGGTTTAAGATATCCTGGAAGGGTCTTTGTCTTTACCAAATAGGGTTTTGGACTGAAATGGTTGGGGTACTTAAAAAAATAAGCTCTTGAATCACTGTCACTCCAAGGATGAGTTACATCCTAACTCTTGGTGATTTCAATGTCCACATGGATGACCCTTCCACACTCGGGTCACTGTTCCTTGAGCTCATGTTCTCCACCCTTGCCATAGCCCAAAATCCTCAAGACACTTTGACAAAGTTCTGGTGCCTGCAATGGATCAGGGTGAAGAGATGCACTCCTCAATATATTTCTTGTTGGGATGCCCCTTCTTAGTTCAACAGAATTAATTGTGCTTGCTTGTGTCGCTATTCCAATTCCTGGAAAGACAGGATCAGTCAATCCTGGTCCCCTAAAGTCCCTTGTAATTAAGGAGAGGCATTTGACCACCCAGGAGAATAAACAAGAAAATCCCCATCAGGATAGTACTACTGATATGATGTTTCTTAGAAGTAATTCTAGAAATTCCCCTGATGATAGTTTCACTTTAGATATGCTATCCAGAACATTTAGGCCCACAGTTTCCCCAATTACATTTGGAAGTGCTCTCAGGCCTGGCTATAGAAGGCTGCTTTGCCAATTTCAATAAAGTGAGCTATGGGAAATTGTGGCTCCAACTAGTCCCATGCCTAAAGCTCAAATGCTGGTCAAGCCTTCTCACAGGCCCTGACAAAAATGGACTCCTCCTATAGTAAAATCCGGTGATATTTGACATGGGTAAAGGCAGAAGACAGCAGATGTCCAGGAATAAACAGAATCTAACTTAGGACTGAACCCTCCCCCACCATACACAGGAGCCTACATTAATGGAGAAAGAATGGTTTGGATTAATAGAAAACATGTTAATTATAGTTCCTTGTTTACATGGGAAAGTCTTAAGAAACAAAGGCCTTAATGCCTGCCCAGAGAAACTGAAATTATGTAAACAATGGTTGCTACAAAATAGGGCTCTGGGCAAGTTCAGGGAATGATATTTTAATGACATAGGTAATAGTTAACCTACAGCTTTGGGCAATTCTAGCTTAAAATAATAATACATAAGCAAAAACCAGTAAACACATGTGCTCCAACAGCTATGCTAATACATCACCTCATGTTTTTAGGTATAGACCACAATGGTCTATTAGTCTTATGCTACCCTCATAGTTAAATGTACCTTTGTTAGCTTCATCCGGTTTTTTGGGAATATAATAGGAAGCTTAGTAACCTCTAGTTTGATATTAATCTTAAGAACAGGACATGAGGACCCTTATAGTTTCAGTCTCTAGTTAAGATTTAAAAATCCTTTGATGCTGATGTAGTTATCCGGGACAATTATAGATGACCACTGTGTTTATGAACAACTCATGATGAATTGTAACCCCCTTTTCTTTCAATCAATGGCCATAAATCACTATAAATAAAGTGCTGGTCTGAACTTGGACAGACACAGCTGCACCAAACCTGGTCTCTGTGTCTCATTGGTGCTACTTCACTGAAACCACTCATCCCACCTCAGGACCTGACACCCTGCGGAGGCTGGACCCCTGTACACCCTCCTCAGCCACTGACTCCTCTGATTTCATCCAGATTTTTCCATTAAAAACTGAATCCCCATTATTCCCACTCTCTAGCTATGCCACATTCTATCTTTTCCTCTGAGTTTGATTCTCCTTCAGCCTCACCAATCCTACAACCTGTTGCTCCTACAAGGCATCTCAACAAGTCCAAACTAATCTTTCAGTGTTATCACACAAAACTTTCTCTCCCCAAAGTTTTCTCTATCCTAGTAAATGGCAGCTTCATTTTTCTAGTTGCTCAACACCTTTCAGTTTATCCTTGACTTCTCTCTTTCTCTCCACCCCATTTCCAACCCATCAGGAAATCCTTTCAAAATATATTCAGAATCTGACCCCTCTCACTACTTTCACTGAACCACTTGGGACCAAATCACCACCATCACTCACCTGCACTGTCAAAAGCAACAACAACAAAAAAACCTCCTCAATGTCCTCCCTGTTTCTAACCTTACTCTTTCTAGTCTAATTCTTTTAAAATCTTAGATCATGTCCCTTTACTCAAAACCTTTTGAAGTCTTCCCATCTATATTAGCAGAATTCTGGCTCCATAAGAGATAAACTCCCATACATAAATGGCATAAACCAACTAATTTCTAAGTTTTACTTCTTACCCACAAAATGTCCAAAATGGTTGCTCTGGGTCAGTGAGTAGCTCTTTAACAGGAATCTGGATCCCTTCTATCCTGTAGTTTATAGGGTTGTCACAGAAAGAGGACTTGGAGAACTGTACAAGGATCACTGATGGCCAGTAGTGGAAGGTAGTGTACATCAGTTCTGTCCTCCTTCCTTAGTTAGAGATCAGTCATTTAACCACCAGGTAGAGGCTGGGGAATGTGGTCAAGTCAGATTCACAGGATGACAAGAAAAGAGTTTGGTAAATAGCCAGGATCTGCCACACCATCTCAGAATAAAAGCTGAAGTCCTCGCAATGGCCTCAAGGCCTTATGTGTGACTTGCTGCCCCTTCCCCCAATCCCTGCTACCTGGCTGACCTTATAACTTTTCCTACTGCCCTCCAGCCCCATGGCTTCCAGCTGCTCCTCAAACATTGCAAACATGCTCCCAGCTCCAGGCCTTGGCCCTTGCTGTTCACTTTTCTCAGAATGTCCTTTACCGCCATCAGATGTTCACTCAGGTGTTACCTCTGAGCCCTCCCTGGCTGTCCTAGGATGGTAACACCACTCCCAGTAGTCCCAACACTCCTCACTCTCCTTCTCTGCCTCATTTATGTCTTAGCATTTATCACCACCTCTTATCCTATATATTTTTTCCTTTTAAATATTTTTAATGTCCTGGGGATTAAACAAGTAGTGCTCTACCCCTGAGCTACATCAACAGCCCTTTATATTTTATTTTTTATTTTCAGACAGGATCTTGCTAAGTTGCTCAGGCTGGCCTCAAACTTGCAATTCCCTTGCCTTAGACTTCCAGTAGCTGGGATTTCAGGCATGTGCCACCACTTTTGAATTCTTTTTAAATCTTGTTCAGTATCTATTTCACCTGCCCCTACAGACCAGAATATAAGCACGGTGATAGAGTTTAATCCCTTTTATTCACTGCTGTATTGCCAATGCCTGGCACGCAGGAAACACTCAATACATCCATTTGAGGAGTGCAGGTTCAGTAGCAGCACACGAGCAGAGCTGGGTTCCTTGACAGGGAACATCAGCCTTCTATAATCAAAGTCATCATGCCTTCCACAGCAGTCCTTGAATGCTGCTCTCACGGTATCCAGAGCTACAGAAGGACAGATAAATTTGCAGCATTATAGGCCTTCAGCTTAGTGTTCTCAGACTGTCAAGACCTTCCATGCCTTATTCAAACTTGCCATCCATGTTCTTCCTGCATGGCTTCCTTTCTTGACCTTCCACAGCCCCTACCTGGCCTGAGGATTTACCCTCCGCTCTGCTCTCCCACTTGCCTTGTTTCTGCTACTCCTTTTGCTGACTAGTTCATTTGAGACTTTTTTAGTCTAGCCTGAGTCATGCCTTCCTATGAATCCCTTTCTGGCTACCACCAAGAGTCACTGGCACTCCTTTATTGGAACACCCAAAGCATTAGTTGTCAGTCTTTCATCTTGGCATTTTAAACTAACTTGCTTTGCACTTAATTCTTTCATGAACTTACTACTTGTCTCAACTGAATTTTAAACCACGGAGTTTTTATGTTAAGAACTCAGGTCTACAGTCCAGTAGTGTTGAAAATAGAGTAGCCCTCATGGGTATTTGTTTCAATTTCATGACACTGAAATGAACAGGCAAGTTATTTCCTGTGTTTCTCTTAAACCAGGGACATGCAATAAAGTCCACCTATTCAATTCACTTAAATTACTGAACAATTACTCGAACCTGGGCAGGAAGCTCAGGGCTGCAAATACAAATAGGAATATCCCTACTCTGAAAGTTAATCTGGGGAACTTAGTCTGTTCCCCAGAGTAAATTCTGTTATAGATAAGCAATGTCATACAGCAAAATTTGGTAGTGTACTGAAAATATAAAGTCCTATGGAGGCAAATAAGTGTTAGTATGCTTAGTGGAGTCAGGAAAGGTTTCTAGAGCTAACATCTGAACTGAGACTTCTATTGGCCTTCACAAACAGAAAATCGGGAAAACGCATTTATTCCAGGCAAAAGAACACTGGTGAACAAAGATCACAGAGATATGTAAGGACAAGTTGTTAAGGAAAGACTAGACAATGATGGCCACAGCACTGTAAGAGAAGGCGCGAGGGAAGAGCTTCCAGTAGATGCCAAATTTGGGGAGCAGAGCTTAAGGGTAAGATTGAGATTGTTCGCTGCTGTAATGGCGGTGACCGATGAAGTCGGATTTACGGTCTTGTGGGCATGAAGATTACTAGCAGGGTAATTCTAGAACTCCTGGGGTGGCAGTCACGCGCTATGAATGGGGACGTGGCGTCCGGACAGCCGCGCCCACACGCCGTCCACGAAACCGGTTGGGGCCCGTAGCCGACCCAGGCACCAGACTTGGGCGGGAATCGGGTCCACGCCACTCGGCGCGCTCGCGAGGACGTGGCGCTTTCCAGCCTATCTGGGCTACGCAATTGTGGGGCCAATGGCTACTCCGGGAAACTTTGCGTCGACGGAGGGCTCGTTGATGATTGGTTGGGAAGCCGCCGGCGAGACGGATGAGGGCGGGGCGTGGACGCGCTTCCGGTTGGGCGGTGCTTGCGCGTGTGAGCTGAGCCGGTGGGTGAACCGCGGCCCCAGTAACCTGGTCTGCGAGGCTGCAGAGAAAGGTAGGTACTGTGGTGCTCAGCCCTTCTGCGGCCGCCGTGTCCTTATTCGCTTTCTTTTTGTCTCAGAGCTCTGCTCTTGGAGCAGTGTGGGCTTTTTTCATTCGCAGCTCGTGTCTCTGCTGGCGCCGGGGCCCAGGCCTGAGCCTCTCCACGATTCCAGGGCCCGCGGCGCGCAACCTGGGATGGAACTCCTAGCTAGCATTCCCACACGCTCTGGAAAGAGTGCTGCGTGCGGTCGAACTCTGGCTCCCTAACTCGTGTCCGGTTGGGTAGTTTTGTGCCTGGCTTGCCGCGTCCTTGTCCTCTTGTCCCTGATCTACTCCATTCACAGTGTACCTCGGACTAAGGGGTCACTTCTGTTTGCTTCCTGAAGGTCGGAGAGCAGTAGGGAAGGGTTATTGAATTTGCTGCCTGCCACCTCCCACTCACCCGCCTGCCTGGATCTGCCAGCCCCGCCCCAAGGCCACATCCCGGGAGTTGGGTGCATCTGCCAAGAAAGTCGTGTTCGCTGACTTAAAGGGTGTAGGAAGAAGGTGGAAAGTACGAATGAAGACATAATTGATTTTAAAATATGTATTATATAATTACAAAGAAAAATCGAAATTTTCGAACTGTGGTGTTTGGTGCATACCTGAGTCGGCAAGGAGAACAGTCTTAAAAGTTTTATTAAGGAACTGCTTTTTTTTTTTTAAACCTTGTTTTGTTGCTTCAAACTCTAGATCCTGGTTCTGATTTTGGCATACTGTGTTAGGAAGTAAACTTTCCCTACAGCTGCCATGATTGAGAGTCGAGTGGTTTGCAGTTTGGAAAACTGCTTTTGTATCAAGGAAAAACCACCTGAGTCTCCTGCTAAAACGTTTGGGCTTTTTGTTTGAATTCCTTTGTGTACAAAGCCTCGGAGAAGTGTTTTTTTGAGAATTGAAGTGCATTCAATTCCTGACTTGGACCATAAAGTCTACATTAATGAATTGTGAATAGGTTGCATCTAGTTTGTTTTTTTTCTAGTATTTTATTGAGCTTGGAAATAGAGAACCCAGGAATCTCTGATAAATTACTGTTTGTTGTGGAATGGAACTTGACCTAAGACAAATGCATTTTAGACCTCAGTCGGTAGATTGAGTTAACCAAGTACCAAATGAGAGTCATCACTGAAGAATTTGTGGAACAGTTGAAATGAGGGATCAGAGATATTCTATGAATTGTATTAGTGTAGATGAGTACACAAATTATATTTGTGTAGAATGAGTTTTCCTAGGCCTGATCTGAGTATACAGCAATTCAAGGGTCTCCAGAGGGTTTGGGTTTTTTGTTTGTTTATTTGTTTGTTTTTAAGAATCACAACTAGGAGAGCTATAAACTCACAAAAATCTATTGAGTATTCTGTAGTGTATGATATTCACTAGAGCTTTGAAACCAATGTCTCATTGTTTGCTTCCATTCATCCAGTAATGTATCAAGAGATACTTACTGATAGCACAATCAGTACATTGTTTTACAGATTTTCTGTAACGTGGAAATGCCAGGGATGTTGGAGGGATAGAAGCATAGTCAGGGATAGCAATTAGAAATACCTGTTAGGACATAAGGCCCTAGATCCTGCCGGGCGCAGTGACGCAAGCCAGTAATCCCTGCTGCCCTAGAGGCAGAGGCAGGAAGATTGCGAGTTCAAAGGCAGCCTCAGCAAAATTGAGGCACTAAGCAACTATCTCTAAGTAAAATACAAAATAGGAGCCAGGCGCGGTGGCTCAAGCCTGTAATCCCTCACTTAGGGAGGCTGAGACAGGAGAATTGTGAGTTCAAAGCCAGCCTCAGCAATGGCGAGATGCTAAGCAACTCAGTGAGACCCTGTCTACATAAAACACAAAATAGGACTGGGGATGTGGCTCAGTGGTCGAGGACCCCTGAGTTCAATCCCCAGTACCAAAAAAAAATACAAAATAGGGCTGGGGGTGTGGCTCAGGGGTTGAGTGCCCCCACCCCAAAAGGACATAAAGCCTTTGATCCTCTCTGTGAACTTTTCAATGTGGATGTTGCTGATGTTGTAATTTATATATTAGATTTAAGTTGAAATAACACTTTGAATGTAGCTGGCTTTTAGCCAAATCCAGTAAGGGGAATTGAGATTGGAGAACACAAACAGGCAGAACAAGCAGGAACCAAATTGCTGCCAAGTACTGCCCAGTTAATCTGGTAAAATGTTGTCTAAAAAGTGCAACACAGTGTATTCGGAACTATAAAGGGAGAATAATTTATAATAGCTAGATGAAGAAATTCTTCCAAATATGTAGAATCTGTAGGGGAGCTAAGGAGACAACTTAAAGTAGCCTGTGGTCATGATTATGGAATGGGATGTAGAAGAATTGGTACTGATCACTTCCAGTTTGAGTGATCTAGTAAATAGGTCTTTTCATTTAGGATCTTAAAACTATTTATAGGTATTTGACCCTGAGGGAAGGTTGAGCTAAAATAACTACCAAGTCCTCAGGACTTCATGCATATTACTTACACACAAAATTAACACACATCAAATCTCTTGTCTCTACATTTTGCATAGCATTCTTATCTTGGTTATGTATTAAAGTTTCAACCAAAAGGAAACGTTTTTTTCTTCCAGAATTTCTAGAACTTTTTTCTTACAAGAAAGTTTTTGATTTTGTAGCCAGAAAAATGTCAGGGTCATGATGGGTTGCTTTGATTATAGAACTAATGAAGCTTGGCATATTAGTTTCATTCTCAGGTATTTTCCTTCAACAGCTAAATTTCGTACTTTTGTATACTTAGCTGTTTTGTAAATGAATTCCCACTGTCACAATTTAATTAGAATGAACTAATATAAATTCACTGTCACTAGAGAAATGTGAAATAAATGGCTTGCCAGTGTTGTGTCTCTTATCAAATTATGAAGGGTGATATTACTTTTTCCAGGTTTCATAATCTGGGCCTTGGTACAGTTGAGTATAGTTAAATTGCTGTCAGGCTGTTACCCATAATCCCCAATTGAAGTAGACACTTAGGCAGTGAGATCAAGCCTTAGCTACATTATGGAGAAATGCCTTTTCTGCTGAATATCCAACTCAGAGAACTGGAATTTTACTACCACACCCATTTCTTCCACTCATTAAAGTTGAGCAATGGGCCTATGGTCAACCATAATTGTGGGATCACTTATTGTTAATATTCCTGAAAAGTTTAATTTAATTAATTAATTTATTTATTTTTTAAATATTTTTTTAGTTGTTGATGGACACAGTGTCTTTATTTTATTGTTTTGTATGTGGTGCTGAGGATCGAACCCAGGGCCTCACGCATGCGAGGCAAGCACTCTACCGCTGAGCTACAATCCCAGCCCTTAATTTAATTTAGACATCTGAATTTCCTGAAACAATGTACTTTCTGTGATCAGTGGATTTTTATCAAAAGTGGCCAGGAAGAAAGGAAGGAATGCGGGGGAGAGGTAAGAATTCAGAGCTTTCAAGGAAATTTTTGAATGTATAAAATATACTGGTTTTTATGACTCATTGCTATTAAAATCAAACTTAGGCCACTAATCTTTTCTTCTTTAGATTACTGAAATAATTTATGAAAGTAACTTTGCAGAAGGCCAGAAATATACTGCAAAAGGATGCTAGCTACTTGATACCTTTTCTGTACTAGTCCTTTAGTTTGTGACTCTCTCATATGCTGCTGTCCAATAGAAGTATAATACCAGCAACAAGTGTCATTTTAAATTTTTGGATGAAAATTTTAAACAGTTGAAATTAATTTTGATATATTTTATGTAATGTAATAAAATAGCATTCTTTTGATATAAAATATGACGCATTAGCCACATTTTTTTAAAAAATTTTTTTAGTTGTCAATGGACTTTATTTATATGTGGTGCTGAGAATCAAACCCAGTGCCTCACACATGCTAGGCAAGTGCTCTACCACTGAGCCACCACCCCAGCCTGGCCACATTTTAAGTACTTAGGACTCACATGTGGGTAATGGCTAGACTTTTTTTTTTTTTTAGAAAAAAATATTAGATGCTACCCTTGGTAAAGGAAGGACAGAATTTTAGAGAGATAAAATTATAGGACATTTGATATTGGGAGAAAGGGAAATGGATTTTTCACAAACCTTGGTTTACCTTCTAGATCACACGGTAGAAGCTCATACAGCTAAGTTTTCATTTGTACATATCACAAATTTTCCTAATATGTTAACTGTTGATGTGTAGCTATGCTGGAGCGAGTAGAGAAGTGAGAAGAGTCCTTTAGCTTATAGCTTTCTAACTTTTTTTTTTTTTTTTTTTTTAATTTTTTTTTTTTTTGTAGATGGACACCATGTCTTTATTTTATCGCTCTGTATGTGATGCTGAGGATCGAACCCAGGGCCTCATGCATGCAAGGCAAGCGCTCTACCGCTGAGCTACAATCCCAGCCCGCTTTCTAACTTTTTATTTCAGTGTGGTTGAAAAGAGAATGATAGAGTTCAGATTGGAGTTCAGAAATGAATTCAATGTAGTTCTTCATATGCCTTGTATGAAAACTTATTTTGTACTGTTTCTTTTCATTTTTCTCACATAAAATATCCTTTGTCTTATAAAGATATCCTTTGTTTCTACTTGAAATTTTCTATGTATATGGATTTTCTAGTACAGTTGGATTTTGATGGATTTTTTTTGTTTTTGTTGTGTGTGTCTATATTCATAAAACAAGAGGCCTTTTGTTAGAGATTCTAATAGCCAGCAGTTGGTATATGTGGGCACAAATAGCTTTTTTCTCCCAAGTAGAAGTTATATGAAGTACAGATTTTAGCTGGGCACAGTGGCACATGCCTGTAATCTCAGCTACTTAGAAGGCTGAGGCAGGAGGATCACAAGTTTGAGGCCAACCTCAGCAACTTCACAGGCACTTTGCAACAAGACCCTGTCTCTAAATAAAATATTAAAAGGACTAGGGATGTGGCTCAGTGGTTAAGTACCCCTGAATTCAATCCTCAGTACCAAAAAAACTAATAATAAAAAGTGCAGATTTTGCGTTGGTTACTGCAGAGGGACGAAGTTTAGGTAGGACCATTGGCCTTGCCTGTCAGGGGGTCCTTGATGACCTTTTTGGGCAGTTTCATCAGTGGTAAGATAGAAAGCCATATTTTAGGTGACAATGGATGTTGAAGCAGAGGCATCAGTGTACATACCTGTGTGCATGAAGGAGTGGGAAGGCAAGCTAGAAGAAATTGTCTAGGAAAGATTGGTTTGGGGTGGTAGAGACTTGAGAAGTGTTGATGGATGAAATGGAGGAGCCTGTAGGGGAGTGGGGATGGCAAAGTTAAGAAAATGGAAGGAAAGAGAAGTGAATATATGATAAAGCCAGATCTTTAGTCTCTTTGGGATTCTTCTAGTCTTGTATCAAAACATTAAGTCTGAGACATAAATGTAGTTTTCCCTCTAAATCACAGAATTGAATCAATTTGTTACATTTCTATATGCTACATGTCTCAAAACTGTATAGTTTCTGTCCTTTCTAGGCCCCAAATGTTTACTATTTATCCAACTTGTAATATGTGGGGTTTGCAAGAGTTGTTAGGGTATTATGCTGTATTTTATTCTGAGGACATAATTAACCACTTATAAAATTTTTCTAAATGTGAAGTTCTCTTATTAATAGTCTTAAGGAAAATCCCTTGTCACAGTGACTCTTGATTTTCATGCTTCCATAAGCTTCTGACATAGCTGTTGCTTGATTGTCATATCCCAAATCAACAACATATCCTGTTCCTTGTTTCATAAAATTTTATTTATCTAAAGAATTATTTAGTTTTAGGTAAAAATTTCATTTTACCTTAAAATAAAGGTATGCTTACTTTAATGTTGAATTAAGATAGCCACTAACTCTCTGATTTTCTCTGTACTGTTCAACTAATATGACTGATAAACTGAATTATTGAAGGGTCAGCCGAAATGTTATTTGCCTTTATTTTTAAAAAATAACATTTATCTTATGTATTAAAAGAGAGATATGCATTTTTTCCTTCACTTTTTTACTTGGTCAGGAGATACAGCTTAGAAATATTTGTTTTGCCACCTATTATTAAAAATATTTTTGTAATGTTTAAATTAAAAGGTGATACATGTGAGAGTGTGCTTATTTACAAAAATTAGATGTACATTCAAGTTTACTTCCATACTGGCCTCACCGACCCACTGCGCCCCTGTGTCTTTTCCCTTGAACCTAGAGATCACAACATGGGTGTTTATCCGTCCACCCCATTTTCATGCATTTATATTTTATACAAATGTAAATAAGCTATGGAGACTCTTTAGTTTTGATTTGCTTTTAATATGAATGGGATCTTGAGCTGGGTACAGTGGCGCACACCTATAAACCCAGCAGCTTAGTCGGCTGAGGCAGGAGAATGAAGAGTTCAAAGCCAGCCTCAGCAATTTAGCAAGGCTCTAAGCAACTCAGTGAGACCCTGTCTCAAAATAAAATATAAAAAGGGCTGGGGATGTGGCTCAGTAGTTGAGCACCCCTGGGTTCAATCCCCTGTACCAAAAAAGAGACAGAGAGAGCTTGACATTATTTTTTAAATTGCTCTTTTTTGGTGCACTTAACATATCTTGGTGAATGCTCTATTTCTCTGAGGATAGATCCACTTCATTCTTTTAAAACTTGGTGTACTTTTCCTTAATATAGATTTAATGTCTTACCCCCAGTATAGTTTGTTTCCAATTATTTTAATAATTAAAAATTATCATTCTGGTTGTAGTAGTATGCACCTATAATCCCAGCTACTCAGAGGGACTGAGGCAGGAGGATCACACATTCAATACTAGCCTGGAAAACTTAGCAAGATCCCATCCCAAAATAAATTAAGAGGTCAGTAGCTATGATTGAGTGGTAAAGCTCCCCAGGTTCAATCCCCAGAACCTAAAAATTAAAACAAAAACGAGCTGTCATCATGGAACATCTTCATATGGTATCTTCATGCAAATTTGTGTTTTGATAGAATGGAATGAAAGTGTGTGGGCAAGTTTCAGAAGTATAACCAAGTCTAACATCGGTGGGAGCAGTATAAGAAAAGTACTTCCTCTTACCCCCTTTTTCTATGAATCTCGTGGTCTTGCTTTCTCCTTGCTTCCCCTGATGGGTTTTCATCACATCACATCATTGGGTGGACACAATAACTTTTTTTTTTTTTTTAATTTTTTTATGTAGTGCTGAGGATAGAACCCAGTGCCTCACACGTGCAAGGCAAATGCTCTACCACTGACCACAACCCCAGCCCAACAGCATCTTTTTTGAGAATGGGCGCTTGGGGAGCAACCACCCCTGGTTACCTCCTTAGCTACATTTCTTTTTTCTTTCTTTTTTTTTTCTGGTACTGAGGATTGAACCCAGGGGCGCTTAACCACTGGAGCATACATCCCCACCTCCTGCTCCTCCTCTTTTGTATTTTATTTAGAGATAGGGTCTCAGTTGCTAAGTGCCTCAGCCTCCCGAGTCGAGTCACTGGGATTATAGGTGTGCACCACTGTGCCCAACTAGATTTCTTTCTTTAAATATTTTATTAGTATTTGATGGATCTTTCTCTTTCTATGTGGTGCTGAGAATGGAACCCAGTGTCTCACATGTGCTAGGCAAGCACTCTACCACTGAACCACAACCCCAGCCCCTAGATTTCTTTTTGTTTTATTGGCACTGTCCTATTTACTCCATAATGCTTTCTACTCTGGTGCTATATCTTCTGCCAGTCCAGGGTCTCTCCCCTCCCCTGCTGAGCTGCTTTCCCATAAAAAAACAGCTGCATCTGTTGCATCTGTGCCCTTTGTGCTCTTTCATAGCCTGAAAGTTGTTCATGGAGGCCTCAGGTTGTGCCTTTCCATAGTCAGCTCTCTAGGTTGTGTTGTGATTAAATTTATTTCTCTATTTGCTTTCCCTTTTAAGGGATCTTTTTATAACATGTTCACCTTACTAGGCATTTTTCAGTAGTTTGGTTTTTTTGTTTTTTGGTACCAGAGATTGAACTCTGGTACTCCACTGAGCCACATCCCCAGCCCTATTTTGTGTTTTATGTAGAGACAAGGTCTCACTGAGTTGCTTAGCACCTCACCATTGCTGAGGCTGGCTTTGAACTCGTGATTCTCCTGTCTCAGCCTCCCAAAGTGCTGGGATTACAAGTGTGCGCCACTGCGCCGGGCTGTTTTTCAGTTTTTTTTAATCCAAAGGGCTGTATAAA
Organism: Xerus rutilus; assembly: GCA_028644305.1. NCBI lineage: Eukaryota > Metazoa > Chordata > Mammalia > Rodentia > Sciuridae > Xerus > Xerus rutilus. The sequence goes on along the minus strand of CM053407.1, from coordinate 22,701,136 downwards.
TCCAAGTTAATATAACCTAACTTTGTTTAGCTACTTTTTGGGGCTTACAAGAAAAATGGATACATTGAAAGATACATGTAATATATTGGCATATTTAATCTCCTCATCCCCTGACACAATTCACTTCCTTCATTCTGGTTTCCAAAATTTTGAGACAGGATCAAGATAAGGAATTCTATAGAGATTCTGAATTGAGAAGTTGTAAAAGTTACGTTGAAAGAATTTTCTTATTTTTGTCAGTATTTATATATGAAATGTGAATGCTTAGACTAGCCAGGTCCACTGAGACATCTTGGGGAAGGTGAAACCAGTGACTGGTTTCATACGCAGATTAGGACAGAGTGTCATTCATTTAACTCTCATGTGGCACAGCATCCCTCTATACTGAAGCCTTTTATTAATTTCCTAGGGCTGCTGTAACAAATTGCTATATACTCGAGTGAATTAAAAGAATAGAATTTTATTGTTGCTCAGTTCTGGAGGTTGAAAGTTCAGAATCATAGATGTGGGCAAGACTGTACTCTCTGAAGACTTTAGGGGGAAAATCCTTCCATAGCTCTTCCTAGCTTCTGCTCTTAGCAGTCCATGGCATTCCCTGACATGTAGATGCATCATTTCAGTCTCTGCCTCTTTCATTATATGGCACTGTCATTCAGTGCATCTGTCCAAATTTTTGTCTTATAAGGACTTCAATCTTTGGAGTACAGCCCTCCCTAAAGCATTATGACTTCATTTTAACTTGATTACATCTGCAAAAATCCTCTATATCCAAATAAAATCACAATCAGAGGTACCAGGGATTAGGCATAATGGGAGATGAGTGAGAAATAATGTGAAATTGCAAAAACTTAGGCTCACTCAGGGAAGGGGCATCAGAGTCCATGTTCTACTTATGAAAGATTAATTTAAAAATGAAAGCCTAGGGGCTGGTGTTGTGGCTTAGTGATAGAGCACTTACCTAACGTGTGAGGCACTGGATTCAATTCTCAGCACCCCCATATAAATAAATTAATTAATTAAATAAAGGCCCATTGACAACTAAAAAAATGTTTTTTAAAAAAAAATAAAAGCCTAGGGCTTGGGCTGTAGCTCAGTGACAGAGCGCTTGCCTGGCTTGTGTGAGGCATTGGGTTCGATCCTTAGCACCACATAAGAATAAATAAAGCCATACTGTCCATAGACAACTACAAAAATTTTTTTAAAAATTCTTTTAAAAATGAAAGCCTAGGAAAACCTTTCCCCTTGATTTTTAATTTTAAGTTGTTTTGTTTTTACCTCTATGGCCTTAACCTCTCTGGACATTACTGTGGGATATCTATAGAGTGTGCTAAACAGGTATTTAACCCAAAGCTTTTCTGCAGTTTTTGAGTCACATTTTTCAATAAAATGTTCCATTCTTGGAGCTGGGATTGTGGCTCCATGGTAGAGCGCTTGCATGGGCACTGGGTTTGATCCTCAGCACCACATAAAAATAAATAAAGATATTTGTGTCCATTTACAACTAAAAAAAAATTTTTAAAAAATGTTCCATCCTTGTGCTTGTTGATGAAGTTCACCTGTGACTGCAGAGCAGCAATGTGAAGGTCTAGAGAAGAGCCTGGGAGTCTGTACTTTGAATAGTACTCCAGGTGGTTCTTACGCTAGGGCACGTTTGAGAAACAAAACTGTGCAGAAGGATAAAGAAGTTCTTAGGACAGGACCATCTAAATGGTTTGGTCTTTGATGGTGACTCAGGATTGACCTGGGATTTGGGAAACTTGGTGTTAAGAGAACAAGAAAACTGCTCAATATTTCATTGGTTTCTAATGGGATGGTCATCAGAATCACGCAAGAAGCATTTAAAGCTACAGATGCCTGAATTCAACTTCAGAGATTATAAATTAGTGGGGAAACTTATTTAAAAATGCTTCCTAAATGACTAATAACCAGCCAGGTTGGAAGACCAAACTACTAATACAGTATAAAAAGTAAAGGATTTGGAGTCAGGATTTAAATCTTGGTCCTTTGACTTTTAACTGTTATGAACTCGGACAAAAGGATTGAAGTTCTATTTGATATTTTTTAAAGATACACTACTTACAAAATGGAGATTTTAGCTATAAATTCCTTATCAACTTACAATCAGATGAAGAAAACTGGTGAAAATTTCCCACTATAATAATCTTGAGATTTCAATACTCTTCCATATTTATTGTATAGGTTAAGTAAAATATTTGGGTAATAAAAGTGACTTGCAGAGACTTGAATGTATATCAAAAATTTAACTGGGACATGAACATTTTCTTGTTTAATTGCTAAGTTTATTGCCCTCTATATCAACTGCCTTTTGTTTTCTTTAAGATTTGATTATCATGGACCTGCGACAGTTCCTTATGTGCTTGTCCCTGTGCACAGCCTTTGCCTTGAGCAAGCCCACAGAAAAGAAGGACCGTGTACATCATGAGCCTCAACTCAGCGACAAAGTTCACAATGATGCTCAGAGTTTTGATTATGATCATGATGCCTTCTTGGGTGCTGAAGAAGCAAAGACTTTTGATCAGCTGACACCAGAAGAGAGCAAGGAAAGACTTGGGTAAGGTGCCAGCTGCGGGGGGAGGGGCTACTTAGGGTAGTATCATTCTTTATAAATCAGCTAATTCTTTTTTTCTTTTCTGGTTTACTCACCACTAAAGTTATGCTGAACCCTATCTTCTGAAAACTAACCACAGGATTGCTACCACTACAATTTAATTAAGTGCTTGTTTTCCTACATTTCTCCATTGAATAACAATTTGTATCTTATTCTACAAAGCAAAATAATTTTTGCATAAAAAGTACCAGTGACTGCAGGACCCAGCTTGAACTGTATTGTCTCGATCCCAGGATATTATATGGGTCATCTTATCTCTGCTGCTTTAACTTTGAAAAATAACCTGTGACCTATTTATTCATTATTGCCCAAGCCTAGTCTTTGAGTGGAAAATAATTGCAGATTTTACCCCTGGACTATCACTCTCTGTATAATTTTTAGAGTGTCCTTCAACACAAGCCAAACCAACCTTGTCTTTTAGATATTATAGCAAGTAATGGTCTTACTATCAGAGCTTCTATAATGGCTGGGCCACACTCAGGTTCTGTGACTGTCTGAGCAGACCAACTTTTTACCTACAGAGTTGATTTAGTAGAATCCCAGCTGATTATTTCTAACTGGAGGTCTGAGAATGTCTTTTGACTCTTCTAAAGCCTTGTTTTAAAAGAAAAGGTCAATTTTGTGAAAAATTTTCTCTTTATTGTGCACTTTTGGTGCAACTTACTGAACTGTACTCAAGAGATTTGTGTGGCAAGTTGTACCACTTAGCAATTTCCAAAAATATTTTGCCATTAGGGATTATGTCTTATAATGATATAAGACATTATACAGTTTTGCTTTGTATAAAATTTGTTCTTTCTTTGTGTTATCTGCCTACTAAAGGGTACAGTATTTTATTCTTCAACATTAACAAAAGTAATTAAAAGATTTTGCTACATACAATGAACTTGCTATCCTAAGACATTTGAAAGTAGATGTAGATGGGTGCAGTGGTGCACATCTATAATTCCAGCAGCTTAGGAAGCTGAAGCAGGAGGATTGCAAGTTCAAGGCCAGGCTGGGCAACATAGCAAGACTTTATCGGGTAATAAAAGGGGTTGAGTATGGTAGAGTGCCCCTGAGTTCAATCCCCAGTACCACCAAAAAAGGGGAAGAGAGTAGATATAGAAACCATATATCAAAAAGTCAGTTTTCTTGTTAGGTTGCTTTTCTAACTCTGAGAGGCTGTGCCTACTTTCAGTTTTACTCTTACAACTGTGCTAACATTCCATGTTGCAAGTAGAGATGCATGAGGTGTCTCAGCCTTTCTGTCATGCCTGTTAATGTTGTACCTGTCTATCCTACATTCAGTCTGCACAAATTGCTTCCCAGAATCACTCTTAAATAATGAAAGTCCCTTAGGTTTGGTGTCATTTAAGGTAGTTGTTCTGGCTCTTTGCAGACAATAGAACAGTTCTGGTAGTGGTTTTCAGTAGAGGAAAATGTTCTGTTTTGTTATCAGTGAATATCAAAAGTTCATCACATGAGTGGACCGTATTTAATTAGAATATAAATGAACTAAGTACTGTTTACTTCTCTCAAATTTTGGAGTGACAGATATCCCTGGTTTATGCAGTAACATACTATTGGAAGCAAAAATCCCAGCTGACCTTTTTTTTTTTTTAACTTTTTAAAATTGCCAATGGATCTTTTTATTTTATTTATTTATTTGTATGCGGTGCTTAGAATTGAACTCAGGGCCTCACACATGCCAGGCTACCACTGAGCCACAATTCCAGCCCCACCCAGCTGACTCTTTTTTAAAAAACTTAATTACTGTGGCATTTCTAAACGTTATTTTGGTAGGTAACTATATACCAGAGGTTGAAAACCACACATTTCCCCCTTTTTTTCCCATCTGTCTATAAGGCAGGCAATGAAGAGAAAAGTCATTGTTTATACCCATATTTGTAAAATTTTGCTACTGTTTTTGAAATCTTCAGTAGTACCTGGAAGACCATAGCAAGTAATTTTAAGCAATTTCAACATATAATTGTTCATACCTTTTTCTTGTTAATTGAGATTTAACAAATAGGACATTTTTTTCTACATGTATATTATTATCATTTTCCCTCTACCCCCAAAACATTAATTTTCACATATGTATCCTTCAAATGAATGTTTTTGTTTTGAGGTGATGTGCCTTAATATTAAAAAGTTCTCACCCTTGACGTATTTGCTACGGAAATGACTACAGCAGTTCATTATCATTTTGGGGGATAACAGGCTCAAACATTTTGGAAGTCTAATGAAAACTAAAGACTCTTCCTTAGAAAAGTATGCATGTATGGGAAGATATATATATAAAATTTTGCATGCTAAAAATTTCAGGACTATTATGCATTCTTCTAGAGCCATTTATTGACCAAATTCTTAAAAAAAAAAAAAACACCTCAATGGTCAGCTTTATGCCACTTGAAATGTAGAGACATGTGTTATCTCATAGGAGTAATAACAGGAGGCCTACTAAGTGCATTATATCTGTCCTAGAATAAATGCTGGTCTAGTGGCATCATAACTATGTCTATAGGATTCTCCAGTGTCATAGTATACTACACCATTAACTTCATAAATTAATACAAGCTTTTAAAGATCAAAATTAAGAGCTTCATGCCTTAAATAGGATGTGCCCAGTATATCTTCATAACTGCCTGCAGGCTGCATGGACAAGAAGACATGAATCGCTTATTTATTTTTATTTTTATTTATTTATTTTTAGAGTGTTGTCATATACATGCATGTGCATGTGTGGTCTCATGCCAGACCACGTGTCTCACAAAGTAAGAAATATTTATTATCTATCCCTTTCCAGAAACAGTTTCTAATCCCTACATTAAACCATTTGGGATATTTCCATTGACTAGAATGCTGTTCAACTGCTTTCATTAAAAAAAGCCTATCTTGAATACTCGTGTCTTTTTTTGTCTGGGCAATACACTTCAGACTATTTATAGTAATTTAAAAATATTATTCGAGGAGAGAAGTTTTGATACCTTGCCCTTTTTTTCTTAATAGTACAGTGGCATTATTGGTAGCCAATGCCATTTGAGCATAAATTAGATTCCATTATAGATAATGCAGAAGTTTTCAATACTGATATAACTTAATTCTGTTGATATTGTTTAAATTCTACAGATTTAAAGTTGCGAAAAAGCCAGGCGTGATGGCGCATGCCTGTAATTCCAGCTACTGGGAAGGATAAGGCTGGAGGATCACAAATTTGAGGCTAGCCTGGGCAACTTAGATCCTGCCTCAAAATAATATTTAAAAAGGGCTAAGGATGCAGCTCAGTGGTAGAGCACTTACCTAGCATTTGTGAGGCCCAGGGTTCCAGCTCTACTACTGCAAAAAATGAGTGAAATTTTTTGAAAGTTCTGTTATGTCCATGTAACTAAAGGAGGATATATATATATAAACATTTTAGAGCTAACGCTACAAGATAACATATTCTGTGAAGGAAAAGGCATGTTATTTATAGGGTTTATATAATATGCAGTTATTGCTAATGCCATATCAGTATCAAAATAAGTCTATATTCACAGTGTCACCAGTACTCTTTGATCTAGTCACATTTTATATTCATGGAATTAACACGAACTGTGAAAAGTCATCATTTACTACCAAGGGACAGTCTTTTTCAGTCAAGCATAGTAGTAAGCTGAGATTTCACATCTGTTGGAAGTTTTGGTTACTTCTGTTCAAAACTTATTGGTATAACTTTATGTAGATAGCATCTTTAAATACGAATTTTCATATCATAAACATATTTTTAAATCCCTAAATTAAGATGTTCAGATCTGGAAGAAAGAAGCTCACAAAGTACAGAAGTAAATTGATTAGCTCTGTAATCTTCACACTAACTCTTCCAGCTTATTAACAGTCTCATCAAAGATACACATTCTTACTACATTTCCTCAGAGTTTTAGCTAAGTGTACTGTCTATGTACCTGTTTTTAAAAATAAACTTTTGGCCAGGTGTGGTAGTACATGCCTTTAATGCCAGCAGCTCAAGAGGCTGAGGCAGGAGGATCACAAGTTCAAAGCCAGCCTAAGCAACTTAGGGAGACCCTGTCTCAAAATTTAAAAAATGGAAAGGACTGGGATGTAGTTCAGTGGTAAAGCACCCATGGGCTCAATCCTTGGTAAAAATAATAAAATAATAAGCTTGCTTTGAAATATAAATGATATTTTTTAAAAATATATTTTTAGTTGTCAATGGATCTTTATTTTATTTATTTATATGTGGTGCTGAGAATCAAACTCAATGCCTCACTCACGCTAGGCAAGTGCTCTACCACTGAGCCACCCCAGCCCCATAAGTGATATTTTTAACAAGAATATTATCTTTTCCTTAAAGCATCTAGATTTTTTAAAAATATTTGTATTAGTTGTTGATGGATCTTTGTTTTATTCATTTATTTATATGTGGTGCTGAGAATTGAACCCAGGGCCTCACACGTAAGGCAAGCGCTCTGCCACTGAGCCACAGCCCCAGCCCCAGCATCTACATTTTTTAAAGTCTGATTTGAATATTTTGAATTTTGAATGGTTATTATTTACTAAGAAATGGAGATTCTCCTCTAAATGAAATAATGAAAAATAGAGGTTTACATGTTTGTGTGTGAGAACCCAGATGGGCATGGATATTTACTCCTGAATTCTGACCATAGGCTCAGACCTAACCAAAGAGATAGGCTGAGTTTGCTTTCAGTCTCAGCACTCCAGCTATGGCTTGTGTTTACTTTACTTAGCCAGATGGATCACAATAGGCAGGAATGGGACGCTTAAGAGAGAAATTTTCAGTTGCCTGTCTGGCAGTTTTGTTTCAGAGACAATTTTTTATTTCTTTATGTTAGCCCTGGATAACACCTATGGTCACAGCACACACCTGGCTACTTTCAGAGCCTTGTGTCCTTTTAACCTCTTGCTGGATTTCTCTGCATTTTCTACAGAAAGATTGTAAGTAAAATAGATGGCGACAAGGACGGGTTTGTCACTGTGGATGAGCTCAAAGACTGGATTAAATTTGCACAAAAGCGCTGGATTTACGAGGATGTAGAGCGACAGTGGAAGGGGCATGACCTCAATGAGGACGGCCTCGTTTCCTGGGAAGAGTATAAAAATGCCACCTACGGCTACGTTTTAGGTAGGTCCCTACTATCTGGGGGAAGAAGCCTTGTGGAGCCGGCACCTTGAAACGTAACTATTTTGTCTTGTAGAATGATTGTAGATAAAATAGACGCGGATAAAGATGGGTTTGTGACGGAGGGGGAGCTGAAAACCTGGATTAAACACGCCCAGAAGAAATACATATATGACAATGTTGAAAACCAATGGCAGGAGTTTGATATGAATCAAGACGGCTTAATCTCCTGGGATGAGTACAGAAACGTGACTTATGGCACTTACCTGGGTAAGGGGCAAGATGTCAGCTTGGCCGAGACCATGGTCTTGAGTCAAAGAAACAAATGGGTCACGCAGTAAAGGAAAGGAAGAAATTGTGCCTATCTTAAATAGTTCAATGCTGAACTGATTCCCCTGCATCTTCATAATTTTAAATTTATTTATTATGTATTTTTAAATTTGCTTAGTTGTGGTTTCCTGAAGTCTGGCGTCTTCTACATCATTAGCATTGCAAATATATTTTACCATTTTTGCTTTCTGTCATCCCTCATAGAGACAATTTATGGAATAGATCTCATTTAAAAGGCTGCATTGTTCCAACCATGTAAAGCAAGAGACCTTTGGATGTCTCTTGATGAGGTCACACTAAGATGGTGGACCTGAATTTCAAACCAAATTAGATTCCTTAATAACTGGGCAGAAGAAGAAGAAAATCACTGCTTTTCTTAAAATAAAATTCAAATAAAATAGCTTCCCTTGATAAAATTTAACTTTCAGTATGTCTGCTTACTAAAGTTTAGAAATAAAGATTTCCCATTTGTTTTCTCTGGCACATGAGTTTATCAGCCTGCTTTGCAAATGCTTCAAGGCGGATAAATGTAACTTTGATTGCTTTCCGTTGATTTGGTATCTTTTTTGCTTATTTGGGCCACCTGTTAGTAATTTTCTTTTGACTCTGGCACTTCTACACTTGCCTGCTATGGAATAATAGGTGGCGGTCTTACAGAATTGATGATCTAGGGTGTTTTTATTTGTGAGATTCCTCTATTGCACATGGTTACCATTTATGACAAAAACATATAAATGTGTTTTTGCATTTTTATCCTAGAATTAGGCAAAATTAGGTTAAAGGAAGTATTCACCACTAACAGTGTGTATATAAAGATCTGTTTCCCCATAAGATAGCCAGCTGTCCATGTTAATTACAAGAGTGCATACATTTCTGGTGAAGAGACTTTTTTATTTCTGTGTTGGACTTGTTCTCATTCCTAAGAGCAAAGTGGCAGTCTCTCTCTCAATGCTTGACATTTAGCCAAGAACCAAACATATCATTCACCCAATAAAGAACACATGTATTAAAAAGCCAGCACAGATGGAGAGGCATCCTGTGTTTCTTATTCTCTGGCTGAGTCCCAACACCCTCCTGACTTTTTCAGAATTAATTATAAATATAAAGAGTAAGCTATTGGTGATCTAAACAAAATGGTACCTTAATAAATCTTGGCTCAGACCTAGACATTAACTTGCTGCCCAGAATGCTGCTTCAATTGTGTATGATTATGTGCATAAAAATCTGTTGAGAACTCTGTTGCCTCACAGGGCAGATGATTCAATGTAATGGGTATTTCTATTGCCTGAGACTATGCACAAGCCGAAGCAATGACTGGAGGAGCAATGTCTTTATAAGGAATCTTTCCCGGGAAGCCTGTGGGTAGATAGCCCTCAGGGCCTAATGAGTAGGATTAGAGAAGTGCTGGGGAGTTTTTGTGAAAATGTGTTCTTCTCATTCAATTTTGAGTTCAGGTATAAATAATCTTGGCTCTTAGTTAAAAGCTGTTTCAATGAATCCACTCTTCACAAAAGGAGTTATTACTGTCTCTACCACAAGTAAAATACCAAATACTAAAATCCTCCCTGCCTATACCAAAACTAGATTAAGAGCCAACCAGAGGCTATGTATAGGCCAGCAAAGGCCATAAAATGGTGCTTAGGATAAGTACAGCACCCCAAGCAGGACTGTAGGTATATAAATCTTGTCATTAAAAATAAAGCATTATGAGCTAGGCACGGTGGCACATGCCTGTAATCCCAGCACTTTGGGAGGCTCAGACAGGAGAATCGCGATTTCAAAGCCAGCCTCAGCAACAGTGAGGCGCTAAACAACTCAGTGAGACCCTGTCTCAAAAATAAACACAAAATAGGGCTGGGGATGTGGCTCAGTGGTCAAGTGTCCCTGAGTTCAATCCCCAGTACCAAAAATAAAAATAAAATAAAGCATTACATCCCTTTCCATTGTTTAATATGTACATACTGCTATTAGGTTGCTTGATTCTAGTCATCATGTTTTACCCCAAGGAGGGGAGGAGGGCTTTTAGCTGAGAATCTAATCTGAAAATGTGACTTTTTCTGTTACCTTCCTTCTGTTACATAGCTGGTACTGAAATTTGGTATTTGTTTAGAAGACATGACTTAGTATCTGAGAAAGATGGTATTTTCCTTAAATTCTCCATCTCCCTCCTGTTCTGGCTTTCGGTATACGTATATAGAGTCCCAAAGCCTTATGAAGCAATAAGTTGTCTCACTATATTTTTGATACTCAACAAAGAAAGAAGCTTCAAGCTGCTCACTCTCAAAATAGAGCAGTTTTTGGTTTTGTTTTTTAAACTATGCTTAAAATATGGAAAGATTGAACTGCAATATCAGATGTCAGTGGTATGATCTTACTGTTAAAAGGAACAATAATTTCTTACCTTTAATATGATGTCTTTTCAAAGTAGCTTTACATCTGTTATCTCATTTAGTTTATACAGTAACTCAGTAACTTTTTTATTTTCTGTGGTTAACTCCTTCACATTTTTCAGCTTAGGGAAATTAAATTGCATTTTTCTAGATTCTTGTATAGAATCTGCTACTTGTGCAGTTAAACATCATAACAGATGGATTGGACTAAATTCAGTTGTAATCTAATGTTTATTTTTTGTATAACAGCTTTATCAAGGTATAATTGACATACAGTAATTTGCATATTTAAGTGCACAATTAATGAGTTTAGACATATGTATACACCAGTGAAACCATGAATATAAGCAATAAAATGAGCATATCACCTCCAAAATTTCCTCATATCTCACCTTCCCTATATGCCTGTCCTTAGGCAACCACTGACCTACTATCTGCAACTCTAGGTTAGTTTGTGTTTTCTAGAATTTTGTATAAGTGGAAGATAAGTAGTACATGTAACTCTTGGTAGGTTTCTAGATTGGCTGGGGGAAAAAAGTGTGACCTTAAAGAGGTGATGTTTGCTTTACTCCAAATATCTTTAAAATGAGGCAGAACGTCTTTGATATCTAGCTTCTTAATGTTTAATAAAAATAGCAATAATTGACATTTATTGAATGCCAACTGTATGCCAGGCGTTTTGTTGTTGCTGTTTCTCACTTAAACCTCATAACAACTGTATGAGGCAGGCACTGTTGTTATCCTCATTTTATAGATGAGACGGAGGCACAATCAGGTTATACACCCAGGGCCACACAGCTAGGAATGGTAGAGTTTAAACTTAGGTAGTTTAGAGCCACCACTGCCTCCTAGATATAACTAGGAAGTTCAAGTCTTAACATCCAGAACAATGAAACATTACATGTTGAGATCAGTAATCCAGGAGACAGAGTTGATTGGCAAACATTTACATTCAACTTGGACCTGACTGAGGTATGACTGATTACTGGAGCTTCATCCCAAAATTTGAGTGTCTTTTTAGACTGCTACCTGTGTAATCAAGAGTTATCTTTTCATTGCTTGGTTTAATTTTACCTGTGTAATCAAGAACTATTTCTTCATTGCTTAGTTTTTTATGTCTTGGAAATTGATTCCCCATACTACATATTTTTGTGTTTTCTTTCCAGATTTGACCTAAATTTTTGTTTTCTAGATGATCCAGACCCTGATGATGGATTTAACTATAAACAGATGATGGTTAGAGATGAGCGGAGGTTTAAGATGGCAGACAAGGATGGAGACCTCATTGCCACAAAGGAAGAGTTCACAGCTTTCCTGCACCCTGAGGAATATGACTACATGAAGGACATAGTAGTGCAGGTGGGTGAGATCAGGGTTCCGAACAGGAACTCGGTTTCTCTTTTGGTTATTTGTGCTGCCTTCCGTCTTTAGCCTTTCCTGATGTTTGGAAGAATGACTTGTTTTTCAAATACTGGCCAGATTCAGAGTCCAAGTGCTGTCACTGCCTGCCTCCTGCCTTCTATGCATTCTCCCTCCCTCCCTCCCTTCCTCCCTTCCTTCTTTCCTTCCTTCCATATTGGGGATTGAACCCCGGAATACCCTAAACTGAGCTACATTCTCAACCCTTTTAATTTTTATTTTGAGACAGAGTCTTGTTCTGTTGGTCCTCCTGCCTCGCTTTCTGAGTAGCTGGGAATACAGGCGAGTGCCCCAATGCCTGGCTCTATCATGGTTTTTCCTAAGCACCTTAACTTTGTTTGGCATAATAATTCTTTTTTTTTTTTTTTTTTTTTTTTTTTTTTTTTTATATTTTTTATTAGTTGTGGATGAACACAGTATCTTTATTTTATTTATGTATTTTTACGTGGTGCTGAGGATTGAACCCAGTGCCTCACGCATGCGAGGCAAGCGCTCTACCACTGAGCCACAATCCCAGCCCCTGGCATAATAATTCTTGACATCTATATCTTGCCATTTCATTGGTAGTTTCATAAGTGAGAATAGGAAATCCTTTTTAAAAAAATATCCCATGATCAGTGATCAGAAACTAATAACAGTGATATAGAATTTTCACAAAATGCAGTTACCGATAATATAGACTCTGTATACCTATAGACGTAAGTAATAGTCACATCTCCTATTAATATGATGAGAAGTACTATCATTAAGCAGTGTCAGTGTTCCTCCAAGAAGACTCATAGTTATTTAGGTTGATGCATAAGAAATTGCCAATATTTGGCCTTGTAATCCCAGTGACTGGGGAGGCCGAGGCAGGAGGATTGCAAGTTAGAGACCAGCCTCAGCAACTTAGTAAGATCCTATCTCAAAATTTAAAAAATAAAAAAGGACTGAGGATATAACTCAGAGACACTAATACTTTACCATTTCCTAGTTAGAAAAACATCACTTTCTTTTGGTTTTAAGCATACAGACATATCACACACACTTCTGTCAAATTCATCCATTCTTCTTTTCTATTTAGGAAACAATGGAGGATATAGATAAGAATGCTGATGGTTTCATTGACCTAGAAGAGTATATTGGTAAGTCTCTTTTTCATGTGTTTTTCCTTAGAAAAAGCTGAGACACTTGGAAAGAAAAAATATGTCCATAGAAACATTTTGTCCCATGGTTCAGCTCTTATGAGATCATTAAACCATACCAGTATGAGGGCTAATGGGTCACGGATCAACTATCTGTAGCAGCACTATCCAGTCAAAATGGAAATATGACCCACATGTAATTTTTATTTATTAATAGCCACATTAAAAAGTAAGAAGAAGCAAATGAGATTAATTTCAAGAATGCATTTTAGTGAACTAATATTCCAAAATACTATAATTTCTCCTTATTAATATAAATTGTTCACACGCCTGTAATCTTAACACTTAGGGAGGCTGAGACAGGAGAATCGCGAGTTCAAAGCCAGCCTCAGCAACAGCGAGGCGCTAAGCAACTCAGTGAGACCCTGTCTCTACATAAAACACAAATAAGGGCTGGGGATGTGGCTCAGTGGTCAAGTGCCCCTGAGTTCAATCCCTGGTACCAAAAAGGGTGGAGGGGGTGTGGCTTAGTGGTAGAGTGCCCTTGGTTTCAATCCCTAGTACCACACACAAAAAGTTAAAAAGTAAATTGTTGAGGTTTTTTACACTTAAATATATTTAGCACATCCCAGTTCGGACCAGCACCATTTCAAGAATTTGATAGCCACATATGGCTAGTGCTTACAATCCTATGCAGCACAGATAAATAGTATATCCCAGATACCCTGTTGGATTGATGGTAAATCGTCACAGGGAACCTAGAGAGGCATTCAGAAACCCAGGAAGAGCAACTGGGGAGTAGATTGAAGAGCTGGTTATTCGAGGGATCAGCTCTCTAATAACCTTATCTTCTCACTATGTTGTATTCATGTTTTCTGTCTGGTACTAGTGTCCTTTTTTTTAGGGTTATTTTTCTGTTTTGGTTTTCTGTTTCAGTCCCATGGTACCTGGGACTGAACCCAGGGGCATTTAACCCTGAGCTATATCTCCATACTGTTTTCTGAAATGGCTGTGCTAATTTACGTTCTCATCAACAGTGTATAAGTGTTCCTCTTTCTCCACATCCTCTCTAGCATTTGTTATTTTTTTTTTAATATTTATTTTTTAGTTGTAGGTGGACAGAATATCTTTATTTTATTTTTATGTGGTGCTGAGGATCGAACCCAGTGCCTCTCACGTGCTAGGCGAGCACGCTACCACTGCACCACAACCCCAGCACCCATTTGTTATTTTTTATCTTTTTTTCTGATACTCTTTTTTTTTTTTTCTTTTGGTACTGGGATTGAACTCGGGTACTCGACCACTGAGCCACATCCCCAGCCCTATTTTGTGTTTTATGTAGAGACAGGGTCTCACTGAGTTGCTTAGCGCCTCGCTGTTGCTGAGGCTGGCTTTGAACTCGTGATTCTCCTGTCTGAGCCTCCCAAGGTGCTGGGATTACAGGTGTGTGCCACCACGCCTGGCTTGCCCATATTTTAATCAGGTTATTTGGGGATTTTTTTTTCTCCTGCTGTTGAGTTTTATATATTCTAGACATTAATTCTGTTTTGGATCACCAGTTGTAGGTATTTTTCCCATTCTGCTCATTGTCTTTTCACTCTGTTGTTTCCTATGCTGTACTGAAGCTTCTTAGTTTAATATAATCCCATTGGTCTGTTTTTACCTTATTTTTCTTGTGCTTTTGGGATCTTATCCAGAATATTACTGCCCATATTGATGTCTTAAAAAAGTTTCCTCTCAACTGGGCACAGTGGCGCAAGCCTGTAATCCCAGCACTTGGGGAGGCTGAGACAGGAGAATCGTGAGTTCAAAGCCAGCCTCAGCAATGGCGAGGCACTAAGCAACTCAGTGAGACCCTGTCTCTACATAAAACACAAAATAGGGCTGGGATGTGGCTCAGTGGTCGAGTGCCCCTGAGTTCAATCTCCAGTTCCAAAAAAAAATGTTTCATCTCTCTTTTCTTCTAGTAATTTTTAAAGTTTCAGGTCTTACATTTAGGTCTTTAGTCCATTTTGAGTTGATTCATGTATGTGGTGAGAGAAAGGGTCAAGTTTTGGTCTTCTGAATATGGATATTTCATTTCCCTTGCATCATTTATTATATAAGGTGTCCTTTCTCTAATGTATATTTTTGGCACCTTTATCAAAAGTTATTTGGCGCTAGAGACTGGGGATGTAACTCGGTGGAAGAGCACTTATGTAGCATGCATGGGGCCCTGGGTTCAATCACCAGCACTGAAACAAAAAATCATTTGACTATAGATGTGTAGATTTCTGGGTTCTCTGTTCCGTTCCATTGATATTTTACATTCATATTTTTGCTTACAGTAACTTATTCTAGTGAACCACTGATTGTATGTTTCAGATAAGTTGGTTTATTTTTAGATCTCTTACCTTTACTTAAAATAATTATTTTAAGCCTGAAAAGGAGACTAAAGATGACCTACCTGTTACCTGTCATTAAACTGCATTGAACAGTCTCTCCTTTTCTTAGATATTGTCTAATCATACCTGCTAGAGAAGGAGGGATCAGCGATGGAAAATAACCCCCACACTTTTTTTTCTTTTTAATTAGAGTTCATCAGGACAGTGGATGAATGCCTGAGTGTGTTTTCTGAGCCCAGGTTGACATTTATAGGATTTTCTACTTTTAAATGTTTTCTTCATTCTTGGCTTTTGCCGTTTTATCACCATTGTTTAGGTTTAGTTTTATCACTGTTAAGTACCACCATTTGCCAGGTATTGAAGCCACATAAGGAGATACTTCTGTTTTCTGTATCATAATAGCTTCAGAAGTAGAGGAATTATATCTTAAAACTACCAGAACTATCAGGTGTGTATACGTGCACATGTCTGTGTGTTGCTTCCTTTTGTAAGTCAGTAACTAATGGAGATACTTTTACACCTGGGAAGTTCATCTCAGTAAACCTTAAAGTCTCCCCAATACAGTTTACAGTTTCTAGGGATATTCCAGTTTCTGCCCTGTTGAGGAAAGAGATCATAAAGGAGCAAAGTTCTTTGCCTCTTACATGTAGCATCAGTAAGAGGCCCCAGAGTTATGCTGTTTAGTTCTTTTTGTTTTTTTAAATTTATTATTTAATTTGTCTTTTAAAATTTATTATTTACAATTTATTAAATTGTAAACATGCACAAAATTAGAAGAGCATAATGACCCCTGTGCCTCAACAACTATCAACCCTCAGCCACAGCCACTTCCTTTTGTTTTGTTGTTTTGTTTTTGTACCGGACATTGAACCCAGGAGTGTTTAACTACTGAGTCACATCTCCAGCCCTTTTTATTTTTTGAGCCAGGGTCTCACTAAGTTGCTTAGGGTCTTGCTAAATTGCTGAGGTTGGCTTTGAAGGTGCAATCCTTCTGCCTCAGCCTTCAAGTTGCTGGGGTTACAGGCAGGCATGGCTTCCTTTTTTTACTTCTTTCTTTTTTTCTTTTAAATAAATGGAAGGAAGGCAGGCAGAATTGAAGAGGGCATCACTTTTTTTTTTTTTAATATTTTTAGTTGTAGATGGACACAATACCTTTATTTTGTTGATATAGTTTTTTATGTGGGCTGGGGATCAAACCCAGTGCTTCATGCATGCTAGGCAAGCACTCTACCACTGAGCTACAACCCAGCCCCTGGCTTATTTTCTTATTTTGAAGTAAATCCTAATCATCATCTCATTTTATCTGTAAACATTTGGTTGTGCATCTCTAAGATAAATGTGTATTTCTAAAAACTTTTTAACCTCAACCAAAAAATTGATAATTCCTTAATATTATCCAATAGATTGGCTCCTTTTTAAGTAGAATTCAAATGGTATTTTTTGTCTTTACTCATCTACCCCTAAAATGCTCTTATATTATATTATATTTTCTAGCTTCTATGAAAACTATATATTTTTTAGTTTGTTCTAATTAGTTATACATGACAGTAGAATGCATTTTGACACGTTGTACACAAATGGAGCACAACTTCTCATTCTTCTGGCTGTGCATAGTATAGAGTCATACCAGTAGTATAATCATACATGTATATAGGATAATGTCTGTCTCACTCTACTGTCCTTCCCATCCCCACAGCCCCACCCCTTCCCTCACTCTCCTCTGCATAATCCAAAGATCCTTCATTTTTCCCTAACTCCTCCACCCCCCATTATAGATCAGCATCCGCTTACCAGAGAAAACATTCAGGCTTTGGGAAAACTATGTATTTTAAGCATACTTCCATTCCTTCTCTAATTCAGAACTTTCCAATCTGTGTACTATGAATAAGTCTTCTTGACCCTTGGGTAATTGGTACAGGACCTTGGTCTGTGGGCCTTATATAAATACATTTTCTAAATGTACTATAGTCTGGAGAAATTGACAAGTTTGAAATTCTGAAGAACTATTTGAGATAAAGTCAGAGGGAGTGATTCTGCTCAGGTTCTGGAAAGTGACAGTACTGACTACCTTTGCTTAGAGTTTCTAGAAACTATTTAGACTTATTAGGTGTGCTCTCATCCCTTACATGAGATGCAGGTGCATTTAATTAGGTATGGTATTACTCAGGAGTCTTCAGACCTGTTTTCTCGCTTAACTCCTAAAAGAATTTTGACAAACGACATTCTCTTATATTTTAAAATTGGCATCTAATGTAGTTAATTAGAACTTTAGTTATAAAGAGTAAACTCTCTTGGTTGTAAATGTTAACATTATAAAGTATCTTAATTCTGAAATATATCTCTAAAATTTACATGTCAAAAATGAAATTTAAAGCCAGGCGCAGTGGTGCATGCCTGTAATCCCAGTGGTTTGGAGGCTGAGACAGGAGAATCGTGAGTTCAAAATCAGCCTCAGCAACAGCAAGGCGCTAAGCAACTCAGTGAGACCCTGTCTAAATAAAACACAAAATAGGGCTAGGGATGTGGCTCAGTGGTCGAGTACTCCTGAGTTTAATCCCTGGTACTAAATAAATAAATAAATAAAATTTAATGGATTAAAAATAAACACCATAGCTACTTCCTACCCATTATTTATGTGAATAATTTGAGCAAACACTGTTTTTTCTTTTTTGGAATTTTGTTGTTACTGGAGATTGAACTCAAGGGTGCTTTAACACTAAGCTATATCCCTAGCCTTCTTTATTTTTTTACTTTGAGACATGATCTCACTGAGTTGCTTAGAGCTTTGCTGAATTGCTGAGGCTAGCCTTGAACTTGGCAATCCTCCTGCTTTAGCCTGAGTCGCTGGGATACAGGCATGTGTCACTGTGGCCAGCTTGAACAAACCAACTTTTATAAGAGAATCAGAAAGTTCAAATTTGGATTGGGTATTAGGTGGAATTGATTTTATAAAACATGACAGATATATTCTAAAATACATAGCATGAGGAGTTGGAATTTATCCTAAAATAATTCAAGGGGAAAAAAGAGGATAAAGTGATAGTGTAAGTAGAATGTTTATCATTAACATTTATTTGTTCAATTTTCTAGGCCTTTGGGGATCTTTTTCCCACTTACTAATAACGAAACTGACAGGAAATAGTATTGTCTTGAAAATAGCATTGTCTTGAATAAGCAATTCTTTACTTCTTGGAAATTTTATACTGTCTTGTTTCCTAAGTCATTTTTAATTTATTTTCCCCACAGAAGTATATCGTAATGTATTTTATCTTCAAAGCCTTAAATCACCTTGACGTAGGTATTTGCAAGTATATTGTATATATACATTGAAATGGGAAAATACTTGTTTCCTGTAATAAAGCTATTAAATGTTTTTAAGTCTTTTCCAGGTATAGTTACTGTTACAATCATTAACAGACAGACAAAATAACGTTTATTACAAACATATTTATATTAAACAACAATGTATCTCTTTGCTATCTTTTTTCCTAGTGGTTTTGTATTCATGGATGGCAGTTACTTGCCATTAGAGTAAAATAATTCAGCACCAACTCCTAATTTTTATTTTTTTAGAGGAGGTACTAAGAGTCCATATTTACATAAGTTGAAGGGAATGGAAGATTTTTTTTTTTTAAATATTTTTTAGTTATAGATGGACACAATGTCTTTATTTTATTGCTTTGTATGTGGTGCCGAGGATCGAACCCACGGCCTCACGCATGCGAGACAAGCGCTCTACCACTGAGCTACAATCCCAGCCCAGGAATGGAAGATTTTTATAGCAGCATTACTTAGTTTTTGGAATGCCTTTTGACTTATATGACAAAAATCACATGATCTGTCATCAAAAATTATTTTTAATGATCCCATGGCTAAAACTCAATTAGACCCTCTTTTCAGTTTTTTTTAAAAGCAAAGCCTTTAACATGTGAAAGCATTTGTTTTGCATCTTTTTCATACATTTCCTTTCTCAATACCAACACTAATGTTTCTAATTGTCACTTTTTTCATTATCATGGAGCTTTTTACAGTGTAAAGTTTCACTGTGGCTGAGAGAATATGCCTCTCGTATACAGTGGAAAAGGGTGATGGTAAAGGGGAAACAGGAAAGAAGCCTTGAAGGCCAGAGCTGTGTTCTTATGCAGATAAGCTTTTTAGGGGAAGCTGTATGTTCAGGATCTGAACTTTGATTCCTTCCTGTCTAGTCCTTCCCAGTGTACTCCTTGACAGTGTTCCTGTTTACCCAGGGGCATGTTTGCCCTGACTGAAGACCCCTGGTATAATGCATTTTATGTAGGAGTGAGTTAGACAGTTTTGGCTCATGACGGAACATTTCTTAAGTTTCACAGAGAATTTGAAACTGTACTTTTTAAACCAATGGTCCAATTTAAGTAGTGTCAAAATGAGATGTCAGGAATAACTAGTGTACCTGTCATTGTACTGGTCAACTCATCTTATTTCTGTATGCTTCAAGGTAATAAGGATTCTCTTTGCTTTCATGTTACTCAAAGTCGATAGCTGGAAATAGTCTTGTTGCAAGATCAGTAATTAAATCGCAGGAAAATAAGCTTCTTTCTAAAGGCTCTGGCCTGAGGTACCCATGTAAATTGCTATTAGGTTGAAAACAGATGAAGAAGGGTTAGGCCAGATTAGCACGAGGCAATCTTTGGAAAAAGACAAACTTCTTTTGTATGTATTTCTGTGCACACAGGTGACATGTACAGCCATGATGGAAATGCAGATGAGCCAGAATGGGTGAAGACTGAGCGAGAGCAGTTTGTTGAGTTTCGAGATAAGAACCGTGATGGGAAGATGGATAAGGAAGAAACCAAAGACTGGATACTCCCCTCAGATTATGACCATGCAGAGGCGGAAGCTAGGCACCTAGTCTATGAGTCAGACCAAAACA
>CM053407.1:22587906-22680329 GCA_028644305.1 Xerus rutilus | reverse complement strand
TTTTGGTGGGGGGGAGGTTGTTCATTTAAATCAAGCCTGAGGCTGGTGAACAGTAGCTACACACCCACAGTATGTGTTCTGTGAGTGCTAGTTCTCTTAAATTTGGATATTGGTTATTTTTTATAGAGTGTAAACCAAGTTTTATATTCTATAATGCAAACAGGTACCTATCTGTTTCTAAATAAAACTGTTTACATTCCTTGTGGATGTGCGTCCTTCATTCTTGTCGGAATGGAACTCTAGCTTAGAATTACGGGTGCTGTGTCACAGAAAGGACCTCTTAGAAGGTTCACCACACCCCTCTCTCAATCCCAGAGAAAGTACTACCATCTCAAACTGATTACTCCTTTTCTCCTATTTTTGGAATCTCCTAGCATCCTCTTCTATAGGTATAACTCTTCTGAGCTATTTATAGGTCATGTCACTGGAAAGGAACGCAGTTGCTCATTGTGTACCTGATACCAGCAGACGCCATTCTTTGTGTGATAGATGTACACACCTTTTTCTTGGGTTTTATTCAAAAAGGCTCTTCTTCAGAGAGTGGAGGGAGGATATAAAATGAAACACTTTGGTATAGTTTATAGATGGTAATAAGGTATGCAAATTAATTTTGAGACTATCAAGGTAATTAAACTATTTTAATAAACACAGATCAAGATGTACGTTGGTTTAGCCAAATGGGGACAGGCGGAAACACCTAAGAATAAACCTGGCTCAGAGGCTTCTAGTCATAGTTACCCCTGCCAAAGCTGTAGCAATTATTTGCAGAGATAGCATAAGGAAGTTTTTTCACACTCATTTGGGGCCTATCAAGGGTTTTTTTGTTTTGTTTTTTGTTTCATTTTTGTTTTTATGTCTTTCCACTTCTAACGTATTTTAATCAGAATACATCACTCCAGAACAGATCCCCAATAGCAGGTGAGAGGTCTAAAAGGAACACAAGTGTTATCTACACTCTGAAAAATCAACCGTACTCTTTTATGGTTCTCCAAATGCTGTGAAGGGTGCCTCTTAGGAGTAGAAATGGCTTTTGGGTGGTCTGAAGTAGGCCTTGCTGAAACAGCTTTGTAGGCAGGAAGGGAATAGTAGAAAAATGAAAAATTGACTCCACAAACTGCCCTCACTCCCCTTCCCGTTTCTTTACTGTGTTGTTAGTAGTTAGGTTTTTGATGGAGAACATGAAAACTTACTTAAATGACGTTCTAGTTGTTGCAAACAGGTCAACATGGGGTTCCTAGTTGGGACCAACTTTGCTAGAAGAGACAGTGGAAACTTCTGTTTTCTGGGAGCTGGACACCTCAGATTCATCTGTCATGGGCTTCCTACACACCATCTCCATGATACAAGCTCGGAACTGGAGGGAAAGGCAGAATTGGAGATAGTTCCCATGGCAGATGAATAAAGGGAAGATAACATCAGGAAGTATGGGAGGAAAGTTTTATTTTTGTATCCCAACAGCCTCACACAGTGCCTTATACCCAGTATCTCAGGTGGTTTTGATTTTCTTCCTTATCCTGATATCTAGCTAAATTCTAGTCTAGAATCACTTGCTCCTGCAGGCTAGAATTTGGAAGAGAAAGATTTTAAAACCTTTCCATAGCTCCCTCTTTGGAGCAACTTGATTTTTGGGGCTCAAGTTCTGTCTTACCTGGATTATTTATTATCTTAAATACCATGCCTTCCTCCCTGTGCTTACCAGGGGCTTTCCAGCGTCCTTGAGGTTCCTATGACTTCACTTGTCCACTCCTAGAAACCCTCTGAGTAGTGTCTAGGGTGTTGTGAGTTAAAAATTGTTGGTGGGAAAAGAACCAGTGACTCAGGGACCAGGACCTCATGGGAATGTGATAGACAACTTTACCTGCTTATTCATGAAGCTGTAGATTATGGGATTGTAGACACAAGAGCTCTTAGAGAAGAAGGCAGGAATGGTGACAAGCCGTAAGTCCAGCCCGTGGTTGCGGTTGTTGACCATGTACATGGCCAGGGCAGCATAGGGCACGTAGCAGACACAGAAGGATCCCACCATCACTACCACCATGCGGGTCACCTCCCGCTCAGCCTTCTGAGTTGTAGCTGACTCCTGCTGCTGAGCTGCCACCTGGGGCAGAGCACAGAGAGCATCACATCGCTCTTTCCCCCAGCCTTCCAATCCCAGATCTCTGGACCCTTTTCTATTGGGAACATTCACTTTGATTGCCTTGCTTCTGGCCGAGTTCTGTTGCCTTTCTCCCTTGAGGACAGCGGGGTGGAAGTAGCTTTCTGTTCTACAGTGTTGGAAGGGATCGCATGCATACATCTCTTTACACCAACTTGAGCAGGAATTACTCCACCTTATTCTTCATTCCATTTCATCTCCCACCCCTCTCCTTCCTTTACTGCTTGTAGATACCCATCTATTTGGCCATGAACATTTCCAAAATATCTTATATTCTAGAGCATGTCCTTACTCTTCCCTCTCTCCTGGAGACCCCTGACCTGCTCCTCTCTGATTCTCAAAAACCACTCACAGTTCTGAGAGTCCTCAGCAACTGAGTATAGGAGAAGCAGATGAGGCCGAGAGGTATGATGAAGCAGAAGATGAAGAGGAACCAGGTGTAGTATTCACTGCGGTATTTGGTGCCCACAGTGTACCAGTCTGGACCACAGGAGCACTGAAGGCCCTCAGGGATGAACCTGCAAAGGACCAAGCACTTACCCACAGGACAAGCACACATTTACTCTGTTTTCCACAAGAATCAGTGGAGTGGGGCTGAGAGTCCTGGCTTGTGTTAGAATGCCAGGTTTTGGGCAGAGGAATTTTCTTCCTTAATTTTTTTTTTTTTTTTTACTTTTTAGATAGAGGCTAAGTTATACAAGCTGGTCTCAAACTAGATCCTCCCACTTCAGCTTCCTGAATCTGGGATTATAGGCACTCAACACTGTACCTAGTGGCAGAGGAATTTTCTGTTCTCGCCTGTAGAGCCCACAGTAATTCCAACTGCAAAGTGTTGACACTCATCTCCCACAGCTCTTGCCTCACCTACTACACCAGCTCTTAAAATACAGGTCAAAAACTAAAAGGTTATGCCCAAGCTCTCTTTCTACCCATGTTAACCTGAGCCCCTAAGTAAATCAGTGCCACTGCCCCATGTTCTCACCGGCTCCAGCCAAAGAAGGGTGGGATGGAAACGCCAACACCAATGATCCAGGTAGCCAGAACCACCACAAGTGCATGCTTGGAACTGAAGCGGAAGTTGCCAAAGGGCTTACAGATGACAATGTAGCGTTCAAAGGCCAGGAAGGCCAGTGACCAGCCTGTCACCAGACCTGTGACAAAATGTGAGAACAGGATAGACAGAGCCCCACCCAGCCTGGCAAGTAAAGTGGAAGACAGTTGGGTAGAGCAAGCCCAAAGAGATAGGATTGGACTGATACTTTGGGAATAGAGTTTAAGACTCAAATATTTTATTTTAGTCAAATGTCTAGTCAACTTAAGGGCCCCCTCCAACCCTGAAGTCTAGTTTCTGGTAGTGTCCTTTACCTCCCCAGACCCCACTTCCCCTGCAGTACCTGCTGCAGAGCCCAGGAAAGCCTCCAGAGCGCAAACATGGCGGCCAAAGACGAAGTATCCATGACAGCTGTTGACGAAGACAACGAAGACAGAGAACATGCAATAGATGAAGCCCCCTAGGGACACATTAACCAGAATGTAGTTGAGTGGCTGCCGCAACTTTTTGTAGCGCAGTGTGGCCACCAGCACTATGGCATTGAGTGGTGTTCCTGCAAAGAAGACAAAGCCCAAGAAAGCTGCCTGGAGGCGGAAAGCCCAGACAGGGGCAATGTGGTACTGAGGCCCATCCCAGGGCCCCACTGATGAGATGTTCTTGAACAGAAAAAACTCTTCTTCCTCTGACATTGTGTTCATGGGATGAACCCCACCCCCTCTGATCCCTCTTATAGATTATCCTTCCACCATGGCCCGCCCCGCCCCCCGGCCCCATCAAACCCCTCTTCTAAAGACACTTTTGGGCTCTGTGAATGATCCTAAGCCTCCCAAGGACAAAGTCTGGGATTAAGAGCTCTCTAAGCCCCAACCTAAACCTTTTGTGGTCCTAAAGCCAATTGTGTGTTCTTCAGAGGACAAAAGATTTGGGTCAAAGAACCTAATATGCTATGTTGGGTCCTGGGATGAGTCAATGCTGGCTCCCTAAGGCCTGGAAAGTGCTGACCCATATTCAGTGAAGATATTTCCACCTCCCTGCCTTTCGGTGGAGATATAGAAGTCAGTCTTCTTTTGGCTTCTGGCACAGCTATATCCCTAAAGATTTCTGCACCTCATCTGCCCTTTTGTGGAAGATGCCCATCTAAATCACCGTCCCCAGAGAGGGTGGGAACAAGGCCCAAGCTAGTGGAAGGGGCAGGGAGTGGAGAGCACCCTGTTAACAACCATCATGGAAGAACAGGCAGCTTGACAATACTTAGAGGTCTAGGACATCCTTGGGCCAGGCTTTCTCCATTTCTTCATGTCGAACCTACCAGTGTCTTTCCCACTCTCTAGACAGGTTGAGGTTGGTCTCCTCCCTGTCCTCACATCACATTCGTGCCAACCCCTGCCCTCAGCAGAGCCCAAGTTGCCACACTCATCCTCTTGTCCTTTCAAATCCTGCCCAGCCCTCCACAGTCCATCTCACAAAGACCTCCTCTGGGAAGCCCGCCTCAGTGACCCCTGTACCCTGTACCACCTGCATGTGGAGTCAACACTGCACTTTATCTTTTATGAATGTTTTCTTCCCCACCCCAGTAGAATATGGACAGAAAGATTAAAAAAGAGACTTCAAAGTGAAAGGATGATCAAGTAATGGCAGAGTCGTTTATTAGATGACCGCTCCCATAGGTATCAAATTATAAATTCTCAACAAAACATGAAAAACAACTATATCAAAGCACTCAAACTATCACAAAGCATGCAGAAACAAAGGGACTCAACCCTTGAAGGAACCATCTACTTTTAAATGGGGTTTCTCTTGGGGGCACTTCCCAGTTCCCTTAATATAGGACAGCTAGAACTCTAGCAGGAAGGCCAGCCTTTCAGGGCTTGAAGAGTCAGAGGACAGATTTAGGGACTCTAGAGAAGCTGAAAACTGAAGATAGAGTTCCTGGATTGAGAAAGCCACAAAAGGGAAAGCCTTGGCATCTAATTAAATCCTCCTCAAATCAAAGGCTGACTGCCAAACTATGGATGGAGGAATCTTCAAGGATCCCAGCAAAAGGCAACATCTGGAGGCCTGAAAGAGCTGAACAAAGATTTTGACTGCTACCCACTGCAACAGAGCAAGTCTGAGTTAGAATCAACTTGAGGGCTGGAGACATGGCTCAGTGGTAGAACACTTGCCCAGAATGCACTAGGCCCCAGGTTCAATCCCTAGCACTGCCAAAACAAACAAAAGAATCCCACCAACGAAGAGCTGGGTAAATACTTCAGGCTTTCCATTTAAAACTCCCAAATAGCTGTGCATGATGGCACCACATGCAGTCCCAGTGACTGAGAGCCTAAGGCAGGAGGATTAAAGTTCAAGGCTAGCTTGGGCATCTTAGTGAGACCCTGTCTCAAAAACATAAAATAAAGAAGGCTGGAGGTGTAGCTCAGTGGTAAAGTGCCCTGAAATAATAATAATAATAATTAAAAAACAAATAAAACTGTAAAAATCCATAAGGCTAAAATGTATGTTCCAGAACTAAAGATTTGCCCTGAGTCTAGGGCAAAACCAAAGCTGACTCATACTAGCAAAGGATAAGATTTGAAGCCTCAAGTTCAAGGTCATCAATTTGTAAGTTAACTATCTACTAAATGGAAACTCAACATTTCTCTTTGGAAGATAACAGAATCTAGTCTCTAAAGTGTACTGTCTATAATGTCTTAAGATACAAAAAAAATTAAAAGGCAAATGACAGGGGGGAAAAAAAACACCCATGGAAATGTGTGACCCATAGCCAAAAGAAAAAGCAGTCAATAGAACCAGACCCATGGATTACCCAGAAGTTGGCACCAGCAGAAGGGACCTTAAACAGCTGTTAAAAGTATGTTGAAGGACTGAAAGGGAAAAAATGGTCATTGAGTTAAAATGTCTCAACAAAAGAATGGGAAGATTGAAAAAGAACCAAATGGAAATTGTGAACTGAAAAGTTCAATATGTGCAATGCAGAATTCACTTGATGCCTTAACAAGATTGGACAGCAGAAGAAAGGATCAGTGGACTTGAAGATAGAATAGTAACAGAAAGATATCCAAGCTGGGCACGGTGGCGAAAGCCTGTAATCCCAGCACTTAGGGAGGCTGAGACAGGAGAATCGCGAGTTCAAAGCCAGCCTCAGCAATGGCGAAGCACTAAGCAACTCCGTGAGACCCTGTCTCTACATAAAACACAAAATAGGGCTGGGGATGTGGCTCAGTGGTCGAGTGCCCCTGAGTTCAGTCTCCAGTACCAAAAAAAAAAAAAGATATCTAGACAATCTCCAAACACTTATTTTAAAAAGGAATATATATCTAAATACCCCATGGGTCAAGGTCATAGGGAAATTTGAAAGATTTTGAGTGAATTACAATAAAAAATTGAGCCTGGCGCAGTGGTGCATGCCTATAATCCCAGCGGTTTGGGAGGCTGAAGCAGGAGCATTGTAAGTTCAAAGCCAGCCTCAGCAACTTACCAGGGCCTTAAGCAACTCAGTGAGACTCTGTCTCTAAATAAAATACCAAAAAGGGCTGGAGATGTGGCTCAGTGGTTAAGTGCCCCTGGGTTCAATCCCCTGTACTCCTCCTCCAAAATTGAGAACCATATGTGGTGGGGCAGGCCTGCAATCCCAGCAACTCAGGAAGTCAAGGCAATAGGATCATAAGTTTGAGTTCAGCCTCTACAATTTAGCAAGACCCTACCAAAAATTAAAAATAGAAAGAAAGGGCTGTGGTGTAGCTCAATGGTAGAGTGTCCCTGGGTTCAATCCCCAATACCGGGGGGAAAAATTGAGGGGTGCTGCTAAAGCAGTGCTTAAAGAGAAATATATACCTTTAAATATTTATGTTAGGAAAGAAGAAATTTAAAATTTCACTTTAAGAAACTGAAAAAGAAAAAAGAATTAAACCCAAAATAAGGGCTGGATGTGTAGCTCAGTGGAAGAACATGTACTTTGCATGCAAGAGGGCCTGGGTTTGATCTCCAGGACTAAATGAATGGATGAACGAATGCAGGGCCTAGTACATACCACATGCAAAATATACATTCACTGCTAGAAGCAGGACTCTCCCCACCCTCCCTCCTGAGGCCACTGGGTCCATCTCTGGACAGCTCCAACAGATAGAAAAGTCTCCTTGGCACTGATACCAAACCTCCCTTCCCAGCACCCTCCTCCATTAATTTCTCCCCCAGACCCTCGCTCAGTTCACCTCATCCCTTTTCCCCATCACCAACCACTCTCCAGAGACTCTATTCTCCATATGAACGTCCTTATCTTCAGGCTAAGTATGAGTAGGCCCAGGCCCAGGGGCCCTTGGCCTCTGTATGGCCATCTAGGAGTTATCCTGCAGAGGACCTGTGCTGGGACAGGGATGAGCACGCCTTCCCCTTTGTCATGGCTGTTATCACGGGGCCTGAGCTTGCTCTGGACTCTGGCAGCTGTGCACATCATGGACTCCTAGTGAACTCACAGTCAATAAAAGAAATCCTTTCCAACTATGGAGTCCCATAAGTGTGCCTGTAGATTGGGCCTTATGTTCACTCCAAATCTCATCTTGTTGGATGTGATTATTCCAGTTTGGCCCGACTCCCATGAAGTTTCACCAGTGTGTTGGCTTCACTCTCAACTCTAGTCACCTCCTAAGTACACAGCACACAAATCCTCCCAAGTAGGAGGAAGAGCTCCCTGGGAGGAAAGTTCTGAGTGTGGGCTTGAGAGATTGGTAGTTATGGGGGAAGGTTCTGGGGCTCTGCCTCTCCAAGGTCCTGCACATCCCTGAGGCCAGTCCACCCTGGCCACTGGTTGTTCAACTCAGTCTCTGTCATGGCCCACAGCAATCAGAGGACAGGCTCTGCTGCTCCTTTTTTCAAACTAGCCCAGGTGGGGACAAAAATGAAACCCTTGCCTTGCCTTGGTATTTATCAAGGTGCTTTACTAGAAAACAAAGGAAGCTGGGCCACTGATTTAGACCTTCTTCCCACCTGTCTCCTACTTCTGACCTCACTCCCTCTGGGCCAGGGAATAGGGTAAAGCTGTAAGCCAGGCTGACTATCAGGGTTTATTGGCTCAATCCAAGTTGAAGATAGAAATGAGCTTTCCCCCCAAGAAAGTATTAATGCAGAATAAAACCATTTGCATAGGGGACTCCTTTTCCCTTCCCCTGCCAAGCCTCTTTGCTAGGAGAGGGTGTTAGACAAAGCCAGAGACACAGCACCGTGGCACTCCACTGAAGACCTCATACCTGGTTCACAACTTTGGGTGCCGTTCTTCAGCCATTCCTTCATCTTCCCGCTATTTTCAAGTTGATATTCTTTCTATGGTCAACAAATGTGTCACATGTTTCCTAGAAATCCAGATATTATCTACCTTAGGGTCCCGTTTGATAAGGCATCTTATTGGCCCTATCAAAATTCTTTTTTTTTTAGAACATCTGAATTTTTTTTTTTTTGGTACTGGGGATTGAACTCAGGGGTACTCGACCACTGAGCCACATCCCTAGCCCTATTTTGTGTTTTATGTAGAGACAGGGTCTCACTGAGTTGCTTAGTGCTTCGCCATTGCTGAGGCTGGCTTTGAACTCGCGATTCTCCTGTCTCAGCCTCCCTAAGTGCTGAGATTATAGGCTTGAGCCACCGCGCCCGGCTAGAACATCTGAAATTTTTAATCCTTTCTTTACAGGTTACCTAGACCACTTTTGATTAAGAATACTGTAGAAAGTTAGTAACTGCCACAAGCAAATGGCAGGCGGTGGCATGTATCAAATTTTCCACAGAGTCCTGCTTTGCGGGGTGTCTGAATGCACTGCTCGGGGTCTCTGCTCACACTTGCTGGAATCACTTGCGGCAGATTTTAGTCCACAGTCGCTTTTCCTCATATTTCTTTCTTTCTTTTTTTTTTTATAATGTCTTTATTTTATTGCTTTGTATGTGGTGCTGAGGATCGAACCCAGGGCCTCACGCATGCGAGGCAAGTGCTCTACCACTGAGCTACAATCCCAGCCCCTCCTCATATTTCTTTGTAAACTCTTCAGCGTTCTTACAGAATTTTTTACAGTCCTTAGAGTATTCTTCAGCTAGGTCAGCCCGGAGTGGGTGCTCAGGCTGGGGGTCGTTCACCAGTGCTATGAGGGACTGGATTACTTGGTCGGTCTTGGTTGCTGGCTTCCAGTTCTCAGCACTAATTACTGGCAGGCATACCTGCCCTTTTTCATCAATGTTTGGGTGGTAGATCTTTGTTTTAAATGTCATCTTCGGTGGTTTGAATGGATATTCTGCTGAAAAGTTGATTTTGATTCTGAAGGCCCCCTTATCATAAGGAGGGTTGTCAGGAACAATAAGCCCTTGCCAAGTCAATAAATTAGCTTCATCAACCTGGATGTTACAAAGTTTTTCATGCCACATTTGCAGATCTCTTCAAGCTCCTTCATCAGCCTCCTGCTGGCTGCCATCTTGGATCTCAAAATTCTTAAAAAGGAAATGAGTGGGGTTTGATATGACTTTTCATAGTGAATCAGCCAGCTTCTTTCCTTTCTACCATTTTCCTTTTCCACACTTACAGAAGTGTAAGTATAGAGGCCACTAGGCCAACCAGTCCCCTGTTTTGGGCTGGCTATCAAGGGCATTGGATATACTGATCACCCAGGCTGGATGAGGCGTGCAGCACTGACCAGCCTCCAGCCTTCCTTTAGCCTCGTGGTCTTCTTTGCTACCTGTGTTGGTTAATAAAAGCAAAGCCAACAGGGCACAGGTGAGCATGCAGCTATAATCCCAGCAGCTCAGGAGGTTGAGATAGAAGGATTGCAAAATCAAGGCCAGCCTCAGCAATTTAATGATACCTTGTCTTAAGATAAAAAAATTAAAAGGGCTGGGGATGTGGCTCAGTGGTAAAGCATCCCTGTGTTAAATTTCCAGTACAAAAAAAAGTTAAGCCAAAGCCATATCCTAGACTGACTGGGATATCTACTGAGTTCCCCTGACCACTAGAAGAACAGGGGGGAGACTAGTCAGTTATTTTTGAAAGACTGACATTCCCATTTGTGTACACAACAAAACCCCACACAAATGCTCACCCAGATGGGTTCCCATGGAGATTACTGAACAGATCCAACGAAGGGTCCAGAAATTGAAAGGCTGCTTCAAGACTACCAGAATGCCCGGGCAGGACATAAGGACCTGGGCCAGAGGCCACTTTAAGGTACCTATACCTGGGCAGGGCACATGGCCTGTGAATTAGCCTAACCTGACTAGAGCAAATCAGCCTCCGCTGTGTGCAGGATGTTGCCAAGGCACCCACCCCGGCAATTGAGAGTCTAACTATCAAGGGTACAAGACACCAGAGGCCCTTCTACCCCAACCGTACAGGCTAAGTGGCCACATCTTTGGCTCTCCTAGCCATATCCTCACACCTCCCCAGATTGTCCCCTCTTTTTTTTTTTTTAATTTTTTTTAGTTGTTAATTGACATTTATTTTATTCATTTATTTATATGTGGTGCTGAGAATCGAACCCAGGGTCTCACACATGCAAGGCAAGTGCTCTGCCACTGAGCCACAATCCCAGCCCCCATTGTCCCCTCTTACTCTATCCCATCCAGCATCAGAAGGAGGACAATTGGCCCAAGCTGGGGACAACCGAGCCCCAGGCTAGATGGGACAGATTGCCCCCCTGAGGAACTCAGACCAAAAAGAGCAGTACCCAAGCACAAGGTCTCACTGGTATCTAGCCAGGAACCAAAACTTTCCAGAGGCACTGAAGCCACGGAGTAGGAAGAGGGGCGCCACGAAGGAGGCGGGGCAGATGGTAATGATGTAAAAACTGGATACACTCCAGTGCATTTAATAGACACAGTGCCCTTTCCCAGATCAAAGTTACTTTATTAGTTTAGGAACAAGAATACACACGAAGGCTTTATGGAAGGTCATGTGATGTATATTCCAACCAGGATTTCTCATCCTCAGCACTATTGTCATATTGTACCAGATAATTCCTTGTTGTGGAGGCAGTGCTGTGCTTCAGAGGATGTTTAACAGCATCCCTGGCCTCTACCCAAACCACTACTACCCCTCTAGTCATTTTAACCAAGGCTGTTCCCAGAGATAAAATCCCTCCTCCCCACTGCACCCCCGCCCCAGTCTGATTTAGGTTTAGACTTATAAATGCCCAGAACTGAATGGAAAACAGTCAAGAGGCAATTTGTTTTTCCAGTCAATCTAATTGTCCAGAAAGCTATTTTCTGAATAGCTTCAGGAGTTTCTCCCCCACCCCACCATTATCATTAGAAGTTTGTTTGTTTGTACCCCCTCATTATCCAGACATAGATTGTGGGAGGCTTTCAAGAAGTATGTGACATAAGAAACTATGAATCAAACGCAGGAAGGAGAGAGAAACAACAGGGAAGAGCTAAAGAGCCAGGAATGAAATTGAAATAGGATCACTCCGTGAACTTGTTAGTGAGTGAGGCCACACACTCAGCTCCAAGCTTTCTAGAAGCTATTCATTTACATAATTCAAAATGCCCAGAGGGTCAATGCAAACCAACTGTTCTCGGGATTATGACAGACCAGAATGCCTCTCTGGGGACTTTACAAAGGAGACATTGGTGGGATATTGTAAGCAATGTCCTCGACAGCATCCCAGAGTGGACAGGACAACCAAGTTCACAGGATTGGGTCTATTACTGACCCCTCAATATGGTCTCAACACAGCACAAGATCTAGTTCAGAACTGTGCATGAGCCAGAACCATTAAGATGGGGAAAAGTTCCAGGCTCTGCTTTGTTCCTCTGATTCAGACGAAATTTTGGCAAATCTGGAGGCTTTGAGTGCACTTCTCTCTCTCTTAATTATTCCTTCTCTTAGTATTTTATTTTGATTTTTATTTATTTGTTTATTGAGAAAAAGGAAAAAGGTTTATTGTTTTGCTAGCAAAGGAGAAACAGGGAATTCTTGTCGCGAAGGCTGTGATTCTGCCCATCAGCAGGAACAGGGGGGCTTTTAAAGAGGTGACTCAAAGGATATATTCCACGAGTTCTCTGTCTGGAGTTGAAATTCACTTGTTAATTTGGGAGATAATTCACTTGTTAATTTGAGATCTTCTGGTACCATCCTCAAAGTTGGATTACTTGGTTCCTATGATGGGTGTGTACTCAGGGACAGGTAAATCTGCCTAGGGTGGGGAAGAAAGGTAATCCTGTTTCCCCTGAGATTAGGGAGGGGGAGAGAGGAAGAGAAAAAAACATGTCCATTTAAAAAGTAAGTCACAGTGGCAGTGGAGCAAGGGTTATATTCAAAGCATAAAGTGGACACTGTTATATTTCTCCACTGTCAATTTCTACATTCCATTTCTATGGAAAAATGGGTGATGACATCTCCAAATTGCTTTCTGCTGAAAGGAGACAAAGTTGGGGGAAGTAACCTGAAGTCCTTGTTCTCTTTTTTTTTTTTTTTTTTGGTACCAGGGATTGAACTCAGGGGCACTCGACCACTGAGCCACATCCCCAGCCCTATTTTGTGTTTTATGTAGAGACAGGGTCTCACTGAGTTCCTTAGCAGCCTCGCCATTGCTGAGGCTGGCTTTGAACCCGCGATCCTCCTGTCTCAGCCTCCCTAAGTGCTGGGATTACAGGCTTGAGCCACCGCGCCCGGCTTAGTCCTTGTTCTCTATCAGGTGAGATATGGACAGTTAAGGGCATTCAGCATCAGAGCAGTCCAGAGGTCCACAGTGGCAGATGGCAAGTGACTGGATGAGGCATACATAGGGCAGGGACCATGCTAAGACAAGAATAAAGACAGCAAAGCATTTCTTTCTTGTAAATAATTAGCACAAAAACAATTAGTATTTCAGCCCGTCTCCGAAAACCATGAGGACAGTAATTCATAATCTTATCAGTGAAAAACAGATCAAGTTCATCAATGCAGGAGATTAGGAAGATTTGTAGGTCTCTGAAATCGGATGCGAATTAACTCAGGACAAATTTGCAACTCTGTGATCAATATTATTAGGCACTCTCACACAAGAACCCTTCCTTTATAGCCTCCAGCTTTAGTTACTTTTGGTAGGGCTGACACAGTGAACATCTTCAGTCACACCAAAACAAAATCGTTTAATTTTTTATTTTGAGTGGACTAGAGCTAGATGATAGATTGAATGAGAGCTTAAAATTCAAAAAGCATGAAAGAATATACAGTAAAAAAGTTTCTCCCACCCAGCCTCCAGCTACTCAGTAACCCTTTTCATAGGGAACCAGTGTTAGCTTTCTGCTGATTTTGATGCAGAGAAGGTGGCAGTGAACTTGAGAAAACATGTTGTGGCAGTGCTGTCTGTTGGATCTTGACCTATAAGTTTTTCCCCACAAGTGATGAGATGAAGGAAGGGTTGATAGGCTCTTATGAAATTGAGGAATCACCTAAGAATCTGCCTTGCAAAAAATCACTCTCATGCCTGGGAGGAGAGTGTGGAAGCTTTGGGGGTAGAGCCACGAATCTCTCTAGAAAATTCCATCTCTGGCTTCTTCAGTGCAGACACAAACAAGCAATGGAGGTCCTAAGTCCTATTTCAAGGAACAAGGACACAGTAATAATAGAAATAAATTATTTCAAGGAATAAGGGCACAGTAATAATAGAAATAAATTGAAGGCAGATGCTGAGGAATTCCTACCAGAGCATCACTCTTCCCCCATTCCAACTCCACCTTGCAAGAGGCATTTGAGAAGGCGCAGGGTGCTTTATGGCTGTTCTAACAGCAGAGAAGGGATCGTTGGTATTTAGAGAACAGAATGGTGCACCAGATAGGCTACATAAAGAACAATCCTGCTCCAAATTCAACAGCACCACCATCCCCTACCCTGGAGAGAAGCACTGGCTGTGACCCAACCCTGTTACTTAGCTCCGAAACACTTTCAGCAAAGTCCCTCCAGGAAACCTAGCTTTAGCCGGGCGCAGTGGCTCACGCTTGTAATCCCAGCACTTAGGGAGGCTGAGACAGGAGAATCGCGAGTTCAAAGCCAGCCTCAGCAATGGCGAAGCACTAAGCAACTCAGTGAGACCCTGTCTCTACATAAAACACAAAATAGGGCTGGGGATGTGGCTCAGTGGTCGAGTGCCCCTGAGTTCAATCCCTGGTACCAAAAAAAAAAAAAAAAAAGAAACCTAGCTTTGAGCAACATCACTCCCTGGTGCACCTGCCAAGGAACAATTTAGGGAATGTGTGCGGAGGTCATAGAATGACATGTCAAGTGTGCTTGTATTTATAAGCCAGTTTAAAGCTCAGAAATAGCTATCCAAAAAAAGTCTCTTTAGTTTGAGAGTAGATGAGCTGTTGGGTCTCACTTGGACCATGATTAGTGAGAAGAGCCAGTTGTCTGATTCAGACACTCCTGAAATAAATAAAACTTTATGGCCTGGGGACAAAGGAATTGTGGACAATCCATTCTCTGAAGCAGGCCTTTCCTCCACCCATCCAATAGAGGGACAGGTTAACGAGGAAGCCTGCTCAACAGGAGAGCGCACCAGAGGGTCCCTCCAGGTTTGTGGTCTCCCCTCCGAGTCAAGTGGTGAGGAGTTGCCTAAGTGTCTGTGGCCACTAGTGATTTTTTGTGCCCACTTGTGGGACTCTCACACATTCATTCACTCCACTGACATTTGGGAAGCGATGATTACAGCCATTGCTGAGGGTTCAGTGAGAATAACCTAGTTAAGAGTTTCACAGGCCAGGCAAACAGAATGTGCACTGTCAGAATTTCCAAGGGCTGGACACTGGGCTGGACCCAAAGACCACTAAGGCAGCACTCTTCCCCTGGAGCTCCCAGCTCATGGAGGGTGGCCCCCCTGGGAACAAACAAGGGCCCTAGGTGTGATGGATGTGGTACAGGCACAGTGGAAGGACAAGAGAGAGCCTGTCTGAGCCTGCAGTCTCCTCCAAGGACCTCTCCTCACTTCTCACCCTCTTTTGGAGTGGGTCCTCCCCACCTGAAGGACCTTCATCCAGGCCTCCCTTATGCAGTAAGCAAGTTCTTCCCAGACAGCTTCTGTCAGCAGGATAAGCAGGATGGCTGGGCTGGGATTTCGGGCGGGGCGGGTGGCTATATGCAGGATGTAGTCCCTATCTCTATTTTTCTAGAAAGTTTGGATAGCTATGTGTATATCATTTGAAACAGGCTTTGGGCCAGGCGTGGTGGCGCGTGCTTGTAATCCTGGCACTTTGGGAAGCTGAGAAAGGAGAATTGTGAGTTCAAAGCCAGGCTCAGCAACAGCGAGGCACTGAGCAACTCAGTGAGACCCTGTCTCTACATAAAACACAAAATAGGGCTGGGGATGTAGTTCAATGATCAAGTACCCTGAGTTCAATCTCCGGTACCAAACAAAAACCCAAAAAAACAAAAAGCAAACAAACAAAAAAACCAGGCTTTGGATTTAGATAAATGTGAATAAGCTGAATTTAGGCAAGTTTAAGCACTCAGACAAATATAGATACAGATAAAAAGTCTAGGTAAGCTCCTTTATCTTACTGTGAGGGTAATCATCTATCCCACCAGGTTGTTACAGGGTTAAATTAGAGGTGTAAATCACAGCATACACTGCTTGCCCTTTGGAAGGCATTAAATGGCCACTTTCCTATTGTGTACTGTCCCCATACCCCCTGTTGCTATTTTACCTATTTCCTTTGTATAGCACTTTACAGTTTGCAGAGTGTTTTTACATAATCCCCTCACCTATCCTTCTCATCACCTTGTAATGTAAACAGGTGTTGCCTTGCCTGGCAGACAGATGCAGAACTGAGGGTAATTTAGCAAATGTCACTTAGTTTGGGGTGAGCTGGAACCGTTTTCTGGGTCCTCACCTAAGAGTCTAAGGAGTGTGGAGAATTTTTTTCTGATAATCTAATCATGAGATAAGAAAGAAGGATGGTTCTTACTTTGTTGTGAAAGCTCCCAAACAGGCTCACTCAGCCCTGGGGTTGCCCAGGACAGTGGTAGTTATCCTGGCCCAGCTGCTTCCATGCCTTTCTTCCACCAACCCTATGTGGAAGAATGGATATGCCTGGAGCCCCAGGGCAGAGGCGTGTGTGTTTGTGTGTGTGTGTGTGTGTGTGTGTGTGTGTGTGTGTGTGTGTGTGTGTGTGGCTTCTGTGGGCTAGGGAGGAGCAGAAGAGAACTCAGGAGCAAAGCTTGCTGGAGTGCTGCCGGCCTGGGCTGGGAGCCAGCCTGGAAGGAGGAAAGAGGCCACTCCTAGGACCGCAAACGATCACTGCTGCTATAATGATGATGATGTGGTAGGGAAGACACATCTGGTCAGATACAACTACTAGTGGCTCGTTGGTCTAGGGGTATGATTCTCGCTTAGGGTGCGAGAGGTCCCGGGTTCAAATCCCGGACGAGCCCTATCTTTTCTATTTCCCCTGGCCTAATGACTTGTGGTTCAAGGATCCTAAGACAAACTGCCAATCAGCCTCCCCATTAGCATGATGTGCATGTACACCTCTTATTTCCACAGAAGCTAAACTGGGCAAGAGAGAGCTGGCAGAGTGTCTGCCTAAGCCTGGAAACATTAGATCAAAGGGCTGCATTTTATTAGACAGAAGAACAGCCTCTCAGAGCGCCTGGGATGAAGAGCTACTGATGGGGACAAGGAGGGGACAGGAACTGAGCTGGATCAAAGTCAAGAACAGGAAATCTCTCCATGTAAAATCCAAGCTATGAAACATGCTGGACTCATGGTCCAAAAGCTAGGATTCAATTTTACAATTCTGAGACTCAGCTTTCCCCTCAGTAAAGTGGGAATAATAATGCTTGTTTTTCAGAGCTATTGAGAGGATTAAATCAGAAAATGCAATGCACCTTAGAGACATAGGAATTGTGAGGAATACCACTAAGAATAAAAAGAATCTTCAGGGGAAATTCTGGCACCATGACAGATTGGACTAATGTATCTATCCCCTCATCATGCACCCTCGAAAAAGTACACGGAAATGTTGGATAAAACAAAATTGAAACATTAAAATTTAGACAAATCTTACCCTTTTAGAAAAAAGAAAAGTCTTGCAAATCTGAATTAAAGAAGAAATGCAAAGCCAAAGGAAAAATAGGAGGAGAATGTCACAATGGCCCTCACCAGGAGTCACACAAAATTAAATGCTCAGGGACCTGGAGCTCTGTTTCAATATTTCTAGTTACAGGATATATGGCCTCATCCCACCAGAGACAAGAAGTTGGAATGGAATTCCCTGCATAAAGCTCAAAACATCAAAGATACACCTTGCCTGTATAAAGAGGATTAAAATTATGTCCATCAGTTAAAGGAGACAGAGAAAAGGGGTAGAAATACAAGTCAACTCTGAGACATTAAAGTCCAAAGCCTCACCAAGTGCTTGTATTATATCTGAATTTACTGTATCAATTAGGTACAGTAAGATATCATTAATAATAACAAAATATTGGGGCTGGGGTTATGGCGCAGTGGTAGCGTGCTCGCCTGGCATGCGTGAGGCACTGGGTTCAATCCTCAGCACCATATAAAAAAAATAAAATAAAGATATTCTGTCCGCCTACAACTAAAAAAAATGTTTAAAAAAATAATAATAATAAAATAGAACAATTTTAACAAAATACTATAACAAGAGTTATGTGAATGTGGCATTTCTCAAAATATCTTATAGTACTGAACTCATTGTTCTTGTGATCATGTGAGATGATACAATGCTTAGGTGATGAGATGAAGTGAAGTGTTTGATGTAGGCATGGTGATGTAGCATCTGCCTACTACGTAAGGATTATTTGATTACAGCACTTTGATAATGCAAAAGCCAATCTGATAACTAAGATAGCTACTGAGTGACTAGTAGACAAATAGGCCATCCTGGCCTGATCAGAGCTGAATGGTGCAAAATTTCATCATGCTGCCAGAATGGCATGCAATTTAAAACTTATAAATTGCTTATTTATGGAATTTTCCATTTAATATTATCAAACTACAGTTAACTGTGGGAAAGAGGAACTATGGAAAGCAAAATTGTGCATAAGGAGAAATTACTGAAAATGAAACTTTATCACAGGTATTTATGTATAGGGAAAAAAACAAAACAAAAACAAACCATAGTGCATATACAGTTAGGTACTCTCCATGGTTTCAGGCATCCCTTGGGAGTCCTGGAACATGGGTAAGGGCAAACTATTGTATATTACTTACATGAGTGCAGATTCCAGGCAGAGAAATTAAATGTACACCTGGTTTAGGCCCCTTTAAATCCTTAGGAATATTACATAGAAGCAAGGTAAGTTCTATAAGAATGTTTTCATAAGACAGGGCATATGGGACTCTCACCAAAACAAAACAAAACACTCCTGGGGCCGAAGAACCAACTGAAGGAGAACTTACAATGAAGTATCATAAACTTATAGGGTCCTCAGGTTCCCCCACTTTTTACTCTGTCCTTATCAAAAAATACAGAAGGCACTGATAACTGACCTGGTCAGTCTCAAGCTGCCCCTGTAGGCTTGAACCAAGCTAAGCACTTGAACATTTCCAGGCGCTGATAAAGGTGTTTAGGTTGTTCCTCAAAACAACCTATGAACAGATGAACCCAAGCTGCTAAACACATAGAATCTAGCTCCATCCCCAACCAAATTCCTTACATCTTGATGTTAATTCCATACTCTGACCCCCTCATTGTGGAAATACCTAGGTAGAATAACCTTTGTCTTACTGTCTGCTTTGAGGATACTCAGCAGCCTACTTTATATGTACGTTCCTCTAAAAACTGCTTTGAATTGAGCACCCTGGCATTTAGAATTTCTGTCTTTGGAGTCCTTCCTAACCAGTCCCATCTTGGGATGGTTTGGGGCACACTCTTGTAGGAACCCCCCTGATGCCAACTTTGAGGTGATTTCAGCCCCATGTTTGGCCTTGATGAAACAAAAACTAGACAAGGAAGCAATCTACCATAAGGGAGAGTTGACAGACACAACAAACAAAAGGTCACTTCAAGAAGTACATATAATACAACATGAAAACCACTGTGTAATAAGTATACTTAAAAGTATTACATATTAAGGCAAACAGGATGTGTTGGTACACACCTGTAATCCCAGCTTCTCGGGAGGCTAAGCAGGAGGATCACAAATTTGTAGCCAGCCTGTGCAACTTAGGTGAGACCCTGTCTCAAATTTTTAAAAAAGTTTTTTTTTTTTTTTTTTTTTGGTACCGGGGATTGAACTCAGGGGTACTCGACCACTAAGCCACATTCCCAGCCCTACTTTGTGTTTTATGTAGAGACAGGGTCTCACTGAGTTGCTTAGCGCCTCGCCATTGCTGAGGCTGGCTTTGAACTTGTGATTCTCCTGTCTCAGCCTCCCAAAGTGCTGGGATTATAGGAGTGCACCACTGCACCTGGCTTAAAAAAACAAACAAACATTTTTTTTTTTTTTTTTAAATATTTTTTAGTTCTAGGTGGACACAATATCTTTATTGATTTATTTTTATGTGGTGCTGAGGATCGAACCCAGTGCCTCACGCATGCGAGGCAAGCGCTCTACCACTGAGCCACAATCCCAGCCCCCACAAACATTTTTTTTTTAAGATTAACAGTAAGAAAACAAAGTGTAATGAAAACAGGACATAATGAAACAAAACCCAGATCACTGACAAAAAACAAATAAAACATTAAGAAGTGAAAGACATAACCATTAAAATTAAAGACTCCATGATGCATTAAATAGATTAGATTCAGTTGAAGAGAAAATTAGTGAATTGAAAGATAGAACTGATTCACTCATTTAAAAATATGAAAAAGTAGGAAGGTAATGAGAGACAATATGAAGGAATAATTAAAAGACACAGGGAAAGAATGAGACACATTAATATACATATATAAATGGAGTTCCTGTAAGAGACTGAGAGAATGGGGAAAATGTAATATTACAATAAATAATGCTGAGAATTTTTCTTAAAGGAAGAAAGACATAAGTTCTCAGGTTGAAGAGTCCTGACTCAAACACACAGTGGTAAATCTGTACAATACTAGACAGAGAATGAAAAATCTTAAAAGCAATCAGAAAGGAAAAAAATGCCTGTTTCTCTACAAAAATAACATTATATTAGCAACAAAAGATTATAGATAAATGTATACAAAAGATTATAGAAAAAATATTATTGCTACTTATTAGTAGCAAAGAATTATAGGGAAAATATCTTCAAAAGGTCAAGAGAAACTATCACCCTGAATTCTATGCCCACTAAATTTCCATATGATGAGTGTGAAATAATGACATTTTAAGACAAAGACTGATGCTTACCACTCAAAGACTTTCACTGAAATGTCACAACTGAATATACTTCATAAGAAGGAAACTGAAATTAGAAAGAAAGAGTGAAATGCAGCCGGGCACGGTGGCTCAAGCCTGTAATCCCAGCACTTAGGGAGGCTGAGATAGGAGAATCACGAGTTCAAAGCCAGCCTCAGCAATGGCGAGGTGCTAAGCAACTCAGTGAGACCCTGTCTCTACATAAAACACAAAATAGGGCTTGGGATGTGGTTCAGTGGTCGATTACCCCTGAGTTCAATCCCCAGTACCAAAAAAAAAAAAAAAGAGTGAAATGCAAGAAGAAATGGTGAACAGAAATGAGAATGAGAATGGAATGGAAGAAGAAATGAACAGGAGAATTTATAAATATGTTAGTAAATCTAGACAAGCATTGAGGTGGTGGTGGCGGTGAGACTTAGTGGGATTAGAAATAAGGTAAAACTACAACAGTAGATTGAAATATGAGAGACTATGGGGAAAGAAGGTAAGAGTTTACATGTCCTAAGTTCTTTCTATTAGTCAGAAAAAGTATAATGACATGACTCACTGTAGAATTCAGTAAAAATCATTAGAAAATATAAAAAGAGGTAATCAGTAAAAGAGTAGAAACAGAATGTGTAATTTCTAAGTTAGTGGGGGCCAGGGGACAAATAAGAAAAAGTAAAATAAATAAAGCCAGTGTTACTGGTATTTAAATTGCTTCTTTAATGTTTAAATTGCTACTTTATAGAACAATTTGGCAACAACTAGTAAAGTTTAACATGCACGTACTCTGTGACCCAGAAATTCCACTTCTAGGTATCTGCCCTGGGGAAATGCTCGCACAAGAAGGCATGCACAAGCCGGGCGCGGTGGCTCACGCTTGTAATCCCAGCACTTAGGGAGGCTGAGACAGGAGAATCGCGAGTTCAAAGCCAGCCTCAGCAATGGCGAAGCACTAAGCAACTCAGTGAGACCCTGTCTCTACATAAAACACAAAATAGGGCTGGGGATGTGGCTCAGTGGTCAAGTGCCCCTGAGTTCAATCCACAGTACCAAAAAAAAAAAAAAAAAGAAGGCATGCACATAACTGTTCATTGCGGCATTGTTTTTAATATGGACAACTGGAAATAGCCTAAATGCCCACTAGCAGAAGAATAGGTAAATAAATTGTGGTCTATTCAGCAATGACACAGTACTCATGAATTAGAGCTACATGAAACAACATGGACAAATGTAAATAATTGAGAAAAATAACTGCAGAAGAAAGTGTACAATATAACACCATTCAGATAGATTTCAAAACCACATATCAAAATTTTAGATTGTTTGAAGATATATACATCTCAAGTAAAACTAAAAAATCATCAATAGAAGGCTCCCTCTGAACTACATGTGGGAAAACAGAAACAACTTTTGTGTTTCAGTCTGTGTACATGGATAATTGCTATGTTATTCTCTTTCTGTGCTTTTCTGCATGTTTCAGATATTTATTTTTATTTTTAATGAAAGGATCTAAGCATTTAGAAATATGGGTAAAGGAGATAAATGACTACATCAGTCCTCAGAGAGGATGATCTTCTGGGATGGGATTAGGAGGGAGGCTGAGTCCTGCATCCAGGGATTATGAGGATTAATTCAGATTATCTCCCTAAACCGATCACCTGGCTGACATGCCCACTACTCCTGCCCTTCTGAGATGCATCCCTGGACCACAGCCCACCTTCCTCCCTTACTTTCAAAATCTTTTCTCCTGTCTCCTAATTTCACCCTTACCCTCAACCCAGAACTGGTCTGAACAGGGTTTGATCATTTCACTCCTGAGAATAGACTATTTCAGGTCTCCTTCATGCTCCCAAATCAAGGGTCAATGGTGACCCACACTCCGGCAGCAAAGGAGAGATTAGTCCTAATACTCAAGATCAGAGCTCCCTAAGAGAGCTTGGAACCCTGGATGTCACAATTGACAATTTCTTCCCTATCCCTCCTTCCATCTGCCCAGAGGTCAACAGTCAAGGCCAATGCTAAGCTGGCCTTCCTGGCTGAGGCAGAACCAGAAGAAGCTGGGATGGAATGAATAGCCATTGTGCTTCCAGATTTAGTCTCTGTCAGTCCGGAGAGCTCCAATGCCAGCCCCTTTCTCTCATCCCTGACAATTACCCTGCTCCTGGAGTCTCGGTAGACCCTCTGCAGGAGTCTGGATGGGCTTGTTGAACATCCCTTACCCACAGATGAATCACCTTGGCCATGGGATCTGAAGAGGGATGCTGTCCTCTGGGGAGTAAATGACATATCCTTTAATCATTTTTCAGAGCACCAGGCTTAGGAAGCGAAAGAGGAGAAACAGGTAGAGAGACAGGAGAAATGAGGGGAGAGAGATGGGTTTTTGGACATTGTTGCTAGTAGTAAACATTTAACTTTGCAAGTATGAAATCCTGTGTTAAATAAAACAGAATTAACTGTGTAGTTGGGAGATTTATGTTTATTCATTTCTTCTGTGGGCCAGGTACTTTGTTAGATGTTGGAGATACAAGGATGACTAAGATAGTTCGTGACCTTTAACAAATTTGGCAGGCAGAAAGCCAGAGTGACTAGTGCCACCCAGAGAGACAGAGGCCAGCTAGAAGCATGTAATGAAGAGGAGATGGAGTGACAGGGAAGGCAGCCTAGAGATGATTCCCAACCGAGGGATGAAGGATAAGCAGGGAATGTGCAGGCAAAGAAGTGCTTCTTTTCTGTGGAACATGGAGAGCTTGTGAACCTGGGAGCTTGTGGAATTAAAACCACACAATGTGAGCCCAGACCTTGGGAGTGGCTATGCAAGAGAAGGGATTAATGTCTCTGTCTTAGGAATCTCCCATCAATTTTCTCAATGTGATGGGAAGCCCTGGATCCCAAATATAACCAACCACTTCCATCCTGAGCGACAGGGAAGGCTGCCTAGAGAAGACTCCCAACCCAGGGTTGAAGAATAAGCAGGGGATGTGCAGGCAAGTAAGTGCTTCTTTCCTGTGGAACTTGGAGAGCAAGAC
Organism: Xerus rutilus; assembly: GCA_028644305.1. Taxonomy (NCBI): domain Eukaryota; kingdom Metazoa; phylum Chordata; class Mammalia; order Rodentia; family Sciuridae; genus Xerus; species Xerus rutilus. Next base: position 22,656,816 of record CM053407.1, on the reverse strand, counting down.
GCAGGATGAGTAGTCATTTCTTGAATGAACGAACGTTTAAATAAATGAAATAAGCCCCCTGGGCTTCCACAACTCCCTTCTATGCGAGTGACTATTAGCAGTGCCCTCTCCCAAGCAAGACACCGCGGGGGCGTGGCTTGAGGCTCATAGGGTTGGCAGGACAGTGATGAGAGGAGGCCTTCGGACACCCGGCGCAGAGGCTGCGTGGGGCCTCCCCTCCTAAACCGGTGGCTGACTCTGACTTAGTGAGGGTGCAGAGAAAGCAGAGCGTTCAGGCCCCGCTATCTCGGCCTCGACTTTCCTCCTCCAGTCCTGTAACCGCTCTGGGACGCAAAAGGCACAGCGCGGGGCTTGGGTCCCGGCTGCCTGAGGAGGTGGGGGCTCCGGCCCTGAATGGAGCAGGAGGGGGCGCGTCTGCGCGTTTGGAGGAAACAATCTTTCCTGGCCTTTTCTGGCCCAGTCACCGGACAGGACCGAGTCCTGATGTGTGGTACAGAAGGGTCCTTATGCACAGCTGACCCGGTGCGGAACCTGCCGCCAGAACCACTGGGTCCTGTCGCTCCCTTTTGGGGCAGCCTTAAGCCTAGACTAGCTCACGTCGACAGTCTGGACGCGGCCCCTCCCTGCACTCTACCAGGCGAGAGTGGGGCGCACTGGGGACGCGCGCTCACCCTCCCGCGCCCTCCGCCGCGGGGTCTCTAGCCGGGGGCAGGGAGGGCTTCCGGGCGGCGGGGGCGGAGGCCTGCGTCAGGTGGCCAGGCTTGGCCCCGCCCCCTCGGCCCGCCCCCCCTCGCTGCGCACCCAGCTCGCGGTCCCGGGCCCGGTGGCTGCGGTTTCTGCTCCGGGAGGTGGCGGCGGCGGGAGCGGCCATGGAGGCGGGCGCCGGGGCCGGCGCGGGAGCCGCGGGCTGGAGCTGCCCTGGCCCAGGTCAGAGCCGCCCCTCCTCATCTTCCACCGCCCTGCTTCCTCTCTTCACTCTCCTCCCACCCGACCCCCAAGTGTTCCTGCCTCCACTGCCCCCCAGCTCTGCTCCCTCCATCCCGGCCTCCACCTGGGCCCGGTCTCCATCTTTCGGCCTGAGGCTCCCTCCCCTGGCAGTTCCTCCCTGGCTGCTCCCCATCTTGTCTCTTCAGCCCGATGGTTCTTCCAACCCGCAGGGGTTCCAGAGTCTGCACCCCTCCACCCCGAAGGTTCTTGAGCGCCCGGGGAGGACAGGGTGAGCGAGGGCCTGTGGGGATGGAAGGGGAGGGAAGCGCCCCGGCCCTTGCCCCTCGGCGCACACCACCCCACCTCCCTCCCCTTCCTCGTGCCACTGCCCCCTTTCAGCCCCTTCCTCCCTGATTCCTGCCTTCTCTCTCATTTTAGCCCCTCGCCTCCCTGTCCCGCAGGGTAAATAGACACACACCCTCTTTCTGTCTGTGCAAGGAAGAGGAGCCTGGAACTGCCTGGAACACGGGTGCTGAGGAGGTTGGGCAGCGTGGGGGCTAGGTTCCCCACCCCAGTTAGAGTGTTTAGAGGGGGCTGAGGGAGGGGAATCACAGAGCAGGCCAGAGTCTGGCACTTCCACTGAGATTACAAATCCCAGGTCTCCCTGGGCTAGATGTCAAGCCTTCTTTTGGGTCCTTTGCGACACAGTCCCCAGCCCCACAGCATCCCACAGTACCTCCTCAATCCCTGCTCACAGGACCCACAGTAACCACTTTAGGCTCCTATGAGGTATCTGAGAGTTGCGAGAGGAAGAAAGGCCAGCGCTGGGGGTCCCTGGAACGTCGTGGGATGCAAGCCATGGATGGTGAGTTTTCCTAAAAGGCTTCTATCCCTTTACCCTCCTCCCCGCAATTCCCATCCTTCCCCCCTTCCTCCTTCTGAGCTCTGAGCCAGGCCATAGCCCTTCCCTCAGCTCACCTCAGGCCCCTCCTCCTTGGCTGCTGAGCTCCAGTCCTCCTCAGGGTTCAGGCTTTGATATAAGTTCAGGGTACATCCCTCTGGGGCCCTAATTGCCCAGCTAACCAGGTTGTATGTCCTGGGGGAGCTGCCAGATAGAAAAAGAGGCCTTGTTGGACAGAGCTTTGAAGCAGTCTTTCGGCAGGGGGTTTGTTCTCACTGCCTAGCGACCCAGATCCCAAGCTGTCTCTTATTTTAAAAAGCAAGGACATGTGAATTGTCTTTCTGGGGCCACCACCATTTACTTCTAGTGGTAGTCTTGTGCTTTGCTTCTCTATAACATATCTTCCTGCCTGAAAGAAAGCCTAGAAGGATGAAGCCAACCTCTCAACACACATGCTTCCCTACCACACTCCTGACTTGGCAATTGCTGCCAACACATTTCCCAGGACTTCCTGTGAAGTGTCCCCAGGCCTCTCTGCACATTCAATGTGGACAACCCTGCTCCCTCTAAGGGGGTCAGATGACACAAGTGTCCCAGATGAAGCTTAGGCAGCTGGTATTAGAGGAAGTAAGACCAAAGATTCAGAATTTCAAAGCAAAGCAGACATTTGCCACCCAGACCAGCTTTTGCTATATACAGGAACTGCATTGCAGTAAAGGAGGGGGTGCTCACCAGCCAGAGGCTGGGGACCAGAACCAAACGCAAGTTTTTTAATCCATTAAGATGCCAGACTTTCTTTTAAATGGAAGTGCAACCTAAGAGTTTCCCTAAAAACCTTCTGGATTAGCAGAGGAGAGGAGACCTCAAGACACCCAGCAGGAAAAAGCCAGGTGGCCCCAATATTTTTGCAGAAAGATACTTAGAAATATTTCATTCCAATGTTTTTTTTCTCTACCCACCAACAATCAATGCTTTCTTATGGAAAGGCTAATGACTTGCAAGCCACCTGGGTAATTTTTTAACCATCTACAAACCCTCAAACTAATTCCTGCCCTGTTTGGCTTAAAGACACACCCCATGTCAGATCCCTTCTTTTGACTACTTGTCCCATGACCAGAAGATCAAACTAGAAGAACCAGGCATTCCTTTGCAAACTTCTCACAGTTCACCCCACACCACGCTATTCCATTTGCTCAGTGGCAGTGGAAGAGGCCACCAAGTGTGATCTTAGACCAGAAAAGACTTGAAAGGAAATGCTTCCAAATTTGACCCTCATACCTGAGGGCCCATCATGAATACAGGTCCTGTCCAGGGACTCCTTAGAGGATACCAGATGACACTATCCTACCATCTTGGCCCTGGGTGGAGTGATTTGGAGGGCATGGAAGGACTGTGGATGGAAAGTCCCACTGACTCCCTGGTGGGATGTCTCTCCTAGGGGAGGTGTTACTCCCAGCTCTCTATGAGGAGGAAGAGGAAGAGGAAGAGGAGGAAGAGGTAGAAGAAGAAGAAGAACAAGTAGAGAAAAGTGGCAGTGTGGGCTCCCTGTCACTTGGCAAGCACCGGGGCCTAAGCCTCACAGAGACAGAGCTGGAGGAGCTGAGGGCACAGGTGCTCCAGCTGGTGGCAGAACTGGAGGAGACCCGTGAACTGGCAGGACAGCATGAGGATGACTCTCTGGAGCTGCAGGGTGAGCACTTGTGATGCAGGGCAGAGGAGGGGTGGCTGGGCCCAAAGACTTTGTGCTTCCCTGGGTCCCAGCTGACACCTCCTCTCCCCGCAGGGCTCCTGGAGGATGAACGGCTGGCCAGTGCCCAGCAGGCAGAGGTGTTCACCAAGCAGATCCAGCAACTCCAAGGTAATGTCCTGATTGGGAAAGAGGGGAGGTGACCATTTAAGTTGCTACCTCAGTACCTTTATCTTAGGGGCTTGCTGAAGCATAGAAGACAAAAATAACCTAACGCAATAGTTTCAATTCATTTTTATCCACTATTCTTACCTTTTTCTCTTTTCTTTGTTTCTCCGTTCTTCTCTTTCCTGAATCTCTTTTCTTTGCATCTGTGCCTGGCTCTTCTGTCCTCTCTTCCCTTTCTTTCCTCCCTCCCTCCCTCCCTCACTTCCTTCTTTCCTTCCTTCCTTCCTTCCTTCCTTCCTTCCTTCCTTCCTTCCTTCCTCTTCTTTTTTCTTTTTTTGGTACTGGGGATCAAACCCAGGAGTGCTTAACCACTGAGCTATATCCCCAACCCCTTTCTTATATTTTATTTAGAAACAGGGTCTCACTGAGTTACTTAGAGCCTTGCTACATTGCTGAGGCTGCTTGGAACTCTGTCCTCCTGCCTCAGCCTCCTGAGCTGCTGGGATTATAGGTGTGCACCACCGTGCCTGGCTCTTCCTTTTCTTGCCCTTACCTCACATGTTCTCTCAGGATCACTGTTTCTCTCCTCAGCCTTCTTCCTCATACCACATCCCTTATCCTTTGTTCTCCTGGTCAGTGCCAGGGCCTTTTTCTGGTCCCTCCAGGGGCGCCATGGGAAGGAGCAGGGAACCAATACAAAATGACCAGACAGCGCTATGCATCTTTAAGGAAAGCAGATGAGAGTGTTTTTCTGGCTCCTTAGGACCTTAGCTTATGGCCCCCACAAACCTCTCTAACAACGCCCACATCCCCTTGTTTCTAGAAAAGCAGCAAGGCAGGTGTCCCATATTCCACTGCAATACCAAATAAAGAGGCAGCTTTTGTTACTTTTTTGGGCTTCCAGAAGGTTTTGGGGAGCTGCCCTAGAAAACAGTAGGGACTCTCTGGGGAGAACTGAGATCAAGCCAAATGAAAGGATAAATGGAGAAAAAAAGAAAAGCCAGAAAGCTGGCCTGGAGACAAGCAAGCAAAGGTATGAGAGAAGCTGGGTGTCGTGGCACACACCTATAATCTCAGTGATTTGGGAGACTAAGGCAGGAGATCACAAGTTCGAGGCCAGCCTTACCAACTTAGACCCTTGGCAACTTAGTGAGAACCTGTCTCAAAAAATTTTTAAAAAAATTGAAAAGGTAAAGGAGAAGGAAAGAAAAGAAGATAGAAGATGTACGCAAAGGAAGATGCAGGAAGTATGACAACAAAGAGAAGAAAAATGGCGGATGTGTCCCACCAGTGGTCTTGGATCACTTGGATTCTTGGGCCCAGCGCTTCCACTTACAAATTTTGTGATCTTGGGCAGGTACCTGAGATGCAGTTTCTTGTCTATAAAATGGCGCTAATTAATTTGCCTATCAACTATTTGTTGAGAGTGTTTATATTTGAAGGGCCAACTATGAACAGGAGAGTAGGTTTTAATGGAGAAAGGCAGAAAACAAATAAACAACGTAAGTATGGGAGGCAATAAATGCTATGAACATAACAATATGATGCATAGAGAGAGAGGGTGAGATAAGAGTTTATTTTAGCTAGAGTGGTTTGAAAATTCCTCTGAGAAGATGACATTTGAGCTGAATTATGAGTAGGATCCAGCCATTCAAGATCTGAGGGGAAAACACACCAGGCAGAAGGAATAGCAACTGCAAAGGCCCAGAGGTGAGAATGAGCTTCATGTGCTTGAGGGACAGAACAAAGGTCCTAGTGGCTGGAGTGAAGGATATGTGGAGGACCCTGGTAAGGTAAAGTTCTGAGAGGCAGGTGGAGGCCAGATTACAGTGGGTCTTATAGACTAGCAAAGCAGTCTGGCTTTTATTTTTTTGTTTTGTTTTGTTTTGTTTTGTTTGGTACCGGAGATTGAACTCAGGGGCACTCGACCACTGAGCCACATCCCCAGCCCTATTTTGTGTTTTATGTAGAGACAGGGTCTCACTGAGTTGCTTAGCGCCTCGCTGTTGCTGAGGCTGGCTTTGAACTCATGATTCTCCTGTCTCAGCCTCCCTAAGTGCTGAGATTACAGGCTTGAGCCACCGCGCCCGGCTGCAGTCTGGCTTTCATTTAAAGTGTAATAGAAAGCCATGGGAGTAGCCAGGGCTGGGGCGATATCATCTGTATGTTTTTTAGAGAGCACTTGGCCACTGTGTGGAAACTGGATGGAAAGAAAGGGTGTTAAAACAGTGAGTCTGATCAGGAAGTTATTGCAGTTGTCCAACAAGAGATGATGGTTGCTTGGATTAGGGTATTAGAAATGGAGATGAGGGCTGGTTGTGGTAGAGCGTTTGCCTAGCATGTGTGAGGCACTGGGTTCAATCCTTAGCACCACATAAAAATAAACAAATAAAAAGAAAAAAAGAAATGGAGATGATTCAGAATATATTTTGAAGGTGAAGTCCTTACTTGCTGATGAATTGGATGGAAGACAATAGACATGAAAGATGAGTTTACTTGGAGAAACTGGATGAGTAGTAGCATCATTTATTGGGATGAGAAAGACTTGGCAAGATACAGATTTGGGGAATATGGGAACTACTTAGGTTTTCTACCTGATGAGTTTGAAGTGGCTATGGACATTCAAATAAGTATGTGAAGGAGGCCGCTAGATACATGAATCCAAGACCAGAAGAGAAATTGGGGCTGGAGATAGAGATTTGGTAGTTATCAGTATAACATATACAATTAGAATCCATGGGAGATGAACATAGTCACATGGATACCAGAAGAGGAGAGAAAAGTGCCCAGTTGCAGAGACACTCAAGTAATTTAGGACTCTAATACAGAAGGAGAAATGAACCAGAGACTGTGGCAGGAGGGATTCCTGAAGCACTGTCATGCTCTGCAAGCCAAGAGCAGAAAGTGCTTCAAAGAGAGAATGATCCACTGTGTCAAAAGTTGCTAAGGCAAGTGAGATGGCCGTTTGAGTGAGGAAAATGGAAGAACCTGAAACATTTCAGTGCAGATTTCAGCGCCGACTGGATTGGGGTTGAAGAGGAAATAGGAGGTCAAATAGTGAAAGTGAGTACAGATCACTTTGATAGTCATTCTGAAGAGAAGCAAGGGAAAGAGAAATGAGGTCAAAGGAGAGTTGTTTTGTTTTTATAAGGTAGGAAACGCTGGATCATGTTTGTATGAAAAAAAATATCCACTAGAGCAGAAAAAAGTAGTAGTCTTTGCTTGGAGAGAAGGACCGTTCTTTCTTTCCAACAGGCGAGAATTTAAGAGAATCTGAACTACCAGGGAAAATAAAACTCTAGAGAGGTTTGGTCCTTAGTAGAGTTGTTCCAGGGTTTACAGGATCACGAAGATCTCACCCAGGGTAGGAGTCCCTGCCTGGCGAGGCCGCCCCAAGCCCCGCCCCGCGGGAGGAACCTGAGACTGTCTTCGCGCACGCGCGTTGCCCGTTTCCGCCAAGAGGGGGCGCGCGCGGCCTCAGAGGCAGCTGGTGTTAAGAGGCCGTTCGGGCCGCCACAGCCCCTCGGGGGCCGGACCCCGGCCGGCGGCGGGAGGCCCCCCAGGGAGACCGCTTGAGGGGGGCCAGTGAGATGGAGGCCATAACCAGTGAGTGCGAATCAACTTGTTTGCCCTGCAGCCCGACTCCTGGGCCCTCGGCCTCACCCCGACTGTAACAGCTCCACAGTCAACTGGCGCCAGCACTTTGGAACCCGGCTGGGGTCTTTCCAACTCCCGGCCGCCGCCGTCCAGCTTTCAGAGGGGCCTCGCCCCGAGGGCCTGCAAGCCCCGCACCTGCCCGCCCCGCCCCGTCCTGCCCTGCTCCACTCGTTCTTTCCGCAGAGGAGCTGGGAAGGCCGTTTTACAGCCAGACCACAGAAGAGTACTGAAAGGAGATTTGAACCCTAATGTCAAGGGCATATTAGGGAGTGGAAGTTGGTCTGCCCCTACAGGAAGCCCACCTCAGGCTCGAGAGCCTTTATCCTAATGACCATTTACACATGTGTCTTCCTGTCTAGGCTGAGCTCCAAGATGGACCTCTCTGTACTGTTCAGTAGTGGGGATGGAGGAAGGACTTTCTTCCTTTAAAATAGGAAGTCAGAGCTGGAGCTGGAGCTGTGGCACAAGCCTACAAACTCAGTGACTTGGCAGGCTAAGGCGAGAGGATCACATATTTGGCAGCCTCGCCAACTTGGCAAGGCCCTAAGAAATTTAGGGAGACCCTGTCTCAAAATAGAAAGGACTGAAAATGTAGCTCAGTGGTTGAGTGCCCCTCTGTGTAAGCCCTAGTACCAAAAAAAAAAAAAAGTCGAATAGAAAGTAAGAGAACTTAAGTGGACGTACTTGGGGCTTGGTACAATAGACCAAGAAGAGGCAGCAACTAGGAACAGTCTAGAGCAAGAAAGATTGACCAAAACAAAAAACAACAACAAAAACAAAAACCATGACCAGCACATGTGAGTTCACAAGTATAGGGTGGTAGACCTTCCCCTGAGATACTTGGTCCCTTCAGACTCTATATCTGCAGTATGCCCAAATTTGTCATTGTCTTCTTAGTTATCTCCCCCCACTCCTTTCTTTTTTTTTTTAAGTTGAAGTCTCACCATGTTGCCCAGGCTGGTCTTTTTTTTTTTTTTTTTTTTTTGGTACTGGAGATTGAACTCAGGGGCACTCGACCACTGAGCCATATCCCCAGGCCTATTTTGTGTTTTATGTAGAGACAAGGTCTCACTGAGTTGCTTAGTGCCTAGCCGTTGTTGAGGCTGGCTTTGAACTTGCGATTCTCCTGTCTCAGCCTCCCTAAGTGCTGGGATTATAGGCTTGCATCGCTGCACCTGGCTCCCAGGCTGGTTACTTGAACTCTTGTGTTCAAGTAATCTTCCCACCTCAGCCTCCCAGATTCTTGGGTTACAGCTGGGCCACCACACCCTAAATTTGTCTTTTAAAACATCAAGTTTCTTAAGCTTGACAGGGCCATGTAATCTCAGCCACTAAAGAGACTAAGGCAGAGGAGATTGTAAATTTGAGACCCACCTCTGCAACTTAGACCCTATCTTATAAATAAAGAGAGTTTGAGGTGTGACTCAGTGGTTGAGGTTCCCTGGGTTCAATCCCCAATACACTCCTTCGCATAAAATGTCTAGGTTCTCTTCTAATTTTTAAAAAATACCCAAACATATAACTCTGTACACATAGGGAAAACAAGATAAGAATATATGAACCTTTGCCTCATTTATGCATGATTATGGCAAAATATTTATTGAGCTGCATTCTACCATCCACAATACCAGATCCTGGAAATATAATGGCAAGCAAAACCAACATGTTCTTTGTTTATAAAACATAACTAAATGAGGTAGAGACCACACACTGCAAAGTGCAAGGTGCTATAAGAGCATTTCATAGAGGACTTCTCTTAGCTTTTTGAGGAGGTTGGGGTGAGGCTAGGAAAAGTTGAACTCTGAATGGTAAGTAGAATGAGCAGGAGTTGCACATGGGGCATGGGGAGAATATGTCCTACAAAGAGTTTGTAGGAAAGTCCTAACACTTCTAGCCTGGACCTCATCCTGCTCCCTATATCCTGAATTTTTTTTTTTGGTGGTGGTGGGGATTGAACCCAGGGCCTTGTGCGTGTAAGGCAAGCGCTGTACCAACTGAGCTATATCCCCAGCCCCTAAATCCTGAATTCTTATTGGTGTCAGTGCCTTTTACTTTTCATCCACTTTTGGGTTCTCTTGATCTCAGATGAGTACCTGTGTCCAGAAATCATGAGATTCTCCACAGATGCAGAGAGCTCTGACACATTGCTTTTATAAATTGAAAAAAATATATATTATTACATAGAGACTTGTTGCAAAAACCAAACAGTGTAGCTATATATGACATGAAAAGTAAAATACTGTCTCACATATTCCACTCCTCTGAAACAACTCTCTTTAGGATTTTGGGGGCTAGATCTTTCTGTGCCTTTTCCTGTATATTTATATATTTGTGTATTTTATACTGTATATAAATATATTTTTTATAAAAATTAGATAATGCCTTACATTTTCTGGCTTATTTTTCTTTCCAGTTCATAAGTATGGAAATCTTTTTGTATCTTCATTAGAGATCTGCCACTTTCTTTTAGATGTCTACTTAAATATCATCAATTTAAATAATCCCTTATCAATCAACATTTAGGTTATCCCATGTTAGGTTATCATGTGAACTCTATATATTGTTTTGGATCTAGTACTTATCACAAGCAGCCCATGGGGGCTCTGCGGTTCTGTAAAGTTTAAGCTCCAAGGGTGAATAAATGAAAAGTCTGTGAAAATCTTTTAGTTAGGGAACTTTTAGGACTCAGGGTAGTAATAATATATTGTTAGCTAGGTTTGGGTTTTGACTGGTAATTCCCTAGTACTTTTTGTTTATAGTAGCCCAAGTTGTTTCTTTCAGTGTGAGGCCTCAAAATCTGCCTTTCTGCTGTGCCTTATAACATAGAGTCACTCTGTTCCCTTCTCAGGTATTCCTTTTTTTTTTTTAATTTTTTTTTTAGTTGTAGATGGACACAATATCTTTATTTTATTTATGTGGTGCTGAGGATCGAACCCAGTGTCTCACGCATGCGAGGCAAGTGCTCTACCACTGAGCCACAATCCCAGCCCCTCAGGTATTCCTTTTATTCCATACCATATGATGCTTTACTTCTCTGATAAAGTAGAGACTAGATTGTTAGGAGTTTCCAGACAAATAAATCTGCCTAGAATTTTTTGCCTCTGGAACATGGCAGATTAGTTCACTTATCTCAACCTTTGGGCTTTGCAGGTGAGCTACGGCATCTACGGGAGGAGATTTCCCTATTAGAGCGTGAGAAAGAAAGTGAACTTAAAGAAATAGAACAGGAGTTGCATTTGGCCCAGACTGAGATCCGTAATCTGCGGCAAGCTGCAGCAGATTCTGCGAGTGAACATGAGAGCGACATAGCATCCCTGCAGGAGGATCTCAGCCGAATGCAGAATGAACTTGAGGACATGGAACGCATCCGAGGGGACTACGAGATGGAGATTGCCTCACTCCGTGCAGAAATGGAAATGAAGACCTCTGAATCATCCAGTAGTCCTTCAGACTTTGCTGGGTTGCAAGGTATGAGTGCAAGCCCTTCTCTCGTTCTTTCAGCAAAGTCAAGCAGAGGAGAGATTATAGATAAGAAGATGATGGAAATTTTCAATCATGCATTGAAAACCTCTAGGAAAAAAACCTTCTAGACTGAATTCAAGACTGTAATGGAGGAAAACTTACCCAACTATTATATAAGCAGTCCAAGATGTGTCCTGGGGATTCTTCCCCAGAGAGCCATTAGGTATTTGTTGATTTGACTATGGGAAAGCCCTTCTTGGAAAAGTGTTCAGTTCTGGGATGAGTATACAAGGATGTGTCACCTTGGGAAATTCTTCCTGCTGCTGTGGCATCATGGCGCTTTGCCTGAACCACTTTAGAGAGGCCTCCAGTTCTGCTTTCCAAGTCCCAGGATGCTAATTCTTAGGCTTCTTTAGCTCTCCCCAAAGTAGAAACTTTAGGGGGCAACAAATCAGAGCACAAGACAGCTGGAGAGGAAAGGACGTTATTTCTAGTAATGCATGAGGTACCCAAAAGCTTCTAGTGCTGCTTTCAGATAGTCTCCAGCTAGTTGCTAGGATTCATGACATCAGAGTCTGCCTTTATTCTAGGCTAGATTTGTGATCTGGGTATAATGAAAGCCCTATATTTGGCCAGGTCAAACAAGCAATGAACAAGGAATCAAAGAACTGCAAGTTTTCCCAGCTACATCAAGCCTCTCAGAGGAGCTGTTGGCCTGGTAGTGCTGGGAGAGGGAGGCTAGCACAAGGGAAAGGGCTTTGCTGGAGTGAAACAAACCAGAGTTCAGAAATAAAGCTTCACCCAATAGCAGGATGAACTTAGGTTATTCTCTGTCTCTGGAACCTCAGTCTCCATATCTGGGGTCTCCATATCTCCAAATGGGTCAATAAAACCTTAAAGGTAGATGAGATTCTGAAACAGAAAAAGAGCCAAGGAGAAATGCAGAGAATAAAGTATAGAATTTAGGTAATAATAATAATATGTCAATATTGATTCCTTAGTCATGGCAAGTGTCATATGTTAACATTTGAGGAGACTGGATGAGAACTCTCCCAGGGAACTTGGTACTATCTTCAGTTTCCTATAAATCTAAAACTATTCTAAAATTAAAATTTTATTTAAAGAAAAAAAAAACACCTTACACGGCTATTTTAGGGATTAAATGAAATGTCCATTCAGGGCCAAAACCATCAAGTCTAATACTTAGCATGATTAGTTTTCAATCTGCAGTATGGTAAGGACTTCTGATTGGAACAAAGAGGAAACATTGGAAGTGACTTTCAGGTGTTGAATCTTCCAGCAGGTCCTATAGGTACACTTAGAGCAAGTTATTGTTCCTTTTTTTTTTTTAAAGATTTTTTTTTTTAGTTGTAGATGGACACAATGTCTTTATTTTATTGCTTTGTATGTGGTGCTGAGGATCGAACCCAGGGCCTCACGCATGCGAGGCAAGCGCTCTACCACTGAGCTACCATCCCAGCCCGTTATTGTTCCTTAAATGTCAGTAGAATTAGTGTTCTAAGAGGATTCTTAATTATGAAAAGATAAAATGTGGTGTTTGTATTATCACAGCATTAAAAGTATTGGTAACTGGTACTTAGGGACATGTGCTGGGGCAATTCAGCAGGATCTCTTATACTGCTTGAGAATGAGATGGAGTCTGATTGGAATGGGCTTTTCTGTCAGCAGATAAAAGACCACTAGAAAGATTACTTGACCACATTTAGGCCAGTGTCTTCAGTGTGGTGATAAAAGAAATAAAGGAATTTAGAATGCCTGGCTGTGTTTGAAAGGCAGGGACTGGCAATCTGATATCTGAAAGTTCACACCTCCCAACTGTTTGTGCTAAAAGCATAGTAGGGAGGTAATTGTAAAGTTAAGCAAAACTTTATGTATGATAAACCAAAAACTTATTTAAACCCTCAAGAGCTCCTAAAAACTAGGGGCTGATTATCAGTGCTCCCCTTACCCCTTAAGGAGCTCATGTCTCCCCCATTTGTCTTCTGCAGAAGAATTGCAGCAACTGCGGGACCGCTACCAATTCCTGAATGATGAGTACCGGACCCTGAAGGAGAGCAACAGCAGCCTCACGGGGCAGCTAGCCCAGCTGGAGAGTGAGAGGTACAGCCAGGAGGCCGGGGCACTGAGATTTTTGTCTTAGGTGTTCCCTGGAAGGCAGAGGCCAGGGTCATGAGTGTTTCTGTCTTCCTAGAGAGCCAGACCTTTCTGTGGTATCCCAAGGGTACAGAGACCATGAGAAACAAACATGGGATCCCACTCAATTGTCTCTTTATAAGAGTTGAGTGAATTTGGTTTTATTCCATTTTCGGCATTGCTCTGCCCTAGAGTAGATCAGAAGAGATTCCTTTGTTGTCCCCACAGACATGATTCAGTCTAATGGCACAAAGCCTCCAGGCTGTAGCTGGCTTGACACCAGGCCCATCTTTAAAACCAACTGGACCGGCACTCTTATGGTGTCTCAGAGCCAAACATGCCTCTGCAGATGAGGTGCTAGAGACTTTCTGTAATCTTCCAAACATGTTTATTTGAGGAGTGAATCACAGTGGGCCCCCAACTATCTTTGTCCTAAACTGAAGGCCTCAGGACTGAGCACACTTGTATGGTGATACCAGGCAGGTCTCCTCCCAACATGTCTCTGGATTCTGGTTTCCAGGACACGAAAAGCAACAGAGAAGTGGCTAGAGTGTCAAACAATAAGGAGTATGATATCGACAGAGTCTCAGACTTCAGAAGTGGATTTCCTAGAGCCTGATCCTGAAATGCATTTGTTGCGCCAGCAGCTGCTAGGTGCTGAGGAGCAGATGCATAACATGCAGAGTAAGGTAGGTCTCTTGAGGGTGGGGAGGCAGGCCCTTTCCACTTTTTCTGTTTCACCTTCTCCTGGCCTACGGTAGGCACAGGGCTAACAGCAGAAGTGCACTGTGATAGTAGAAAGTACTCTGGGGTCTTGACAGCTTGCCTGATGTAAATATAGTCATATGCCATATAATGACATTTTGGTCAATAATGGACTGCATAAACCATGGTGGTTCCATAACATTGTAATAGAGCTAAAAAATTTCTATCACCTAGTAATGTGGTAGTACAACACACTACTCATATTCATGGTGATGCTGGTGTAAACAAACCTGCACTGCCAGTCCTATAAAAGTACAGCATATACAGATACATACAGTACTTAATAATGATCGTAAGTGACTATGCTCCTGGTTTATGTATTTACTATACTATACTATACTTTCATCATTATTTTAGAGTCTAGTCCTCTTACTTAGGAAAACAATAAAAAAGTTTATTATGAAGCCGGGCACAGTGGTGTACACCTGTAATCCCAGAACTTTGGGAGACTGAGACAGGAGAATCGCAAGTTCAAAGCCAGCCTCAGCAAGGGTGAGGCACTAAGCAACTCAGTGAGACCCTGTCTCTAAATAAAACACAGAATAGGGCTGGGGATGTGGCTCAGTGGTTGAGTGCCCCTGAGTTCAATCCCTAGTACCAAAAAAAAAAAAACAACAGTTTACTATAAAACAGTTTTCTATGTTATTCAGCCTATTGATTGAATCATTTTCTCTTGTGCTTGATTTGATTTTGTGATGTTTTATTCATCATGGCCTTAAGAAGCAATAGCCTGTGCCATATGTATGTGTACCACATGTGTTCATGACTTTGAGCTGCCGGAGCTCAGTCTGAAGCTGCACCTGCACCTTCAAGAGCTCACTCTGCTCACCCTGGCTGGCATCATACTTTTTCTGCTCTTGAAGGTGCAGGTGCAGCTTCAGACTGAGCTCCAGCAGCTCAAAGTCATGAACACATTTCTCAGCATGAGTCCATGTTGTTAAGTTACATATGACTGTATTTCAAAGGAGTGCCATACTCTCCCCAAGCCTATTCCTAAAGCACATGTAGCACTTGTCATAAATCAGCCTCCCTGTTTCATTTCCTGCACAGTGTAAGGAATTGTGTTGTGAGTTGCAAGAGCTACAGCATCATCACCGTGTCAGTGAGGAGGAGCAGAAGCGGCTGCAGAAGGAGCTCAAATGTGCCCAGAATGAGGTGCTTAGGTTTCAGACATCTCACGGCGTCATCCAGGTAAACACTACCAAGGGGAGGCACTTGGGAGGGCAAGAGGGCCTGCGTGGAGTCACTGCTTCTGCAGAGCCTAGACATAAGGAGCAAGGCCAAGCTCTGCTGATGCTTGCCCTACAATCAGGGGCGCAGGCTACTGGAGAAACCAGTTATAGAAGCCACACAGCACGGCATTCTAGAAACGGTGGTCATTGTTGAGTGTCTGCCTTGCCGAAGAAACCAAACCATAGACCTGGGAAGCTCTTCAAGCTATCTGCACCTGAAAAGGACCACAGAGACCTGAAGAGGGGTCTGCTATTTCCTGAGAGTGACTATTCCTCCCTCGCCCTCCCCACCACAGAATGAGGAGCTGAAGACCAGGCTCTGTGCCCTGCAGAAAAAGTATGATGCCAGCCAGGATGAGCAGAGTGAGCTCTTGAAGGTGCAGGTGCAGCTTCAGACTGAGCTCCGGCAGCTCAAAGTCGTGAAATCCACAATCATAGAGAGCCAAAATGAGAAGGTAACAAACAGCACCCAGATGTGAGGGGACGACCCAGACGCTAAGAGTACTTGTCTGAGGTCTTGGGGAAGGTAAATAAGAATAAAGCTTAAAATAAGTCCAGCCACTGCCTAGGCAGCACCACATGTGAATATCCTCAAGCCCCTTCAAACGCTGCATTAGGTCAGAGGACAAGCAACAAGTGCAGGGAGGGAGGAGTAAGTGCATAGCCATCAGTGGCTGAGAAAGGCAGAAGGGCAGGAGGTTACGGACCCTACAGTGCTGCCCAAAGCCTCCTGTACTGCAGGAGTTACTGTGCCGGCTCCAGAAGCTGCAAGTACAGCACCAGAACATCTCAAGCGAGAAGGAAAAGCTACTAGAAGTGCAGCATCAGCTGCAGGAGAAGCTGCGGTGCCATGAGGCAGAGCTGCAGCACCTTCGGAATATGGTGGCCTGCTTGCAAGAGTGTAATGAGAAGGTAATAGGAGGGCCAGGTGATGGAGAGTGCAACCAGGCAGGACCCTTGGGGAGGGTGAGAGCCCAGAAAAAAATGGGTGTGTTAGAAGCTCTGTGGAGTAGCTCCTGGTAAAGGGGCCAAAGTGGTGTGCCAAGAAAGCTCTTCTGTAAGAGTCATAATGCTCACAACTTCCTTTGATTTTAAATCATAAAATCAGCCTAGGAAGCCCCTTTCTTGCCCCAATTCCCCCAAAAAGGAAGCCCTACAAAGTCTGGGTTTTGAGCCTGTTAGGGATGGGTCCATCTGGGGTCTCCCTGGCTGGAATGAAATCAGGTGGAAAGGACGAGAGGATGGAACCCCAGTCCCCATCCAGGAGTGTAGCAGCAGGGCACCTGGGATGATGGTTGTATCTGCCCCTCCCAACCAGAACAAAAAGGTGCAAGACCAGTTTCAGGAGATGAAGCAGCTGTACGAGTCCAGCAAGGATGAGCTGCAGCAACAGAAGCACATGTACAACCAGCTAGAGCAGGACTTCCTGCTCTGCCAGCTGGAGCTAAAAGAGCTCAAGTCTACCCAGAGCATTCCCGAGGACAAAGGAAAGTGTACCAATAAGGTAATTACAGTGGAGAGTGGAGAGCACTCCTGGGCATCTGTTTTGCAGAGAGGAGGTATGGAGGCCAGAGATGAAGTCCTCAACCAAGAGCCTTGATGGGCTACCTAGGCAGGAAACAGAGGCAGACACACATGCTGCTAACTTCAGAATAGTTTGCCTTGATCTTGACTGAGCCAGAGCTTAAAGGGATCAGTACATTTGGAACCCAGTCAATTAAACACCTGGCTGTTTTCACGTATAATTCTATGTGTGTAGATGTTTGTACATTGATTTAGCAACTGCAGTGATATCAGGTCATTTGTGGAGAAGAACATACATATAGGTTTATGTATACAACTATTACTGTTGGAACTAGAAAGCTGAGCCAGTTTTCTAAGGCAGATTGCAAGTGCTTTTTTTTAAGGGGTATGGTCTGTGCCCAGAGTGCTGCTTGAGTATTAGAAGGACCTAGACTCTTCCAGGATTCATTCTGTGACTTAGTGTGGTTAGATTCCCAAGACTTGACATTGCCCTCCTTAAATTGAACAGAGTGCTACTCTTATTGCAGTTCCTTTTCGTAATAAATCCTGGTAGGACAACTAAGACCTTATTCACTTTTTCTTTTTCCATGGTATATAAAATGCAAACGCTGGGCATGGTGGTGCACGCCTATAATCCCAGTGGCTCAGGAGGCTGAGGCAGTAGAATCACCAGTTCAAAGCTAGCCTCAGTAACATAGCAAGGCCCTAAGTGACTCAGTGACACTCTGTCTCTAAATAAAATACAAAAAAGGGCTGGAGATGTGGCTAAGTGGATAAGCGCCCCTGGATTCAATACCCAGTAACAAACAAAAAGAGCAAACCAGTGCAGTTTACTCAGTTGAGTGCTTTCAGCCCCTGATTACTGATAGGAAGTGTAAAGGTGTTGAAGCATGTTGGAGAAAAGGCCTAAGAATTTTGGGAAATGGGGAGCTGGTCATATTCTGCCATGGCCAACAGCACTGTTCCTAAGGATAGGCCTTTAGGAGATAAGGGGTTAGGAAGGTTACAGTCTACTTGCCTTTCTGTGCACAGGTTCACATTTCCCCTGCCTCTACTCCCACGCAGTTTAGGGGATACATGATTCCTTGTCACCTCCACTCCTTGTGAAAGTCTGCAGGAAAGGAGAAGCATGGTGGCGTACAAAGCCAACCTGTTCTCTAGTCATAGAACAGCACTGAAAGTCATTTGATATTAGAAGACTTAGAAGACTAAATCGTGGGATGATTTAGTCTTAAACCAAATATAGCAATTTGGTTTGCTTAATTTGGTCTTAAACCAAATAAAGCAAACTTTCTAAAGGTTTTAAGAGATGATTAAGAAAACAAAAACAGGAAAAATTAGAGTAAAACTAAGTCCTTATTAATAAGGAGCCATGATTAGGTTCAAAAACAACTGTTGCAAATGAAAGTAATCAGCACTGGAGTTCCTGTCAGTGTGAGAAGGTGGTAGGTACACCAAAGGAAAGAGCCAGAGACAGGAAGACAGGAAGGAAGAAGGGAGGGGCATTGATAGCACTCCTTCTCATTATGCCTTCTGAAGGGACTGGCACAGGGAACTTAGAACAAGCCACTGCCCATCCAGAGCAGTCTGTTGACTGCAGGGGCTCTTCCTTAGCATGGAGGCCCAGTCTGCATGGGATGATCAGTCCAAGGTGACTGGATGGGGAGGGAGACCCTGGGAATTCACAGGAGGCAGGAGAGCACACAAGTGCTCTGCTAGCCCCCTAGAAGTGTACCTCACAGAGTAACCATGGCTGCATGCCCCACCCCACCCACAGTGTGAAGTACTGCTGTCCAAGCTGACAGAATTGCAGGACAAGTTCAAGGTCAGCCAGAAGGAGATGGGGCAGCTGCAGATGGAGCAGTGTGAACTCCTGGAGGATCAGAGGAGGCTGCAGGAGGAGCAGGGCCAGCTGCAGGAAGAGCTGCACAGGCTCATGTACCCGATGCCCAAGTGTGGCCTCTTCCATAAGGTATCCACAGCCAGGGAAAGGCTGTTGACCATGAAGAAGTTGCATTGAAAAACTGTGACTGTCCCTGGGAAACATAAATGGGTGGGAATTGAACCTTTTCCTTTCTTTGCCAGCCATTCCTTCCTTTCTCACCCATTTCTCCACACCAAGCAGCTCCACAGAGCTGATTCAGATTTTTCCTCAGAAGGGCTTTAAATCTTAAAAATACATTTTATGCTCTGGAATCTGCAACATTTTACTTTTAGTCTCTCTTGAGGAAATGCACCTGAAAGTACTTTGCTAACTACAAAATGCATTCACACATAAGAGATTGTTGCTATTCAACAAGTAGGTCTTCACAGAAAATCCCTTCCCCCAACCCTGTTTTCAGGGAACTAAATGAAGAAACTAACACAAAGATTGGGGGAGATAGTGCCCAGCAGGAGGAACTTAAGACTTGCCATTGAACTGCCATTCTTCCTCCTTCCTCTGCTCTACTCAGAGTCAGGAGCTGCTTACAAAGTTACAAGACCTATGTGAAATGCAGCTGCTCTACCAAGGCATGCAGGAGGAACAGAGAAAACTGATACAGAACCAAGAGTGTGTATTAAAAGAACAGTTAGAGGCACATGAAGAGCTACGAGGTCTCAAAGAGTCTCATTTCCAGGAAGTGTTGGAGAATCCTGAGGATGCCAAAAGGCCTAAGTTCTCAAATTGTGGTCAGAATAAGGTAACCATGGCAAGAAGAAGGGAGATGGGTCTCCAGAGCACAGCAGCATTGCAGGGAAAGAAGTTCCCCCGGAAGGGTCAGTCAGGAAGGCCTATTTGGCAGGAGGCAGATGGAAGCCTTGACCTTTACCAGCCAGAGCCACCACAGGCTCCATTAAGATGTGGCCTTAGATGCAATGAGGACCTCACCCAGAGGCGTGCCAGCTGAAGTCCTCCAAGCACTTAGAACAAAGCTGGGATGACCCAAAGGTCTGTAATCTGACCATTGGACTCAGTCCCATTGACATATCATTTTCAATATTTATAATATCAATTCAATGTTTGTTTAGATTCCTTTGGACTGACTCTAAGCATGCCATCTTTTCTTATGAGTTCAAAAGTACACTTCTCCATTTTCAAAATCTATATGACCTTTTGCTGTTCTCTATGAAGCAAATCTGAGCCCAAGGGAAACATTCTTGTGCAGAGTTCTTAGTACTGACTACACTCTCTTCATCGGGACATTGGTGGCAATAACAGGCCAGGTCAGGAGTATTAGACCAGAAAATTGATGTGTCTCAAGCTCTATCAGTAGGTCATGCATATGAGGTCACACAGGCAGAAATTTCCATGCAAGTCTTTTCAGAGTTGAGGGATAGATTTGGTCTGGGGTCTTGGCATGAGCAAAGAAGAGCAGGTGGATAGCTTTAATTTAGGCTGAATGTGTTCATTCACATATTAGACTGAACAAGGAGAACCAGGGAATAGCAGAAGTCCAAACTGTTAGACTTGGTCATATTCCAGGGGCATCAAATATCTAGGCCGAAAGCCTGAGTAACATGGAGACAGGGAACCAGGTATAAAGTATTTCCTTAACTGATCAGATCTCATCCTAGGCATCAGCAGCCAAGAAGGCAGCCCCAGAGGGCCTGGGAAACCTTCCCAAGAGGCCAGGTTCAGAATCAGGGCAGGAAGTACAAGGATCAGTGATAAGACCTTGATTCCAAGCCTGCACCTTCTGAGGAAGGAATTATTTGCAGTTGCACATTTGAATCCAGGGCTGGTTTAAAAAACATTAAGGATTGGGAGAACATCAAACCTGAAGGTCAGGATAATGGGTATACCTGACTAAGAAGAGGGTAGGGTAGTGAGCCAGGTTGTCCTTGAGACCCTATGCTGCTCCCGGGAGAGAAGGATGTGCCAGAGTGCAGAAACCAGCAGAAGTGGGAACCCCCAGATCATGGAGTATCTGCCCTGGGAATATTTTTCCAAATAAACAGAAAGCTGACACATGCCAATCACCTGGAGGCTTAAGTCAAAGACATAGGCCGGGGAAACTGAAGGGTAGGTGTGCACTTCTTTTCGGTGTGCCCTTAGACACTGGCCCTGAGAGAGGGGCAGCTAGGGGGACTGAAATGTCTTTTAGAATAATGGTGATATCTCCCGCCCCTACCCCTGGCAGTCCAAGTTGCTCATGGAGGAGCTACAGGCTCTGAAGGTGTTGTATATCTCCAGTCAGAAGGAGCAGGAGCTACTGCAGCAGGAGCATGGGAGGCTCCTAGAGGAACGGAGGAGGCTGCAGGCAGAAGTGCAGCTCTGCCTGGAAGAAATGCAGCTGCTCCAAGTGCAGTCCCCCTCAATAAAAATGAGCCTTGAGAACTACAAGAAGAACTCTGGCAGCGTGACTCCCAGCAATGAGAACTTTCACAGGAGTTATGGCAGCACCACTGATGGCAATGAAAGCTATCATAAGAGTTATGGTAGCAGCCGGGCCAGCAGTGAGTGCTTCCTCAAGAGCTACGACAGCACCATGTGTGCCAGCGAGACTTTTGGAAAGAGTTACCGCTCCAGCGGTAGCAGCATCACCTCTAAGAAGAGTTATGGCAGCACCGGTAGTTCTAACAGCTATCATAAGAGTTATGTCAGCAGTGACGCTGATGAGGAACCAGTTGTGCCTGAAGACATGGAGGTAACCATCCTCAGGGCACAGGCCAGGCAGGGGATTACAGGCTTTTATCCTTTTAAGAGAAGTATCACTGGGGGAAGGGTACAAGAAGTGAAATGGGAATGGGGTCAGAGCTGACCTGGGGAACTCCTGGAAGCAAGCAAGGCTTCCACCCATGGTGGCTCTGCCTCCTCCTCAGTCCCTCTCCTACAGGGGTGCCCCCATCCAGTCCTAGGACTGAGGACTTTCATCAACACTGTCAGGTACTCTTTATGGGGAGAAATAGTGTCCCTCTGGGCAGCTCCAGATCCTTGTGGCCACTGTTTCGTATGCAGGGAAGGGCCTAGCAAAGCGTGGGGCAGAGGTCAGAGCTTCTTGGGGTGCCGTCATTGCTCCCCCCCACCCACAGCACTTTGAGGAAACGGTGGCCAAGGTGCTGACCAAGCTGCAGGCAGTGCAGGCTTTGTACCAGGTGAGCCAAGAGGAACACTGCCGACTGCAAGAGCAGATGAGCACGCTGCTGGACCAACAGAAATTGCTGAGGGAGGAGCTGGAGAGTTGTGAAAAGGAATTCAAGGAGTGCATGGAAAGCATGGAGAAATCCGCAGCCTCCCAGAACGACAGGAGTGAGGTAACTGATGCTAGAGAGGCAGGGTTTCTCCTAGGAGTCGCTAGAGCCAGAGGAGGAGGGGATGGCCACTTCAGAGAGACTACAAAGAGATGGCAGAGCAGGGAAACTGAATTCCACAAGGCCAGGCAGCTTACTGCATGTGATGGACAGTGTTCAGGCTGAGGGACATTTCTCACATGCCCAGTGAGCTCGTCATCCAGATACCTCTCTTGGAACTGTTCTTTTCTTCCTTTGCTACTTCTCTCTTTTGCTCTGTGTCCTAGAAAACTTCTGTAGAGCTATGTTTTTTCACTTTCCAGTTTTCTTTATTATTTTGTATGTATTTGTCCATTCTCCCCAGCTATATTATAAATACTTCAAGGACAGGATCACATCTTCTTCTTTTGGATCTCTCAATAATGCCAAAAAGAGTGTTCTGCATTCAGGAAAAAACCACATAGTTCTAGACCAAGTAGTGCCTATCAGGTGCATCCATCACCCAAGGAAGACAAAACCTGAGATTAGGGAACAGGGTTCTAATTTGCCTGTTTCTCAGGGGAGGTACAGAAACCCAGTACGCTCTTGGGTGTGTGCAACACAGCTCCTTAAGACAACGTACCTATTAGAGAAATGGGTTGGGTGAAGTAGGAGTTCCCATAAAAAGAATAATATAAATTATTCCCCAGACAAGTTATGTAAAAAACAATACAAGCCGGGCACGGTGGCTCACGCCTGTCTCAGCACTTTGGGAGGCTAAGACAGGAGACTCGTGAGTTCAAAGCCAGCCTCAGCAATGGCAAGGCACTAAGCAACTCAGTGAGACCCTGTCTCTACATAAAACACAAAAAAATAGAGGATGTGGCTCAGTGGTTGAGTACCCCTGAGTTCAATCCCCGGTACCAAAACAAAACAAAACACCCATAATTTATATCTTTTTTTTTTTTAAATATTTATTTTTTAGTTGTAGGTGGACACAATATCTTTATTTTATTTTTATGTGGTGCTGAGGATCGAACCCAGTGCCTCCCGTGTGCTCGGCGAGCACACTACCACTGCGCCATAACCCCAGCCCCTCTTTTTTTTTTTTTAAATCATGTTAGATGTAAATTTTCAGGTGCCTCAAGTTAGGGAAAAGCTTATTTATAGAACTGTTTAAGAGGCTTATTTTCCAGTTTAATGTTTTCTTTATTGTCTACTTCCCCATGGGTTTTAGCAGGTAGATATCTGAAGCAGTGTCCCCCAAGCAGGGCCTAGGCTCATTGCAAAGGCCTAGCTCTGGGTAATTGGCCCCCACTACCAACAGATCAAAGAACTGCAGACCAAGCTGCGGGAGCTGCAGCTACAGTACCAGGCTAGCATGGATGAACAGGGGCGGCTCCTGGCAGTACAGGAGCAGCTGGAGGGGCAGCTGCAGTGCTGCCAGGAAGAGCTCCACCAGCTCAAAGAGAAAAAGTCCTCTGTTGGCAAGGAGGCCAGGGGAAAGAATTGCAATAAGAACATGAACAAGAATGCCAACGGGGTTAAAAATAAAAAGGTGACCAAGCCATCCTCTGACAATTCTGAGGGCAACTATGAAAACACAAAGGTGAGTAGCAGCTCTAGCAGCCATTTTGGTAGGAGGGTGGAGGAGGCACTGGGAGGAAACATCATCTCCACTGCCATTTCTTCCAGATGAGGTTCTTGTATGAAGGCTTCTGGGATCCCTAAGTTTCAACAGTAGTTGACACTTTTCTCAGGCATTGTGGGGAGGGGGGATGCAGTGCCTTAAGCTGAACAACTACTCCCACTGGCCCAGCCCCATTTCCAGGGCCCCTGTTCTTCCCAAATTATATGCACAAGAGAAGGACCAACCAGATACAGGGAAAGGGATTTATTCAGAGTAGTTGTATACTAATAAGTGAAAGGATTGGGCACTATAGGAGTCACCGTGAGGGATGGGAAACAAAAGCCAGAGGTGCAGAGCCCAAGAATTGTGAGCTGTTTGAAATGGCTTAATGGCCGCTTAGACATATTGGCTCCAAGAGGCTAGGTGTGAGTGCCTTTATGCTCAGGGAGAATGGCTTGCAGTCCAAAAACGTAGCACTGCATCTTGGCACAGTGACATGCTACAATAGAGTTTTCTGAAGATAGTCCAGTACTGTCTTGAGAGTAGGATTCTTCATGGGTAACAGCAGCCCTCATCCTGCCCTACCTCCACCCTGCAGACTCTGGAGGTGGTACTGTACTACACGGCTAGCGAGAGGCAGTTAGATGAGCTAGCAAAAGAGGAGGAAAAGAAAGAGGAGGTGGAAGAGGCAAGAAAGGAAGAAACAAAAGAGGAAACCAAGGAGCAGCACTCAGATGAGCTAGCTACTGAGCCAACAGATGCTAAGAAAACGAAGACAACAGAAGATCATGAGGAGGAAAATGAAGAGTGCATTGAACAGAATAAGGAAGAAGACAATGAAGAAGAGGACGGCAACGACTCTTCCCCTGAGACTGCTGAGGAAGACAACCCTCTTAAACTTTCTGAGAGTAAAAAGGTAACCACAACCAAAGGCTGGATCAAGTGGGAAATGGGCCTTGGGCTCAGGCACCCCAGTGTTCAGGGCTAGCCCTGCCAAGAATGGGCTTCCATTGGAGCAGAGGCCAACCAGTGCAAGGGGTGGGAATGGAGAAGGGTTGGAGAGATCAGTTCCTCCAAGGGAAATGGAGGGCTTAGACTAATTTGCTATGGAACCATCTCACAATGACCACCTTTTCTGAGGACCAAGGCAGGATCTTTGGAGTCTTGTATCCTTACATTTGTGTAGGAGCCCTTGTTATCTTCCTTTGTCAGGAGGGTTCCCTCATCCCTCTCTTTGCACTACGTGAAGGACCTTAATACTGTGAGGCCTTCTACAGAGCATTTCTGTCAGCTTGGGCAAGTCACTCAGTCCTGTTTTCCATTGGTGCCATGTTAGGTTTAACCTTCGTCATTGTTGTTAGGGGTGTGGGGAAGTTGATAATCTCTTTTTATAGGCTTGTGCCACCCACTGGGTTCCAGATACTGCAGGACATGAGGGTGGGGTGGGGGTGATAGGAGTGATGTCAGAATTTTGATCTATATAACAGGGGCATTTTCTGGTCCATGACCAGCTAAAAGCCCTAGCCCCTTTTGTTGCTGGATCTTTGAGAGATTATGGTAGAGGTATTATATGGGATATGCCAGGATAGCAAGCATAATTTACGAACTGTGCAGAAGTATTTCCATCTTAACACTTGGTCCATCTGTATAGGTATGTACCAGCTGAATTTCTGCCCTGGGGTTATTGGGGGCTCTGGGGTTTGAGTACTTCCTGAGCAAGTCCTCAGTTTATAGTGTAGTCCTTTCTGTCCCTCTAAACACAGGGAAAGAAAATAAGTCTCTTGTGCTAAGATAACCCAGTCAATTCTAAGGATATATGGAATTTTCCAGTCATTCATTCTGTAGTATTGGTTAAGGATCCAGTGTGCAGTTCTCTGTTAACCTTGTGGCAGAGGACCAGTACTTAGGATGAAAACAATAGGAGCAACTGCTACTTTTCTTTGAACTCCTCATATTCTACCATATGGTGGTTTAGAGCCTCGTAGATTTCTTGAGGGACCACATTTCTAAAGCTAGATCTGATTTTTGTACTTGCAAAATCGAGTCTATTCCTTGTGTCTATACATGGAGTTGCCCCTTTGCGCCAGTGGGTCCTGCACTTTGTCTTTTTGTAGGGCACTCAGCTGGCATACTTATTATTGCCTACAAATTCAGTTTCTCTAGAAGATTGTTTTGTCAAAGAACTAACCCTTCTCCATTGTCTTAGTGCACTTTGTCTCACAACTAATGTACCAAACTCTAGGGTATCATAGGAACTACAGTATAAATTCTAAGAAACTTGACGGAAAATAAGTCAGATAGGTGGCCTGGCCAAAGATGGGCTTTGCCTAGAGGGATAAGGAAGTGTCCACCCTACTTCTCTAATGAAGCGCAGTTTACTCTGGAGCTTCACTTTTCCAGAGTCCAGCCCACAACAAAAGTCTATGTGCAGATAACTCCTGCTTGACAAGATATGAGAAGTACATGACAAGACAGAAAACAGGCCTTGCCCCAGATTTGGATCTCGCTGCTGCTTACCCCATTCAATTTTGTGACTTCTGCAGGCTGCCAGTGGGAAGAACTCCTCTGCTCTCCTCAAGGTCTAGGGGCAGAGAAGAAATGCTACTGCTCTAGCCTACATGATTTTTAACCTCTTGAT
This sequence comes from Xerus rutilus, assembly GCA_028644305.1. Taxonomy (NCBI): domain Eukaryota; kingdom Metazoa; phylum Chordata; class Mammalia; order Rodentia; family Sciuridae; genus Xerus; species Xerus rutilus. Next base: position 22,630,881 of record CM053407.1, on the reverse strand, counting down.
TCTTTTCTCTTTCCCCTTTGTTTTCTCATTTTCATTATCTGTTGGACTTGTGTGTTTATGTCTTTTCATACCATCTCACATCTCGTGGTCTCTCCTTGTGCTTCTCTCTCATTTGACATGTTGCAGCCATCCCCTGCCCCCGATCCTCCCATCTTCTCCTTGCCTCTTGTAGGCCTGGTGGTCATATCGGCTCTGCTCTGGTGCTGGTGGGCTGAGACATCATCCTAACGCAGGTACTGGTATTGCTTCCTCCTCTTTCCTCTCTCAGCTGCTTGCTTCTTGCTTTGGCCACTATACAACAGGTGATGCTCAGGTCTGTTTTGCCCTGGCTTTTCCTCTGGCTATCACAAAGCCTGTAACTTCTCAAGCATGTCTTTATGGAGTATGGAATGCACAGGGAGTTGGAATGATTACTAGAGGCATGGTTTGAGTTTCTGTCCTTTGCTGGGAAAAACTTGGATTAACCCAGCACTGTTGCTGCTGTGTCAAAGCTGCTCAACAACTTCTGATGAGCTGATGTTTGTCTGCAAGGCTGGCTTGAGCCCTCTTTGTCTTTTTTTACCCCCCAAGCCAATCTCTTATCACTGCATCTGTGCAGGATGACAAAATAAAGAATCAATCTCTCTCCCATGGGTGAGAGAAGAGGTTCGAAGAACTTCAATCCTTCCGATCCTCCCAGGGGGATTTGAATGAGAGCAACCTAAATTGATCCTTCAACCTTGATGAAAGTGGAACTGAACCCCTAACATATTGTGCACTTTGTCCTGAAAAGTTCTCTGGTTTGGGACTTGTAGTCTCCAGAAAAATTAGAACAAAATACCAGGAAATATTTTCTAGTTCTCTGATCCCTTTTGGAGACCAAATTCCATTGTAATTGACTTCCCAAGCTAAGTTTTCTGGAGAGAATATAGTACTATAGAATATAGTGAAAAGTTTGTACTAGCTAGAGATGTAAGTATTCTTAGGAAATCAAGACTGATGCATCCTGAGCACCTCCCAGTTGGCCCCAGTTCATGTAATCTTATCTGTCAATGGAATACCAAATTTATGAGGCAGATTGTGGTGTCATGGCCCTGGGGTTCCACCTGTTTTCTGGAACCCATATGCTATTCCTTCTTGTTCTGTCTTGGCTCCAATCTCATGTTCTCCCTGCCCCTTTCCATCCCCTGTCCTCTCTTCTCACATCCCTGTAAGTGAGGTATATAGTTGGCTTAAGGCACAGGTTTGAAGGGCAGCCAAAGCATTTTTTGATGGTACCTCTCACCATTTCCCTTTCTGCCCTTCCTTTTTGCCCTCCCCCCAATTATTTCCCTCTTCAGCACTTCTCTCTTTCTTCCCTATTATACTCCATGACAGTCTTTAGCTCCTTTAGTGACAGCAGTCTCTCTTACACCTGTTCCTCCACTGCACAGCCTCCGATGACTTCAGTCCCTATGGGGTAGGACCCAAAGCACCCAGTCATAGCCTTTCACCAGACTCTATCAGAATGAGAGGAAAGAACTGTTGTCTAAAGTTCCTCTCTCAGCAGCCTCTTATCCCCAGAGGTCTGGTTAAGCTCTGACTTGAGGTGGCATAGTGTACTAGAATATGTGACTGACAAGTGGTGAGGAGAACTTGGTCGAGTCTGTCTAAAGGCTTTGTCACAGCAAAATGTGTCATCTAGACTTAATTTCCTCAAATACATTGAAACGTGATGAAGCTCTGCCTTCCTTACCAGGTTTCTGTGAGGATCAGATGAGTGCATGTATGTGAAAGTACTTTATAAAGTATCAATAACAAAAAGAGCATACACACATAACACATACTGTGTGCTGGACACCCCTCTGTCACTACATATATTAACTAATTTGATCCTTGCAGCAACCCTAGGAGAAAGTTCCACTATTGTCATTTTAAACATGAGAAAACTGAGGCATAGAGAGGTGACTACAGCCTAGAAAATTTGAATTGGATTTTAAGGACTTAATAGTAGCTACAGATAAAAATTCTAATTCCATTTCCTCTTATCATTTTTTCTCATTTTGAGTACTTTTCTCCAGTTGGCTCCAAGTAGTAGGAAGGTCCCATATACTTCTGTTTATATAACTTCAAATCTCATTAGCTCTTTTGGTAACTAATATCATGGATTTGCTTCATGTCTTGTTTATAAAACCCCTTTGTACATTACATATGCTAAGCATCACCTCCTGGTTCTGTACTAGCATTTGATTATTTTGAGTCTAAAGGCAGAACTTTCCATTTTTCCACATCAGATATAGTCCATTGTTCTAACTTCTGGAGTGTATGTTTGTTTGTTTTTATCTTGACCCTCTGTTTTCAAAATATTGACTTTCCTTGTCAGCTCCATGTCATCCTCAAGGGTAACAAGCCCACCAGGAGGACTTCATCCTCCTGATGACTTCATCCAAGTTGCAAGTGAGGACTCAGGCCAGGAATGGTGGTGCACATCTGTAATTCCAGTTCCTTGGGAGGCTGAGGCTAGAGGATCGTAAGTTTCAGGCCAGTCAGGGCAACTTTGTGAGACTATGTCTCAAAATAAAAAATAAAGGCTGGGGATGTAGCTCAGTGGCAGAATGTCTCTGGTTCAATCCCTAGTACCAAAAAAAGAGAGAGAAAGGGATGGGGGAGAGAGAGAGAAAGAGGAAAGAAGGAAGGAAAGAAGGAAGGAAGGAAGGAAGGGAGGGAAGAAGGGAGGGAGGGAGGGGAAAGGAAAAAGGAAAGGAAAGGAAAAAAGAGAAAAGAGAAGAACAAGTGGGGACCCAGCCTCTATGGTGTCATCTCACCCAGTTATCTTTTATTTAGCTCATTGACCACTTAACAAAGGGTCATATAGCTGGGCGCAGTGGCGCCCACCTGTAATCCCAGCACTTTGAGGGGCTGAGACAAGAGAATCGCAAGTTCAAAGCCAGCATCAGCAACGGCGAGGCGCTAAGCAACTCAGTGAGACCCTGTCTCTAAATAAAACACAAAATAGGACTGGGGGTGTGGCTCAGTGGTCAAGTATCCCTGAGTTCAATTCCTGGTACCAAAAAAAAAAAAAATGGTCATACAACAGACTATACTGTCATCCTACTCTTATTTCCTCATGTTATCTGTAAGAATTTCAAGAAAAATCCTGTCAAACACCTTGGTTAAGCCTCAAAACATGATTTCCTTGATCTCTCAATTTGATAATGCAGTCCAGAAACCTGCAATTTCTAGAAGCCTGTGATTTCTTGAAGCCTATAACTTCCTCCTTTGGAAAACCCAAACCATCCCTTTATGTGTCCAGTCCAGAATCTTGACTCTGCTCAATGTAAAGTGCATTTATAGATTCCAGCTCTTTCCTCCTTTAAGAACATCAGACTGACATTTTTAGCAATGCGCATCAGGATATTAACATCTAAGCATGTAAACATTTTTCCTAGTGCCCTTCTCAGGTATTTTCTTTGTGGATTAGTCTGTATATCCACTTCCAATATTATTTTGTTTTCTATTATATATTTCCTGTTCTACCATGTAACTATTTCTACAAATTTAGAAGATTTTCTTTGTTCTTTATAGTTATCTTAAAATCTTTGTTTTACGTCAATTATTCTCTGAGCAAATGTATTCTTAATATTAATGAGTTTTACTCCATCTTTACCAAAAGACATCATTTTACTTTATGCCATAGCTCTTGACTCAATATTAAATTCCATCTTTAAAGTAATAAGTAAAAAGAGTAACAAAAATAGGAACTATTCCTCAAGTATGTATTTTCTTGTCTAAGGTTTCATTTCCTAAAGGATGTTTCGTGGATATCTTCTGATATTATTTATTCTCCATGAATCAGCATAGTTCACCAGTGGTCAGCAGTGTGCAAAAAGCTCAGCACACTCCAGCTCATGTGCTAGGAAGCCAGTCCACACACCAAGGGTAGGGTATCTGGCGACTGACATTTGCCTTCCAGGGCTAGTAACATTTCCCTTGAATTTCCTTGAACTGACATCCTTCTGGACATAAGGTCGGGCTGTGTAAGAACCTCTTGTTCACCTGCACTTTGTCACTTCCCCTTCCTTCCTCTTGACTTTGAGTTGTTTCTCCTTTACTAGGAATGGCCACTTTCCCTAAAGACCCAGCTTCACCCTCTCCTTTTTTGCTATGGCATCTACCCTTTCTCAAGCATCCTCATGGGGAATCTGCCATCTGGCCCATGAGCTTGCCTCCACATTTAAGGGCCAGTATTCTCATTCTTTGGGGAGAAATGGAGACTTTGTACACAAGCATCACCTGAGGTGATATGTGCAGTGTTGCACCCCATATCTAGTGCTAGGAAAAAGAGACCATGTGATCTCTACTTCTTCCCCGGGAGGTGAGAGAAGCTGAATCATGATGTTCCCGAGGTATCCCTTTCTGGCACAAGCAGGCAGGTGATTTCTGGCTTCGGGAAGGGTCCAGAAGGCTGGAAACTCACGTTTTTCTTTGATCCCCACAGAACATGTTTGGGATGTGGAAGCCTATGGCATTCTTGGCTATTGCAGCTGTGGCTCTATATGTGTTACCCAGCATGCGACCACAGGAGACAGAGTTCTGCCTCATGGAGTGATGGCAGACCTGGGCCAGCCGAAAGGGCAGATCCCCAGCAGCCACCACCCTCACCTTTGGGCAGGACACACTATGCGAGAGCTCCCATCTCACTCATGTGTCCCATGTGTCCCCACCCATCTCCTTAGCCTCAGCCACTAAAGCTGGAAAGGCTTATGGGAGCTGCTGGCTCCCATCTCCTGCCTTGTATAAGATCCTGGGTTCCTTGTAATTAAATATCAACCTAATTACATGAGACTCTGTGGCTTTTTATTTACTAAATGCTTCATACACAACCAGAATGAAGCAGCTTCCCTTCAACCAAGTACCTCGTTTAAGGATCTGGCTCCTAAATATGATTTGTCACCTTACAGATGACCTCAGAAATGAGGCTGGCTCCCTGTGCTGCCCGCTAAATCACAGAGGGGATGATCTATACCTAGTAACTTAGCTCCAGGAACTCTGAGCTTGGAAAAATGAAAGGGGTCCAGAAGACCTCCCCTTAGGTTCTGTGCCCACACCCCTCCCTGTGCATGAGGATTCCCCAAGAAGATCTGTGTGGGAGATCTTCCCATGGCTTAGTCCTTGTGACTCAAGGGGTTTGCTTTCAGAGATGACTTTTTTTTTTAATAATTTTATTTATTTGTTTATTTTTATGTGGTGCTGAGGATTGAACCCAGTGCCTCACACATGCAAGGAAAGCCCTCTACTACTGAGCCACAACCCCAGCCCCTCAGAGATGACTTTTTAATCAGTCAAGGTCTGGCCATAAACAGGATACTCAAAGCTTTAACTGACGAAAGGTCAATGAAGGAACTAAGCACAAAGCCCGGCGCGGTGGCTCATGCTTGTAATCCCAGCACTTAGGGAGGCTGAGACAGGAGAATCACGAGTTCAAAGCCAGCCTCAGCAATGGCGAGGCACGAAGCAACTCAGTGAGACCCTGTCTCTACATAAAACACAAAATAGGGCTGGGGATGTGGCTCAGTGGTCGAGTGCCCCTGAGTTCAATCCCCAGTACAAAAAAAAAAAAAAGGAACTAAGCACAGAAGGCAGGGTTAGGAGAATCAACAAGGAATGGTATAGTAGTCAGGCCCTAGCACTAGTGAAAATCTGTTGCTACCCTAGCTGGAGGGGGAGGGGAAGAAACAGGAGCTGGAGCCCCAAAAAGGAACCCCAGGCAGGAGTGTAGTGCCAGAACCCTGAGGAAGTGGGAAGACTTTTTAGTCCTGGCCCTTTCCTCCCACCTGCCTACTTCCTGTTGGTACCTCTGATTGACTGGACCCAACAAGGAGCCAGAGAGGAGTGCCCAAGTGATAGGATCTTTTAAGGTCAGCCTCCTGGGGCTCAGAGCCAGACATAAGATTGTGAACAATCTAAGAGGATGGCAGAATGGCCAGATAATTTATGTGTGTCCCAGTTTACCTTTACTCCAACAGAGCCCTTGATGATTGGTTGTTCTTATTGTGAGTATTGCCACATGAAAGAAAGACCCTGAGTGTATTAAATCCCCATGACCACTGGTTTCCTGGGGACCCTTCTTTCTGCCATCAAAGGACTTTGTTCCATTCAACCAAGCATGTGGAGCAATGTATGGGCACAGAGCATGTATAAGGGTGGATGCTGCTGAGCTATAGATGAGTCCATTTCTTCCCCAGCCTTTGCATAGGGGGAATAGCAAGAACATGTAAAATGAGGAGATTTTCAAATTGTACCCATCCCAGAGAAGTGATGACTGAACTAGAAGTCCCTCTGGCAGGACTAGAGCCAGTGCCGACATTGGGACCAGCCTCTTATAAACATGGCTATGATCAGGCAAACTGAGGATGGTGCCACTTGTTCTTCTTTTCAAGTGACTTCTCTGAAGGTCATCCTGATTTAGGGTAGCCTAGTCCCTTTCTGTTCCAAATGGCCCAGGACCAGCAGCATCAGCATCACCTATTAGAAAGGCACAGTCTCAAGCCTGCCCTGGACCTCCTGACACAGAATCTACATTTTAACAAGACACACAGGGCATCAGTGTGCCCAGTAACATTTGAGAAACACTGCCCTCACCAGTTGTGTTAAGGTTTATGTACTCAATCATTACCTAATTCAAGAAATTCCTTTGTGGCTACCTGGTACCACTGGCCACTTGATTTTGACGGTAGTGAGACCCTACTTTTTATTCACTTTACTCACCAACAGTTGCTTGGAAAACATATGTAGTAGAAAGGACCAGAAGATGACCGATAGCCAAGTGCTGTGGCCTGAAATATTTGTGTCCCCCAAGAATTCATATTGAAATCCTAACTCCCAAAGTGATGCTATTAGGAAGCAGGGTGAAGCTTTCACAAGTGGGTTTAATTTCCTTATGAAAGCGAACTCAGACCCCTTTACTCCTTCTGCCATGTGAGGTTACAATGAGAAGATGGCTGTGACGAAGGGAGACTTCACTGGACAAGGAATCTGCAGGTGCCTTACCTTGAGCTTTCCAGCCTGAAGAACAGTGAGAAATTTCTGTTGTTTATAAGCTGTCCAGTTTACAATATTTTGCTATAGCAGCTCAGATAAGCTAAGAAATCAAGGATCACTTGGAATTAGAAACCAAGATGGAGATCAGGTTCTGATAGGCAGTCCATCCAGGGACATAATGACAGGAATGTGGGTTGCTTTCTTCTGGCCTTTGCTTGGAATACAGACCTCTTCCCTTTAGGACACTTGCCCCTCTCTGCCCACTTTAGAATCTCTTCCCCTTCCTTTGGTTTGAACTTAGTGCCTCCCAATCTTGTTGATCGGTGTTACCAAAACATGTGAAAGAGGTCTCCTTGTTAAATGTGAAATATTTGTTCAAGCTAACTTAAAAACAGGAGTGGAGGGAGGAGGATTGACCTTAAGTCTACAGCAACTGACATTGGCCATATTTAATTTGGGTTAAAAACCACAGTCAGAGCCGGGTGTGGTGGCTCCCTGTAATCCCAGCACTTAGGGAGGCTGAGACAGGAGAATCGCGAGTTCAAAGCCAGCCTCAGCAACGGCGAGGCACTAAGCACCTCAGTGAGACCCTGTCTCTACATAAAACACAAAATAGGTCTGGGGATGTGGCTCAGTGGTTGAGTGCTCCTGAGTTCAATCTCCAGTACTAAAACAAAAAACACAGTCAGGCATGCACCCTGGTGTTGGTATAGCTAGGATCAAGAACCCCAAACACCTTCATGAGCCTCCATCTCTTGGCTTCTTCCCTCTGTATAACTGCTTTCTATCTGCTCTCTGCAAGTGGGGCCCCTCTGCTGTCCCTGCCCAACCCACCATATTCTACTCCTGCCAAGTAGCAGCTGCTGCTATTGGGGGCAGGGGTGGGTGGTTCTGAAGTACAGTAGCCTCTGGTTCTGATTCTGGCAGGTGGCCTGTCAGGATGGAGATAAGGGGTGAGGGGAACAGTGTGGAGGTCTAGGCAATAGATCTACAGGGCTATTAACACAGCTGTGGGGAAGGGCCTCACTCCCCAGAATAGTCCCTCAGATACCAGCAGAAGAAGCAAACATTTTTTGGATCCCCCCGGCATATAATACATGCCAGGTGTCATGCTAATCATCTTTCATGTTATTTCCTCTCATCTTCACACATTTTTTTAAAAAAACACTATTAACGGTGTTATTCCATTTTACGGATGAGAAAGGGAGGCCTGAAAGAGTTATGTAACCTGCCCAAAGTTACAGAACAAGAAATGAAGAGGTTGGAATTCAGCCTCTGGATCTTTCCACTCTGCCACACTTTTCCTGTCACCTGGGTTAGAGCCACAGTCAGTGTCACTGATTATCAAAGTGCCTGCTATGGGCCTGGCCAGCCTGGAATCATCGAATGACTGTGGGAATGGGTCCCTGATTCCAGGAAAACAAGATTTTGAAACATGGTTCACTAGATCCACTCAGACAAATTTGGCTCAACCCAAATTAAATATGGCCAATGTCAGTGGCTGTCAATCAGAGCCCCTTGATAAGAGAGACAGGCCCAGGTGAAAGGCCAGCAACCTGGTCTCCTGAGATAGGTCAGCAGGTGGTGAGTCAGGGGGCTATAAACAGCCTGTGGCCCCAGCCAGCAAAGCCCCATATACTCAACTGATGAAACTCCTTGTAAGCCCCTCTTGGTATCCCTGCCTGGCTTGGGGAGGAACACATTAGCTCTCCCTGGGGAGGGGGGCCCCACTTGGCAGGTCCCAGAACAGCATTGTGCACGGTCTGTTCCAGCCTGCATGGCCAGGCCTGGGGCCTGGGCTCATGGGCTATATTGAGGGCTGAGTCACCAGCCTGTGCCTGTGCAGGCTGACTGTGACTGGCTGCCGGGGCTTGAGTCAGGCCCCGATTTATCCTGGAGAGCAACAGGCTCAGGTTTCGGGGGTTGGGGAGGGTGGCGGGAATCATCCTTTGGCACTTCGCACCCTGCTCCGCTGACCAGTTACTTGCTCCCCTGGGGCCCACACACTGATCTCTCCCAAGTGAGATAGTGAGATAATGAGTTAGAGGACAGCAAGGCAAGCTATCCTTGGGAATTCTCCCAGGCTTCGCTCTGAAGCCTCCCACCTTATTCATTATTATTGTTGTTGTTATTATTGGTACTGGGAATTGAACCCAGGAGTGTTTTACCACTGAGCTACATCCCCAGCCCTTTTTATTATGACACAAGGTTTCACTAACTTGCTGAGGCTGGCCTCGAACTTGGAATACTGGTGCCTTAGCCTGTTGTGTCACTAGGATTACAGGTGTGTGCTACCATGTCTGAAAGAACCCTTCCACCTTAATAGTGGCTTTAGGGCTGGGGATATAGCTCAGTTGGTAGAGTGCTTGCTTCACATGCATAAATAAGGCCCTGGGTTCAATCCCCAGCATGACGACCAAAAAAAGGGGGGGGAGGGGCCTGGGATTGTAGCTCAGTGGTAGAGTTTTCGTCTCCCATGCGTGAGGCACTGAGTTTGATCCTCAGCACCACATACAAATAAATGAAATAAATATATTGTGTCCATCTACAACCCCAAAAATATTTTTTAAAAAAATAGTGGCTCTAGACTGACTGGGTTCCTCTGATAATGACACCCACCAGACAGGACTATGAGCGTTTAGATTCCATAGAGGAGCTGTGAGTCCCAAGCAACCCCACCTGACCCCCTTCTCCCCTCCTCAGCAGCTCAGAAAGGAATCCATCATTTCTCAGAGCTGAACTTCAGTTTCCTCATCAGGGCTTCAGAAACAACTGGAACCCTGAACTTCTGGCACTTTGGATTAGCTGTCAGAAGTCTGACTTCTCCCCACCCCACCTCACCTTCCCTGGTGAGAACCAGCTATGTATCCTGAGCTGGGCATCTCTCCACAAGAGGGCTCAGCCTCTCAAGTGGATAGCACTGGTGCCTGATGGGTGGTTTTGGCCATGGGATGAAGGTGGCTTAGGGAGAATGAGAGCTCTGGAGACAAGGAGAGGGGGTTGCCAACAGGAGAGTGGAATTCCTGAGCACCTCGTCACAGGCAGCCGACAGAACATGAGCTGCAGGGCCCAAGCTATTTATACCTCGCCTGTCACTATCAGGGCCCCCAGACACCCCCCCTCCAGCTATGCAAAGCAGGTCCCTTTTCTGTTTCTGGTCCCTTCTCTACTCTTCCACCTCTCTACCTAAGGACAAGACAGTCTCATTACATGAGAAGGGAAATAAATGATTCAAGGAACCCAGTCACCAAAGCACTGCCCCTCACAAAACCCTAAACTTCTTTCTTAGTCCATAATAGGGATTGCCCTCACTCTGCCCTTGGGGAGAGTTCCCCAAAATGTCCACTATCCCCTTCCTTTTCACCAGGCTTGGGAAGAGGAGAGAAGTAAGATTCACCTACAAAGTCCACACACAAACCTTCCCAATTCTCAAACCACCATGTGTCTTTCTGGTTTGAAGAAACATCTCAGGCTTAGACATGGCCTCCTGCGCAGTAATTTTACTGGATCTAGAAGGATGGGAAAGCAGAGGAAGCTTAAAGGGAGGGGCCAGGAAGTATGGAATCCATGTGTGCTACAAAGTTGCCAAATACATATTCTCCTTATATGTTTTGTGGCTTTCTCCTCATCCCCCAGAGTGTCCCAGTGCCTCACTTTCCCCGTCACCACTCTCCAAGCTTCCCGCTGCCTTTGGCTCACCCTGAGCCCAGTCCTGCCTAGGCATCTCCTCTGGCTCCCTGGGTTCTCCCTGCTCACTGTGCCCCGGGCTCTGCCCACCCGCCTCAGTCATGTTTCCCCTTGGCTGTTCCACCAGGGCTGTCCCTGCTTCTGTCTGGCTGACTTGCCCTTTGCCTGGGAGGATCTACCCTGTGGCCCAGATGGGCACATTGCCCAGGGGGCTCCCTGGCACCACAGGGGCAGTCTCTCCCTTCCCTCTCATCACCTCAGTTGAGTCAGACTGAGCGAGGGAGGGCACACGGCCTGACTCACTGGGTACCTTTTTCCTGAGCTCAGCTTCATTCTAAGAGGATGAGGCCAAATGGACCGGTGACAGGGACACTGAGTCAGGGGCAGGATCCTTGGTCTTGCCCCTGGGACCCTGAGTTTGGGCTCCAAATGAGGCTATTCAACCTGTAAAGTGGGGCAATGAAGGAAGACCCTACATGCTCCCCCTCAAGCCTTCTCCCTAATTGGCCTGGACAATGTCTCCTTCCTCTCAGGCCATCTCTGTGCAAGCACACAAACTTCCCTTCCCAGCCCACAGGTGGACAGTGCCATGGGCTAGAAGCCAAGATGCCCAGGCTCTGTCAACAGCCTCGCCATGTCCAGAAACTTCTGTCAACACCTGATCAGAGTGTTTAGCTCTAACCACTGGCCTCAGTTTCCCCATTTATTTCTATAATAATCCCTGCTGAGTGTGGAGGGAGCATATTTCATCTATATTGACAGTTTTGGGGTGCTGGGTACGTGTGGGGCACTGCCGCCCTCTCCGTGCCAAGGCACCAGGCCAAGGGGTCGGGAGCCCGGACCCCGTAGCGTCTGCCACGGGCCCGGGCCCTGTGGGGGAGGGGCGGCGGAGGCGGGGACGTGGGCTGGCGCGGCCCCCACCCGCGGGCCGGGCGGCATTCCTGGGAGGCCGGCGCTCTGACGTGGACCCGGGGGCCGCGGGCGCGGCGCGGGGGGGCATCGGTCCGGGGGCTTTTTAAACCCCCCAGCCCGGCCCAGCCTGCACTTTCCGAGCACCGCTCCGCCCCCGGAGGGAGAGAGAGTAAAAGCCAGAGAGCGGCAGAGGAGCCTAGGAGACCCGCAGAACCCGGTCAGGCAGGGCGCGAGAGAAGTTGGAGAAGAGAGCGCAGCGCAGTCCAGGGAGTCCCGCGGTCGCACCCGACAAACCCGACAGCGTCCGACAGCATCCGCAGCCCAAGCCCCCAGCCCACGCAGCCCCCGTCCCGCCCGCGACAACATGATGAACAACAGTGGCTACTCGGACGCCGCCGGCCTTGGCCTGGGCGACGAGGCGGACGACATGCCGTCCACAGAGAAGGACCTAGCAGAGGACGCTCCGTGGAAAAAGATCCAGCAGAACACGTTTACACGCTGGTGCAACGAGCACCTCAAGTGCGTGGGCAAGCGCCTGACCGACCTGCAGCGCGACCTCAGCGACGGGCTGCGCCTCATCGCGCTGCTTGAGGTGCTTAGCCAGAAGCGCATGTACCGCAAGTTCCACCCGCGTCCCAACTTCCGCCAGATGAAGCTGGAGAACGTATCTGTGGCCCTTGAGTTCCTGGAGCGCGAGCACATCAAGCTCGTGTCCATCGGTCAGTGTGGGCGGCGTGGGCCTGGTCACAGTAGGGAAGAGGTGGTTCCATGTGGGTAGGGGACATAGGTGCTGGGTGGGCCCACCAGAATCTGAGAGATGAGACAGGAATGGGGATCAGGGGGAGGACACTGGGTTGGTCTCTGTCCCTACCAACGCAGGCCACCTGGGCACTATCTTGACACCCCTCTCAGAACAGTGGGAATCTGTTCTGGGTGCCCTGGGAAGCCCTGCCGTTTCCATTTCTGAGCGCGGCACAACCTCCCGGTGAGCACTCCCACCAACCTGCTGCCCACGTTTCCCCTTTCCTTCCATTGAACAGCCCCAATGCATGCTTGAGAGCACAGGGCCAGTGCCCATTGCTGATTCTTGGGGGCATACCCCGGATCCCAAAAAAGCAAATGGCTTCCCAACCCCTCTACAAGGGAAGACCAGACTGAAGACAGGTCCTGACCACCCCGCTGGATTTCTCTCTGAGCTCAGGCCTAGGAAAGCTGGTGGCCTGTCAGCTCCAATGAGGCCCTTTGTAGGCATGTGCTCCGCAGCTGCGTTCAGTCCCCGGATGGGGTAGGCAGGGCCCAGCCTCAGAAACCTAAAAAGGCACTGAGCTGAGGCAGGGAACCTTAACCCCTGCCTGCCCTCCTGCTTCAGCCTTCCCCTCGGAGGGGGCTCCTGCCTGTCCTTGCCCTGCTCCAGCCCACCCCGTTTGCTTGGGATTGGCTGCAGCTTACTGTCTGGGCTGTGGGGAGGGAGGGGAAGTCCTGCAGAGGGAGGAAGTCATTGAGTGTAACCAGATTTGGAAGGTGTGTCAGTGCTGGGTGGGGGTGGGGAGGCATTCTAGCTTTGGGAGCCCAGAAGCCCAGGGTGGGCTTCCAGTGGCAAGAGGCTGCCTGTCCCCTCACAGCCCTGTCTGTTCCTGGCAGGCTGGAGGCCAGGGACAGACCCACCCCACCCTTGTAGTGAACTCATGAGAGCTCTATTGTGTTCAGAAAGGGCCTCCTTGGAGGGTGCACTCTAGGCCCCTCAGGAGGGAAATTGCACTTGGGTTCAGGTGCCCCCACACAGGCTGCCCAGAGTCTTGTCTAGATAACTGGATTCTTGTACACCCCCATTCTCCCTCAGGGCCATCTCTAGGCCTCCTGAATTAGCAGCTGAGGTCAGTCTGGGGCCCTTTGCTCTGTCCAGTCTCCTCCCTAGGCCTTACCTCCTCCTGTCCCAATACTGCCACCCCTCACCCCCTCCTGCTCTGGCCTGGAAATAGCCCTGTCTCCGTGACACAGCAGATGTCTCTGAGCTTTCCAGAAGGACAAGCCGGAGGGCAAGGGGTGGGGGAGGGGACCCTGGTGTGTTTAGTGGGGCTGAAGGCTAGAAGAGTTAGGGGGGGGTAGCTCAGAGATGAGCCAGCCCTGGGGTCATCATCACCCTCCATGCTGGGATTTGGAAGGCAGGACTGACTGCCCCAGGTGGGTCTCCAAGGGAAAGACTGAGGCCTCTGCAAAACATTATAGGAAACCACACAGCCCGCTCCCCCTTCCCAGCTGCAGGGGCAGCCAGCCCCTCTCCAGGCCTCATCCTTCCCCAGTGCACCTCTCCCCTCCCCCATGGCGGTGCCTGGCTCCAGCCCCCTTGGCTCAGCTATGGAGGGGCCAGCTCTGAGTACAGGGGAAGAAGCCAGCACTGGTTTGGGGGCGGGAGGGAAGCTCCCTGGGTTCCTGCTGAGAGGAAGGGGAGCCTACCCCGTTTGGGCCAAGTGGCTCACTCTTGCTGATGAGATAAGCTGTCAGCAATTCAGCTGTTGGGCTGGGGTGAGGCTGAAGGGAGGGGCCCAGACACCAGCCGGGTTGACCCCAGGAGATGTAAAGGAACTGCCTGCAGTGGAGGAGGGGGCCATCCTGCTTCCTCTGGCTCCCCACTCCATTTAATGGTGGGAAGGGGCCATCCAGGGAGTCTCCTAGGCATTGTCTCAGGACTGAAACTGAGCATGTGGGCACCTGAGGGGGTACGGGTTGCAAAGACTCCCCACTTCTCTTCCTAAGAGAAGTCAGGGCCTGGAGTGGAAGCTGGAGCTGAGAAGTCCATCTGGAGGTGGGGTCCTTGGCCAGATTGAGAGAGCTGTGTGCCTTTCCTTCCCCAGCGCCCCCGTGAAGGCCCCCCACGACCCCCATAGCCCCTCCAAACAAAGCGGCCTAAGAGGCAGCTCTGTCCCGCAGCTGTTCCCCAGTTGCCATTCCTTCTCCTGGAGCCAATAGCTGAAGGAGGGGCTGGAGGGGCAGCAGCTGTCCCAGTACCTCCCTTAGCCCAGCCCTCTCCCTCCTCTCTCCATCCCCCCCTCTGGAGGCAGGGGTGTCCAGGACTGGTTCTCTGTCTCCTCCCATCCCTTTGGGGGTATCCCCAGGCAGAGCGAATGGTGGCCTGGTGGGGTGCTGCACAGGAAGAAGCCTGAGTTGAATAGTTTCTTTCCTCTGCCTGGCCTCAGAGAGGGAGGAGGGATAGGAAGGTCACTGGTCCCAGGTGTGACTCTGGGCCCCCCTGCCTCACTCCTGCCCTAAGCCATGGACCACTTGCTGTCTGGCCCAGGGCCAGTTGCTAGGGAGAAACACTCTCTCCAGCTACCATGAATGACCCCCACTCTACCCCACCTCCCCCCAACCCACAGCCTCAAGGCTTTCCTCCCAGAGTCTGGCTCCAGTTTGCAAGAAGCACTTCTGGGTCTGTGAGCCCCTAGCTTCAGAGGCTGTCAGGGCCAGGAGAGGCTGGGGACACTGGGGTGTCCAGACTGTGTGAAAGTGTTGTGGGCCTGTGTGTTTTAAAGAGTGAAAGCACCAGGAGGCCTGCTGGCTGTGAGTGTGTCATGGAACCCGAGAGCTGCCAAACCATTGTGCTGAAGGGAAGCCAGGGGGAGGGGGTGGGCTGGGGAGCTGCTGGGGAAGGAAGGATGAATCAGTGACAGGGTGGGGGAGCTGAAGGGCCAAGCCCCAGGGCCAGGGAGGCCAAGATTCTCCCTCCAGGGCCAGGTGGAGTGGAGGGCGGATGCCAGGGGTTCCCCAGGCCCCTGTCTCCTGACATCCTCCCCCAAGATCTAGGAAAAGGGGAGCCTTCAGCCCCACCTTCTCTCATCAGGCAGCATCAATAAACAAGACTGAGTCTTCCACTCCCTCCCTGCTTACTAAGGGCAATGCTTAGGGACATTGATGGGTTTCAGACCTGCATTACCCTTTACAAATAAGCTGGATTCCAAAATCTACATTCTAGCCCCCTCCTCTCCTGGACATTTCCCTTTGACTATTAAAGGGGGAATTGGAGCTCTAAAATCTTGGGAAACCAGCTCTGCTCCCAAGTATTCCTCAGAGAAGGTAGTGGGTAGCCTATATCTGAGCCTGAAACGTGAGCCTGCATTGGTGACATTTCCCCTGGCACTTGTGAGATCCAACTGACCCCAGCATTTTGCAACACAATTTCCAAGCCTTACTGAGCCAACACTGTACCCTTTCCTCCTCCCAAAACCCCATTGTTCCAAAAGCCCTATGGCTTTTGGGGTAGAGTGTGAATGGAATGGAACGGAACCCATTCCTCTCTAATTTAAGATTTAAAAGTATTTCGTTCAACCATTTTTGTTGAGACCCTCCTAAGTTCTAGGCCAGACCAATAAATTTTTATTTTCACTGTACAATTCCATTTATACACAAGTCTAGAAAATACATATCCCCAAGAGAACTGCAGTCCAGTAGGGCCAAAGGCAGGACGCTTGCTTAGATGGGGGGCAGACTCGAGAGTGGCAGTAGAGGTACAAACACCTGCATAGGAGCAGAGAGGTGCAGCCTGGTTCTGAAGGGGGATCCAGAGAGGGCTTGTCATCTGGGCCAGGCCTTGCTAGGGGGAAGTTGGTAGGCAGGGAAAGGGGTAAGTTCTAGAGGAAGGAGCCTGACCTTAGGATGCTGGCAGCTGCCTCAGGAGCTGGGTCGGTGAGGATGGGCACTTGGGCCAAGGGGTCTTGGCAGTAAAGGGTAAGTCCCTCCTGAGCTGGCTTATTCCCTCTGCTCTGCAGACAGCAAGGCTATTGTGGATGGGAACCTGAAGTTGATCCTTGGCCTGATATGGACACTAATCTTGCACTACTCCATCTCTATGCCCATGTGGGAGGATGAGGAGGATGAGGATGCCCGCAAACAGACACCTAAGCAACGTCTGCTTGGCTGGATCCAAAACAAGGTGCCCCAGCTGCCCATCACCAACTTTAATCGTGACTGGCAAGACGGCAAGGCTCTGGGTGCCCTTGTGGACAACTGTGCTCCTGGTGAGTAGGCAGTGGGCATACCATGGAGACCTTAGCCTAGAAGGAAAGTGGGAATGAGCTGGGGTGCTGAGGCTTAAGGTTGTCAGAATGCACAGCCTAGGGTCTGGGGGATCAGGATCACCTGGGAGGTTTACTTCTGTAGCCAGGACTCTGCTGGAGTTAGAGCCTGCCCCATGGGTGGACTAGATTCTGCAGGGACAGGAAAGGGTTTAAAACTCATTTGGTAGGCCAGGACAGCCAGGACCAGAGAGGGCCAGTGACTTGTCCATGATCATACAGTTTATTTGTGGCAGAAGTACTTGGAGACCAAGGCCTGGACTCCTTGCTCCATGAGCTGCCTACTCTGCCACATGGACGCCATTCCCACTGAGCTAAGAGAAGGGAGATGGAGTGGGGCTTGCAGCAAGAAGGCCCCCGTTAGACCCAGAGAAGCCTCTTCTTTGTGAGATCAGCTTTGAGAAGCAGTTGAAGCCCAGGATGGTGTGGGCTGAGGCAGCATGGTACTGTCCAGTAGCAGGTGACCTAGCCCCACCCCTCTGGGTGTAGGCCCTGGACTGGGAGAAGGTGGGAGAAAATCAGGGCCCTAAGAAAACTGAGGCAGTATGAGCCAAAGCCTCACTCAATGACAGATCCTTCTTGGCCCTTATCTCAGAAGAGGGGTCTTCTTCTACCCTGGGTCTACTAGCCTGTCTAAGGAGCCATGATCACTTGGGGAATCCTCCCCCACCCTGGGGTCAGCTAGGGAGCAGGGAGTGGGAGGCAGGGGTGCTGCCTGGGAAACATTCCCAGCTGCTGAGCCATTGCCCACGACTGCTGTGGCTGCCAGCAGTGAGCTCAGCTGTTCCAGCTGGTCATGGATTCCAGCCTTTGAACCGGCCCCCTCCTCGTCACTGCTCATTGTCCCCTTCCAGTTTTGCCCTGTACCAAACCCCTTGCCTCTGGCCCTGCACTCTTTTACAGGGTGATCTGGGGTTGCCCCAGCACTCTTTCTGACAGGAGACTGGGCCTTCAATGCCATGAAGAAGACTTCATTTTCTTCCAACAAGCCTTTCAATGCATCAGTTTCCCCAAGTGGGCATTTAGTAATAAAGAGGGATTCTCATGCTCTAAGGCTGGTGTGGAAAGTTTCTAAAGAGCTGAGACTTCAGGGGAGCTGTGAGGGGACAGATCAGAGGCACATGTGGGACAGAGGCCTCACCTCCTCTATCTACCCCTGAAGCAGCTGGAATGAGGCAAAAGGGACCTGGGCAAGGGTCCCTCAAGGGGGTTTGAGTTCAGGGTCTCTACTAGGTCCTGGGCAGGCAGGAGGCTGGCTGGTAGGGCTGTGCCAGGCTGCGTCAACCAGGGCAGAAAGGCCTTATTGTTGGTGCTAGTGAGGGCTGCTGTGCCTAAACAGTGATGAGCATGATGAGTTGGGATGTCAGGGGCAGCCAGAACCTGACTGGTCAGGGGCTTAGAGCTGACCAGAAGGATTATGAAGCCATGGGTTCTGAGGTCGTTCACTTAGGTGAACGCATACTCTGTGTTCTGGCTGGTTGGTTTCCCCTAACTGTTGTCGTCCTCCACCATCTCTCCAGGCCTCTGTCCTGACTGGGAGGCCTGGGATCCCAACCAGCCTGTGCAGAATGCTCGAGAAGCCATGCAGCAGGCAGACGACTGGCTCGGGGTGCCCCAGGTACACTGGCACATGGGGTGGGCTGGGACATAGGGGCAGGAGGGGCAGGGGTGGAGGTTGGGTCTGTAAAGATAGCTGGCCAGGATGCAGGTGGGAACCAGGGGTTCTGGGTAGAGAGGGCCCCATGTAAACATTGTTCCTCCCTGTGGCAGGTGATTGCCCCTGAGGAGATTGTGGACCCCAACGTGGATGAGCATTCTGTTATGACCTACCTGTCCCAATTCCCCAAGGCCAAACTCAAACCTGGTGCCCCTGTCCGCTCCAAGCAGCTGAACCCCAAGAAAGCTATTGCCTATGGACCTGGTAAGTGTTGAGCCTTGAGAACCTCCCTAGGGCATGGGGAACATGTAGGATCCCCTGACAATCTGGGCTGGCTCTGCTTCTGCCCCTCAGGCATCGAGCCTCAGGGCAACACTGTGCTGCAGCCCGCCCACTTCACCGTGCAGACAGTGGACGCGGGCATGGGCGAAGTGCTGGTCTACATTGAGGACCCCGAGGGACACACTGAGGAGGTACAGAGAGGCTGCTGGGGATGTTGGGATTAAAACCAGAAAACATGGGACCAGCAGCAGGAATGGCCTACAGGTGGCTGCCAGAACCATCCTTTGTGCTTTGGAGGCTAGGGCAGGCAACACCATAGGGACTTCCTGGGGCTTGGGAGCCCTGGGCACCATGGGATCAGGTGGGGCTACAACCACTATGGTTTTTAATCTTTTTCCTTCCTGACAGGCCAAGGTGGTTCCCAACAATGACAAGGACCGCACATATGCTGTATCCTATGTGCCCAAGGTTGCTGGGTTACACAAGGTATCTCCCAGTGGACCCTTCTGCCCTCTCATCATTCTCATTCATGGCTATGACTAAATGGACCTCTTCAGCCCACACCCTACCCCTGTCAGTGCACCAGCCATCCATCTCTTGCCCTCCTTGGCTCTCTTCTGTCCCTCTATCCCCTCTCAGAACTTGTCTGCCCTAGAAGCTAACCTTTGCCCCTCACTCCCAGGTGACTGTGCTCTTTGCTGGCCAGAACATTGAGCGTAGCCCCTTCGAGGTGAACGTGGGCATGGCCTTGGGGGATGCCAACAAGGTGTCAGCCCGTGGCCCTGGCCTGGAACCTGTGGGTAATGTGGCCAACAAACCCACCTACTTTGACATCTATACTGCAGGTAAGGGCGCATTAGGCAGGCAGCCCTGATGGCATGTGAGTATGTGTGTGAATGGGGACCTAGGTGGTCTCAGGATGAGGATCAGCTGTGTGTGTCCACAGTGGGCACTGATGGTGGCCTTTGTCACCACAGGGGCTGGCACTGGTGATGTTGCTGTGGTGATCGTGGACCCACAGGGCCGGCAGGACACAGTGGAGGTGGCCTTGGAGGACAAGGGCGACAGCACGTTCCGCTGTACTTACAGGCCTGTGATGGAGGGGCCACACACTGTGCATGTGGCCTTCGCTGGTGCCCCCATCACCCGCAGTCCCTTCCCTGTCCATGTGGCAGAAGGTAAGGGCTCTTCACTTATCCCCACAATAACCCTCACAAAAGCCAGGATGCAGACTTGTCACCAAATTCTGCCAAATTAGTGGAAAGTGAGGCACTTACAAGGTTGGGGCAGGTAGCCGAGGGCTTGAAGTGGGCAGAAGGGGAGGGCTCTGGGTGATCTCACTCTTATTATCCCCCCGCCCTGAGCATCTTGGAATGGGTAAGAGGAGGGTCAGAAGACCAGGGAAGGAAACCAGAGCAGGTGGCACGTGCAGCCGTTGAGGGGGAAATGGCAGGACCATACATAGTTAGCCTCCACCCACCCATTGGGCTCTCAGTTGATGACCCTCGCCGATTCTCTCCCTACCCTCAGCACTCTGTCATTGTTGGTTCCCAAGAATGACAAGGCCAAGGTGCCTCCTGTCTCCTCCATGCCCATCAAACACCAGATGGAGAGAGTGGCACCATGTTAGTACTTGTCAGCGGAGGCTGGGCCAGGCATAGCCAGGCTAACTGGCCTTACCTGTGCCGTGGGCAGAGTCCACACAGTGTGGACTCATTTCTCTATTTTGTGACAGGCTCAGGTTCCATGCTACTGCCTGTGTTCCATGGAAGGCCTAGCTTCCCTGGTATTTGCCTGATGATTTCTATGGTAAAATTTAGGCTCTATGCCATGGCAGGTGTTTTGTGGCAGGCCCTGGGTTCTGTGTCATTGCCTGAGTCCTATGGCTCACCCTGGGGGATGCCTACATGTAATCCTGGTAGGCCTGGATTACAGGTCATTGCCTATTTTGTGACGCCATGGGTTCCATGCTATTTTGTGTATTCTGTCAGCTGAGATCCCCACTCTTGCCAGTGTCCTGTGGCAGTCTGGTTTCCATGCATTGTCCATGGAATGGACAATGGACATGGCAGGCTTTCTGTTACATGGCACCACTCTTGTTCCATGGCATTGCAGTAGATTTTGTGGCATGATTTAGTTCATGAAGTTGCTATGATGGTTCTGAGAAGGCCCAGATGGCCTTGGGTGTGCATAAAGGGCCCTTCCCTATCTTTATTAGCCCACTTTCAGCCTAGGCTCTACCATGCCTTCCTCCCAAGTGACACTAGCTCTAAGGACCACACATAAAGCATTTCTTACAACGTTCCTGACCTGGGACCTGCGGCCAGCCTCCTGCCCAGCCTGGCTCCCAGCAACCCCGGTTGTGACGGAGACATAAGAGAGCACAGGGCAGGGTTGCCTGAGGCCATGGCCTGTGCCTGTGAGGGGGGTCAGGAGGACTGTATACAGTGAGGGGACAGTGATGAGGAACTAAGGCTCTATCCAGGGCCCCTTAGTACCCCCTGACTTCCCTTCTCTTCCTCTCCCTAGCCTGCAACCCCAACGCCTGCCGGGCCTCTGGACGAGGCCTACAGCCCAAAGGTGTGCGTGTAAAAGAGGTGGCTGACTTCAAGGTGTTCACCAAGGGTGCTGGCAGCGGGGAACTCAAGGTCACAGTCAAAGGGCCAAGTAAGTACCAGGGCCCAGGGCTAGGGGATGGGAGTGCAGGGAGGAAATATGGCCTATAGTTCTGAAAACCTGAGGGAAGTGACAGCCAGCATCCACACACCCAGGAGAGACTCCAGAGAGGCACCATGGGATCATCAGCTCCTCTCTACCTCCCAGTCTGCAATCTGGGACTAATTCTCTCTGCCCTCTGTGTTATACTGGGCTCTTATGCACAGAGATGACATGTGGTTTCTGCCCTTAGTTTCACCTCTGCCCACTAGTAGCACTGCCCTCAGGTTGGCCTGGGACCCAAGGGCTCTTTGAGGGGATTGAGAAGCTGGGCCTCACAGACTGTTGATTGCACCCCTACCCTCACTTTCTTCAGAGGGCACAGAGGAGCCAGTGAAGGTGCGGGAGGCTGGGGATGGAGTGTTTGAGTGCGAGTACTACCCTGTGGTGCCTGGGAAATATGTGGTGACCATCACTTGGGGTGGCTATGCCATCCCCCGCAGGTAAGCACCATTCCCCCACATGCCTCCCTGTCTGGACCATCATGGGGGAGAGGAAGGGAGGTGGGCTGCATGGGGATTTGAAGGAAGAGAAGAGGGGTGCCTTTGGCAGGTGTACTTCCTGGCATTGACACCAGCTCCCTCTTTGTCCCAGTCCCTTTGAGGTCCAGGTGAGCCCAGAGGCAGGAGCACAGAAGGTGCGGGCCTGGGGTCCTGGTTTGGAGACTGGCCAGGTGGGCAAGTCGGCTGACTTTGTGGTGGAGGCCATTGGCACAGAAGTGGGGACTCTAGGTAAGTGACTGGGTGGCAGAAAGTAGGGATGCTGGGAAGGGGTGTGACATGGGGAGGGATGTAGGGGATTGATGGGGGACAGAGAGTGGGAATGCTGAGGAGCATCAGGATGCACAGGGAGATGAGACATCTGGGGTGGAAGTTGGGGAAGGGGGGGTACCTGCTTATGAGTCCAAGCTGCCTTATGCCTTCTGACCCTCCCTACCTTGCTCTAGGTTTCTCCATTGAGGGACCCTCACAGGCCAAGATCGAGTGTGATGATAAGGGAGATGGCTCCTGTGACGTGCGGTACTGGCCCACAGAGCCAGGGGAATACGCTGTGCATGTCATCTGCGATGACGAGGACATCCGTGACTCACCCTTCATTGCCCACATCCAGCCAGCCCCACCAGACTGCTTCCCGGACAAGGTGTGTCCCAGCTCCTGTGCATGGGTAAGGACAGGGATGGGGTGCACTGGCCCTCCTCCAGTCCCCAACCCAGCCCCCCATCTCTTGCCCAACATAGGTGAAGGCCTTTGGACCTGGCCTGGAGCCCACTGGCTGCATCGTGGACAAGCCCGCCGAGTTCACCATTGATGCTCGTGCAGCTGGCAAAGGAGACCTGAAACTCTATGCCCAGGTAGGGCACTGCTCAGTCTCCACTGCTCTCATTGCCCAAGGCAGGGGCCTCCCAAAAGGAGGTTATGGAGTCACAGAAAGTCAAGTGGGCACAGTCTCATGGGCCCATAAGTACTATGGGAAATTTAAAACTTTTATTGCTGATGATAATCGTAAAAATTTATTTTATAAAAATTCTTATTTTCATACTAATAATTTGCAATCGAATGATGATTTCACCAACTAGGATGTTGGTTTCAAGTCAGTTTCTCAGACTAGTGTCCATTGACCCCTAGAGGTTAATGAACATGTTCTTGAGGCTCCAAGGGGTCAATTCTTCTTTACAAGACTCATAGTCCAGCCTCTCCGTGATCAACACATTTTAAAGATGAGGAAACCTAGGCTCCTAGGTTAGGCCCTGTTCAACAGAGCACATGGCACTGGATTCACATGACGCCAGTGGCTAGGGTGTGTGGGTGTTAGTAGGTTGGAAAGAAGGAGTGCTCAGTCTGCCTGAGGCCAGCGAGGGGTGCACTGAAGTGCTCTGAAGTGGTCACGCCACTACAAACCTTCCTGCCCACAGGATGCAGACGGCTGCCCCATCGACATCAAGGTGATCCCCAATGGCGACGGCACCTTCCGCTGCTCCTACGTGCCTACCAAGCCCATTAAACACACCATCATCATCTCCTGGGGAGGTGTCAATGTACCCAAGAGCCCCTTCAGAGTGAGTCCTCCAAGTTTGCCCCCTGCTTGCCATCAGAGGTCCCAAAAGGTGGCCAGGCCCCACACTGCAGACCTTGGCTATTCCTGGACCTCTGCCATCCCTACTGCCTGAAGGCTCCCGTGAAGAGGCTAAGACTGTTCCAGCTGAGGCTGGAGTGGGTGGTGCAGGGAGAGGGATGGGCCTTGAGGAGGGTGCACTGAGCTGAGCATTGACCCCTGCCCACAGGTGAATGTAGGAGAAGGCAGTCACCCTGAGCGGGTGAAGGTGTATGGCCCTGGTGTGGAGAAGACAGGCCTCAAAGCCAATGAGCCCACTTACTTCACTGTGGACTGCAGCGAGGCAGGACAAGGTGCGTGCAGCCCAGGGCTGGGGTCCAGGTGGGAGGCGCACCCCTGGGCACAGCTCCTGGGACTGTTCGGTGTGGGAGGCTGTTGAGCCTTGCTCACAGCCTCTGCCTGCCGCCTCCCCTCAGGTGATGTGAGCATTGGCATCAAGTGTGCTCCTGGTGTGGTGGGCCCTGCAGAGGCTGACATTGACTTTGATATCATCAAGAATGACAATGACACCTTCACAGTCAAGTACACACCCCCGGGGCCCGGCCACTACACCATCATGGTGCTGTTTGCCAACCAGGTACCCCAGCCCACAGTTATCAATAGTCAAAGCTTGCACAGTGGAGGTCTATGGGGATAACTGGAAACCTAGTCTCAGGGACGGGGAGCAGTTACACAGATGCTGCCAGAACCTTCCTTTGTGTGGGTAGCGTGCCTCACAGAACACCAGAGGGCTTTTTCAGAGGCCACTCTTGTCTACACTGGATCCCTGGGGCATACTGACAGCTTCTAGCCTGGCACGGAGGTGTGGTCTGCAGGGCAAAGTCCTGATGAAGCCTTTTCCACATGTAGGAGATCCCTGCCAGCCCCTTCCACATCAAAGTGGACCCATCCCATGATGCTAGCAAGGTTAAGGCTGAGGGCCCTGGGCTGAACCGCACAGGTACGTTGGGCAGGGACTGGGGCTGGTGTGAGGTTGGGTTTGAGGGTAGTGATTGTCAGGCCTTCACTGCCATCTCTGGATGGGCTCCCAGGTGTGGAAGTTGGGAAGCCCACTCACTTCACAGTGCTGACTAAAGGAGCCGGCAAGGCCAAGCTGGACGTGCACTTTGCTGGGGCAGCCAAGGGTGAGGCTGTGCGGGACTTTGAAATCATAGACAATCATGACTACTCCTACACTGTCAAGTACACCGCTGTCCAGCAGGTATGTCCCACCCCTGCATGCCCTCGTCTGTCCTGCTGACTGAGGATCGGGTGTCCCTCCTCCAGTCTCACAGGCCCAGGTCTGGATCTTGGCCTTTCCTGCCTCCTGTCCTCGCTCTTGCTGTGCTCTCTGAGCCTCAGGGTCCCCAGGGTTCTATGGGATGTCACCAGGTGGCATCTAAGCCACGTGGTTCTGACCTTCTATTGTACCCAATAGGGCAACATGGCAGTCACAGTGACCTATGGTGGGGACCCTGTCCCTAAAAGCCCCTTTGTGGTGAATGTGGCACCCCCGCTGGACCTCAGCAAAGTCAAAGTTCAAGGCCTCAACAGCAGTAAGTAGGGCAAGAACTTCCTTGGGAGTGAAGGGTTTTGGGGTGGAATGGGCTGGAGTTTCTACTTCACCGTGTCCCTTGCCCTCCATGCAGAGGTGGCTGTGGGGCAGGAACAGGCATTCTCTGTGAACACACGAGGGGCCGGTGGTCAGGGCCAGCTGGATGTGCGGATGACCTCACCCTCCCGACGACCTATCCCCTGCAAGCTGGAACCTGGGGGTGGAGCTGATGCCCAGGCTATCCGCTACATGCCCCCTGAGGAGGGGCCTTACAAAGTGGACATCACCTATGATGGCCACCCAGTGCCTGGAAGCCCCTTTTCTGTGGAGGGTGTCCTGCCCCCTGACCCCTCCAAGGTGAGGAGATAGGGGATGGTGGGAGGCAGGAGTTGGGGGTATGTGGGGAAGATAGATGAGCCATAGAGATAGAGGCCATTGGGATAGATATGTACCTGGAATGGGCATAGCCAGGCTTTAGGTTCAGGACTGTTCCTTACCTCAGGACCTGCCTTGGAGATAGTTATTAATAGCTTGGCCTTGGAATCAGACCTGGGCTTGAATTCTAGGTCCACCAACTAGGGCAAATTATTTCATTGCTCTACCTCCTTGTCCTCACCTGGAATTGTTCTAAGTAGTGACTCTGCAGTAGCTGCTACAGTAGAAGATGCTCAATTAGGTGGACAGCCATGGAGGTGGTGCCGCCTGGACTAGGCTAGAGGTGAGAAACTCACATGCCTCTCCTCCCCTAGGTCTGTGCTTATGGCCCTGGTCTCAAGGGCGGGCTGGTAGGCACCCCTGCACCATTCTCCATCGACACCAAGGGGGCTGGCACAGGAGGCCTGGGGCTGACCGTGGAGGGCCCCTGCGAGGCCAAGATCGAGTGCCAGGACAATGGTGATGGCTCGTGTGCTGTCAGCTACCTGCCCACAGAGCCAGGCGAATACACCATCAACATCCTGTTTGCGGAAGCCCACATCCCTGGCTCACCCTTCAAAGCCACCATCCAGCCTGTGTTCGACCCAAGCAAGGTGCGGGCCAGTGGGCCAGGCCTGGAGCGCGGCAAGGCTGGAGAGGCGGCCACCTTCACCGTGGACTGCTCGGAGGCCGGGGAGGCAGAGCTGACCATTGAGATTCTGTCCGATGCGGGTGTCAAGGCCGAGGTGCTGATCCACAACAACGCCGACGGCACCTACCACATCACCTACAGCCCCGCCTTCCCTGGCACCTACACTATCACCATCAAATATGGAGGCCACCCCATCCCTAAATTCCCCACCCGTGTCCACGTGCAGCCAGCTGTTGACACCAGTGGCATCAAGGTCTCTGGGCCTGGTGTGGAGCCACACGGTAAGAAGAGGAGTCAGCAGTGATCAAGTTGCAGGTCCACGAGTGAGGAGTGAGGGCGTTAGTGGGAGGGAGGGGAGCAGAGCTGAGGATGAGGTGAAGGGAGGGCTCTTGGGGCAGCCTCAATTCCTTAGGAATTCAGCTACCCCAGAGAAGGAGCAAAGGGGACTAGCAGGGAATGGAAATTGGCCTCTACTCTTGTCACAAAATGACATCTACCCCTGGGCGTATCTCTGGGGAGATCCTTGCACTCACCAGCTCAAGGGATCCCTGATCCAAGAAAGGTAAGAACTCTGCCCAAGAGGGTACAGAAGGAAAGCTTTGGGGCAGATGATGGCAGCCAGGAGATGGTGGTGTGTTGGGCTGCCTGCAGAGGGCCAGTCCCTGGGCTGGGCATGGGCCAGGCAGAGGCATGTGAGATTCAGACCTGCCCTTCAGGGCAGATAGAGCAACTGATGTGGGTGGAGATTGTCACCAGATGGTGATGGGAGTGGCATGAGGGTGGCATGGATCTCACAGGGGTGCTGAGGGTGAGCAGGCTGTACTTAGAGGAACTGTGTGGGGAAAGGGAGGGTCAGGAGGGACTGTGTGAAGGCTAGCACCATAGTAAGTGTGCCTCTATGGGATCCAGGTGTCCTGCGAGAGGTGACTACTGAGTTCACTGTGGATGCAAGATCCTTAACAGCCACAGGTGGCAACCACGTGACAGCTCGTGTGCTCAACCCCTCGGGTGCTAAGACTGACACCTATGTGACGGACAATGGGGATGGCACCTACCGAGTGCAGTACACGGCCTTTGAAGAGGGTGAGGGGCTGGGAGCTGATGATGGTGTGCCCAGGGCAGGGGTGGTGGGGACTGTGACTCTGACTGACTCTGGCCGGTTTCTAGGTGTGCATTTGGTGGAGGTGCTCTATGATGATGTAGCTGTACCCAAGAGCCCTTTCCGAGTGGGTGTGACTGAGGGCTGTGACCCCACTCGTGTCAGAGCCTTTGGGCCAGGCCTGGAGAGTGGCTTGGTGAACAAGTCCAACCGCTTCACAGTGGAAACCAGGTATCCTTCCCTTTGCCTAACCTTGATCAGAGGCTGTGGCCCCCTTGATCTGAGCCACTTGTGCTTCCCAGTTGTCCTCTGTGCCTCACCATACCCTGTACTCTCTGGGGTAACCTAGAAGCAAACCTCCCCAGTATCCCTAGTCAGCCCCCGTAGCTCATCCCCGCTCAGCTACCCCCAGTCCCCAGCCCCCTCCAGCCCTTCTCACCAGTCCTAGCAGAGCTGATGAGGGTATCATCTTGCAGGGGAGCCGGCACTGGGGGCCTAGGCCTGGCCATCGAGGGCCCCTCAGAAGCTAAGATGTCCTGCAAGGACAACAAAGATGGTAGCTGCACCGTGGAGTACATCCCCTTCACCCCTGGAGACTATGACGTCAACATCACTTTTGGGGGGCGGCCTATCCCAGGTGTGCAAAGAGGGCGGGCACAGGCTCAGGGAAGGCAAGGGAGGACAGCAGGATGTGTGCTCCATGAGGGGGAGATTGGAGGGAAGTGGATGTGGAGATTTGCAGAGGGAGCACCCCAAAGCATGTTGGAGCAGGAGCCCAGATGGCAGGAAGGTGGCCTGGGTGCCGAGTCTGGTCAAGAGGCAGGGCAGTGGGTGCTGCAGATGTGTCAGCCCCTCCAGTTAATTTCCAGAGGCCCTTCCCTGGAGTGCCAGACCTCGGTCATGTAGGTCTACTCACTGGGCTCAGGCCAGGCCCTGTCACTGGCTCACTGGCCACTTTCACCTTTCGCCCTCTTCCTCTCTTGCCCAACCTCAGCCTATAGCCCAGTTCATTTATTCTTGTTTAAGTTTTGTTTTGTTTTTTGTTTTTTTTTTAAACAAGTTCCTAAGTATTTTCACTTGTTTGTCTCGCCTCCCTGTGGGCATCTCACAGGCAGGGGAGGCTACCTCTCCTTGGTTCCGGGCATCAGGGAGACCCTGCCAGGCAGGTAGGTAAAGACTAATGTCTTCTTCCTCCTAGGGAGTCCATTCCGGGTGCCTGTGAAGGACGTGGTCGATCCCGGGAAGGTGAAGTGCTCTGGGCCAGGACTGGGGGCCGGTGTCAGGGCTCGGGTACCCCAGACCTTCACAGTGGACTGCAGTCAGGCTGGCCGGGCCCCCCTGCAGGTGGCTGTGCTGGGCCCCACAGGTATAGAATGTCTGGGACAAGGTGGGAGGGAAGTAAGGAGTCCCAGGAGGCTCTTCTGACCCTGCATCCCTTGCCCAGGTGTGGCTGAGCCTGTAGAGGTGCGCGACAATGGAGATGGCACCCACACTGTCCACTATACCCCTGCCACTGATGGGCCCTACACAGTAGGTGTCAAGTATGCTGACCAGGAGGTGCCACGCAGGTAAGGAATGGCCTTGGGCTCTCCATGCTGGGCTACGAGTGCTTTTTCTGGGGCCACACCTGCAGGCCCAGTCCCAGGCTTTGGGGAGAACCTCTTTCATTTATCTGAGCCTTATTCAGTCTGGTTGCCCCATCCTGCTCTTCCCCAGAGAGGCAGTATAGCCCTAGGGACTTTGGCACTGTAATTAGCACCAGAGTCATCCCTCCTGTCCGTTGGTTGGGAAGATGCAGTGCGTAAGATGAGAAGGGACCCCAGCCAACTGTCTATCCCTTCTTCCCCTCAAGCCCTTTCAAGATCAAAGTGCTTCCAGCCCATGATGCCAGCAAGGTGCGGGCCAGTGGCCCTGGCCTCAATGCCTCTGGCATCCCTGCCAGCCTGCCTGTGGAGTTTACCATTGATGCTCGGGATGCTGGGGAGGGGCTGCTCACTGTGCAGATCTTGGTGAGTCCAGGTACAGCCCATCTCTCCTGGTCACGCTGTGGGCACAGGCAAGTATTGACCTCTGCTTCTCCTCCAGGACCCTGAGGGTAAGCCCAAGAAGGCCAATATCCGAGACAATGGGGACGGCACGTACACCGTATCCTACCTGCCAGACATGAGTGGCCGGTACACCATCACCATCAAATATGGCGGCGATGAGATTCCCTACTCGCCATTCCGCATCCATGCCCTGCCCACTGGGGATGCCAGCAAGTGCCTTGTCACAGGTGGGCACCCACTCCACGTCCCTGCCCTTCTCCATCCAACCTCCTCAGAGCACATCCAGGTCTGCAGACCAGTCCCCATGGTCAAAGATCCTGTCCCCCAGTCCCCTCCCACCCCCAGTTCCCTCCTAAGTGCCACAGGGCCTAACACTTGGCTCTCTTTCCAGTGTCCATTGGAGGCCATGGCCTGGGTGAGTGCCTTCCTCTTCTGCTGGGGGCTGGGGAGATCTGGGAAGGGAGAGGACTGGGCACAGCCCCCACAGCTCCTGACCTGACCTGGCTCTTCCATGTGGCAGGTGCCTGCCTGGGTCCCCGAATCCAGATCGGAGAGGAGACTGTGATCACAGTGGATGCTAAGGCAGCAGGCAAGGGGAAGGTGACCTGTACGGTGTCCACGCCGGATGGGGCAGAGCTTGATGTGGATGTGGTTGAGAATCATGATGGTACCTTTGACATCTACTACACAGCGCCCGAGCCGGGCAAGTACGTCATCACCATCCGCTTTGGAGGCGAGCACATCCCCAACAGCCCCTTCCATGTGCTGGTAAGCTGCACGGCCACGGCAGGCTAGACGGCGACTGGGAGTGGGTGGGGCTCACACCCTCTTAGCTGCAGTAAGGGATCCCAGAAGGTGTCCCCAAGGAATTCCATAACCTGTCCCCACATCTGCTGAATCCTGGGGCCAGTGTGCTCCAGAATCAAGCCTTTGCTGTTCCCACAGTCTCCCAAAGTGGGAGGTGACCGCTGCCTCAGGCTCCAGTGGCATCAGCCCTCTCTGGAAAAACTGTGTTCTTCTCTGACCCTCAGGCCACTGTTCCCAGAGGTGGCCCTGCAGGATCACAAGGGTAGAGCACTCAGGGTGTCCTCCCAGGGCTTCATGTCCATGAGCAATTCTGAGTCAGCTCTGGTCCTGTGGGCTCACCACATCCTGTGCCCCATGCCTTGCCTCCCCAGGCTTGTGATCCCCTGCCCCAC
Organism: Xerus rutilus; assembly: GCA_028644305.1. Lineage (NCBI taxonomy): Eukaryota > Metazoa > Chordata > Mammalia > Rodentia > Sciuridae > Xerus > Xerus rutilus. Next base: position 22,600,502 of record CM053407.1, on the reverse strand, counting down.
GTGGAGGAGTCCTCTGAAGTGCCACAGCTGCGCCAGCCCTACGTCCCTCCCCGGCCCGGCACCTGCCCCACACACTGGGTACTGCCACCTCCCATGGCGGGCCTCACCCTGCTCCTTTCCCTTCCTTCATTTCTTCTATTCTTCTGCAGCCAGGGCTGGGGCATGGTGTGAGGGCCTCTTGGAAAGCAGGTGGGCATTAGGCTGAGCAGGTGCGGCCCCTTAAGGGCATGGCACTCCTTCTACAGCTGGCACGTTTTCCTCCCACTCAGGTTTTACCATTAACTGTCTTGTTCTTTCCTTGCTCTGTCCGGTGCTAGTCATGTGGCAGGCCACACTCCTAGGCCTTTCTCAGCCACTGACTGTCCCCTCTCACCTGCCATAGGCCACAGAGGAGCCAGTGGTGCCCGTGGAGCCATTAGAGTCCATGTTGAGGCCCTTCAACCTGGTCATCCCCTTCACCGTGCAGAAAGGGGAGCTCACAGGTACCTTTCTGGGGCCCCAAAGCATGAGGGCTCAAAGGGCAGAGACTCTCCTCCAGGCCTATCCTCTTGTCTTAAAAATGAAAACTGGGGCCCAGAGAGGGGAAGTGAACTATTCAAGGTCACACAGCAAGTTGGGCAGAGCTAGAATTTAGGCTCAAGGTATCTATCTCCTGGTTCAGGGTTCATCTGCTAATTCAGGCTGTGTCTGGGTGCCTGGCTTCTGGAGTAAAACCAGAGCCATACAGGAGCAGGACCTGGGACAACAGGGGCTCGTGGTAGGAGAAACCAGCGTCCCCCATGTAACTGTGTCTGCCTGCAGGGGAGGTGCGGATGCCCTCCGGGAAGACTGCAAGACCCAACATCACAGACAACAAGGACGGCACCATCACAGTGAGATACGCGCCCACCGAAAAGGGACTGCACCAGATGGGGATCAAGTATGACGGCAACCACATCCCCGGTGAGTTAGGGTCAAGCCATGCTCTTCTTGGGCAAGAGAAGCTGGCATCCGTGTCAATCTTGCCTTCCTTCTTTGAATAATATTCACTGAGAACGTGCCATGTGCAGATGACGTGAGGCTCTGAGGAACCTCACGTCCCTGGTGGGTGGTAGGCTTCCATGAGCCAGGCTCCTATGGCAGAGATGCAGGGCTCGGCAGGGAGGCTGTTGGAAGGTGGGGCAGAGGCGGGCACAGGCTGCCTCTGTCTCTGTGCTGACCCAGCCTCTGTCTCTATCTCCCCTTAGGGAGCCCCCTGCAGTTCTATGTGGACGCCATCAACAGCCGCCATGTCAGTGCCTATGGGCCAGGCCTGAGCCATGGCATGGTCAACAAGCCAGCTACCTTCACCATTGTCACCAAGGATGCTGGAGAAGGTGAGAACAGCAGGCAGGGGACATGGGTGGAGGGATGGCCAGTTGCAGGGGCAAGAACAGGACCTCTGATATCAGCCCCACCTCTACCTACAGGGGGTCTGTCGCTGGCTGTGGAGGGCCCATCAAAGGCAGAGATCACCTGCAAGGACAATAAGGATGGCACCTGCACAGTGTCCTACCTGCCCACGGCTCCTGGGGACTACAGCATCATTGTGCGCTTTGATGACAAGCACATCCCAGGGAGCCCCTTCACAGCCAAGATTACAGGTGGGGTGGACATTGGGGACACACAGCCTACAACACACAGAGCATGCAGTGTATGTGCAAGCCCAGCCTGTTCAAGTCACTCAAGGGTTTGGGCCCAGGGCCCCACCAAGGTGGAGGAGGGCATTTTTGGATGAAAGTAGGAACAGTATTCTGTGCAGCAGTCAAGAAACATCCAGCCTTCCCGTGCTTTGAAAGACATTTCATTTTGTTTTTCAAGTTTCTCTTAAGAAGCTGGGGTATTGACATCCCTTTTGATAGTTGAGGAAACTTGTCCCAAAGAAGCTAAGCACTTTGATCAGAGACAAACAGAAGGAAGGGGTCTGTGTGGTCTTGTTTCCTACACACTGCCGACTCAAGATTGAATACAAAGGGTCCATTTAGCGATTAGCCTCCGTGGGACTGAGGCAACCACAGGCAATTGGGGTGCCGGGCCCTTTGTGGTGTTGGCAGCTAGTGTGATTGCAGACCCTACTCTCCAGGTCTTGGGCCTCTGTGAGTGGCACCCGGGTCTCTGTTGAGCCCAGCAGGGTCTGTCCCAGGGGTTCCTGAGTCCTGGGAGGATGGGGCCTGCCTGGAATCATGATAGCCCTATACCCCAACTGCCCCACAGGCGATGACTCTATGAGGACTTCACAGCTGAATGTCGGCACCTCCACCGATGTGTCACTGAAGATCACAGAGAGTGACCTGAGTCTGCTGACTGCCAGCATCCGCGCCCCTTCGGGTAATGAGGAGCCGTGCCTGCTGAAGCGCCTGCCCAACCGGCACATCGGTGAGTGAGGGTCCTTGATAGGTACCTTAGGGGAAGGGTTCCAAGAGGATGCTCTGCCTGACGCCTCCCCTCTACAGGAATCTCCTTCACCCCCAAGGAAGTTGGGGAGCATGTGGTGAGCGTGCGCAAGAGTGGCAAGCATGTCACCAACAGCCCCTTCAAGATCCTGGTGGGGCCATCTGAAATTGGGGACGCCAGCAAGGTTCGGGTCTGGGGCAAGGGCCTTTCGGAAGGACACACCTTCCAGGTGGCAGAATTCATCGTGGACACTCGTAATGCAGGTACTTCTTGCCACAGTGACCCCCATTCCAGCTGAACCCTCCAGAGGGTACTTGTTCTTCTTTTCCATCCAGCATGCCCTTGACCATACCCTCCTCCCTGAACTTCCTTGTGCAGTCTCTGTTGGGATTCAGAGTCTGGGCCCATTTGGGGGAAAGTAAATGTCCCCTGTCAGTTTTCTCACTTTTAAGAGAAAGCTCAACCGTCCCGAGTTTGTCCCTCAATCACTGGAATCCAAGAGGACTGCCTCAGGTAATTTTATAGACTGCCTGTCCCGGAGCCCTTGGAGACAGTGCCTGGCTCACCCCTTCCCTTTCCATGGCACCATTTTCCTTGGAGGTTACTGTAGGATCTGGGCATTCATTCTGGGAAGAGCCTGCAGCTTTGGGCGGGAGGGCAGTGTGATGTGGGTGGCATAGGGCTGAGGGAGACACCCTCATTCTCCTCCCAGGTTATGGGGGTCTGGGACTGAGCATCGAAGGCCCTAGCAAGGTGGACATCAACTGTGAGGACATGGAGGATGGCACATGCAAAGTCACCTACTGCCCCACTGAGCCCGGTACCTACATCATCAACATCAAGTTTGCTGACAAGCACGTCCCAGGTAAGGTTCTGCCAGGGCTGGGCAGGGGCAGACCAAGAGGCTGGGAGGTGGGTGATCTGTGTGTCTGATCCGCCCTTCACCCCACAGGAAGTCCCTTCACTGTGAAGGTGACTGGCGAGGGCCGCATGAAGGAAAGCATCACCCGGCGTAGACAGGCACCGTCCATCGCCACCATTGGCAGTACATGTGACCTCAACCTCAAGATCCCAGGTAGAGCTGGGAAGAGCCCATGGGCAGGGTGGTGGGGAGAGGGTTGGCTGGCAAAGCTGCGCTCAGGGTCCCCTCCTGCTTGCTCATTCTTCTCCTCTTGCACTCACCTGGCTCCCTGGTGTCCCACAGGGAATTGGTTCCAGATGGTGTCTGCCCAGGAGCGCCTGACTCGCACCTTCACACGCAGCAGCCACACGTACACCCGCACAGAGCGGACAGAGATCAGCAAGACGCGGGGTGGGGAGACCAAGCGCGAGGTGCGGGTGGAGGAGTCCACTCAGGTCGGTGGGGACCCGTTCCCTGCTGTCTTCGGGGACTTCCTGGGCCGAGAACGCCTGGGCTCCTTCGGCAGCATCACCCGGCAACAGGAGGGTGAGCAGTGTGTGCTGGGCTGGGTCTGGGTCCCCACTGGGAGGCTGGGGCCTTCTGTCCCCTGAGACAGGAAGGGAGGGTGAGGTTGGCCAGGCCCTGGGACCCTGGCAGACTCATCCCAGACAGCCAGGGGTGGTCTGAGCAGAGGAGGGACTTTACTGAGAAGGGAGGGTCAGGAACAGCACCTTGCTACACTGATGTACCCCCGCCACCCTGTAGGTGAGGCCAGCTCTCAGGACATGACTGCACAGGTGACCAGCCCGTCAGGCAAGACCGAAGCTGCAGAGATCGTTGAGGGGGAGGACAGTGCATACAGTGTGCGCTTTGTGCCCCAGGAGATGGGGCCTCATACGGTGGCTGTCAAGTACCGCGGCCAGCATGTGCCTGGCAGCCCCTTTCAGTTCACTGTGGGGCCACTGGGTGAAGGTGGTGCCCACAAGGTGCGCGCTGGAGGCACAGGGCTGGAGCGAGGTGTGGCCGGTGTGCCAGGTAAGGGGAGAGGCCCGGGTGGGTGGTTGGGGGCAGAGCAGCCGAGCCAGTGTGAAGGGCAATGGTGCTTAAGTGCCACCCTTGCTCTGCTTCCCTGAACGCAGCTGAGTTCAGCATCTGGACCCGAGAAGCAGGCGCGGGGGGCCTGTCTATTGCTGTGGAGGGTCCCAGCAAGGCGGAGATTGCATTTGAGGACCGCAAAGATGGTTCCTGCGGTGTCTCCTATGTTGTCCAGGAGCCAGGTAGCAGTCCATGCTGGGATGGGCGCTGAGCCAGCCTGATCTTCCAGACTGGGTTTCTGCTCACTGACCAGGAAGAAACTGCCTGGGGCTGCAGGATACCTCTTACTTGCCCCTGCTCTTGCCCTGCCTGGTCTTCTTCCACCTCACCCCTGGGAATGTGTCCACAGAACTGGGCCCTGACCTAACGAGTCTGTCCCAGGATTATGCTGGGGTGGGTGGTTCTGCCCCGCTGCCCCCCATCCTGGGACCTGTGCTAACTCGCCTCCCTCCTCAGGTGACTATGAAGTCTCCATCAAGTTCAATGATGAGCACATCCCAGACAGCCCCTTTGTGGTGCCTGTGGCCTCCCTGTCAGATGATGCCCGCCGTCTCACAGTTACCAGCCTCCAGGTGTGTGCTAGGAGTGGGGCCACTCTGCCACCTGTGAGATGGGCAGGAATCTGCATGGCCAGGGACTTAGTGATCTTGGAAGAGCTGGTCAGTAGAAGTCCCCTCTCTCTACTGCACAGCACAGGGTGGGGCCCTTGAAGGACAGAGTCTGGGTCCCTGCTGGTGTGCCCCTGCCGTGTCACTCCATGCCTTATTTCTGCCTTCCACCAGTTTTGTCTCCCTGTTGCATTGTCACCTGAAATTTCTTGTTCCATTTCTTTTTGAATGTTATAAACTAATGACTTCATGAGAATAAGAATACAAAGTAGAGCTGGGGATATAGCTCAGTGGTAGAGTGCTTGCCTGGCATGTACAAGGCCCCGGGTTCAATACCCAGTACTGCAGAAAACAAATATATATACAAATCAATACAAAATAGGAACAAGCTGGTTGCAGAGAGGGCTGAGGACTCCTAGGCAAATGCACATGGCCTCAGGGCCTAAGCTACAGCCTCTCCTGGCTGCTGGGAACCTGGTTTGCTTTGTCCTGATGTGATCTATAGAGAGAATCTGACTTCCTTCACTTCTATCATGTGAGACTATGTGCCAAGCAGGCCCTTATCAAATGTACAAGGATATACAGGCAGCTTGCTAAGTAAGGGCCAGGGAGAAGGCCAAGCCTCCATGCCCCTCCAGCTGCTCCTCAGGGAAGCCCTGTCAGCCCACAAGATCCCTCATGTATCTCCCCCTACCCTAGAACCAGGCTCCATCCCCAGCCCAGGATCCCCTCCCCCAGAGCCATCTAGCGCTCCCTCCAGTCCTCCTCCTTGGCCCACCTGTTTCCCAGAAGGGCCCCCAGGCCAGCCCAGGCACATTCAGCTTTCCATATTTGAGCTCCGGGCCGCCTGCAGCCTACACAGCACTGTCAAACACGTGCTTCTCTGCCACCAGGCCTGCTTATAGTATTAGGTCTCTGCTTTCTCATCCAGGACAGGGACCCATCATCCCTTATCCACTGTTGTACCCAGCATGGCTAGGATGGTGCCCACCTCATGGCAGGTGGATGCAGAGAGTTACAGACCAGCCTCCTCCTCCTCCAGTCCTCCCTGCCAGCTGGCCTGGCAGGAGGGGACAGGCTGCAGAGAGGACCAATCCAGCCCCATTCTCCCAGGACTCTGAGTGTCCTCTGTGGCCTTTGCAGGAAACTGGGCTCAAGGTGAACCAGCCGGCTTCCTTTGCAGTGCAGTTGAATGGTGCACGGGGCGTGATCGATGCTAGGGTGCATACGCCCTCGGGTGCTGTGGAGGAGTGCTATGTCTCTGAGCTGGACAGTGGTGAGCTGGCCCTGCCCCTGTGACCCCTTGCCAGATCAGGCCTTCCTGAGAAGGGGTGGGGAAGGAGGGAGGTTCATTCGTCAACCTTTTGCCCCACAGATAAGCATACCATCCGCTTCATCCCTCACGAGAATGGCATCCACTCCATCGATGTCAAGTTCAATGGTGCCCACATCCCTGGAAGCCCCTTCAAGATCCGCGTTGGGGAGCAGAGCCAGGCTGGGGACCCAGGCTTGGTGTCAGCCTATGGTCCTGGGCTTGAGGGAGGCACTACTGGTGAGTGCCTGGAGCTGGGGAACAGGTAGATTTGGTGGGTACTCACATACTCATCAGTACTGTCTTGCTCTGGAGGCAGGGGCAGTGCTCACTGAGCCCCCAAATCCTCTCTGTGCTCCTTGGGGGGCCTGCTTTTGGCTGTACCCCTTCCTGCCTAAGGCCTCGCTCCCTCTGGCCCCCAGGTGTGTCATCAGAGTTCATTGTGAATACCCTGAATGCGGGCTCAGGGGCCTTGTCCGTCACCATTGATGGCCCCTCCAAGGTGCAGTTGGACTGTCGGGAATGTCCTGAGGGCCATGTGGTCACTTATACTCCCATGGCCCCTGGCAACTACCTCATTGCCATCAAGTATGGTGGCCCCCAGCACATCGTGGGCAGCCCTTTCAAAGCCAAAGTAACAGGTGAGTTCCCTGGGTCCAGGAGTTCAACACAGGCCAGCCCAGCCTGAACATCTCCAGTGACCATTCACATCCGGTCATAGTCTGTCCCCAAACATTATGGTCAATTTACGAGGAATGGAGGTGGGCCTGGATTATACAGCATTCCATTCTGTGGAATTGTGCATAATCATCTTTAAAAATCTAATTCTTCCTCTTTATTGTGACTCACCTCTTGATTAGTCTTTTGTCTGCAATATCTCCCTAAGCTTTAGCTTAGTTTTCTCTCTCTTGGCATCCCTTATTTCTTGCTGCTAATAAGTTTAACCAGCTTCCCTTTCTGAAGCTGTTTAAAGGGCTTGTTGGACTTATGTTCCTTTTTCTGTTTGTTTGTTTTTGGTACTGGGGATTGAACCCAGGGGCACCTAACTACTGAACAGCATCCCCAGCCCTTTCCCCTTTTTAAAATTTTATTTAGAGGCAGGGTCTCATTTAGTTACTTAGGGCCTCACTAAATTGCTAAGGCTGGCTTTGAATTTGCGATCTTCCTGCCTCAGCCTCTCAAGTTGCTGGGATTACAAGTGTGTGTCACCATGCCTGACTGGACATATGTTCCTTTTTAAAATAAAAGTCTTACTCTGTGAGTTAAGTTTCCAGACCAAGGCTAGGAGGATGAGAGATGGAGCTGTCTGAGGCCAAGACCTAGAGGGAAGCAGGAACTGGTGCTGGTAGCATGGTAACTTGGAATGGGGCTATGCTTTTCAAATGCCATAGCTAGGACAGGAGGTGAAGGCACATGATACAGGCAAGAAGGCTGTCAGTGCTGGCTGAGGGCCCACAACCTAGGGAAACCCTTCTGCCCAGGCTCATGGCCACCCACTCTGCTCCTCAGGTCCCCGGCTATCTGGAGGCCACAGCCTTCACGAAACATCCACAGTTCTGGTGGAGACTGTGACCAAGTCATCTTCAAGCCGTGGCTCCAGCTATAGTTCCATCCCCAAGTTCTCCTCGGATGCCAGCAAAGTGGTGACGCGGGGCCCAGGGTTGTCCCAGGCCTTTGTAGGCCAGAAGAACTCCTTCACAGTGGACTGCAGCAAAGCAGGCAGGCTTCAGGGAGAGACGGGCTGTTCCTCAGGACGGGCTTGCCTGGGAGTGTGGGGGTGGGAGCAAGGAGTACTGGGAGAGTGGGATGTGGCCTTGGGGGGCGCTGGTGCAAGTCCTTCCTCTCTGCCTCCTTCTCCAGGCACCAACATGATGATGGTGGGTGTGCATGGACCCAAGACCCCCTGCGAGGAGGTGTATGTGAAGCACATGGGGAACCGAGTGTACAATGTCACCTACACTGTCAAGGAGAAAGGGGACTACATCCTCATTGTCAAGTGGGGCGACGAAAGTGTCCCTGGAAGCCCCTTCAAAGTCAACGTGCCCTGAATCCCAGAAGTGCCTCCCCCAGCCTCAGCCCCCACCTCTGGCCAACCACACTCACACACACACACAAATGTGCCACACCCAGATGCACACACGCAGCGTCAGACACTGCAAACACCTGTCTTGGGTGTGAGGTGAATGGCACAGTCTCCCACCCCACTGTGCCCTTGCGGGGTGGAGGGCCTTGTCTGTCTTAGGGCAGTGTCCCTCCCTTGAATGTGGCTTGAGGGCAGACTGGGAAGCCCCGAGTTTCCTGGTTGGGCCAAGACCAGCAGAGGGGAACACTGTTTGAGAGGTCACCCTCAAACCACACTGCCAGCCACGCGCCCTGGCCCTTAAGGACTGTGTCTGGCCCCTCTGGTGGTCACAACCCCAGTGTGAAGGACTTGGAAAAGAAAGCACAATCAGAGAAGAAAACAGACCCTGCACAAGTGGCACTGGCTTCAAGCCATATATATTTCGCCCAAGCCAGGCTTTCGGGGGAAACTGATTTCTCTCTCTCTCTCTTTTTTTTTTTTTTTTTTTTTACAGTTGCATAGCTCTGCCCCATGGGGGCCTTTTTTACCCATTGCGAGGCCCAGCTTTCTGGGGGGACTTTTGCACGTATCATGTGGCTCGGCTGGGAGCCACTTTGGTGGAAAACTCCAAATAAAGCGTGGCTGTCGCAGAGTTGTGGCTGTTCCTTGTCTGTGTGCTCTCTAGCTGGTTTCCTAGCTCGCTGACACTAAATCAGGCCCCAGGGAGGCAGAAGCTAGATGGCTGTCCCCCAGAGGACTGACCCAGGCTGAGGTGAAGGGCCTGGTGCAGACGGAAGGTCTGGGATGTTGGCAGGAAGCTTGAAAGACCAGGGAGGAGTTGGGGCTCAGTCCTTGGCTAGCTGGAAGGTTGATGGAGGCTAGAGGGGAGTGGACACTGTTCTGAAAGACTGCCCTAGGGCTACTGGAAGGCCAGTTTCAGTTCAGCTTGACCTGGTGAATGTTATTCAAATTAGAACCAGTGGGTGCTGAGTCAAATAGGAAAAATGCCTTGCCCAGCAGGCAGGTGGGTGCCTGGGAACCCTGAACCCTCACTACAGGTCCTGGGATCATCGTGGGTCTTTGGCATCCATACCTCCAGCCCAGACTGGCTCAAGCCTCCTCCTTGACTCCTGCATCAGCCTCTGAACCAGTCTCTTGGCCCTGGCCAGCTACCTCCAGCTACCCTCCATGCTGCAGCTACAGGGGTGCTGCTAAACGTTCCTCTTCCTCAAGAGGACTCTGAGGTCCTCCTCCATGTCCATTCAGTTGACAGCCTCCCTGCCATATGAGGGCAGCACAGTGTTCATTCCCCCATTGCACCCTCCACCTCCAACCCCCTTCATGGCCTCTAGTCTCCTGGGAACCTCAGCTGCAGTCTGGGCTTCTATTCAGAAACACCCTTGTCTCCACATCCTCATTTTCCTAGCCAACAGGTAGCTTTCCTGGACCCTTCCTTGTTCCTGGATCAGTGCCCCAGGTCCCCACACTGCCCTGGGGCACATCTCTGGCTATATTTACTACCCTGTCCATGAGCAGGCCCCCCCATCAGCCTAAGACCCCTGTCCCTGAGAAGCCTAATTCAGGTAAGAATGAATATGTGAATGAGCAACTCAGTGGCAAAGGAGGTTTAAAAACACACTTTATTCAATGGATCCTCCAACAGATGTGTCTGCAGGAATCTGGTGGTGGGGATACCAGAAAAGACCAAACCATATGGCCCCAGCCCCTGCCCGTTCCTCTCCATCTGTCAGGCAGTAGAGGCCTGTCTGCTTCTACTCTTTTTCTTTCTTCTTTTGCTTACTGCTCCCAGGAGGAGGTTCCTTCCCCATCCTCATTCTGGATAAGCCCTCCAAAGTTTCATCCAGAGCTTCGCTTCACTCATGTCCCCCCTCTCCCCTGAGATTTCCCACCTTCTCCTTAGTCCTGTGGGGAGCTCCTGAGGACAGCAATCATGTTTTATCAATCTTGGGTCCTCAGCCCCTAATTGTGGTCACATGTGATAAGTGATGGTTAAATTAAGAATGAATAGAAATGAATGCAGAGCTGTCCCTTTGTCTGACAGGACCATTGAAGGCAGATCTGTTTTTTTAAAATATCCAACCACTCGTTGAGGGCCAGTTCAGTGCCAAGGCATTGGACCAATTCCTTTTTTTTTTTTTTGGTACTGGGCATTTAACTCAGGGGTACTCAACCACTGAGCCACATCCCCAGCCCTATTTTGTGTTTTATTTAGAGACAGGGTCTCACTGAGTTGCTTAGTGCCTCGCTGTTGCTGAGGCTGACTTTGAACTCGCGATTCTCCTGTCTCAGCCTCCCAAAGTGCTGGGATTACAGGTATGCGCCACTACGACCAGCTGGACCAATTGCTTTACATATAGGCATACCCTTTTTGACATCCTCATCGTTCTCTGCTCCCCATTTCCCCACACCCCCGAATTGAGGGTCTTCCTAGCTAGTTTACTGCCCTCCTCCTGTGAGTTGATGTATTTATAGATCCCCAGCCCAGCTGCTCTTATAGAACCACAGTGGACCTCTTCTCAGTCCTCAAAACAGCCCTGTTAAGTGGATCCTACTATTATCTGGAGGGACCAAGAATTTCAGTGGAGTCCAAAATGAAACCTCAAAGTAGCAGGGCAGAAAGTTGAACTCAGGTGTGCTCAAATCAAGTACACCAAACCCACAAAACACATGCCCGACCTCAGGAGTGGGGGTTTGTTGAAGGAGAGGAGGAAGAGTGGCCTAATCAGGCGTACTGGTACACACCTGAGGGGTAATCCCAGAGGTGGCACACACCTGTAATCCTAGCTACTCTGGATGCTAAGGCAGGAGGATCTGAAGTTCAAGGCCAGCCTGGGCAACTTAGTAAGACTCTGTCTAAAAAATAAATAAATAGGGCTGGGGTTGTAGCTCAGTGGTAGATTGCTTGCCTAATACTTGTGAGGCACTGGGTTCGATCCTAAGCACATGTAAAAAAATTAATAAATAAAGGTATGGTGTCCATCTATAATTAAAAATGTTTAAGAATAAATAAATAGATAAATAAACAATGTCTGGGGGTGTAGATCAGTGGTAGACCACCTCAGAGTTCAATCCCTGATCCAAAAAAAAAGAAAAAAGAAAAGGGAAAAAAAAAAGAGAAAGAGAGGTAGCACTCTTGTCTCCACCCTCATAATCTCACAAGGTTTATTCCCTCAGGAATATTGCTCCTATCCACCTAGTTGCACAAGCCTAAAGCCTGGAAGTCACCTGGGTCTCTCTACCTTGCTCCTCAAACATCTAATCCAAAAATGAGCTTTGTCCACTCTGGCTTTAAATATCTCTACACTCTGTCTACTTCTCTACATTCTCCATTTTCAGTACCAGAGTTCCAGCCAACTTAATCTTTCAGCGTGCCAAGGAATTTGCCTTTGTCTTGAGCACAGTGGGCAGAACATCTGTATTCTACTAAGACCTTATACTTCAACTCCTCACTTCCTGCCCTGGGTAAAGGATGATAGCTTCAAAGTGTGGATGCAGGCATACCCTTTAATTCAGGAGGTGTTCTGGTGGCTAGAATTGAGGATGCTGGCCTCCTAGTCTTTCCCTCACCCCTTCTCCCAATCTGGTTTCTTCTCGTTCAGTCTTGCCTCTACAACAGCACAGTCCCAGCCATAGCTCTAACATGTAAGTCTAGTGATATCATCCTTTTGCATAAAATTCTTCAGTAGTTTCAGGAAACTATCTTCAGAAAACTTCTAGATTCTTTAACTTTTCTTGAATGCCCTTCTTGCACTTGAGCGACCAAACCTTTGCATATGCTGTTCTTGTGCCTAGAACACCCTCTGTCCTCTATCCCTCTTCACCCTGCTTGTCCTTCAGGTCTCACCTTTTTAGGGGAAGTGTCCTTTGAGGGCTCTCTCTCTCCCCGGGGGCTAGTTACCACGGATATGTGCTCTCTATGTACTTTCCACATTTTAGCAATTAGCACAACGTTTTGGTTTTTTTATTTTTATTTTTTATTTTTTAATTTTTTTTTTGGTACCAGGGATTGAACTCAGGGGCACTCGGCCACTGAGCCACATCCCCAGTCCTATTTTGTGTTTTATGTAGAGACAGGGTCTCACTGAGTTGCTTAGCGCCTCGCCATTGCGGAGGCTGGCTTTGAACTCGCGATTCTCCTGTCTCAGCCTCCCTAAGTGCTGGGATTACAGGCTTGAGCCACCGCGC
>CM053407.1:22572491-22587406 GCA_028644305.1 Xerus rutilus | reverse complement strand
TTTGGTACCAGGGATTGAACTCAGGGGCACTCGGCCACTGAGCCACATCCCCAGTCCTATTTTGTGTTTTATGTAGAGACAGGGTCTCACTGAGTTGCTTAGCGCCTCGCCATTGCGGAGGCTGGCTTTGAACTCGCGATTCTCCTGTCTCAGCCTCCCTAAGTGCTGGGATTACAGGCTTGAGCCACCGCGCCCGGCTAGCACAACGTTTTATAATTGCCTGTTCTCTTGATTCTCTATCTCACCGGACAGTATCATCATCCACTTGTTCACTTCTTTACTAACTGAACAAGTATGTATTGGGTAATTGTTAATTGTTGTTACGTACACGTTGTTACGTACATGCATACACGGTTCAGACTCGGACCTTGCCCTTGAGACCCGGCAGTGTTTTTTCTTCCTTGGGGTCTCGGGGCTAACAGGGTTAGGTTCAAAACATTTGTTGAACGAATGAACCAGCGAAGGAATAAATGAACTGGAGAACCTTGTGCCGAGCAGCCTTGTGGGAATCGTAGTCCTCTGGTACGGATCTCCCTGTATGGCGCAGGCGTACTCAGGTCGAAGCTTGTTGCTGCTAACGCGCATGTCCGGGAGGTGGTGTGCGGGAACTGCGCATGTCTGAAGGGCGGGGCCGAGGCCGGCTCGGCGTCGCGCTGGGGGGGCGGGAGGGCGGTGACTCCTGGCGCTCCTGGAGAGCTGTAGCTACCTGTGGGGATGGCGGGCAGAGGGAAACTAATCGCGGTGATCGGGGACGAGGACACGGTGACTGGTTTCCTGCTGGGAGGCATAGGGGAGCTTAACAAGAACCGCCATCCTAATTTCCTGGTGGTGGAGAAGGATACAACCATCAATGAGATCGAAGACACTTTCCGGTACGGTAGCCTGCGAGGCCTGAGCGGGCCCTTCTGCTGCTGGTGCGGGCTCTGGGAGAGGGCGGAGGCAGCCGGGGACCGAGGTGTCAGACTCCGTTGAGGATGTAGGGGGCGGTTTTGAAGTCCGTCAGTCCTTCCGGAGCAGAAGCCTCTGCGCCCCAAGTTCTCTTTGGGGACTCGGTGTGAGTGGGGCTGTCAGGTCACCGGACTCCCCCTCACATGACTATATGTCAGGAAAGAAGAGGAACAGTTTATGACCTGCCCCTGCCACAGCTGGACGTCTGGACGCCCGGACGCCCAGCGGGTGGCGACTACCAGCCTCATGGCTTCTTCCGGGGTCTCTTCACCCAGGGTCTTGCAAGTGCTCCAAATGCACGCTCGCTGTGAGCCTAGGGAGTGGGCTTGGGCTTTCTCGTACAGTCATTTCCTTTTGAGGCTCACAATCGTCCCGTAAGGAAAGGGTTATTCCCACCGACAAGTGAGAAAACTACAGCTCAGAGAGGTTAAGCATATGCCCAAGGGAACGCCCTTTGGAAGCAGCAGAGCTGGAATTGAACCCAGTGCCAACTCTTTCTGCCGCTCTTAAACCAGTAAACACTCTGTGCAGCTCTCAGCCTGCCTGGGAATTTCCCTTTGTCTTAAGCACAGTGGGCAGAACATCTGGATTCCATAAAGACCTTATACTTGAGTCCTCACAGGAAGTCCTGGGTCAAGGATGATAGCTTCAAAATGTGCAGGCGTGCCTTTTAATCCAGCAGGTGTGGATGCTGGCTTCCTAGTCTTTCCCTCACCCCTTCTCCAGGGCTTCTGTGCTGGAGTCTAGAAGAAACCACTCACCTGTTTCCCCTAAACAGCCCAACCCATAGCTGCTGGTTGAGACTGGTTCCCACTAGCTGTGGTATAATAGGCCCTGACTGGGAGGCTGCTGTCTGTTGTTCTCTAAGCAGTTTGATAAAGTGACCTAAGTTGTCATGGGAGAACAAATTTCACTTCTAGAATTTTCCAGCTGGGTATGGTGGCACACACCTGTAATCCCAGCAACTGGGGAGGCTGAGGTAGGAGGATCGCAAATTCAAAGCCAGCCTCGGCAACTTAGCAAGACCCTCAGCAATTTAGCGAGACCCCTGTCTCAAAATTAAAAGGGCTGGGGATGTGGGGTAGTGGTTAAGCACCCCTGGGTTCAATCCCTAGTACCACCCCCGCAAAAAGAATTTTTCCATGTTTCCAGCAAAGGAGATCTCAGAGATGGAGTGTAACCTACCCCAGGGCGGATGCTGAATAGTTGTTTTTTTGTTTGTTTGTTTTGTTTTTTTTCTTTTGGTACGAGGATTGAACTCAGGGGCACTCAACTACTGAGCCGCATCCCCAGCCCTATTTTTGTATTTTATTTAGAGACAGGGTCTCACTGTGTTGCTTAGCACCTTGCTGAGGCTGGCTTTGGACTCTCAATTCTTCTGTCTCAGCCTTCTGAGTCGCTGGGATTACAGGCATGCACCACCACACCCAGCTCAATAGTTGTTTTTTTTTTTTTTTTGGTACTGGGGATTGAACTCAGGGGTACTGGACCACTGAGCCACATCCCCACCCCTATTTTGTATTTTATGTAGAGACAGGGTCTCACTGAGTTGCTTAGCATCTCGCCATTGGCTGAGGCTGGCTTTGAACTCAGGATTATAGAGGCTGGCTTTGAACTCCCAAAGTGCTAGGATTATAGGCGTGTGCCACCGTGCCAGCTCCAGCTCAATAGTTTTTTTTTTTTTTTTTTTTTTTTTGGTACAGGGGATTGAACTCAGGGGCACTCGACCACTGAGCCACATCCCCAGCCCTATTTTGTGTTTTATGTAGAGACAGGGTCTCACTGAGTTGCTTAGTGCCTCGCCATTGCTGAGGCTGGCTTTGAACTCGTGATTCTCCTGTCTCAGCCTCCCTAAGTGCTGGGATTACAAGCGTGAGCCACCACGCCCGGCTTCCAGCTCAATAGTTTTTAATGAATAAATAAGTGAATGAATGGATGAGTGATCACAAGAAAGGAGGGCTGCAGTGGCAAGTTTTATTTTTGGAAAGTGTGATTTCTTCATTGCTGAGTTTACTCTTTCCTATCTTGTGTCCTTGGCTCATGCCAAATGTTCCCTCTGACTCATCCCTCACCACATCAGCACAGACCTTTAGGCCTTCAGTGGTCTCATCAGCCCTATTTTTAAAAAAATAATATTTAAAAGGTCTATATTAAGGAATCTCACACCACAGTCCTTGTGTCTCCTTGTTTCCCTCCTCCGCCCCTATAGATAACCACTTAGTTTCTTCCTTTCTGGAATCTCTATGCAGATCCAAAGGGACATACACATATATTCTTATCCCCCTTTCCTACACAAAGGCAGCATATGGAACACACTGGCATGCACCCTAATCTTCATTACCAGTTACCTCTCCAAGCAGGGGAGGTAGAAGGCGATCCTGATCAACATGGCCCTGAGCTCTTGAATGAAGTTTCTTCAAGGAAGGATAGGATTGAGAATGGGCTTAGGGTAGCAGCCTTTCCCTTTTGTCCTCTGTGCCTCCAGGTCACGTATTCTCCCCTACAACGCAGAGTGGGCAGGGGGAGACAGCATACTTTTGGCTGCCCTGGACTCCCATCTCATCTCCCCCCACAGGCAGTTTCTAAACCGGGACGACATTGGCATCATCCTCATCAACCAGTACATCGCAGAGATGGTGCGGCATGCCCTTGACGCCCACCAGCGCTCCATTCCAGCTGTCCTGGAGATCCCATCCAAGGAGCACCCCTATGACGCTGCCAAGGACTCGATCCTGCGCAGAGCCAAGGGCATGTTCACTGCAGAAGACCTGCGCTAGGGGACTCCCCTGGTTCTTTAGCCCCGTGCTTATTGCCGGGCCTCTCCCAGGCTTGCCATCCTTTGTTTCAAGCCTCTGGTTTTTCAATCCCCACTCCTTCCCATTCCCCTGAGAGGCTGGGTGAGGTGTTTCTAGGTTGCTGGGGATCTGCCATTAAAATCCAGGCTGGTTAGGGAACAGGAAGCCCAACTATCTTCTCTCTCCACTACCTCGTCCCTGTGCTGACACACAGTGTCATTGTTGATGTTAAATTAAAGTAATAGTCTTGCTTCTCTTCATGTGGGGTTGGGTGCTGGAAAGAACACATGTAAGGTGAGGCTTTTAGGGGAGATTAGATTGGCAAGGATGGAAAAAGTTCTTCCAAAGGACCAGGCAGAGGAGTTGGACCAGGATGGAAGGATGAGTGGATGATTGGACTGGGAGGCTGTAACAAGGACCGGTTGTCTGGACCACCTGGGGAAGGGGGACAGGGCATGGCTGAGCCAGTCCCTGGCTCCCCCACCTCAGTCTCCATGGGGTGAGGAGGGAGCCTGATCCAAGGGACAGAAGCAGAAAGTAGAGGGAGCCTGTAATTCTAGACTAAGCTTTGATCCTACAGGAATTTGGGGATGAAGGCTTTTAGCCTTCCAGGCTGCCTGGAAGAGAGGCATGTAGGGTCTGCTGAGGGCAAGGCAAGTAGAACCCTGGCCCTGTGTGAGGTGACGCTTGGTTGCCAGGTGACTGTCCCAGGGAGCCATCTGCTGTCAGAAGAACTCTGCTTGCTGTGCTCACCCCTCAGCTGCAGCACCTTGATACTGCTCATTTTCTTGCACCATGGCACGGCAGCTCAGCATGGACACTGTGTGGCAAAACTTCTGGAAGGAGGAGTATCTAAGGGAGAAGATGTTGCGCTGTGAATGGTACCGCAAGTATGGGTTATTGGTGAGGACCAAGCAGAAGGCTAAGGCTGCAGCCCGCCTGCCCCTCAAACTGCCTACCCTGCCATCCAAGGCCCCAGTCTTACCACCACCTGTCCCCAAAGCAGTCCCTGCCAAGCCCCCTAGCCCTGTCTCTGAGGCTCCTTTTCAGTCAGAAATGTACCCAGTACTGCCTGCCACTCGGGCTCTGCTGTATGAAGGCATCTCCCATGACTCCCAGGGGCGCTATCGCTACCTCAACGCCCGAAAACTGGACATGCCAGAGAAGCGCTATCTCTTCCCCATCACCACCAACTTCACATATGGCTGGCAGCTAGGTGAGCCCCAACCTTGTGGAGATTAATTACAAACATAGAGCACTTGTCATGGGCCAGGGAGCAGACATTGTAGTGGAGGGTCCAAACAAGAAACAACAAGGAACTGTCCAAGGGGCACAAGTTTCATGGAACTTGGGGAGTGGAGAGGGGCATGTATTTCTTTAGATTGAATTATCCAGAGGGGTATGTATTTCTTTTGATTGAATTATTCCTGAAGCTCTCAGTACTGAACACCAAGTGGCAAGAAGGGGTTTGGATTTTATTCGAATTGGAGAGGAAGCCAATGGAGGGTTTTAAGTAGATCAGTGCTGATTTACTTTTTTTTAAAGTAACTTTTTTTGGTAGGTAATGGCTTTTCAGGGGAATTTGTAGGATCTGGGTGATGAATTAGGCATCTGTTTTGAGTTATCTAGGAAAGACATGATGGTGGCTTCAGGTGAGAGGATTATCAACAGTAGAGCTAAAGCCAATTTGGAATGTGTAGGAGGGAGACATGAATGGGTTGAATGTGGTAGGAAAAGGAAGAGAGAAACCAATGGCAATACCTAGACTGGGAAAGGATAGGGCTGGAGGGTCTTGAAGACACAACCAGCTTGGCTCGAGGTGGCAATGAGGCTGCTGTGTGAATGTCTGGACATTAGGATGGAGGTCTGAGCTGGAAAAGCAAATACAGGGCTTATTGGAATATAAGTGTAATTTAAAGCCCAAAGATGGGGTGAGGTCACCTGGAGAGCTGGAGTTGCTGAAATTTGACTTGATTATGGGGCCAGAGGTAGGTGGAAATGGTGTGGCAGAAAGGCTGTTCAGTCCCCAACTCTGGCTCAGTTTTGTTTTTCCTGAGGCTGAGAGCAGGTCATCAGCTAGGGCTGGCTCAGTCAGTGGAGTAGTTTACAGTGAGGAGTGAAAGTTGGAAGGGAAGGAGCACGGCAGCCAGTTCTGCTGGCTTGCTGGGTGGTGCTGAGAGCCCTTTGTCATCTGTGCCACTAATCTCAAGGGAGACCATTCAGTCCTGAGTCTTTTTCCAGCTGTTTGTGCAGAAAAGGTGGGTGGTTGGGGATCAGCACAGTTGAAAGTTTACCTAAAAAGTTCCCACATTTTCCCTCGAGCCTTAAGAGGAAAGTAGGGGGAAGCAGAGTTAGAAGGCCGCATCTCTGCAGCCTGTCCCAAGACAAGCAGGGCTGGCGGGGTGTTCCTGAAGCAAGGGATGCTGAAGGCAGACAGCTGTCAGGTCAGTCATGCAGCCATTGGTGTAGTGTCCAGGATCCAGCCTGTATTTTTCTGAAGCTCTACTACTCAGAAGCTTTTTTATTTTTTTGGTACTGGAGATTGAACTCAGGGGCACTCGACTACTGAGCCACATCCCCAGCCCTATTTTGTGTTTTATGTAGAGACAGGGTCTCACTGAGTTGCTTAGCACCTCCCCGTTGCTGAGGCTGGCTTTGAACTCACGATTCTCCTGTCTCAGCCTCCCAAAGTGCTGGGATTACAGGCTTATGCCACTGCGCCCGGCTCAGAAGCTTTTTATTTATTCACAAAAAGTGGATCCAACACAGGCAGTCTCATTGCTATGCAGACAGACACAGTTTCTGTGCTGAGTCCCTTCCCCAAGAACTCATTCCTGGGCTCTGCCATCTTTTCCCAAGGTCCTCCAGCAAAGCAAGAACTGGTCTCCTGCAAGATGTGCCGCATAGAGTCGTTTTTCCGGAAGAACGGGGCCTTTTCATTTCTGGATCCCCGGGATCTGGCCCTCTGACCTTTGGCCCGAGGGAGGCCCGAAGAAATAACAGGCCTCCTGGCAGGTAGAAACTGCCTTGTGTTTCTGGTCTGCTCTTCCTGCCCCTGAAGCTGCACTCTGGGCCTTTCTGACCTGATGGTTACCTCCTTGTCTTTTCCTTAACCCCCATTTCCTTAATCATCCCTTCAAGGACCCAGCAATGCGCAGAGGCGGTCAGAAGTGTGGGTGCTATTCTCCAGAAGCAGGCTCATCAGCGCCAGGGGGCCCCAGTAGCTCCTGGAAGTTCTGGGTATTCCTGGGGAGAGAATGGCCTGTCATCCACATGCCAGGGAAAAGGGACTGCTATCACTCCCCACAAAGCCCCCTGTCCACCCCTCACCTGGCCCTGAGAGCCCGCAGCCACTGTGTCCTCTCCAAGTGCACTTGTTCTAGCTGCTCCCGCAGAGCGCGCCGCTGTCCGGCCGCGTCCTCCTAGGCAGGCAGATGGCTGAGCAGCGTCACCCCATCTGCCCTCCCGCGCTCTGCCCCGCCGCCTTCTCCCCGGGCTCTTCTTGCCTGTGGCAGGAGCTGAGCTGGGCTGGGAGAGAGCCTTAGGGGGTGAACTCGGCAGTGGCGGTGGCTGGCGATGCGGAGTCGTTCCAAGACCTGGAGAGGTGGCAGTCAGCCCGGGGCCCTGCCCGCTCGCTGCAGGCGACTAGGCAGGCCCGACGCTAGGCCCGGCGCGGGAACGCACCCGGAGTCGCTGCTGCTCGCGCTCCCGCCGCCGCCGCAGCCTGGCCGCGCCGTGCAGCTCCAGCAACCGCTGCAGAGCCGTCTCCTGCTGCTCTGCGCTCACGCCGGCCCGCGCCTTCTCCCCGCCAGGGGGCGCCGGCCACGCAGCCTTTGAGGCTTTGGGGCCCTCCGGGCCGCCCCTAGGCTCCTGGAGCGCGCACGAGGGCTTCGCCTCGCCCACCTCCTGCTCCTGCCCCTCCTCCGCGGGGAGCCTTGGCTGCCCCACACAGCCCTCGGTACTCAGTGCCGCCATCATCCCAGCTTCTGGGGCTGTGAGTCGCGGCCGGGCCAGGGAGCTGGGGGCCGGGAGAGGAGCCCACGCCCCATCCCGGGCGGCCCCCAACTTTACCGTGGCCTCGGCCGCCCTCTGACTCTGGCCTTCGGGCATGACCTGCATCTGCTGGGCGGTCCTTCCCCGGCCGCCTGGGCTCTCCCTTTCCTCAAGCTGGGGGATCTGTTCTGCTGGGGACCTGCACAAGCCCCTCCGATGGCACCGAGCCGGTACAGGCGCTTCTCCCAGAGTCACCTGCCAGGCTTGTGAGAGCGTGTCTTCCCAAGACTGAAGGGTTTTCATTTCCTGACCCTGCTCAGTCTCCTTTCTCTGGCATTTAGGACTATTTCCTCTTTGAGGAGTCCCTTTGTTCTCACCCTGGGGTGCCTCCCCACTCTGACCCTGGAATGTCTTCTCTCTCTGACTCTGAGGTACATCTATGTTCTCCCGCTGGACGGCGTTCCCTCGCTGACCCTGAAGGGCCCCTTCTGTCTGGCCCCTAGGGTTCTCCTTTTTCTGACTCTGAAGAGGATCCAAACTCAGCAGTTTCTGAGTTGCTCTCTCCTGACCTAGGCCAGAGCCTAGCCCCTGGGATGTATTTTGGGGTGCTGGCAGGCACTGCAAGGCCAGGACAGAGGGCTCTGGAGCATCCTGTGTAAGCTTTCTCCCTTGCCAGCGCTGTAGGTGGGGCCTCTGCATTGCAGGCTCCTCTTGGCTCCTCTCTTCCCTCTGGGCCAGATCCTGGAAATGAAGAGGCTTTGGACCAAGGCTTGAGAGGGAATCCCCAAGCCAGAGCCCCTTCCCCAGGGGAGCCTGGAGACCCCAGTAGCTGGTCCTTGCCTGATGGCTGAATTTACCAAGCCCATTTTATGTGGTGTAAGAGGTGCTTCAGCAATGGTTCCTTTTTCCATTGACTGCAGGAGGCAGCCCCACTTCACCCAGCAGCCTCCTCCCAGGCAAACTCCATCTCTGCTGTCCCAACCTGAGAAGGTCCTTGTCCAGGACACTCTGGCCCATTCACCTTGAGCTCTGAGTTTCCAGACCCCCTAGAGCTAGTCGTGGTAGGGTTCAGCTCTTGTAAGTGACCTGAGGGAGAAAGACCAACGTTAAGAGAGCACTCTCTGCTCATGTCCCAGCCTCTTACACACACTCCCTGCTAAACTGCAACCGGGAAGCCTAAGGGGCCCCCAATGCACGGAGGACCATGGAGCCCTGAGGGTGCTGCTTGAACTTCATGGCTGTCACAGTTTATCATTCCACATTTATTCACATCAGCTGCCATGCACCTGCTTATCAGGTGTGCCTGCCAACAGCCTTCCCTCATCCTACCAGCCAAGGCTAGCCGCCATGCAATGCCTGGAAGTGAGGCACTTTTGGGGGGCTCCCTCTGCATAAGGATACCCTGACTTTGTCCTGATGTGCCTGTTCAGGTCTACAGAAGAAACCCGCTGTGTGTGTCATACTTTTTCCTGTTAAGGAAAATCCTCCTTAGCCTTTTTTTTTTCTTTCTGGCAACAAAATCAAATGAAATTTAAGAAGTGAAATTTTAAGCCAGAGCCTGGCCTAAAAAACTGCAAGTCTTCATAAATAACAAAAGAAATCTATAAAAAGGGATGCGCTGTCACTGCTTCTGCAGCTGTGGAGATAGGAGAGATGTTCTGCATCCATAAAACTAGTTAAAGGAACCTGCTTTCATAAGATCTTAAAAATCTTTCACAAGAATATTGTGTTTTTCTCTGGTGGGCAATGCACAGACCTGTGAATATTCATAAGAGTAACCAAAGGGGTGTGGTCTCTGTGGAAATAGATCTGAATTTCAAAGGGTTGTGTGAACAAAGGAGTCTTATGAGAGTCCTAGCCTTTAGAAATGATTGCCACAAAACTGTGAAAACAGCCTCCTATGCCTGCCTCTGGGATGCTGGTCTGCTGTCTTATTAGAGTTTATTTCCCAGGTAATAGTGTAATTGATACCTCTGTCTTCCCAAGAAATCAAATACTTGTAAAGACTTATCTGTCAATCAGAAAAGACTCATTGGTTTTTTAGTTTGTTTGCTTGTTTTTGTTTTTGTTTTGTTTTTGTTTTTGCTACCAGGGATTGAACTCAGGGATACTCAACCACTGAGCCACATCCCCAGCCCTATTTTGTGTTTTATGTAGAGACAGGGTCTCACTGAGTTGCTTAGCACCTCGCCATTGCTGAGGCTGGCTTTGAACTCGAGATTCTTCTGTCTCAGCCTCCCAAAGTTCTGGGATTACAGGTGTGTGCCACTGAGCCCAGCTGAAAAGACTCATTGGCGGTCCTTTTCATGTGTGTGATGAGACAACTAAAAGTTTATGACTTTGCTAGGTTTATTGTTTAACAAATAATTTGAGAGTCTGTTTCCTTTAAATTAACAGGCTCAAGCCCACAGTGTCCGTCCCACTGAGTCCTAATCGCCTTTTTAGTGTCATGCTCTCTCACTGGGCTGTGATCTTAAAGACTCAAGGTGTCTCTTGTTCTCCCTATGTCTCCAGTGCCTGGTGTAAGTGTGGCAAACAGGTGGCCTGGAATTGCTATTCCACTTCCTTCTCCCTGGGCAGCCAGTGATCGTCATCCCTGACACCCTTAACTGAGCCCCAGTTTAGCTTGAGAATCCCATTGGGCACAGCATCTGAGACAGCTGGTGCCAGTCAGGGAATTGGCACATAAAATTGACTTGCATTCCTGGACACCCAATGAAAAGGTGCAAGATGCAGAATAAGTGGAAAATGATGCAAGTCCTTGGACCTAGGATGAGGATATCCCTGCCTCCCAATCTAATCTGGCTTCCCCAACTTCAGGAGCTCCCTGCTATCTTGGCTGCCCATCACATCCTGTCAACATACCAAGTGTGGCCTCTGTAGGTATTCCAGGGCCCTCCCACCTTGGGTCTGTGTCTCTCCCAGCTTCACCCAGATCCATGGCAGATGGTGGGTCCGCTGTCTGCATCCTGCAGGATTTGGGGGCTATCTGAGGCACCTCCAGCAGCCCATGGGTGCTGGAGAAAGGAGGGAGCTTTCTTGCCAGTCCTCCTAGTCCCCAACACCCAAACTATGAGTCTGAGGTGGCCTCCCCTAATCCCTGAACCCACTGGATCTTGGAACTGTAATTCAGAGGTTACCCTTCTAGAGGCTGTGGAGCAACCACAGGTGTTAACTGAATGAGGACCTGGGAAGAATCAGAGGCATGAGGAGTAGGACTGTGGGAGGAGATGGGGAAAAGGCCCGGTTCTTGGTCACTTTGTGTGGCAACATAGAGGGAGTCCCTGGGAGAAAGACTTACCCTTTTGGGAACTGATGGTTCTGGCTAAGGGAATCCCCAGTCTGGGGTGGAGGCCATAGCCTGGAACTCTGGAAGGTTTGGGGGAGATCAGGTCATAGGGAAGCATCCCTTAGTGTGGTAGTCAGCCTCTAAGATGGCCTCCCACAATCCTTGTCTCCTGGTGTTCATGCCTTATGGCCTTATATGTCCCCTCTCCCTTCCCATCCACTGCAGTGGGGCTAACAGGCCCAAAGCAACTCAAACAGCTGGTGGCTGAGCCGTGACCAGGAAATACATCCCCAGTTCTCAGCTCCGTTCTGGGGTCCTCACCATAGCATCCCCCTTCTGGAGGGTCAGCACAGTTCTAGCCCTGGAGGGAGACCACCCAGCAGGGGCTACTCAGTGTCTTTGTCTTAGTGCCACCCTGGGCACCAGTGCCTCTGCTCTTTGGGACCTTGCCAGGCACAGCCCTCCCTCATAGAGTCACATGGAAAGGCTTCCAGGTGTCACTGCACAGTTGATTTGACAAGCCAGTAGTTAGCTGTGGAACGACAGTAGTCCCCACTAGTAGGAAGAAGTTCAAATCCCTTGTTTGGATGAGTTCACTCAGAGAAAGATCTAGCATTATCCGCATTTGACAGCCAAGGAAATGGAGGCTCACAGTCCACAGGGCACATCAGAGCAGAGCTCTGAATCCAGAGCTGTCGGTCTCTAAAGCCCAAGCACCTTGGTGACCTTGAGGGGTCACCACCACAACCACCCCAATGTCAGGCAATGTCTCCACTCACCAGCTGCTCAGAGTCCCTGTCCATCCTACGATCTGGCTGGCAGTGCTGGCTCCATGCATGCTGGGCCCGGTCCCTCTGACCACCAAACTGGGCCCAAGGGGCCCTGAAGAGACCCAGCCCTGCTCCAGTCAGCAGCTCCAAGTCCCAGAGGAGCTGCAGGAGGTGGAGAGCCAGAGTGTGAGGGGCACCCAGCCTGCCCTCCCCCACCCCCAATGGCCAGCCCCTACCTGCTCCTGGGCCCACCGGCTCCGCTCCATCTCCAGCAGCACTGAGATTAGCTCCAGCCCTGGAGGGCATCCCGGGCTATCCTGCACCTGGCGGGGACGGGAGGGGAGGTAGAATCAGGTCCCTGCCTGCACCCCTTGTAGGCAATGCCTGGCCTCCTCACCTGCCGAAGTGCCGTCCGGAGCTGGCCCAGGCCTGCAGGGTGCTTGAAGATGAGGAAGTACAGGGCCAAGGCCTGCTTGGGGCTACAAGGGAGCTCTGGGCTCCCAGGTGTAGCTCCCTGTGCCATGGGAAAGGGGTCAGGGTAGATGTCCCCTCCTTCCTGTGCCTCTGCCATCAGAGCCTGGAGAGAGATGGAGGATTGGGCACTGAGGACTAGCAGCAAGGAGAAACGAAGGCTCTGATCTCAATAATTCAGGGCCAACTGACACCTGAGCAGGGCCTGGGGCATAGGAGCCTCACAGAGACTCTGGCCTGACTCCAAGACCACCTGGAGATAGCAGTGTGCAGTGCAGAGAGTGACCCTGACAGAAGGAGGTGTGTGCGCATGCTCATTTGCAAACCGTGTTGAGTATCAGGCGCACATATATACAGGTCAATATCCACGTGAACTTTTAAACTGTGATATGTGCTACAAATGTGTCCAGGATGGGCGGTGGCAGCAGCTTAATATGTGTCAGGACCCAGGACACCTCCACATGTAGATAGATACCTCCTCAGTAGCTTCATGAATAAGTGCTATTGTCCCAGTTTACAGATTAGAAGACTGGCTTCAGCCAGGCACAGTGGCACACACCTATAATCCCATCAACTTGGGAGGCTGAAACACAAGGATAGCAAGATGGAGGCCAGCCTCAGCAACTTAGTGAGATCTTTGTTTGTTTTTGTTTTTGGTACTGGGGGTTAAACTCAGGGGCACTCAACCTCTGAGCCATATACCCAGCCCTATTTTGTATTTTATTTAGAGACAAGGTCTCACTGAGTTGCTTAGTGCCTTGCTTTTTGTTGAGGCTGCCTTTGAACTCACAATCCTCCTGCCTCAGTCTCCCAAGCCGTTGGAATTACAGGCATGTGCCACCATGCCCAGCCTTAGTGAGATCTTATGTCAAAATAAAAACAAAAAGGGCTGGGAGTATGGTTCAGTGGTACAGTGCCCGTGGGTAGAGTTAATCCCCAGTACCGGGGTCAGGGGGAGACTGGCTGTAGAGAGTAACTTGCTCTGACACCTGGTACTGTTTCTCTTACCTGAAGACAGACAACCACAGTGACAAACACTCTAGGAGCACATGGTCCCCGGGAGGCAAGGCGTCCATCACCAAGAGGTGTGATGGTAAGAGGCCCAACATGGCCCACCATCACCTACTAAGTGCTGTCCACAGGCCACCCCATGGGCTCCTCCCAACACACAGGTGCAACATTGCTGTCCTCAGGTTACAGATGAGAAAGCCATTTGTATAAGTTATCACGAGAGGTACTGAATACAGACTGTCTGGGCTACAGCTGGGATATTGCATGTTCCCCAAAGGCCTATGTGTACAAGTCTCAGGCCCCAGGATCACTTGTGGGAGGTGCTATGGACCTTTAGGAGGTGGAGCCTCACGGGAGGGGCTTAGGTCACTGGGGTGTAACTTTGACCTGGTTCGGGGAACTCCGCTTCCTCCTGTCTCTCTGTTTCCAGGCTCAGGTTGTGAGCAGTTGGCTCTGACACTCACTCCCACCATTGAGATCCAGTGCTCTTACCAGAAGCTCAAAACAGTGGGGTCACCTGATCTCAGATGTGAACCCCCAGAACAATGTGCCAAAACAAAACTTTTTTTTCCAGTACTGGATTGAACCTGGGATGGTCTACTATCAACTTACACCCCCAGCCTTTTTTTATTTTGAGACAGGACCTTGCTAAGTTGCTGAGTCTGACCTTGCACTTGTGATCCTCCTGACTCATTCAGCCTCTTAAGTAGTTGGGATTACAGGTGGGAAACATTGTGTCTGGCAACTTTTTCTCTTTTTTATTGCTCCTGTGTTTCATTATAGTAATAGAAAGTTGACTAATATAGTCTGGAATCTTTTACATCCTGTGCTGTCATGAGTAACTTCACCTGACTGAACCCTTGTCATGACTCCAGGAGTGAATGAGGCACACTCTCCTCTCTGGGTCTCAGAACAGCCTCTCCTGGAGAGGGCTGAGCTGGTAGAGAAGGCGACCTCCCATTTCAACTCAGTGCTCTTACTTAAGTAAACAATAAGGGGCTTGGCTATGTCCTTTCCTAGATCACAGAGCCCTCACTCTTCGCTAGAATATTAGGAACCTATAATGACAATGGAATTCCCCTGATCTTATAGCCAGGGTCCCTAAAACTCCAAGGTCCCCAGCTATACATGGCAAAGAGAAAAATTCTGGACTTTGTTGTTTGTTTCCTGATACCGGGGACTGACCCTGGGGATGCTCTGCTGCTGGGCTCCATCCTCGGCCCTTTTCATTTTTTATTTTGAGACAGGGTCTTGCTAAGTTGCCCAGGTTAGCCTTGAACTTGCAATTCTCCTGCCTCAGCCTCACCAATAGCTGGCATTAGAGGGGTGCACTAACGTGCCTGGCAACCTTGTTCATTTCAGAACCCATGTTCTCCCCCTGTGAGGAGTTTTCCCAAGTGTGCACATATACTTTAAATGTGTTTCTAAAGAGTGTGCACGAGCCGGGCGCGGTGGCTCAAGCCTGTAATCCCAGCACTTAGGGAGGCTGAGACAGGAGAATCGCGAGTTCAAAGCCAGCCTCAGCAACGGCAAGGGGCTAAGCAACTCAGTGAGACCCTGTCTCTACATAAAACACAAAATAGGGCTGGGGATGTGGCTCAGTGGTTGAGTGCCCCTGAGTTCAATCCCCAGTACCAA
>CM053407.1:22534313-22572391 GCA_028644305.1 Xerus rutilus | reverse complement strand
GTGTGCACGGATGCACATGTATCTGTATTTCATCACAGCCTATCACCTCGTCTCCCCAGCCATGGGGTCCCTGTGCTATCAGTTCTTACCCAGAAGGTACCTGAGCATTTGGTATTGCCATAGACTGAGCATGGGGCAAGGACCAGGGCACCTGAGTCCTCCTGCCCACTTTTAGGTTTCCCAGACAGCACCAAGCAGTGGCCAGTTGAAGCAGCCCAGGGATGCTGGTGTGAGGACTGTGCAAGCCCTCTAACTTGAAGGATACTGACCACTGGGCCCCGTGTTCCAAGCAGCCCAGCCACCTCCCCAGCACCAGGAGGAAACACATACAAGGAAGTCTTAGGCAGGCCCAGAATTTACTGTTTGTGTTTCAACACCACTAAGGGCTTTGCAGGACATGGACCCAGGCTCCCCATGCCTGAACAGGCATTATCTCCACAGCTCTGGCCAGGGTGGCTGCTGCTCGCCAAGGGGAGACTTCCGGCCTGATGAGTCCTGGTCTGTTATCTTCCTGGCTCAGGGTGGAGCAAGGAGCTGCCCCCAACTGGGGCTGATCAGAGTGCTGGGTGGCTGGTCCCCAGTGAGCAGGACTGGAGGGCAGGCCTCAGGAGGGATACAGTGGGCCTCATGCTCTACCAGGCCTGCAGGGCACTGGCAGCCAGGAACACAGGGCCTCACACAGTGGGCTTCCAGGTCTCCAAGGGGAACATGCTGATTGAAGCAGGTGCGGGGACAGGGTGGGCCGCACTCATCAAACACAAAGCCACGGTCCAGGGGGCAGCCCACCACTGCAGGCAGAGTGGAAAGCAGGGTCACAGGAGTCCCCCAACACTTCAGTTGTATGCCCCCACCTGCTGACCTTTAGGTACCCACCCCATCTGGGCTGCGCTCTGGGCTACCCTTCTTCTCTACACTGTCCCCTCCCCCAACACTGGGCATTACCCCCTCACCACAGAGTGTAGGGCCCCGCCAGGCTGGTGTCACCCCTGCTTGGCGACAGTGGCTGGCATAGGCTTCCAAGACATCACAGAGGCAGGTGTCAGCTGAGGAGCCAGGGCCACAAGCACATAGGTCATACACACAGGCAGCAAAGAAGGGCTCCGGTGGCACCACAGCATGGCAGCGATGGAATGGGGAGGACCTCAGCAGCCCACACCGGGCATTGGCCTCACGCCTGGCACGGTAACCTGCTGCCCGGCATGGATCCACCTCCTGGCCCACAGAACAGGGCCGAGCAGGTCTTGGCCCCTCTGGAACCTAGGTGGGGAGAGCAACCTTGAGGTGACAGCCTTGATCTTTGCATGTGGGGTCTTCAAAGATCTGCCCACACAGTCATTTGTTTTAACTTCAAAAGCTCCAAGAAAAGCTAAGGAAGCATTGTCTGCCTCCTCCTGGACCTCATTTTGCAGATGAAGAAACCAAGGCCCAGAGTAAGTGGGCAACTTTTTCAAGGTCACACTGCCAGTGAATGGCAAAGCAGGGCTTAGGGATTCGGGGGACAAGGTGTCTTTCTATAGATCATCCCACCTCCCCCAGCACCACAACAGGCAAGAAGCACCAAAAGTTCCCTGAACACCCCAAAGCCCATCATGGTCCCCCTTTCTATGCCAGAGAGCTGTGCCTCCTCCAGCCTCCCCCAGCTTCAGGCTCCTGTGCCTCTCACCTGCCAGCTATTCCCAAACGCAGCCTCTGTAGGCAGGAGCAGCCCATCAGGTCCCTGCAGATCATCCTGGGCAAAGCCATTGAAGTTCCCACAAAGCCCACAAGTCTGGCCCCGGTAGGAGCCCGGCACGCTCACCTCCACCTGGGACTGCCCATCCCACAGTACCTGTGCAGAGAGGCCTGGGACTGGGAAATGGGGAAGGAGGAGGACCCCCAAAAGCCCAGGTTCATCATGGTCCCATGCACTGTACTGGCACACCCTGTGTAAGATAAGCAAGTGCCGACTCCCCGTGGAAGGGATGCTGCCTTGGCCTGGGCCACCTGAGGTGCAGCCCAGGGCAAACAGGACAGGAAGTGCTGCCGTGGCTTCCATCTGCATCCCTTAACTGGGCCCGAGGTGGACAGCAACCCACTTGCAGAGATTCGCTGTCTCGTGAGCACTCAAGCCTCACAGAAGACAGAGCACAATGACTCTGGAGCAGAAGTGCACATGAGCTTGATTTGATGAATTTATAAGTTGTGCTTCTGGCCATGGCGGGGGACAAGTTTCTCTTCCACATAGGAGTCAGGAGGAACCTCAGACACCACCTAGGAGAGCTTAGTGGACATCCTCCTGACCCCCACAAACCCCATTCTCACACATGAGAAAACTGAGGCCCAGAGAAGTTTGTCAGTAGCCCAAAAGCCCCAGTGTATGAGTGGCCGAACCAAGATTAAAACCAGGCTCCCAACTCCTCTGGCTGCCCCCAGAGGTCTCTGAGCCTGATTTCTTTCCTGGGTATCCAGCGAACTCTGTCACCTCCACTACCTCATTAGGCTCAGGATGTAGCGGCACCCCACAACCCTCTACAGATACAGAAACTTTAACAGACCCAAGACTCCCCAGCCCTGGGTTTGGGAGCACAGCTCTAACCAGCTTTCTCCCTTTTGCCACACCTTGAGCCCAGGCTGGGTGTGCAGAATCACAGTGTGTCCCCGCAGCTCCACATACAGCTGAGGCTCCTTCAGGAAGGGCAAGGCCACTGGGTGGCCATCCACCTGTAGAAAGGCCATATGGGAATAGAGAAGTGCACAGCATGGGACCAACCTTCCCTGGTCTTCTGCTCACCATGACTGTCTTGCCCTGCAGCAGCTGCACGGCCACATCTCCCAACCGCACTGCCACCTCTTGGGTCCAGGCCACACCTCTTCGGCCCCTGTCATCATTGGTCACATGCACACTGTGGGGAGGAGAAGTCAGCATGCCAATGGTCAGCTAGGTCGTGTGCAGGGGTAAAGGGAAGGGAGAGGAGGTGCGCACCTGAAGTCCCCGCCACGGCAGTCCTTGGTCAGCACATAGCTGCAGCTGCCCTGAAAGTGCAGCAGGCGGCCGTCGAAGGTGCGGTAGTGGGGGTCTCCGAAGGCCATGCAGGAAGCGGACCGAGGCAGGCAGCGAGGGCAGCAACTGCCGGGACTTAGGGCAGGGGCCTGGGCCTGGCCCCAGACACTGTCAGACTCAGGAGCTCCCGGGTGCCCCAGCCGACGACGCTCGGGGAGGCCAGACTGCGGTCCAGGCTCTCGCACGCCTGCTCCCGAGCTCACTGCGAGTGGACTCAGGGCACCACCTGGTGGCTCATTCGGGAACAGCACCTTCTCGCCTCCCCGACAGCTCCCACACCCAGAGGAAGCTCAGCCTGTCTCCATCTGTCGCCCTGAGATGGCAATGCCCGGTGCAGCCTTGTCTCCACTGCCTCAACCGCGGCACTCACCTGGCCACAAGAGAGCGGCGGACAGCGCTGGCTCTGGCAGCGCACGGTGCCGGCCATGCAAGAGCAGCTGGTGCAGGCGTCCACCGCCCAGTGCTCCCCGACAGCCACCTGCTGGCCCTGGTGCACACACGACTGGCTGGGAGCTGAGCGGACAGGACACAGGAAGGAATGGCGCCTCACCCATACGGGCGCCAGGTCTCTCTTCCCCCTTTCCCATCGTTCTGGCCCCTCACCTTGGCATTGCTCACAGCAGCTGCCAGGCTTGGGCACCTTCAGCCAGCCATGGGGGCAGGAAAGGGCCTGGCATTCCTCCAGGTGGCATTGCACGTGGCCCCGCTGCCGCAGACAACATTATTGCTCTAGTTATTTTCTGCAAGGCCTGGAGTCCCTGGCCTCACATTTCTGGGGGCCTCCTAGGCAGCAGCCCCTTCTGTCTGCCCACTCCTACCCCACAATGACACCCACATCATGATCCAAGCAGGGAATAAAATCCAGCCCTCAACTCCTTACCACAGCACAAAGATGCCTCTGCTTCTCAATGACCCCATATTTGCTGATGGATGCCCTGCGTTCCTCCCTGGGTCCATCTATATGGTCCACCCCCCACACACACTATGTCCTCCCCCAGATTACTTGGCAGGTGCAAGCAATGCAGGCGTTGCTGGGGTCCCGCCAGCTCTCTCCATCTGCCACTCTCCGGCCACTGGCCTCTATCACACATTCTAAGGAGAAATGAACGGAAGCCATCCAGCTGTGCCCTCCCTCCCTGGAGCTCACTCCCAGCCTCTTGGGAGGGAAGTGCCCACTCCATTTCGCCAGTACCCTGGTGCTACTGATTTCCTCAACCAATATCCAGAAAGCCTGGTGGGAGTTAGACTCTGCACATGTGCCCAGGATGTCATTAGGGTCCTAGAGGCCCAAATGGCCAGAGTCCAGAACCTTTCTCTGGACCAGCTGCTAGGTCCACAGTACAATGCCCTATTTGTGGCCAGGGGTCCCTGAGGCCCTGGGAAAGACTCAGGCCAGGCCTCGAGAATCCAGGCTTCACCCCCCACCTCCCTCTGCCTTGTGGGTCTCCTCTCTACCCAACATATAGTCCCTCCATTTCTACAAAAGAATGGAACATGATTCTGAGTGCAGACCACAGGCTACCCACTGGGCCCATGAATGTCACTCTCTCCCGTGTCCCTCCTGGGCTCCTTTCTGAGGTGAGGCCAAGGCTGGACACTTACCCTGGCACACTGGGCAGCAGCTCCCTGGGGGAATGTGATGTTCCAAAATGGGACAGCTGAGCTGAGGACAGGCCCGGCGAGTGCAGAGCCATGTCAGGTCCTGCCCATTGTCATGTGAACACAATAGGTAGAGGACACCAGAGTTGGCAGGACGTAGAAAAGAGTAGGACGTGGGTGAGATGTGACATTCAGGACAAATGGGCAAGTTTAGCTGAGCACACAGCCCACAGAGGAGGAAGGGGACCCTAAGCCCCCAGGGCAGGAGGGCTCACCTGGCACTGGCAGGTGTAGCAGGGGTCTGGTGGGGCCAGCTCAGACCCCAGCAGCCCCTCTGTGCAGTTACTCAGCGCCTCTGTGAAGACAAGACCCAGTGTGGGGGACAAAAAGAGTGTGGTGGGGGCAGGGATTGCCACCCTAGCTGTCTTCAGAGTTCTTGGGCCACAGTGCACCTGCTGGCACTTTGGCTCCAAAGAGGATAAATGTTCTTTCCTTTAGTTCAGCAAAGAAAAGTTTGGTCTTTCTAAAGGAGTTTTGCCAGGTTACTAAGATGGCAAACCTGAAAACTAATGGTGTGACTCCTTCAGCCTGAGATCACTAGAAACGGCCAGATTGCTGGACCTGCTCTCTGTTACTTCCTTTGATACAATTTGGCTAAAACAGCATAACAAAGCATAAAGAGCCAGGCCTCCTAGGTTCTAATCCTGGCTCCAGAACTCAATTCCTGTGCCATTTTGGGGCAGATTAATCAATCTCTCGAGGCCTCAGTTTCTTCATCTGTAAAAAGGTAACTGTGAAAATTAAATGAAATAGTGTTCACTAGAAGCACCAAGTGCAGTGTGTGGCATGCATTAGGTGCTTAACAAATGAACCTTCTCATGAATACTTCTCCTGAATTATTATCCACTTCTCACCCTAGCAAGTATTATGAGAATAGTTCTCCCCAATGGATGGTGGTGGCAGGTGCATAATTATGAATGTTATTAACACCACTGAACTATATACTTAAATATGGTTAAGATAGTAAATTGAACATTATATGTATGTTACCACAATAAGAAATTATAAAAGGGCTGGAGTTGTAGCTCAGTGGTAGAGCACTTGCCTCGCATGTGTGAGGCACTGGGTTCGATTCTCAGCACCACATATAAATAAATTAATTAAATAAAGGTCCACCAACAACTAAAAAATATTTAAAAGAAATTATAAAAAAGGGAGGAGAATGTGGTCCTCATCCTAGAAAGTACATCTTGTATATGTGGGAGCACATTAGCCTGCATTGCAAAGCTAGGTTATTATCATTTTCAAGCTGTTATACTACCAGATGCTGAAAAAACATTGCTCTCATAACAACTATATAATGGCTGTGTCAGGTAAACTGCAAGGATTAAATCCAGGAAATAAATCCAAGAAACAATTTAACTCTCTTTTTCTTTGGCGGGGGGTTACTGGGTTACTCTGTACCCAGGAGTGCTCTCTGTCAAGCTACATCCACAGCCTTTTTATTTTTTTATTTGGAGACGGGCTCTAACTAAATTGGTGAGGGTCTCATTAAATTGCTGAGGTTGGCCTCAAACTTGTGATCCTCCTGTCTCAGTCTCCTGAGTTGCTGGGATTACAGGCCTGCGCCACTGCACCAGACCAATTTGACTATCTTTTTGTATTTGAATGAGTAATGTTTCTTTATTCATCCTCCCAATCCTTATAAGTCCTATTCCAAAAAAAAAAGAAAGAAAAAAAAGAAAGAAAGAAGGAAAGAAAGGGAATAGAAAATAGAATAGCTCTCTCCACCCCTGAGCCTGGGCCATTCAATGTCCCCCCTGGTCCTCACCTCACAACCCCCAAGGAGTCCGCAAGGGGTCCAACTGCCACCCTGCAGCGCCACCTGCTGGCAAAGATGCTGCACTAATTGCACCCAGCTTAAAAGCCGCAAGGGGGCACAGCCAGCTTCCCCTCTCCCTTCCCGACTGTGCAGACCTCACACGTCAGGGCAAGGCTTACAGAACAGTCCATTGGGGTCAGGAAAGGGTGGGAAGAGGGGCAGGGGAGGAGAACTGGCTGGCTCTTCCAGCATTGATCTGGGGGGACAGGGGCTGCTCTTCCCTCCTGTCACCTACTTCTGGCTCCCGGGACTCACGGGCACAGGTGGGGCAGCAGTGCTGGGCATCAGGGGGCAGAAGCTGGCTGGGGGGACAGCCCAGCAGGCTGGGACACTGCCGCCGGTGACAGTGAAGGCTGGGAGGGCCCTCAGGCTGTGACTACAAGAACAAACGAGCAAGGAGTAGGTCCCAGGCCATGAAAGCCAAGAGCCACCCCTTCCCCTGGTCTCCAGGCGCCCCATGTGCCTGCTGCACCCTTCTCTAGGCTGAGTGGCCCCATCACACCCATGTCTGAAGGGAGTGTCTCCCTAGACTAGCCCCCCATCCCACGTCCTAACTTCCAGAGACAATGTCCGTTCCGTTTTTCAGTACTTGGGCCTGAACCCTCGGGACCTTTGACCCTCCTGTACTCTCACGCCAGGCTCCCCATCTGCACTGCTTCTCTCCTGACCCATGACATCATTCACCTTCCACGGCTCACTGCTCCTTTCGACAGCACTTGTACACTCCCGGGTGGCCCTGCCACACCCCACACACCCCCACCCCACCGTCTAGCCAGGAGCACCTGCACACTGCCTGCTCCACACTCAAGCCCTGGCCTTGTGTCTGGACCCAATCTTCCAGTCCCACCAGCCCTGCCTCAGGTCCTGGCCTCAGGGTCAGCTCCTGTCTTGGACTCCCATGGTGCCTGCTCCCTGCAGTGTCCGGCTTGGCTGGGCCTCCCCAGGATGCCCCCAGCCCTCAGCTCCACCTGTCCTACCTCACAGACGCACACTTCACAGGGGTCAGTCCCCGGGTGGAAGCTCTCCCCAGGCTCGTACTTGTGACCGTCATGCACACAGCCTCGGGGGTGGGGAAGAGCAGAGCAGGGGCTGGCGTCATGCCAGGATGGGGTCAGCCTCCCTCCAGGCTCCCCTCACAGGAACTGGGGTGTGTGTCACTATGAGCCATTTCCCCTGGAGCCACCCCCTCTGCTACCCAGCCCAGCACACAGACAGGGACGTGTGACCCTGGGATGCCTCTCAATCCCAGCTCCCGGTACCAGAGCAACGAGGGCAGCAGTCAGTGGGCCCCTGGTGGGGCTGGGCGCAGGAGCTGACGCACTGGACACCAGCACAGGTGACAACACCTTTGTGACACATGCAGGAAGAGCAGGGGCTGTCAGGGGGCGCCCAGCTGCTGCCTTCAGGGTGCTCCTCCCCGTGAGCCAGGCAGCCTGCAGTCCCAGGTGGACAGGAAGAAGCTCTGAGTCTGCGATCTGATCATCTGCCCCTGCCCACCATCCCTATGGTCAGCAGGACATGTGGGTGAGCACCAGGAAGGGGTCTGCAAGGACACGGCAGGGAGGTAGGCTGGAGCAGAACTCCTGTCTGTGGTGGAGGGGTCATAGCACCTGGGTTCTAATCCTGCTCCATGTCTGCTGGCTAGACCAAGCTGCAAGCAGCAGGCAGTGTCCACCATGAGCAGCAATGGCATACAGTAGGTGTGTAATAAAAGCATGTGGAATGAATGAACAGCTCTATCATTGATCGTGTGCTTTAGCTAACTTCAGGCCTCAGTCTCCCCACTGTTAAATGGGATCGCATCTGCCCTGCCATCCTCTGGGGGCAAGTGAGGATGCTGTGCTGGCTTTGTGTGAACTACACCATCCTGAGCGGTGCATGGTGAGCAGCAGCAGGCAGGCTAAGAAAGGCTCATGTTCTCAGCCAGGAAGCACATCTTGACTCTGCTACCCGCTCACCCCAGTGACCACAGGCAAGTTGTGTTAGCTCTCTGTACCTCTGTTTTCTTATCTATAAAATAGATGTAATGGTGGCATTTATCTGGTAACATCCTGATTAAATGAGATAATAGCAGTAAAGTGCTTAGCTCAAGGCTGGCATAGGTTATGTGCTCAATAAATGTTAATTATCATGATTATGTGAATGGGGTGTGGTTAGGAAGAGGGGCAGCTTCAGGGGAATCTAATAAGCACCTGGAAGGGTGGGCTGGGCAGAGAGAAAGAGGAAGAGCTGAGGTGGACTAGGGTGACAGTCAAGGACAGACGTAAGAGAGGGACAGAGGGTGGACAGGGAGGTGAGAAGGCAGCAGAAGAGCTGAGAGCAGAGTGGGGGGCAGTTAGAGGGATCCAGGGTGAGGGACTGAAGCTTGGGGCACCCCTGACAGCCAGGCATACCTCTGCAGCGAGGGCAGCAGCTCCCTGGCTCTGTGACCTGTAGCAGGCAGGGCAGGGGTGGGCACCGCAGCCGCACACAGCTGACCCGGCCAGCCTGCAGGAGGTGCAGGCTCAGAGGCTTGCCGCCAAGACCTGGAGGCACGGTGGCCCAGCCTCTCCCAGCACCTTCCCAAACCCCTGCTGTACCTGACAGCGACACCTCTCACAGCTGCCTGAGGACCCCTCAAACTCCTCCCCATCCTGGTGCTCTTGGCCTTGAGAGAAGCAGCCTGTGGGGGATACACTTCCTGGGTGGGGGTCTGTGCCACCCTGCTCTGCCCAACCCCAGGCCTGCAGACAGGGAGGGAAGGAAGAGGGGTCCCTGACACATGGAAGGACACTCACTATGGCAAACAGGGCAGAAGCAGGGTCCTGGAGAGGGGTGTGTGCAGAGAACTGGGGGACATGGCTTCTTCTCACAGTGCATGGAACCTTCCTGGGAGAGAGAGGCCATGCAGTCACTTCTGACCCCTGTGTCACTCCATCTCACCTTCAGATTAGGCTGTGCTGCCCCTGGGCAGGCGCTCCTACTAAATCCGCCAGGTCCAAACCCCTTCCCTGGCCCAGGAAACCTAAGCCCAACCATGTCCCCCAAGATATCACAGGCGGAGTGAACCACTTGTAGCCTAGGTGGAGACAAGCCCTTCCAAAGAGGATGAGACATAAAGGTTACCAAGTCCCTGAAGACACTGCCTTACCTGGCAGGTGCAGACAGAACAGGTGGGGTCAAGTGGGTCAGGAAGGGTCTCTCCAAGGGTAGCAGTGACCCCATGGTAGAAGCATCCTGGCAGAATGGGGAATGCAATGGGAAAGAGTCATTTCCCATCAATGGAGTCCTCTGCGCTCTCTCCTCTCTCTCTCTCACACACATACAACCATGCCTGGGGACCTTCCTCAAAGCTTAGGGGGAGATCGGTATGGCTAGGAGAGGAGGGAGGGTGAGGGGTGGGGAGGAAAGCCATCAGCTGGGCTGCGGATGGCAAGACTTGCACGCTCCTTCATGTTCCAGGCCCAAAGGCTGCAGGAGCAGAGGGAACAGGTAGGATGCAAGGCTGCTGAGGACTTCCTGTCTGCGTGGGAAGAGGACATGTGGCACAGGCACACTAGATGTGGGACCAGGTGGGCCGGCCAGGCAGGGTAGGCTAAGGAAGCCGCCCCTCCTGATTGGTGACTCCAGAGCAATGGGAGCCATCAAACGATTTGAGTAGAATGACATGGTATTTTAGGGAGAGAGCAAGACAGCTGTAGGGTAGGAAGGTTTGGAAGCCAAAGGTCCAGGTATTTGGTGTTGACAATCTGGTAAGTGTGGCTACGGTGTGAGAGGGTGTGTGTGTGTGTGTGTGTGAGGGGAAGGCTGATGAGGCTTAGCTGGGTGGCAAAGCTCCAGAGTGCTGGCAACCAGAGCCCCCAGCAGGGGCACGGAGGGCAGGTGCGGCCCTACCCTGACAGGTCGGGCAGCAGTGCCCAGGCGGGGTGAGTGGGTGGCTGCAGCCCAGAGGCTCGCAGGGCCGGCGGCTGCAGGTCACAAAGCCTCCCAGGCAGGTGCACAGGTTGCAGGGCTCTCGGGGATCCGGGAACTCCTGGAGGCTCAGGTAGGCCTTCCCAAGGTATTCACAGCCTTCCAGAGAGGACAGGGAGAGAGGTGGGTGTGGGTAGGAAAGGATGAGAGGAGAAAGCCAGTTACCGGTTTTGACCTTGGGCTTGGCAGGGTGCCAAGTCCTCAAAGACCTGGCACCTGGGAGAAAGGTAGGGGGAATAGTCCAGGCCAGAGGGCAAAGGAATCAGGAGGGGATAGGTGGGTTTGAACCAGACAAAGGGCAGACATTGCCCCTGCAGCCTGCAAGAAAGTTCCCTGTCCATCTATAGGCAAAGCCCAGGAGGATCTGTTCCTGAGGTAAATACTCAGCAGGCCACTGGCAGAGAGCTGGGAGTAGCCCAAGTGGATGTAGGGAGGGGGGGTCCCAAGGTATCCCCTTTTCAATGCTGTTTCAAGCCCTCTCATTACTCAAGAAGGGCAATGGGACCCCAGGGTGGGGTCAGCGTGTGCTGTGCTCCTCTCTGATGCTGGCTCACAACCCTTTTTAAAAGGAGAGGGTGAGCCAGGCATGGTGGCGCTTGCCTGCAATTCCAGCAGCTCTGAAGGCTGAGGCAGGAGTATCATAAGTTCAAAGCTAGCCTCAGCAACTTGGTGAGGCCCTAAGTAACTTAGCAAGACCCTGTGTCAAAATAAAAAGTAGGGGCTTGGGTTGTGGCTCAGTGGTATAGTGCTTGCCTCGCATGTGTGAGGCACTGGGTTCAATCCTCAGCACCACATAAAATAAGTAAAGGTATTGTGTTCACCTACAACTAAAAAAAATGCTAAAAAAAATAAAAATAAAAAATAAAAAAGGACTGGGGATGTGGCTCAGTGGTTAAGCACCCTGGGTTCAATCCCTAGTACCAAAGAAAAAAAAGGAAGGTAAGTCTCAGGCTCTATCCCTTGACAAGAAAAAGTATCTGACTAGAATCTAACAATATTATATTTTAATTATATTTATTTACTGTATGATACAACTCCTTTCTAAATAAATTTAAATTAATAAGTGAATTCATTTGAAGAAAAGTATTAAATAAAACTACCATTGGTAGAAGGTATATAGCAAAAATTGCTAAGCTAGTACAAGAAGCCAAAGACTAGGGAACTGGGTCTGGTTCAACTCTTTTTCACAGGAGTTAAAAATCAGGCCCAGAGGGCTGGGGTTGTGGCTCAGTGGTAGAGCGCTTGCTTAGCATGCGTGAGGCACTGGGTGCGATTCTCAGCACCATATATAAATAAATAAAATAAAGGTCCATCAACGACTAAAAAAATAAAAAAATCAGGCCCAGAGGGGCTGAGGTTGTAGTTCAGTGGTAGAGCACTTGCCTACCACGTATGAGGCACTGGGTTCCATCCTCAGCACAGCATAAAAATAAATAAATAAATAAAAGTAAAGTATTGTGTCCATCTACAACTGAAAATATTTTTCAAAAAGAAAAGAAATTCATCTCAGAGCAGTTATATAACTTGCCCAAGATCACACAAACAGTATCAGTATCAGAGTATCAGACAGTATCAAAAGAAGCCTGGTGTGGTGGTGCAAGCCTGTAATCCCAGCGGATTGGGAGGCTGAGGCAGGAGGAGGATTGCAAGTTCAAAGCCAGCCTCAGCAAAAGTGAGGCACTAAGCAACTCAGTGAGACCCTGTCTCTAATAAAACACAAAATAGGGCTGAGGATGTGGCTCAGTGGTTGAGTGTCCCTGAGTTCAATCCCTGGTACTCCCCTCCCCTCCCCAAAAAGAGGAAATATAAGCTTTAGTCCATAGCTGGCAGCTCTCTCGGGCTCCCTCTCCTCTCCCCTCCCGCTATACAAGGTCTCACTCTGTTGCCTAGGATGGTCTCAAACTCACGGGTTCAAGCGATTCTCCTGCCTAGAGTGCTGGGACTACAGGCCTGCACCACTACACCTGGCTCAGAGCCTTTTTCTTACTACAAAAAGTATTGTAGGCCCTCCCGAGGATGCTGACCCAGATCTCCTGTCCTCCCCGCCTCCCCTCAGTCCCTTCCCTCTGCCTCTCACCATCACAGGCAGGGCAGCAGCCGTCCCTGGCAGGGAAGGGGCACTGCGCAGGGGCACAAACCCTGGGCTCACAATTGACGCTGCCCTCCCAGCAGAGGCACACGTGGCAAGCAACGCTGGGCGATGGGAAGCGCTCCCCGCTGGCAAACTCCTTCCCCTGGTACAGGCAGCCTAGGGAGAAGGGCAGGGGCTGGGGCCAGGGTGGCTGGCTCCCAGGCCCTGCTGGGCAAAGGTCCTTACTCTGTGTGCAGGATGTGTGTGTGTGTTAGGGATGAAATGCAAGCCCTCATGCATGCTAGGCAAGCGCTCTGCGGCTGAGCTACAACCCTAGCCCTATTACGTCCCTACTGAGAACCCAGTGTGGGAGGCCCGGGGGGAGGAGGGAGTTCCGGGTGGCATAACCTTGAGGGCTAAGTAGGGGGGACTGGGCAAAGGGCGCGGTGCAGCTGGTGCCGGCAGCGGCCAGGAGATGAGGTCGCTGCCCAATCGGGAGGGCATGCCCAGGTGGTACCATCGCAAGAGGGGCAGCAGGGCCCCTGGCGCGGATGGGTGCAGAGAGCCGGCGGGCAGGGCAGACGTTGGCAGGATACTGAGCCATCAAGGCACAGGCAGCGGCGGCAGGGGTCGCTGGGTGGGGAGAAGTATTCCTGGTGGCGGGCGGGGACAGAGATGCCCGGCCATAGGCAGCTAGCAGGAGGGGCTGTAGGGAGAGAAAGTGCATCTAGAGCGTCCAGGGAGAGGACACCGAGGGCCCCTGGGGAGGAGTGGGCCAAGGGGTGTGGTTCCTACCCAGGCACTGTGGGCAGCAGTCTCCCGGTGGCAGGACCGGGTCTGGACAGGGCAGCGGTGGACAGCGGGCCAGGCACTGCACGTTGCCGCCCTGTGGACAGACAGATGCACCACACCAGGTCCAGTGAGTGGGAGGAGGTCCG
Organism: Xerus rutilus; assembly: GCA_028644305.1. Taxonomy (NCBI): domain Eukaryota; kingdom Metazoa; phylum Chordata; class Mammalia; order Rodentia; family Sciuridae; genus Xerus; species Xerus rutilus. The sequence goes on along the minus strand of CM053407.1, from coordinate 22,558,910 downwards.
GGAGCCCCCGACCACTTTCCACCCCACCTCATGGAATGCTCCTAACTTCCCCAAGTCCCACCTCCACTCTCTTGGGCTCCTCTTTCCAGGTGGCACTCACCAGGCAGTGACACACACGGCAGGGGTCAGAAGGGTGGGGGAAATCTGCTCCGTTGGGGTACTCTTTCCCACCAAAGGCACAGCCTGGGGGAGGTGGCAGGTATAGGTCTGGGGAGGCTCTGCTGTCCCCGGGCCTAAATGCCTGTCCAGTGGGGTGAAGTGGTGCCAGAAGTACCCCCTCCCAGATCCCGATCACCTCACCACTGCAGTTGTTCTGGCAGCAGGTACCAGGTAGCGGATGGGCACAGGGGGCCCTGGGGCAGGCTCGAGGCTGACAGAGGGCATGGCCTTCCTGACAGTGGCACTCTTGGCAGGGGTCTCCAGGGTGGGAGAAGCTCTCACCATCCACAAACACCTGTTTCTCCAGGATGCAGTCTGGGCAGTGGACAGTGGGGACAAGAACAGGGCAAAGGTTGACAGCACTAGGTGCAGGGGACAGCCCTTCTGCCCATGGAGTCTAGAGCTACTGGGGAAGTGCCAGCGTGGGAGCTGCTCCCAAGAGGGAGAGAAGGAACAGGGCTGTGGGCACCTGTGCGTGCACGTATATTGCTCCAACTGTATGCTAGTGTGTGTGTGTGTGTGTGTGTGTGTGTGAGTCTGTCTACCTGCGGGCAGTTTTGTCTCTGAGGGTGAAGAGGTGAAGAGCTTACACACATGTGCCTGGTTTGAGGCACACACCCTAGCATGGAACTCTCCACGCATGCAGGAACCATGTCCCACTGCACCCCAGCGCCCAGTTTCCTACATGGCAGATGCAAACACGTGTTGCAGGACCCTGTTATGCAGATGGATAGGAGTATCTGAGAGGTGGGGTATTGGAAGAGGAAGTGTGCAAAGGGATAATAAATCTCTATCTCCACCCACCCACACCCTGTAAGTTCCAGAGAGTTCTTAGCTATGTGGGACCAAAAACAGTTCAGAAAGCCATTGCTGTCAAAGATATCCTTTAAGCACATACCTGGACACCTGGGGCAGCACTGGCCGGGTCCACTCTGGGGCCTGGCACAGGTCATGGGAGGGCAGTCCACCAAAGAGCACCTCACAGTCCCATCCTGGGAGCAGGGAAGACGGCCATGGGGGCGGGCCCCAGGAGGGGCTCGGCAGGGCAGCACAAGCCTTAGCAGGTACCTCACAGCGGCAGGTGTGGCAAGGGCTGTCTGCATCCGTGAAGTTCAGCCCATTGGCATACACTTGGCCATGGTAGGTGCAGCTCTCACAGCTGGGGCAGCAGGCACCTGGGCGGGGCAGGCTGGTCAGAATGGGCTAGGCAAAGCAGGCGAAGAAAGCCAAGATCTGGGCAGAAGCACTCACCAGGGAGCTGGGTGGGGTGCTGGCAAGGGACTGGGGGACAGAGCACAGCCCCGCATACAGGCACCCCATCTTGGCAGGAGCAGGAAGTGCAGGGCTGACCATCGGGCTCCCACTGGACCCCCTCAGCAAACTCCTCTCCATTGAGCACACAGGCTACAGCAAGGGGCGCTGTCACCATGGCAACTAGAAGACCTCCCACCCATCCTGTCTTCACCAGCCCACAGGGATCCTGGCTTATCACCTCCCCCCATAGGCTCTAAACACACTCTGGAATGATTAGTGGACCCTCCCCCTTTACTGCAAAGGAGCAAGGTCCCTCTCCACTCCCTGGAGGCAGCACCTTTGGCAGTTGCCCCCCTCCCCTCGACACACACCTGGGCAGAGCTGGGGGCCAGAGGCAGGCGGGCCACAGGGAGCGACTGGGCACTCCTGCTCCTCACAGGTGACCTCACCAGCCTAGGAGGAAGGCCAGGTAAGAGGCCCACAAGGAAAGAGACAGACCTGGGCAGGAGAAGGTGGGACTGCCCACCTGGCAGGAGCAGCGGACACAGTGGCTACTCTCTTGGAGACTGAAAGTCTCTTGGCTCTGATACTGGTGTCCCCGGTACTCACAGCCTGCATGAGAGGACAGGGGACAAAGGGGACAGCGCTGGCAGCTGTGGGGGAAACCTCATGCTACCCCAAGGCATTCATCCCTGACTCTGACAAAGAGCACACAGTCGTGTCCTCCCAGAGATCCTGCCAGCACCCCCTTCATACCACAGCACCACTTTACCATGAGAAGGTGAGGTGGGGACTCTCCTGAAGGGGTGCAAGAGGAGTGATGTCCACCCACCCAGGAGCTTCTCTGCAGCCAGTGCCTGCCCCTCCCACAGCCACCCCAGGCCCCACTCACTGTCACAGACTGGGCAGCACTGCCCAGGGATCCTGCCTGGGTGTCTGCAGGGCACAGGTGGGCAGGGCAGAGGCTCACACTGGACACTCCCATTCTGCCAACAGGGCCTGGTCAGCAGGCAGCAGGCAGGCCAGGAAGCCAGGCCCTCCTTGCTAGGCAGCCACACTCACAGCACAGCGGCACCGCAAGCAGGGGTCCCTGGAGCCCACTGGTTCCCCACTGCGGTGCTCCCTCCCGTTTAGGAAACAGCCTGCAGAGAAAGGTGCTCAGACTGCTCAAGGTGTCCTTCCTGCCTCACTCCTGGCCTTCATGGGAGACCCAAGTAAGGCCAGCCATCAGCTTTCTGAGCCCCTCTGGGCTCAGCACCCCATCCACCCACCGACTCACCATCACACACGGGGCAGCAGGTGCCTGGGAGAGGCCGGGCAGGGTATGGGCATAGGCTGGCACATTCTCGCTGGCGGCACTGGATGTGGCCCTCCTGGTAGGGGACAGGATGAGCAGGGGAGGGCAGTCAGGGCTCAGCCACACAGCACCAACAGCACCGGAGTTCCAGCCATCTGCTCACTGGAGGTTGTTATGGGTTGAGCTGTGTCTCCCCAAAATACAGGTACCTCAGAATATGATCTTATTTGGAAATAGGGTTGTAGATATAATTAGTTAAGAAGAGGTTAGCTGGGCACAGTAGCATACACCTGTGATCTCAGGAAGGAGGCAGAGGCAAGAGAATTGCAAGTTCAAGCCCAGCCTCAGCAACTTAGCAAGACCCTCAACAACTTAGAGAGGTCCTGTCTCAAAAAATAAAAAGAACTGGGGATGTTGTTCAATGGTAAAGTGCCCTGGGGTTCAATCCCCAGTAGCCACTCCCCCATGAAAAATGATGAGATCATACTGGAGTAGGTGGCCCCCTCATCCAATATGAGTGGTGTCCTTATAAAAAGGGGAAATTTAGATGCAGACACACACACACACACACACACATACACACACAGAGAACGCCATGAGAAGATGCAGGCAGAGATTCGGGTGCTGTAGAAGCCAAGGATTGCAAGCTACCACTGGAAGCTAGGAGACAGGCATGGAGCAGATCCTCCCTCATAGTCCTCTGAAGGAACCAACTCTGCCTACACCTTGATCTTGGACTTCTGGCCTCCAGAACTGTGGGAGAATAAATGTCTATTGTTTGAGCCACTCAGTTTGGGGTCCTTTGTTACAGCAGCCGTAGGAAACTAATACAGATGTATAACCCAGCATGTTACTTAAGCACTCTGTGACTTGTTTTACCTACCTGGAAAAAATGGAGAATAATTTGTGGGATGAAATGAGAGAAGGGTTGGCATGGTGTCCATGGCTGGAAGATGCTGCTACCTTCCTGTAGTCTATTTGCAATAGACACTATCTCTTGAATTCACTCTCCATCCCTGGGCTTGCTACCTTCAACCCCAACAGGGTATGGGCAGTCAGTGACTCTTCTCACAGATAGGAAGGGCCCATGTGAACAGGGAGAGGAAGGACATGGTTGCAATGGGGTTGGGCACCCCAGTGGGGTGCCCAGTGGCCTTCACAGTGGACTCTTACTCTTTAACAGGCCATAGAAAACTCTGTGGTCCTGGCTTTAGTCCCCATGAGACAGCCCTCCTCCATGTGCCTGCTTGACCTTAGTGCCTACAGGTCCCAAACTCCCTGCCACAGACTGTCCTTAATTCCCTATTCCACGTCCCCCTCCTCAAATCTGACTCATCCTCCAATGTCTAGGCAGACACCATCCCTTCCACGAAGTTGTTCTGGATCTGTGCTGCCCAAGAGCAATGCAAGATGTTAAATTCTCTCAGAGCCAACTTTTGAAAAAGTAAAAAGAGGGGCTGGGGTTGTGACTCAGTGGTAGAGCACTTGTCTAGCACATGTGAGGCACTGGATTTGATCCTCAGCACCACATAAAAATAAATAAAGGTAAAAACAAACAAAGCAAAAAAAAGTTTAAAAAAGCAAAAAAGAAAAGATGGAATTAAATTTTAATAATATATAGCCAGTATATTCAAAATATTATTTCAACACAACATCAACATAGTGTATTTATGAGATAGTTTATATTTCTTTTTATCCTATTACATCTTTGGAATTGATGTGCGTTGCATACCACATCTTACCACATCGCAATTCTTTTTTTTTTGGTACTGGAGTTTGAACTCAGGGGTACTTGACCACTGAGCCACATCCTTGGTACTGGAGATTGAACTCAGGGGTACTTGACCACTGAGCCACATCCCCAGCCCTATTTTGTGTTTTATGTAGAGACAGGGTCTCACTGAGTTGCTCAGTGCCTCGCCGTTGCTGAGGCTGGCTTTGAACTCGCGATTCTCCTGTCTCAGCCTCCCTAAGTGCTGGGATTACAGGCTTGAGCCACTGCGCCCGGCTACCACATCTCAATTCTGACCAGCTGCATTGCAAGGGCTCAGTGGCCACATGCAACAGCGGCTATGGAACCGGGTGCCAAAGTCAAACTGTGCTTCTCCCTCTGAGACTTTTTGCCTGTTGTATCCTGTCCCCTCTCTCCCTTCCTTCTACCCCTGAGCTCCTTGAGTTATGGCAGATCACAAACCCTGCCAGATGCCTGTACTTACAGCTGGTGTGCATGCCAGGCCCTGGGCTCACAGCACCCAGGATCCAGTCTTCTCTATCACTGTCCCCTCCCACTGCCCAGAGGATCTGTTCAGTGAACTGAAGTGGCGAGGGCAGGGTGGAGCGAGGGACAGCTTGGGTGTAGTCTTGGGACTCACCAGGCACTGGCAGATCTGGCAGGGGTCCCCAGGCGCAGTCCACTCTTGGCCATGGTCTCTGTGAGAGCCACCTTCTGTGCAGCCTGGGGCTGGGGACAGAGAGGCTTGGTGGGAATTGGCCTGGTGCTTGGACTCAGCCTCCCCCTCACTCCACCACTCACATGCCTTCACCAGACCAGGCCATGCCTCCACCTAGACCCCAGGCAGGGTGAGGCCCCCTCCTTAGCCTGCCCTTCCCCATCTCCCTTGGACAGTACAGCCACACCTACCTGTCCAGCTCACTGCCCTGCCCTCTGCCTCTCTCTCTCTCTTAAGATTTTTTTTTTAGTCGTAGATGAACACAATACCTTTATTTTACTTCTTTATTTTTATGTGATGCCAAGAATCGAACCCAGTGCCTCCCATGTGCTAGGCAAGTGCTCTACCACTGAGCCTCAACCCCAGCCCCCACCTCTCTCTTTAACCTTGGTCATTTGCCTACTTGCACAGTCCCGCTAACATCCCCCCAACACTGAGTGCCAGGTCCAAGTCCTGGCTCATGCTGTCCCCTATTCCTGGAATGTCCTCTGCCTTCTTCAGCCCATTGCCCAGCTAACTGCTCTTCATACTTAAGTGTCACCTCAGCCCCCGTGGCCTCTGGGATGCTTTCCCTCCTGTGCTCAGCTGGAGCAGGTCTCCTTCCCCTGAGTTTCCCTGGTACCTGGCCCCAGCTTCTATTCCTGTGTTTGCGACATTATTTTACAATATTGCCATTAACTCAGATTCACCCTCTAGTGGTCATCCCAGAGGAGTGACCCCTTGTCTTCTGGGTTTGGGGTTCCCAGAGTAGAAAATAGTGATGATTTATTACGCAGCACTATGAGGTATAGAATATCATTCCATATATCTTATAAATGGGGAAACTGAGGCACAGAATAACTTAGAGTCATACAACCACTATGGGACAATGGTAGAGTCTGATCTCAGGCGTTGTTGTTCCAGAGCAGGCTTAGACTGGCAATGCTCCCTCACTGGTCAGACCATAGAAGAAATGGTGTGGTAGCCCAGCTCAGGGCTCCATGGGAAAAGGGTCAGGGGCTCTCACCTTGGCAGCCCGGGCAGCAGTGTCCAGGCCTCAGCACTGGCTCAGGACAGGGGCTGGGTGGGCACTTCAGGGGCACACAACGAACCAGGCTCCTCTGTAACACACCAATGTCTGTAACTCCCCCAGACCTGGCTCCCAAGGTGGGTGTGGTAGGCAGGTGTCAGGCAGGGACAGAGAAAGAACTTTGCTGGCACCAGCTCTCCAAAGCCATGTGAAGGGCTGAGAGTGACTGGCATGGCTCAAGGTGGGGCAGGGTTGTCCGAGGAGGAGTGGGTCTGGCAGAGGTGGCAGAGGACTCACCAGGCAGGAGCACTGGAGACAAGGATTGGAGCCGGGCAGGAAGCTGGCTCCCTCCTCATATAGCTGTCCCTCATACTCACAGCCTGAGGAGGGTTGTCAGGATGATAGATGGGTCACTAGAGAGCAGGGTGGGTGGACATCCCCCAAGGGAAGGCATGACCCCAGGTAGGTACTGGACCACTGGGGCTGAGGGCATGGAGCAGGCAGGGCAGGAGGTCACCTGGCCGGCAGACAGGGCAGCACTCCCCAGGTGGGGTGTAGCTCTCCAGGCAGTTGAGCTCAGAGCATGAGGGCCCCTGGCACCGCACGGTCCCTGCCTGTGGGCAGACACTGAGCCCTCCCCGCCTCCTCCCTCTCCACTGCCCAAGCTGGGTTACTCGGCTGGCCTGGCAGGCCCAGCAGGCTTTAGGCCCCCATGCCTGGGTAGAGGCAGCCTTCCTGCCTGGCCCCAGATGGGCTGGACAAGGCCAGGCCTGACTTGTGCTGAGCAGCAGGTATGCGGGTGGTGGCTGGGGCCAGGTGCTAATTCTCTTACCTGGCAGGTGCAGATGACACAGGGCTCCGGATGCCATGTTTCTCCAGCCCTGTGGCCCTCAGGGCAGCCTGAAAAACCATGTTGAGGTCCACAAGTAAGAGGCTCAGAGGACTGGGCACCACACCAAGGGAGCACTATTCAAGGCCCAGACATCAGAGATTTTTATATTCACTGCACCTTTCCAGCAGGTAGCAGTCAAGGGTCTGCCTGAAACATAATCAGTATATTTCTTTTATTTCACAGCAGATGGGAATAGTGCCTTGAAAGTGGGACCTTTTTTTTTCTTTCATCAAAAGCATCATATAGGTTACCAGTGTCCCTGAGGTACCATGTCCTGAAAGCTGTGTGTGCGTCTCCTTTTCTTTGAATTGTACAATTTTATTCTTGCGGTGCTGGGGATGGAACCCAGGGCCTTGTGCATGCCAGGCAAGCACTCTGCTACACCATTGTCCCTTTTCTTTGAGATCCATCAACTCCCAAGGCTGCAGTCTCCGGACAAAACTCCCAGGCTGCATTTCCAGCCCTCACTGGTCTGAGCCCCGCCCTTCCTTTCTCACTACCAGCAGACTTGTCTCCAGGTAGGGTTGCTAGATAAAATAGAGGACACTCAGTTGCATTTGAGTTTCAGATAAATAACACATAGATTTTTAGTATATGAATGTCTCCAATATTGTATGGGATATGCTTATACTAAAAAAGTCTGTTATTTTAAATTCAAATTGAGCAGTGCAACACACACACACATACACACACACACACACACACAGAATCAGATTTAACAGGGCATCCTGTATTTTCTTTCTTTCTTTCTTTTTTAAATGTAATTAGGTTTTTTTTCTTTTTTAAATTTTTTTTGTTTTTGGTACTGGAGATTGAACCCAGGGGCACTCAACCACTGAGCCTCATCCCCAGCCCTATTTTGTGTTTTATGTAGAGACAGGGTCTCACTGAGTTGCTTAGTGCCTCACTGTTGCTGAGGCTGGTTTTGAACTTGCGATTCTCCTGTCTCAGCCTCCCTAAGTGCTGGGATTACAGGCTTGCGCCACCGTGCCCGGCTTCTTTTTTAAATTTTTTTAGTTGTCAATGGACCTTTATTTTATTTATTTATATGTGGTGCTGAGAATCGAACCCAGTGCCTCACACATACTAGGCAAGTGCTCTACCACTGAGCCACAACCCCAGCCCCATCCTGTATTTTCTATCTGCTGAGTCTGACAACCTGCCCGACTCTCTACTAGGAACCAGTGTCGGCACCTGTAGAACCACTGCCTCCCTTCCTCCCATCTCTCCTCAGTCACTAGACCACTGCTCTCCTAGTTTCCCAATTTCGGCCTGTACTAACCCCTGGGATCCAATCAGTTATCAGCTCCTGCCCATTCTTTATAAACATAACCCTCTCCACAGCCTTCCGCCACCCCTGGCTCCGTGGATACACAACAGCTGTAACAGCTTTGCCCCACCCACAACTTGTCTCTGCATCCAGCCCATACCAAATGAATATCCCCCAAACACCTCTTTGCTTTGTAATGTTTTATGCATAGGAGGGAGTTCTGTCATATTTGCCAAATACAAACACTACACTCTGGTTTTGGGGGCCTCAAGTGCTCCCCACTGCACACTCACACACAGTGTTCATACTGCAAGGCTTACAGCAGCCTGTCCCCATGAGCCTTCACTGACTGACATGTGCCTTGGATCTCTCTCTACCCAGTTCTTGTGCACGAAGGGTCCTCGATGACTCCTCCTTCTGGTGAAATCCCACCTTTCCTTGAAGATCCAGCTCAGGCAACCCCTTGTCTGTAAAGCCACCCTGACTGGCTGGTCTGAATGGCTCCCCCAGGTTCCCGTCCCTTCCTAAAGGGACAAAGCACATCCTGCTTTCTACACTGCCTCTTGTCTATTCATTGGATCTTAAATCTTGTGTAAAATTAGCTGTACATTCATCTATCCAACTAGATTAGAAGCTCCCTAAGGACAGGAAAAAGGTCCAGTGCCCATTTGCCTTACAGTCTCTGGCTCAGACCCGGGCCGGGTCAGTGTCTGATGACTTGAGTGTGATCATCTACTTCTCCCTCTAGAGAGAGGGAGCCAGCTTACTCACACCCAGGTGGCAGACCACAGCTCTGGGGTCCCCAGGACATGTGCAGGAGGGACAACTGAGGCTGGCAGCAGGCTGACCTGGTTCGCAGTGTGTGCAGCATGCTCCTGGCTCAGGGCAAGGTCCTCTTGGGCATGGCTTCTGGGTACAGGTTATGGCTCCCTCCTGTGGGAAGCAGGACAGAGTGGCTGCAGGGCCTCCAGAACCCCAGCCTCACCCCAGGCTAGGCTCCTCAAGGAGCAAGAGGATGAGTTGGTTTGGACAATGTGGGTTATACTCAGTTCAAAGGCAGAAAAGAGATGCCTCAGCCCACCTCCATCATCTGATGCCCCTTGACCCCTGGGAACCCTTTCTTCCAAGTGCCAGCAACTTCCCAGGAGTGGATAGATCCTAGGAAGGGAACAAAGGACCTAGGCACAACCTCCCCCCACCCCCTCTCCCTTGACAGTACTGGGAATTGATCCTAGGGGCACTCTACCACTGAACTACATCCCTAGCCCTTTCTTTTTTATTTTGAGACAGGGTCTCATTAAGTTGCCCAGGCTAACCCTGAACTTGCAATCCTCCTGTCTTGGCCTCAGGAGTGGCTGGGATTAAAAGATGTGTACCACTGTACCTAGCTAAGGGCTTTCTTAGTTGGGGAGTAAGGAAGAAAAGTCTGGAAGATGGCAGCTTCTGGAGCCAGGAGAGAAAGAACAGGCTGGCAGGGGAGGTCTGAGATAGAAGACCAGGCAAGTGGAAGGGTGGGGACAATGAGGGTCACACAGAGGATGGAGTGAGGAACGAAGACAGCAACTATATTCTCTGTCCCCCATGCCACTGTTTGACAGGTCCAAATCAAAGGGTTTGGGGGCCCCACCAAGTGTGTGAGGATTGGCCGGGTGCAGTAGCGCATGCCTGTAATCTCAGCTTGGGAGGCTAAGGCAGGAGGATCGTGAGTTCAAAGGCAGCCTCAGCAATTTAGTGAGGCCCTAAGCAACTCAGTGAGACCCTGACTCTAAATAAAATACAAAAAAAAGGGCTGGGGATGTGGCTCAATGGTTAAGCACCACTGGGTTCAATCCCTGGTACAAAAAAAAAAGTGTGTGAGGATTGAATTCCAGAAAGCAGAACCACTCAGCAAGGTCTGGGGGAGGGGCAGGCAGAACCCATCACACAACATCCAGCTACCACTTTGGCAACAGAATGCTAGAGTGAGGCACACAGGTGAGAGGGTGAGGTTCGGGACATCTAGCTGTGTCCCACAAGCTCACCTGGCAGTGGCAGATGGTGCAGGTGTCTGGGGAAAAAGTCTCCCCATTGCTGTAGGCCTGACCATTGCGGCTGCAGCCTGACGAGGGGACAGTGCCATTACTTAGGTATCCAGCACCACCTCCAAGTCCTGAGGCAGCACCAGTAGGTGGATGGGGTGGCACTAACCACGGCAACGGGGCAGGTCGGGCTGGGGACCACAGCGTGCAGACCCATCCCGGCAGATGCAGGCTGTGTCAGCGTCAGGCTCCCAGCAAGCCCCCTCCGGCCACATGCGCCCCAGCCCCCAGCACTGGGGCGAGGCCAGGTGGCACTCACAGGACTCCAGCCGTCTCACTCTCTCCTGCAGGTCCTTGTTCTGAGAAAAGAGAGGGGAAGGGGGAGCAGGCACTGGCTCAGCTTCCCCCATTTCGCATGGATTTGTGGGGTACCGAAACTGAGGCAGGATGAGAAGGAAAATTGACCATTCCAGAGCAGAGGTGGGTCCCCCTCCATCAGCATTCAGTTCAAATAGTTCTCAGGAAGCACAGTGCTCCCAGGAGCGCTCCCTCCTGGACAGAATGGGGACCCACCCTTCACCCTAATAGTTAAAGACTCCTTTACCCACCCAGAATCTTCCCTGGTAATGCTTTACACATAGGGGGGATTCTGTCATTATTGCCAAATACATGAGAGACTATGAAAATCTGGATGGATAGAACAAAACCCCACAGGTTCTTCATGAAAGGCCAGATGTTAAGAACTGTTCAGATAAGACCCACTCCATGTGCATTTAAGCCAAAACTTGATTTTACAGACCCCAGGCTACCTACGCCCAGACCCAACCTCCACCCCTGACTATGCAAAAGCCTACTTACCCGATTGGCTTGGTCCTGCCTCCATCATACCTGCTTTCTGAGCTCCAGCACCTCAGCCTCTAGCTGCCCCAGCCGCTCCTCCAGAGGCTGCCCAGCAAGGGCCAGGGAGTGGGTGGGTGTCTGCTGCCTATAGTCATGGATGTCAGCAAGCCCAGAGGGTTCCTTGGGGACAACCTTGCCTGAAGGGCACAAGAATCCAGTGTGGGCCTAAAGGTGAGGACTGGCAAGGTTTCCTGAGTTCTGTCCTCTGAGCCCTGCAGGGGAGGAGGGTCACCCTGGACTCCATTCTGTCCACCTACCCCGTCATCTAGGGAAGGGGACAGGGACTGTGGTAGTGAAAGCTGGGGTGGGGGTATGGGAGAAGGTGGAGGACCAAAAGTGATCCAGACCAACTCTGCCTCCTAATTAGGTGTGACACTTAGGCACACTGACCTACTGGGGACAGAAAGCAATCCAGACCTGGGCCTCTCTGCAGCCTGCCCTGACTCTGTGATGACCCTGTCATGGGGTGGGGGTGTCAGGATCATCCATCCTTTCTGGGGCCAGGGAAGGCTCGTGGACCTGGCATGTCATGCTAGAAAGGTCCAGGAACCAATGCAGACTGAAGTGCAGGGTTGGGGGTGCCAGACTCCTGCAAGGGGGCTTTTGTAAGTCGCTGCGGTCCTAGTGAGAGTCTTTGCAGGAGAGTAGGCCCCACCCTCCACTGTTCATGTACATCTATCAAAAAAAAAGACACCACTTCAGGAAAGGTGCTTAGGGAGGGGCAGCTGTCCTCCCACCCCTGCCTGACCACAGTTTCCCAGGCCTGTGGCAGAGGGTCTGATGGCCTCACAGAAAGCACAGCCAGAAAGCAAGGCCTGGTTGCATTTCCTGAAGAATTTGGGGAAGTGCCAACAGGGCCTCTACTAGTTTCCAATACCCCAGGCCCAGCGAAGACAGACTTCCCAGGCTTTAGATGATGCTGTGCAAGAGAAGTTGGGTGCACCTCTACATTCAGGCCTGAGGCAGGGAAGCATGCCTTCACATTCTCACCCTGATCCCTCTTCTGAGTCAGGAAAGTAAGGAGGGGGCAGGGGGCAATGTGCTGACTCCAGGGGTTGCTTCCCATAGACATCCAGGAGGAGAAGGGGGATGAACAGTGGAGGGTCCCCAGGAGGTGAGAGAGGAGGAGCCTGAGGGTGGGGGGTAGACTTTCTCACAGTGGCAGCTCACTAGTGAGGCTAGCCTAGGGTGGCTGAAAGGGTTTCTCACTAGGCCTGTGAGGCAAGGGAACAATGTCCCCCTACAGCCACCACCAAGCGGGAAGAGGATTCTAGTTCCAAACTGAACTTGCCTCTTCCAAACCTGCTTTGCACAAGTTCCTAGGCTTGGTTAATACCATCCCCCCAACCCAGGTGCCTAAGCCAGAAATATGGGGCTCAGCATCCTTCTTTTGTACCTTTCCCAAATCCTATCAGTTGCTCCCTACAGCACACCCCACCTCTCCTCTTCCCTCTGTCTCTACTGAGGAGGCTAAAGAGTCTCCCTCGCGGGGTACGGTGGCACACACCTGTAATCCCATCACTTTGGGAGGCTGAGACAGGAGAATTGCGAGTTCAAAGCCAGCCTCAGCAACAGCGAGGCGCTAAGCAACTCAGTGAGACTCTGTCTCTACATAAAACACAAAACAGGGCTGAGGATGTGGCTCAGTGGTCGAGTACCCCTGAGTTCAGTCCCTAGTACCAAAAAAAAAAAAAAAAAAAAAAAAAATCTCCCTAGCTTCCAGCAGTTCCTCTCTCCCAGGTGACCTTCTGAATTACACAGCAGAAGGCTCCCAGCCACAAGCTCAAATCTGACTCTCACCAGCTCTACCGGTCTTTCCAGCTTGCCTTGCTACCCACCCCCATCAGGGGTTCTGACTTAAGCCCCCAAGTTTATACCACCAGCACCCAAAACTCCCATGTTCTCATTTCCATCCCTTGTGCAGGTCCTCTTGTCACTGGAATGGCACTTTGTCTTGGCATGACCCCTGCACCCAACTTCCCATTCCCACTGAGGCTGCCCACCATGGGGTCTTAGCACCTGAACCTTCCACCCGAGCTTGAGCCTATCTGGCCTCACCCTACCCTGCTACAGCTCACATCCTAGGCCAATCCTCCAGTCCTGTTAAACAGGCACAAAAAGGGGGTCAGGGAGACACCAGGGCTCCTCTGGCAACCCCAGGTGAAGACAGGGCCGGTCTCTCACCTGGAGACACCTGCTGAAAGGGCTCCCGGAGAGTGGCATAAACCTGACTGCTCCCCTCTAAGCCTTCCCCTGTTCAGTCCGTGCAGAGAGCCCTCCATTCCTCTCTGTCCCCTGGCGGAGGGCCAAACAGACTCAGAGTCAACTCCCAAGCCGGATTCCTTTTTACCCCACTTCCTCATGACAAATAATTAACTTCAGACTCGCAGATGGAGGGCCGCCTCTGCCCGACCCCGCCGCTGCCTGCAGGAACCCCTCCGCCGGGAGAGCAGGAGGCCCCTTGCCATTCGGGACCTCTGCCTTGGCCACCCTCTTCCCGGCCCTGCTGGCCTCACCGATGGGGAGGACGAAAAGGACTCAGGCTGGCCCGAGGGGCGCGCAGCCCGGCCGGGACAGCCCGACCCTGAGGTTGGACTGAGCAAGAGGCGGGGGCACGCCGCGGTCCCTGGGTCATCGGCTCCTGACTCACCTCCCACAGCGGCGCTGCCAGCAGCCAGCGCCAGGCTCCCCAGCTGCAGGACCAGGGGCAGCAGCGCAGCCCCCGCCATGGCCATGGCCATGCTCGCTGCGCCGGCCCCGCTCGCCTCGCTGTATTCGGTCGCGGCTCAGCAGGCGCTGGGGGAGGCGGGGTGGGGAGACAGACCGCCTTCCACCCAGTCTTTGTTCAGGGAGGGCTCCTGGCTTCTATCATCCCGTGCCGCTGCTTTCCCGATGGGCACCTTGCCCAGGGGCCCCAGCCCCATCCTGACCTCAGGGAGCAGCCACAGACACCAGTCGGATGGGGGCCACATCTCCTGAATGTGATCCAGAAGGAGACCCTGGACATAAACACAAAGTCACTGCTCCTGGCTTGGGGCTGCCTGTCTCCCCGCCAGTGGAAACCTTCAGGGTTTCTCAGTTTAGCTTTGCCCCATCTCATGAGTTTACAGGAAAAGCAGGTTGAGGCCTGGGTTCAAATCCCTGTGCTGTCCATTGCATGTGGCTTTCCATAGATCCCTGATTTCTCTCAGGGCCTGTTTCCCTGTTTGTAAGCTGTGGATCACAATATTTGCTTTAGAGGCTTTCAGTGGGGATGAAGGGAGGTTATGTAGATAAAGAATTAAAGAAGGCCAGGAGTGGCGATGCAAGCCTGTAATTCCAGCTACTAGGGAGGCTGAGGCAGGATGATCACAATTTTGAGGCCCCCTGAGCATCTTAGCCAGCTCCTGTCTCAAATTAAAAATAATGAAAATTAAAAAGGGCTGGGTGTGTAGGTTTGTGGTGGAGTATTTGCCTAGCCTGTGTGAGGACCTGCATTTCATCTCCAGCACAGAGAGAGAAAGAGAGTATCTAGGTAATGGTTGGCACATGGTAAGTAGTCAATAAGTAACAAATGATAATAGGTGCTATACCCAGAAGTCAAGGGCACCCAGTCTAGTCCATTTTCCACTCATGAATTTCCTTCCTGGACTATACTCATCACCTCTACCAACCTCAGCAGCCCCAGGCTTGGCCCCAAATGTTGAGACCTCCCCTCACTGGGTCCCAGCCTCACTTTCCAGCTGCTGAGCTCAGGCCTGGCCTCTGTAGTGAGCCTGGGTAGGGGGCAGGGCTGGGCCCTGGGCTCTGCACGGGGAGGAGGCCAAAGGGGAAGTGAGGAAAACTGTCCACGTGGGCCCAGGGCTGGGAAATTCCTCAGTGCAGCTGGGAAGCAGAGGGAGGTCAGGGAATGGGGCCCCAAGCTCTCAGGCAAAGAAGAACATGAGGGGTGGAGCTGTGGATCCTGCCAAAGCAGTCTCCCTCTAGTCTTGAAGACCAGGAATCAGAAACCACCCCCTCCCCAGCCAGGCAGGGACTGAAGGTCTCCCCAGTCCTCTCTGCTGGAAAGCTTCAGCAGAGGCTCATCCCCAGGCCTGTGGGCCCCTAATGAGGCCTGAGCAATTTGCAGCTGGGGACAGGGAGGCTATGACTCAACCTGGCCTCTACGACCTGAAGCTGGGTTCACAGAAGAAAGAAAAGCCAGGGCCAGCCAGCCAGAAAAGGAACAAGAAAATGACAGCTGTTTTCCAACCAGACTTAAGGAAAATAATTTACCTGCACTGGCTGGCTGCCTTTGACAAGGAAAATCCTTGGAGGGTCTGGGAGTGGGTAGGAGGAGCCAAGATCACAGACTGCCAGGACACATTGTAGGTCTGTTGCTCACTGCTATGTGACCTCAAACAAGTCAAATCATTTTCAGCAGCTAATTTCTCTTAGCTGTGACACTGAGCTCTAACAACAACCAACTCTGTTTATGTTTATGAAGGTTAAAAAAATCAATGCATCTAGCATAGTTCCTGGTGTGCATATGAGGTCTTTTGATTTTCTTTTCTTTCTCTAATCTGTTCCCTGACCATGCAGGGTGGGAGGTGCCTTTGTCCCCATTTTACATACAAGCCATCTGAGAGATACTGTGTAAACAACTCAAAGTCACTCTGGGAATAAACCAGGGACCCCGATTCAATGCCAGGTCCCTGGAAAACTCATCCTGTCACTCCCTAAGAGGAGCATGTCCTACATTTCAGTGGTTCGGCTCTCTCCCACTGTATGGAAAGTTTTTGAATTTTTCTCAGTCTCAAGTTCCTCCCCTGTGAAACTAGGATAATAAGAGTACTTCTATCATAGTTGCAAAGATTGTCTTTGTCTGGATATTCTGAAAGCAGAGCATGAGACAAAGGCCTACAGGCAGGTTGATTTTGGAATGTGATCCCAGGGAGCAGAATCCAGGAATGGGAAAACTGAAACAGGGCAGGAGGGAAAGCTATACAAGATTGCATCATGGAGCTGGCCAGTGCTACCAGCATCTGAGCATCTGATCCCGAAGGACCACCTAAGCCATCTGACAGCAAGGCAGAAAGTGCCAATGCTCCCACAACATCAGTGCCCCGTTGGTCAAGGGTAGCCTGTAGTCGTAGCTGTTCCCAGGTATGTATGAGTGAGTGCCCAAGTGAGTTCCTGAGGTGCCCATTGCTGTGTATCAGAGAAATTCCAAAGCAGAAGGGGAGAGGTTTGCAGCCAGGGCCCGAGGTGAGAAGCCATCAGGATGCACCTATGCAGAGCCACTTGCAGCCTGCATAGAATTGGAATGAGCGCAGCCTAGAGGATTTGCACAAGAGGTGTCCAACCCACGATGAGAAATGGGTTAATGCACATATAATGCTTTTTACAGTGCCTGGCACAATTTTAGCACCCACAACATACTATTATTATCATAATCAGCAGTTCTGAGGCCCAAACTGAAAAGTCAATACTAACATTCTTTTTTTTTTTTTTTTGGTACTGGAGATTGACTTCAGGGGCACTCGACCACTGAGCCACATCCTTAGCCATATGTTTTGTGGTTTATGTAGAGACAGGGTCTCACTGAGTTGCTTAGCGCCTCGCTGTTGCTGAGACTGGCTTTGAACTCGCGATTCTCCTGTCTCAGCCTCCCAAAGTGCTGGGATTACAGGCTTGCGCCACCACGCCTGGCTCAATACTAACATTCTTTATCTACAAGAGAAGGTAAAGAAACTTCTGGAAAACTCACAGGGCCCTGAGGAGAGGGTGTGATTGGACGAGGCCTTTGAGTTCCACAATTGAACGACCCTGTGAGCCTCTTTTGTGGCAGGCACTATCTTAGACATGGGGTACAACCATAAATGAGACATGGCCCTGCCCAGAATCCCCAGGGCAGGCAAACAGAGAGGGTCCTGGCACAAAGAGATGCCTGAGCACAGGACTCAGGTGCATACAATGTCATGCTTGGAATAAAGGGCTCCTGTTCCTCCGCTGGACCAGTGGAAGCACATGCAGCCTTTCTGGTTGGGAAGAGGAATCTTTGTCTAGAGAAAGGATGTGAGTCCTCACGCGGCACAGATGGCCTCCTGTATGAGGCTAATAGCTTCCTTAGGTGACCTGTGGGCCCCAAGGGAGGCAGGGGGGCACAGTGGCATGTGATGCTAAGGAGGGCAGTGGAGGGAGGCGGAGGGTAGAGCCAGTTGAGTTGTGAATTCAATTCCTGTCCCATCACTTCCTGACTGCTGGTGTCTGTCCATTTCTCCCTGCCCTGCTCATTCTCCATCCCTCACAGCCGGCATGGACTGCATCACTCTGGGGTTTCAGCCAATAAGACGCACTAACAGAGACGGGTGGGCAGGAGAGGAGAATGGTGGGGACATTCCTTCCTCAGCCACCTCCTGTTCTCCCGGACTCCTGTGGTACCACTGTTCCTTCCACTTCTCTATTCATCCCAGTGGGATGGCAATGACTCTCTGCTATTGTTATTTCCTGGGTATATTGACATTCCTCATTGGTTCTCTTCACTACATCTGCAGATCTGCAAATAGTCCCTTTTTTTTTTGGTACTGGAGATTGAACTCAGGGGCACTCGACCACTGAGCCACATCCCAGCCCTATTTTGTGTTTTATGTAGAGACAGGGTCTCACTGAGTTGCTTAGCACCTCGCCGTTGCTCAGGCTGGCTTTGAACTCATGATTCTCCTGTCTCAGCCTCCCTAAGTGCTGGGATTACAGGTGTATGGCACCACACCCGGCTAAATAGTCCCTTCTTTAAGTTCTCTCTAGGTAAATCCTTTTGAGGGAAATTCTCTTTTCTCCTGGGCCTTGAGCTGAGATGCTAAATTTAACCATTATTCCACCAAGTTATTTAATCTCCCTAAGCCAAAAGTTTCCATCTTTTTTAAAAAATATTTTTAGTTATACATAGACACAGTGTCTTTATTTTGTTTATTTATTTTTATGTGGTGCTGAGGATCGAACCCAGTGCCTCACACGTGCAAGGCAAGCACTCTGCCAGTGAGCCACAACCTCAGCCCCAAAAGTTTCCATCTTTAAAATGAAATAAAACCCCTTCCTTATATTGGAGAATTCAACCGGGCTCCCTGGGTAATATGTACTTGACATATACATGGAACCCGATACATAGGAGACCCCAACATGGTTACTTAGTTCTTCCCTCCTTCAAGTTGTACTGTCAACAGCAGCAGGTTGGTTTTCTCTCTGGTTTTGGCAGTTGGAAGCAAAAGGGCCCTGTGGGAGGGGAAGAGAGAAGGGAGTAGTAAATGATTATTATCATTTTGTTTTAGAGTACTAGGGATGGAACCCAGGGGCACTCCACCACGGAACTATAGCTCTTTATTTTTAAACGTTTTTAAATTTTGAGATAGGAGCTCACTGACTACCCAATCTGGCCTTGAACTTGCCATCCTCCTGCCTCAGCCTCCCAAGTCACTGGAATTACAGGCCTGGAATACAGCACCTAGCATGATTAATTTTTTCTTCTTCATTTGATATTTTTTAAGTCACAGCAGTTGTGCCCAATAAAATAAGACATATTCTACAAAGGTAAAAGGCAAAGCCCATCATTCTGCCTGCTTTGGCTACTTTCCACGCCTAGGGCTCACACCCTCAAGTAACCAATGGTAACAGCTTAAAGGGGTCTTCCACACCCTTCGCCTGGTTCATACAGCTGCACACAAGCATGTATACATGTGATTTAATTTGGGATGGTATTTTGTAACAGGCTATGCAGGATCCTGCCCCTGTCCTCATGTCCCCAAAACTCTGGCCAAGTCATCTCTCTCAGTGGTTCCCATGTCAAAACTCCCAGTGTCCACTTGCAACTCGCAAAGGGGCCCTGGCTAAGCAGCTGAGCGGCTGCTGCGAGTGAGAAATGTGCTAATCTTGCACCTGTGATTCTACTTCCACAGTTCATGTCCCACAGCCTGACTGCACCTCTCCTAAATTCAGACTAAGTAGCCCAGCAGTCCCTTTCAGAAGGGGTTCTCCTTTGCCCATCGTTAAAACACCTACCTTGGGTCCATCTCTGCGTCTTCCAGGCACAGTGCCAAGCTGCAGGGAGCCTGGGAAAGTAGGAAATGTCAAATCTGGTATCCACCTGTCACTGCTCATGGGGTAATACAGTCAGGATTCTACTTCCCTGTTGTCTCAAACCTGCTGGGATTTTAGGAGTGTATGTTTTCTGTTTTGTGTCATATATATATATATATATATATATATATATTTATTTATTTATTTATTTTTATTTATGTATTTTTTTTGTACCAGGGATTGAACTCAGGGGCACTTGACCTCTGAGCCACATCCCCAGCCCTGTTTTGTGTTTTATGTAGAGACAGGGACTCACTGAGTTGCCTAGTGCCTCGCCGTTGCTGAGGCTGGTTTTAAACTCGCGATTCTCCTGTCTCAGCCTCCCAAAGTGCTGGGATTACAGGTGTGCGCCACCATGCCCGCCGTTTTGTGTCATTACTGATAGACACTAATGCAGTCACATTGAAATACCCATCTGAGCCAGTCCTGGCTGGTGGGTAGAAGGTCCCCAGGAGCTTGCTCTCACAGTGCCCTCCAAGCTCAGAGCTTCTGCAGCTTGGAGGGGAGCTTTTCCAGCCTTGTGTCTGTCCCCACTTGGATTTTCTCCAGCCTCTCAACTTTTTTTTCCTCAAAGACTGACCCCTGGAGATCCATTAGGGCTTGGAAAAGCTAAGAGGGAGGGGAATAGGAAGAGAGGAAATGTGTGTCTGCCTGCTCGGGTTCCCTCTTCTTACCGCTCCTCTCCTTTCTGCCCTCACTCTTCACCAAAGCCTCCTCTGTGGTGTAATACAACTTCCATTGATGTTGGGCGTGTTCTATATCTAGACTGTCCATGACAGTGGCCAAATGAAGTTTTGGGGCACCTGTAATACCGCTGAGGATCTGAATCTTTCATTGTTACTAATTTAATGACAATATAAATAGCCACAGGTAGCTAGTAACACATATTTAGAATATAAAGCAACTATGTGAATTAGTTAAAAGTCACCACTTTTCAGAACAGTTCACATCCCCTGGCTGGGAAGTTTGCAATAGATTCCCCAGCTACAAGGCAAATGAGGCCCCCTGGTGGTGGGCAGCACTCAGTGCTAGTGGCAGCCTGGGCTCAGGATACCCTTCCTGCCCCTAGTGGCAGTGATAATGACTGGGGGGCCAGGAGTCTTCAACAGTACTAAACATGTGCTGCATGAGCTATGAGGATAATCAAATAACTGTGAGTGGCTGGGGTCACAGCTCAGTGTTAAGAGCACTTGCCTAGCATGTGTGAGGCACTGGGTTCGATTCTCAGCAACACATATAAATAAATAAATTAAATAAAGGTCCATTGACAAAAAAATATATATATTTAAAATGAAAACAAATAACTGAGTGTTGTGACAGTCCCCAGGAAACTGGGGCTCAGGAATTTCAGAAGTTCAACCAGATGAGAAGCTGACTATCTATCCCTGCTGTGGCTGATCCAGACTTGTGACCATTTGGAGACATCTGCTTGCTCCTCTCCCATACGGCGTGACTTCACAGCACACTGGGCAATGCTGGTTGTCTGCAGCCCTCCCCAGCTTGCCCGCAGCGCTGGGCTTCCGTCTGAAGTGGTTTGAGAGCAAGAGCAAGGACTTTGCCGTCTGCCCCTCCTTGAGCATGATCAGGGGTCTTTCTGCTTACTGCCCAAGTCCATATGCAGTCCAAGAACTGGGTGGGGGTCCTGAGACTCTGAAGTTCCTATGGCCTCTACCCCTGTAATTCTGATTTGGGGCTCCAGATTTTAGACTCTAGACAGGGACGCTGCCTGTCAGGGCTGAACAGCCCACCTTCCAACTGGGCCATTGAGCAGGGCCATTGACTAACTTGCCCAGGGCCCTCTGCTTTGGGTTAGCCCAGCACCCCTTGGCCACTCTGTCTCTTGACCCCTTTAGCTGTGAACTACCATCCTTCCTGTGATGATTGGCCAGAGGAGATACCGTCTGTCAGGAGTTTAGAATAAGACTAGGCAAAGGGCTTCCCTGGTCCAAAGCCTGGTCTCCCTAGTACCACTAGCCACACCCTACAGTTTAGAGGCCAAGAGGATCTTAAACAGGTGCTGAAGGGATGTCAGCTGATCTTTTCAGTTAACATGAAGTGGGAGAGTCCACTGACTAGTGGGTAGAAGCCAGTGGATCAAAACTATATTTGGGCCATCAAAGCACTGAATGTCATGGGACCCAGTAGTGTCAGACCTCTCCCTTTTTTGGTAACAGCTTCATTTTATTTTATTTATTTTTTGGGGGGATAGCGGGGATTGAACTCAGGAGTACTTGACCTCTGAGCCACATCCCCAGCCCTATTTTGTGTTTTATGTAGAGACAGGGTCTCACGGAGTTGTTTAGCGCCTCGCCCTTGCTGAGGCTGGCTTTGAACTCATAATTCTCCTTTCTCAGCCTCCCAAAGTGCTGGGATTACAGGCATGTACCACTACGCCCAGCTGGTAACAGCTTTATTGAGATATAATTTACATACTATACCACTTGCCCATTTAAAATGCACAATTCAATAGTTTAGTATTCAATCAACCCTCCTTATCCAATTTTTCTGCATATACAGATTCAACCAACAATGGATTGAAAACAAATTTAATTGGATCTATATTAAACTGTACAAATTTTTTCTTGTCATTATTGCCTAAACAATATAGAATAATAACTGTTTTCGGTTTTTGGTACTGGAGATTGAACGCAAGGGCACTTTACAGCTGAGCTACATCTCCAGTCCTTTTTATATTTTATTTTGAGACAGGGTCTTGCTAAGTTGCTTAGGGCCTCGCTAAGTTGCAGAGACTGGTTTTGAACTTGTGATGCTCCTGCCTCAGGCTCTTGAGGTATACCACAGCGCCCAGCTTATAATAACTATTTTCATGGCACTTATAGTGTATTAGGTGTTGTAAGTGATTTAGAAATTATTTAGAGTGTAAGGCAATGATTCCATAAATATATTATATAACATATGAACCATTGCCTAATCTAAGTACACAGAAATTATTTAAAGTATATTATTTAATAATAAGAGATTATTCAGGTATATAATCTTTATATACTTTATATATACCCATGAATATTGATATCCAAGGGAGTCCTGGGACCCATCCCTCCCCCCATGGATACTGTTGGATGACCACGTTCACAGAGTTCTGCAAGCTCACTCCAATTGATTTTAGAGCACTTCTTCACCCTTGCAAAGAAAATCTGTACCCTATTTCTAACCACATCCCAGGCCCCAAGCAAACCATGAATCTACATTATTTTCCTTATGGGTTTGCAATTGTTCTGAGCATTTCATATAAATGAAGTCATACAATGCGTGGTCCTTCATGGTCTGACCTCTTTTACTTAGCATGTTTTCAAGTTTCATTCGTACCATAGCGTGTAGCATGTCCTTTTTATTGCTAAATAATATTCTATTATATTTATATACAATATTTTGTATATCCATTCATCAGCTGATGGAGGTGAGGACTGTTTCTTTTTGACTATTATAAATAATGGTGCTGTGAACATTCATGTACAAGTTTTTGTGTGGACAGATGCTTTGGTTTCTTTGGGGACATATAAATCAATAAAATGTGGCATTATAGGGTAAGTCCATTGAAACTTTGGCAGAACTGCAAAACTGTTTTCCAAAGTGCCTGCACAAATTTCCCTTTCCATCAGCAATGCATGAGGGTTCCAGGTTCTTGATGCCCTTGACAGTGTTTGTTATGATCTCTGTCTTTGATGCTAGCTGTCCTGGAAGGTATGAAGTGATATCTCATTATGGTTTTGATTTACATTTCCAATATCATGATTTACATTTCCAATATCATTTGCTAATGATGTTGAACATCTTTTCATGTGTTTATTAGCCATTTTTATATCTTCTTTAGAGAACTATCTATTTGAATCCTTTGTCCATTTTATGTATGTATGTATGTATTCTGCCATACAAAGCCCAAGGGTGCTCTACCACTGAGCTATATCTCTAGTCGTTTTCATTTATCTATTTTTATTTTGAGACAGGGTCTTGTTAAGTTGCCCAGGCTGGCCTCAAATTTACCATTCTCCTGCCTCAGCCTCCCAAGTAGCTGGGATTACAGGCATATGCCACCATGCTTAGTCCTTTGCCCACTTTAAAATTGATATTATTATTATTATTATTTCGGTACTGGAGATGGAACTCAGGGGCACTCGACCACTGAGCCACATCCCCAGCCCTATTTTGTGTTTTGTTTAGAGACAGGGTCTCACTGAGTTGCTTAGTGCCTCACGTTTGCTGAGGCTGGCTTTGAACTCGCAATCCTTCTGTCTCAGCCTCCCAAGCAGCTGGGATTACAGCCATGCACCACAACGCCTGGCAAAATTAGGTTATTTATTTTATTATTATTCAGTAGTAAGACTTTGTGTGTGTGTGTGTGTGGTACTGGGGATTGAACAGAGGGCCTGGCATATGCTAAGTATATGCTCTACCACTGAGCTATGTCTCCAGCCCAAGAGTTCTTTATAAGTTGCTTAGCAGGCATATGGTTAACAAACACTTCCACCCATTCTGTGGGATGTTTTTCACTTTTTTGATGGTGTTCTTTGCAGCACAGAAGTTTATAATTTTGATGAATTCCAATGCATCTGTTTTTTTCTTTGTTGTTTGTATTTTGGTGTTATATTTACAGAATCATTGCCTAATCTAGGATAAGGAAGATTTACCCCTATGTTTATTTATATGAGTTTTATAGTATTAGCTCATACATATAGATCTTTGATCCATTTTGAGTTATGGTTGAGTTATGTTTCCTGACTAAACATTGTACGAGAATTTAAGCAAAAATACCTAACAAATGCTGAGAGCAAATAATGTCAGGAGCAATATTAATATAATGGTAAAAGAAAAAACATGAAATATAACATACGACTTCTTCCTAGGACCTCTCAAATAAGATTGACCTCAAAACTAAATTCTCACATGGATCAAATGCAAATTTATTTTAATAGGTAAGTCTCTTCCAGGCCAGCATGATTAAAACCTGCCATGCGACTTAAGGAATTGATCAGGAAAACAGATATGAATATAGCTTCATTGTTGGGTGTATTTACTTTTACAATTGTGACAGCTTCCTGATGAATTACCCATTTATCAATATAAAATTTTATCTTTAGTAACTTTTGTTTTTAAAACTATTTTGCGGGCTGAGGTTTTGGCTCAGTGGTAGAGCACTTGCCTAGCATGTGTGAGGCACTGGGTTCGATTCTCAGCAACACATATTAATAAATTAATTAAATAAAGGTCCATCAACAACCAAAAAAAATTTAAAAAAGAA
>CM053407.1:22503273-22527880 GCA_028644305.1 Xerus rutilus | reverse complement strand
GGAATTATCAAGCAAAGAATGTTCCAGAAGGAACAGAATATGTGAAAGTTGAGGTTGGCAGCAAGGCCCACTTATGGAATCAAAACAACGTTCAGAATGGCAAACCCATGGTGAAGGTAGCGGTGAAAGCAGAGGCATGTCTGGCGCTGACGCTAAAGAGGACCAGACCAGGAAAGAGAGGAGCTGGGGTGAGGCAGGTGTAGGGCTGAGGGTGACAAATGGAGAGTGGCCCAGGGGTCCTCCCCTGAAAGCTGGAGGAGGTCGGGGTCCGGGGCTAGGGCCACGTTCCCAAGGGGCGCCAGCGGGCACTGGAGAGGCCTGGGGCTCTCTGCAGCCGTAGAAGCCCTGGTTTGTGGCTCTGGTGACAACCTGTGTGCAGCAGATCTCCCGGAGGGCGCGCTGGGGAAGCCCTGGGTCCCTGAGCCTTGTAGCAGGTAGGAGGCAGCTGTCTGTTGACTTGTTTTGCGGTTCCAGATTCCCGAAGGAGCCTCGCGGCTGGTCCAGGGAACCGCTCTGCCTGGGGTCTCCCTGGAGGCCCTGAGCCTGGCTGGGTGCTCAGCGCGGGTCCGCGGTCGCCGGGTCAGCGCGGGGGCTCGGGGTGGTTCCGCGGGGCGGGGCGCTGCCCGCGCACTGAGGCTGGGCAGCGGCGGCTCAGGGGCGGGGGCGGCGCGATGCGGAAGTGCCAGGCTGGCTCATCCACCCGCGGGAGGCGCAGCTCCAGGAGGGCGCAGCTCGGCCCCGCCGCCCGGCCGGTGCTCGCGGGCACAGCCGAGCGGGCGCACCGCACCGCAGGCAGGTAGGTCTCGGCCGCAGCGCACTCTTTCAGCGCCGCCGCCCAGCTCACCCTGAGCGCAGTGAGAGCGGTACCCTGATGCTGCCAACCCACTTCCCGGGCTTTAATTATGGCTTGCGCCGCCGGGACACCTGCCGGGAGGGCGGGTGGGATCCGCGTCCAGCTCCTCCTGTCGCCGGAGCTCGGGTGGGCACCTACTGCAGGGCGTGCCCGGCCGGCCTGAATGCCTCCAAGGTGCCTCTCACGCTTGGATGAGCTTGGGGTGCTGGGCACTGACTGCCATCGTCCCGGGGAGAGCCCCAAGGCTTGAGCGGAGAAGTGGGCACCACTGTCGAGGGCGCCAGTTCTGCGGCGCTTCTCCTGTAGCTTCGCCATTGCCAAGGACTGGGAGCACCCTGGCGCCTGGCAGGAGTGTAGTTGGGGCCACCGCGGAGCAAGGTCCCGACCCCAGCCTCCACCCTACCAACCTTTTCGGCGCGCTCCTCATCCCTCTCCCTCGGCCATTCTTCACCCTTTCGGGTAAGAAGTCGAGGTTTCAAGCAGTCACCCTCCCAGGATCTTAAAACCAATGAGAGGCATTTGTGGGAAGAGAGTTTGGGGGAAGATGGTGTCAGAAGAAAAGTAGACACTGACCCTCCTAGCAGCGGAGAAGAATCGGGGTGCAATAAGTGGGGTAGTTCTTTATGGCATGTACCGAACTTGAGAAGGACACAAGTCTAAAAGTGGAGGGAAAGTGAGACTAGGAGGGCCGCCGAGATGCGGGAGAGGAGATGGCGAGGACCTGTGCCGCGCCCCCCCCCCCCCCCACCCCCGCAGTAGTCTCCTGGTCTCCGGGAGGGGCCAGAGCGGGTACCCAGGAGCGGGGGTGGGACTAGGGACTTTCCTGGCCTCGCCCTGGCACAGCAGGGCGGGAGAAAAAGCGGGGACACCACCAGCCAGAGGAGGTACAGCGGGTACCTCGGCACCGCGGGCTGCCCCGAGGGCGCAGGTGGTGTGCCATGCGCTTAGTCTTTGGGGGAAGTCGCGAGTGCCAGGCTTGGAAATAAGTGAGCAGGACCAGAAAGGATGTGGTCTGGGCTGATGAAGGACGCTGTAGGTCTTCAGGTGAGAGCCGCGGGACCAGAGCCGCCCCTGCTCCGTAGCTCTCAGGCCTGGGGCACTGGGAGCTAGAAGCGCCCAGCTAGTGACTAGGGAATCAGTGGGAAATCACCCCTTCAACCCAAAGGCCTTACTTTGGGGTTTCCCCTTGCACTCTGGCCTTCCCCTAACCCTTCCTGTCGCACCTGCTGTCCCGGAGTCAGCCTGTTTGGACTTCAAGGGGGACCAGGTCCAGGGTGTGTCGGTTCACGTGGAGAGGGAGGGATTTAGGGGTTCTGCTAAGGGAACCCCTTGCCTTCTCCCTAAGCTGAGTGTGGAGTTTTCAGGGAGGCATGTGAACCAGACAGCCTCAGGAGGCAGCAGCAGCAGGGGCACTGGCTGTTCTGCCAGCTACTACTTCTGCCAATCACTACTGCTGATTTCTTCCCCTGCAGCTCCCTGGTGCCTGCGTGTTCCCCTCTGCTCAAGCGTCCCCTCCTGGGTCTTCAGTAGGGACCTGGGGTGAGCTGTGGGGTCTCTCCACCCCAGCAGAGGCTTCAGGGCTGCCTGCTTCTGGGGGCTTCCTCAGGACTTTGGCAACGGGTCTCTCCACCCCAGCAGAGGCTTCAGGGCTGCCTACTTCTGGGGGCTTCCTCAGGACTTTGGCAACCCACACCCCTTTCAACATTTCCATGGAAGGTATTGGAGGAGCTCTTGATATACCCTCCTTTCCAAGGCTCAGATCCACAAACATAGGTCTGGGGGCTGCATAAATTTCACCTCAAGCCTCCAGACTCCCCCACAAGGCAGATGTATTCAGACACTGGAAATCAGAACTCACAGGCATTGGGAAGATCTGAATCAGATCTAAGCCCACTATGGGGCAGGAGGAAGCTTCTGGGGAGATGGATGCTGAGCCTGATCCTGCTCAGGGTAAAGGACCTCATGGACTGACTGCTGTCAGAACCTCTTGAGTTTGAAGACCCTTCTGTAAGCTGGCGGACAGACCTTAGCTGTGGTGGGGCTTGATGTGGAAGCCCTTTCTCCATACCCTGTCCCTAGACCACTTCAAGGGACTGTAGCTTTCTGACACTGAAGCCAGAGTAATAATTTCAAAACCTTGCTCTGAATTAGAATAGTGTTGGGTTGAGCTAGATGGAAGGACTCACCCCTGGTTCTTCCTTGGCCCCAGCAGCAGGGAACAAAGGTAGTCTTTCTGGTTTCCCCGCAAAACCATTCTTGACCAGCCGCAGACCTGACCATGCATATGGGGGTCAACAGGATAACTTGCCCACCTCCTTGGCGTCAGAGAAAAATTGTCTGCTGCTGGTCACAGTCACCCCGTCATTCTAGGATCATGACCTCTGGGGCTACAAATAAAAACATGGTGAGTGAGGCTACCCAATGTTGAGGACCACACCAAATATGTTGTGATTGTCTGCTGGCTTGGGAGGTGGGGAATAGGCTAGGGATGGATGGTTGGAAGTTTGGCCTTGGGGGCCCACTTGTAAATTTTCTCTACATCCCCTCCCTCCCTCAGTAGAGTGAGTCAGGTGTCTGAGATGTCCCTTCAGACCACTTTCGTTTCCCTTGGGACTGGGTGGAGGCTGATATAGAAAGAGGAACTGAGCCACAGTCTTCTGAGTCCTGGGGGCAGGGCTAGGAACCTTCCTACCCTCCCTGTCCTGGTCTATCCTAACTCTGCATGGGTCCCTAGTAGCTGAGCTGGGCACTGCTCTGAAGCCTGCAGAAAAACACTCTTGGCAGCCTCCAAGGGGCATGTAGCAGCTGTAACCCAAAATAGTAATCGGAGGGGAATTTCAGGGGAAGCTGAGGCTCTGTACTGCAAGGCCCAAGAAGTCCTGGAATGGCAAAGGGTCCAGCTCAAGCCTTTGTTTCTTACTTGTTGAGCAACATTCCCCTCTGAGGACCAATTGGTATGATGGCTGTATCCTTTTGGTCTCTGATCCTGGGGTTACGGAGTTAGGGGCCAAGGGCAAGCAGGGGAGAAAAACTACCCAAGAGTAGTAAAGGGCAGGAAGGAGCTCCAGACTGCGGAGTTTCAGGTTCTGGGTTTGGAGAGGGTATGGACAGGTGGAGGGGAGGCCTAGGGCTTCATGTGTCCTGCTGACCTGACTCCAGGGAGGCAGAGACTGGGGCGCAGGTAGGGATTCACTCCCCATGGGGAACTGTGAGATCTTGGCTTTGTACTTCCTCCATTTGCTCGTAGTACAAGCCCGCACACCTGAGCGGCTTCCTAAACACTGAACAAACGTGCATTCTTCTGCCTCAGCAGAAGGAAGAAGCAGCTAGGAAATGGATGGCTTTGGAGGGGTAAGATGTAAGCTTAGTGGCTGCCATCCTTGCTGGAGGTAGATAGAGCAGGTTGATGGGATTTCTCAGAAGAGATCAGGGTGAGGGGATCCTTCATCCCTGAGGATAACTGAAGAAGAACTGATGCTCTGAGAACTAGGTGTGGAAACCTTCCTTCCATTCATATGTTCTGTTTTTGTCTAAGGCCAGATTTCCCAGAAACCTGAGATGGAATTCTTGTTTAGAGGATTTGTTGAGCGGGTTCCTGGAGGAAAGAGGGTGAGAAAAATAGGGAGTGGGAGAAGCTGAGGAGAAGCTGAGCAGGGATGGAATGGATCAGTCATGGTGGAAACAGTCGGATCTTATGGGAGCACTCCTATCTGTTGGCCCACTTGGAAGCAAGGGAGCCAGGCTTTGTCCCAGGTGTCAGACAGCTGTTGGCTGTGGAATGAGGAGTGGCCTAACCTGTGAAAGGAGGCAGCTGAGAGCCAAGGGGCAGCTTGGTGTCATTAACAGTTGGAGAAGGGAAGCCCCAGTTGGGTGCAGAGAATCTGGCGAGGGTGCTCACAGCATCCCCTAGTGTGAGATCACTTCCTTCCCTTCCCTCCAGACACAAAGCACAGACTCAGTGACCCTGTGAAAGAAAGCCGAGGGTTGGAAAGGAGTATTGTCCTTGAACATCTGGATGGACTAGAGAGACTTTGCCTCCAGGCTCTCCACACCTGGGGCAGGGAGTGTCCAGCTGCCAATCTTCTGAGCTTCCCCCTGCTTTCTCCTGCAGACCTCTTTGCCATGAACCAGCCGGCCCCTGGGGCTCCCCCACCACCCCGTCGGGTGCGGCTGAAGCCCTGGCTGGTGGCCCAGGTGAACAGTTGCCAGTATCCAGGGCTTCAGTGGGTCAACGGGGAAAGGAAATTCTTCTACATCCCCTGGCGCCATGCCACGAGGCACGGCCCCAGCCAGGATGGAGACAACACCATCTTCAAGGTAAGGGCTGGAAAGGGTGCTGCTAGGACCTCTAAAGCCACCCCCACCCCTAGGAGAGGGAGACACACGCGCACACACATGTGCGCGCACACAAATCTCCTCAAGGCTAGCCAGTCTTCCAGCTGCCTTACCAAGGTGACACCAGGCTTAGACTAAGGGGACACAGGAGCTGGCATAATGTTACATGCCTGTAATCTTAGCAATTTATCAGGAGAATCCCAAATTTGAGTCCAGCCTGGGCAACTAGGGAGACCCTGTCTCAAAATAAAAAATATGAAAGGACTGGGGATGAAGCTCAGTGTGAGAGGCTTCTGGGCTCAATTCCCAGAACCACAAGAAAAAAAAGGAGGGGAGGTACGGGGGGACATAGCCATAGTTCTACCTTTTCTAATCTATACCCCAGAACAAGGTTGGGACTAAAAGTCCCTGGGAGAGATTGTAGTGACTTCTACTCACCCCTGGTTCTTGCCTCATGCCTGTTACCCAGGAGCATGATTCGGTATACATAGAATAAAGGATGTCACCAATTCATCCATAGTCTTAATGCTAGGAAGTCCCCATTACCATAGTTTTATAATAGAAAATATAATTGCTGATATTTTCAGTTTTCTGTATGTGTATATGGAATGAAAAATTAGAATCAAGCCATATATTGATTTATAACTTACATATCTTTTTTCTTTTTCTTTTATTTTTGTGGTATTAGGGATTTAACCCAGGCCTCAGGTGTGCTGGGCAAGTGTTCTACCACTGAGCTACATCCCCAACCCCTCCTTTTGTAAAAGAATTCTATTTTGAGACAGGGTCTACTTAAGTTACTCAGGTTGGCTTTGACTTGCAATGTAACTGCCTCAGCCTCTGGAGTAGTTGGTAGGTATTATAGACAAGGGCCAGAAATGCACCCAGTACCTGGACCATTTTCACCCAACATCAGGACCAGTTTTCCTTTCCAGAATATGCCTATATCACTTGCAGTGACTGTTGAATATTCCACTGGAAAGATTTAGCACCCAACCCCAATTTTTATATTGTTGATACTATTTTTTGTGAGTGTTCTAGTGTTGAAAACCACATTGTTACCTAGACTCTCTTAAGTCCTAACCTTCAAATGGTTTCCTTGGGGATAGATAGTTCCTGGAGCTTAAAACTGCTAGGTCATAGAGAATGCTTATTTTTAAAACTTGGATACATATTTCTTAGTATTTGCACCTAATCTTACCTTTTCAGAATTCTTTTTCAAATTCATTTCTTATTTTTTTTATTAATATTTTTTTAGTTGTAGATGGACACAATGTCTTTATTTTATTGCTTTGTATGTGGTGCTGAGGATCGAACCCAGGGCCTCACGCATGCCAGGCAAGCACTCTACCACTGAGCTACAATCCCAGCCCCTCATTTCTTATTTTTCAATAGATAAGTCACATAATTCAAAATTAAAATGGTATAAAATGATTTACAGCAATGTCTCTCTTGCACCCCTGTCCCCAGCTATCCACTCCCTTCCCTAGAGGCAATAGTGTTATCAGATTCTTTGTTTTGTTTTGGTATCAACAATTGAACCCAGAGGCACTCAACCACTGAGCCATATCCCCATCCCTTTTTTTGTATTTTATTTAGAGACAGGGTCTCACTAAGTTGCCGAGGCTGGTTTTGAACTTGTGATCCTCCTGCCTCAGCCTCAGATTTTTGTTTATCTTTCCTGAGAGATTTCTGTGCATATATAAGCAAAAAACCACCTATCCTTCTCCAACTTTTCACAAAAATGCTAGAGGTATATGTACTATCTGCACTTCATATTTCTTTAAGATCAAGTCAATGTATAAAAAATTCCCTCCTTTCTTCTCCTGCATATTCAATTCTATGAGCTGGTCACAATTTAACCAGCCCTCACTATGGACATTGGATATTATGGATCATTTGCTTTTACAAATAGTGCTACAGTGAATAAGCCGCATGTGTAAAATTTTGTGTTAGTCTATATAATTTTTTTTTTGGTACCTGGGATTGAACCCAGGGGTGCTTAGCCACTGAGCTGTATCCCCAGCCCTTTTTGTTATTTATTTTGAGACAGGTTCTTCCTAAGTTGCTTAGGCTGGTTTTGAACTTGTGATCCTCCTGCCTCAGCCTCCTGAGACCCTGGGATTACAGGCGTGCGCCATTGTGCCTAGCTAGTCTATATAATTCTATAGAAACCCAGTTGCTGGGTTAGAGGGTAGAAACATTTGTAATCCTGACATCACCAGATTGCCTTCTAAAATAATAATAGCAGCTGGGAGTGTAGTTCAGTGGTAGACCTTAGCAAGCATCCTTAATAGCAGCATATCAATAGCTGAAGCACATCCATCCCTTTCTATACAAAGACACAGTTTTGAGTACTTTATGGGCACTGACCCCTGGAGCCTTCAGTGACACCCTGTGAGTAGGTATTATGAGGAGGAGGATGAAGCAAAGAGAAGCAGAGAGACATGGCCTTCATGCAGCTGAGAGGTGGCACATGCTGGTTTCAATGGCAGCCTGGCTCTAGATTATGTGCCCATATCCACCATGCTACTTTGTCCTTTGTAGAGACTGTACCTATTTGTCCTGCTAGGAGCAGTGAATCATGGATGCCCCTTAAAGCTCGTGCGGTTCATTGAGCTTGTTGGAACCCCAAGAGCTGGAAAAGGATGTTTCACATGCGCCTGTTGCAGATGAGGCTCTCAGCTCAGCAAGGCTCAGCCTGTGGCCACAAGTCTGAGCAATGACTCCTGTAGGACAGCAAGGGAGAGAAAAGGACAGGTGGGGCTTCAAGGGGTGAGGTTTCTATGGTCAGCTGTCCTCTGTTCTTGTCCCAGGCCTGGGCCAAGGAGACAGGGAAGTATACTGAGGGGGTGGACGAGGCTGATCCAGCCAAGTGGAAGGCCAATCTGCGCTGTGCCCTTAACAAAAGCCGTGACTTCCGCCTCATCTATGATGGGCCCCGAGACATGCCACCTCAGCCCTACAAGATCTATGAGGTCTGCTCCAATGGCCCTGCTACCACAGGTACCATGCCATGGATCACCTGGGAGGCTGTGCTGTGACCTCTTGAGTGTAGGAAGGCCCAGGGCCCTTCTAGAACATGCTGCTGGGGCTTTGCTAGGTCATCACCCCAGGGCTTGGAATGGACTCAGGGCCC
Organism: Xerus rutilus; assembly: GCA_028644305.1. Lineage (NCBI taxonomy): Eukaryota > Metazoa > Chordata > Mammalia > Rodentia > Sciuridae > Xerus > Xerus rutilus. The sequence continues at coordinate 22,519,553 of CM053407.1, read as the reverse complement.
CAGATGGTTCTTCCTCACCACTGCCCTTGTTCTGGGCTCTTGGCATCAGGGGCGGAGGTCACTACTGCTTCATGGTGGCAGTGCCCTTCACCTCATTCTGTGTTTGGGTAGCTTTGGGGAAGGCAGAAGGCCCAGCAGCTCTTTTGGGAAACTTCTCAGGCTGCCCAAATGGAGCCTGATGGCCCAACTCCTGAACTGCCGCTGATTCCCCTCCTGTCCTTTACTTTCCCTTGCTGTGCAGAGTCCCAGCCCACTGAGGATTATAGTGTATGTACAGAAGAGGAAGAGGAGGAAGAAGAGGTGCGTGGGGGCAGGGCAGTGGGGAGGGGGCTGCATCCAGCTGCCTGCACTGACCACTGACAGACGAGACGGGCTGTGCTGTCCTGTACTGCTTTAGGGTTGGGTGGTCCCTTCCTCTGGAGCCCATGGCCCTCTTCAACTCTTTATCCTCTTGGGGATGTGAACAATAGGAACAGAGTGCCTACCTTGTCCCTCCCTGGGCTTTGTTGTCACACAGCATGTCACATTGACTGACCCTCATGAAGGTTGGACTCCGGAGGTAGGGCCTGGTCTCAGCTGTGCTGAAGAAAGGAGGGGATGGCCTTAGTGCTTCTCCAGCCTTATTTTCTCAGTGTCAGAACAATTTAATAACCTGCCTTCCTTTCTGCTCCCTTCCCTCATCTTTTTCCCATGTCTTCCCTTTAGCTCCAGAGGATGTTACCAGGCCTGAGCATCACAGGTGGGGCTGGGAGGTGGTATGATTGGGGGTCTAGCATAAGGAGAAGTGACAAGTACCACAGGTACTTGGGAGGGGGCTAAAATGAGCTGGGGGTTGGCAGGAGTGGGAGTTGGTGGGCCTGGGAGGCAGTTTTTAATGGCTCTGTTCACTCCACTGCCCGTAGAAACAGCTCAGCCTGGCCCCCCCATGGCACCCTATTCTTTACCCAAAGAAGATGTTAAGTGGCCACCACCTCTCCAGCCACCTGTGGGGCTGGTTCCCCCAGCTCCAGCCCCCAACCTCCTGGCACCTCCCCATGGCAACCCTGCTGGCTTTGGGCATCTTCTCCCTGGGGTCCTGCAGAACCTGGAGCCTGGGCCCCTGGATGCCAGCCTGCCCCCTGCAGGAGAGCAACTCTTGCCTGATCTGCTGATCAGCCCCCACATGCTACCTTGTAAGGAACCCGGGTGTGCTGGGTGGGCGGGTGCAGTGTTGGAGGTTGTGGTAGAGCGGGCACTGGTTGGAAGATGGTGGGAAAGAAAACAAAAGCATGTATGCCAGTCCCCTTGGGATAGGGGAGGGAGAAAGTGAGAGAGCTAATGAGATTGGGCTTGTTATCTGGCTGCAGAACAGGTGGGGGGCTCATGGCTGGGGTGGCCTGCCCCTCTGCCTCACAGTGACAGACCTGGAGATCAAGTTCCAGTACCGGGGGCGGCCACCCTGTGCCCTTACCATCAGCAACCCACAAGGCTGCCGGCTCTTCTACAGCCAACTGGAGGCCACCCAAGAGCAGGTGGAACTCTTTGGCCCTGTGAGCCTGGAGCAAGTGCGATTCCCCAGCCCTGCGGACATCCCCAATGACAAGCAACGCTTCTACACCAACCAGCTGCTGGATGTCCTAGACCGTGGGCTCATCCTCCAGTTGCAGGGTCAGGACCTGTATGCCATCCGCCTCTGCCAGTGCAAGGTGTTCTGGAGCGGGCCCTGTGCCACAGCCCATGGCTCAAGCCCCAACCCCATCCAGCGGGAGGTCAAGACCAGGCTCTTCAGCCTGGAGCAGTTTCTCAATGGTGAGACCCCACACCGTGTTCTCCTGGCTGCCTGTCCCGCAAGGCATGGTTCTAGCCTCTGACTAACTAGGGGTTTTGATTTCAATGCAGAGCTCATCCTGTTCCAGAAGGGCCAGACCAACACCCCACCACCCTTTGAAATCTTCTTCTGTTTTGGGGAAGAGTGGCCTGACCGAAAACCCCGAGAGAAGAAGCTCATTACTGTACAGGTGTGCCCCTCAGCCCCAATGCCTTGGCTTGAGTACTGGGGGATAGAGCCGAGCCCTTGACCCAGGGGTGGAGATCAGGGACCTCTGGGAGGTAAGAACTTAGTTGTCAAGAGATAATCAAGGCTCAGGGCTGGAGGAGGCAGTCTACCACCCTCATGCCAGCGGGATCTGGTAGCCCTGCCACTGGTGTTTTGTCTCTTCCTTGTCCCCCAGGTGGTGCCCGTTGCAGCGCGGTTGCTGCTGGAGATGTTCTCAGGGGAGCTTTCTTGGTCAGCTGACAGCATTCGCCTGCAGATCTCAAACCCAGACCTCAAAGACCACATGGTGGAGCAGTTCAAGGAGCTCCATCACCTCTGGCAGTCCCAGCAGCGGTTGCAACCTGTGGCCCAGGCACCTCCTGTGGCAGGCCTTGGTGCTGACCAAGGGCCCTGGCCCATGCACCAAGTCAGTATGCAATAACAAGGCTGCAAAAACTGGCTGGCCTAGGCTTTCTGGGTGGCTGCATGGACTAATGAGGAAATGTGGTAGCCCCAGAAGGCCTGGATGGCTGCAGGGTCCTACCTCTGGGTCTCTTGAATGTGGATTTTGGGCCAAATACATAGAAAGGCCTAAGCACCAAGTTCTCCCTGCAAAGCTCTGCTTTAAAAGGGCTCCATCTTGTTGGGCCTACCTCTGTGTTTGTTCTGGTCTGTTTGGCTCTGAAGAAACTCTGCCAGCAGCCAAGAGAGCAGGAAAGGGACACCCCCAAGCTTGGGGCCTAGTTATGGTTACCCCCCTCTTTTGTGGCAGAAGAGCCAAGAAGTATTGTGGGCCAAGTCCCTCAGCAAGGCCTCTGCTGGGCATGGGCCTGATCTGGAGGTCCCCTAGTTTGTTGCTTCCTCTTCTTCCTTCCTCTTGAGATGGATATGATGAGCCTTTATGTTACTGGATACTTAAGGTTGGCAGCTATTCCCTCTTTTCAGAGTCTAAGAACCTGGGGTAGAAAACAGAATTTTATGTATTTTTGGATTAAAAAATGTTAAAAACAGACTGAGCTGTTTTTTCTAGTGCCTGACTTCCATGCTTTTCTACTAGATCCTCCTATGGATGCCAGCTGGCTGTTTCCCCTAGCACCTGCCCTCTCGCCCATGCTGGCATGGGATGGCCTGCTTTCCAGTGAGGCCTTCGCTAGGACTCACTGGACTGGCTCTGCTTTCCAGGAGGAAGCTGGCTGAGGCAGGGGTGTGCAGTCTAAAAACCCAATGAACTTTCCTTTAAGAAGTGGTGAAAAAGGGGGGCCTGGGATTCTAGCTACATTTGGGACCAGTTTCAGTCTGTTATCCTCATGTGTATTCACATGCTATTAAATATATTAAGATAATGCATGTAAATTGGTAGTTCATTGTTTGAATGTGGCTCATTGGTATAATTTTCTGGCCTGACAATTTGTTGTTTTATCTTATCATAGTAAATTTTAAACATTTGTGAAAATTGGAAGGATGGTAGGAAATCCTCATGAAGCAGTTTCAATGACCATCAGTTTATAATCAATCTTTCTCATCTAAATTTCCATCCATACCCCACTTTGAGACTATTTTGAAACAAATTCTGGAAATAACATTACATGTGTAAATATTTGGCATGTGTCTTTAAAAGACAAAGACACGCGGTGGCTCACGCCTGTAATCCCAGCACTTAGGGAGGCTGAGACAGGAGAATCACGAGTTCAAAGCCAGCCTCAGCAACGGCGAGGTGCTAAGCAACTCAGTGAGACCCTGTCTCTACATAAAACACAAAACAGGGCTGGGGATGTGGCTCAGTGGTTGAGTGCCCCTGAGTTCAATCTCCGGTACCTAAAAAAAAAAAAAAAAAAAGACAAAGACATTCTTTTTTTTCCCTTTATTTTTTGGCAGTGCTAGGGATCAAATCCAGGGCCTCATGTATGCTAGGCCCGCACTTTACCATTAAGCTACACCCCCAGCCAAGACAGGAACATTCTGGAAAAAAAAAAAGACAACAAAGCCATTTTCATACCTAATATGAAGAAATTAATTTTTTTATGGTGCTGGAAATAGAGCCCAGGACCTCATGAATACTGAGCATGTGCTCTACCACTGAGTTATACTCCCAGCCCCTACATAAATTCATTTTTTAAATCAGATATCCAGTGTTTAAAAATTTTATTCTCTTCCAATTTGATGAAACAGCACATTCCTGATTGCATCTGTTGTTAACATATTTCATTTCCTGTATTTCCCATAAAAGTGTTACATAGGTCTAATCTCTGGATTCTAAGAGGTTTAATTGGATTCAGGTTTTTGTTTTGAATACCTATTAATGGGTATTTGAGTTGCCACCATTAGTTATTATAAACAGTGCAGTGAATAAATATGCTTGAACATGCTTTTTGTATCTTTTCATATTTTTGCCAATTATCTTTGAGATCCCTAAAAATGAGATTTGGGGGCCAAAGGATAAATATGTAATTTTGCTAGGTAGTGATAAACCTCCACAAATATATAGAACTACCTTGTCTTACCGATGAAGTGTACTGTTAACTGTTTGGATTTCTGCCAACCTGACAGGTGAGACATAGTATCTCAGTGCCATTTCCTGTTATAAGCAAGGATGGGTAGCTTTTCATATGAGTAAGCTGTGTAGCATGTGGTAAAGCATGTGGTTTGCATGCACGAGGCCCTGGGTTTGATCTCCAGTACCACTAAATGAGTAAATAAATATTAAAAAACAAAACAATCTTAGACTAGTTTTAGATTTATGGAAAAGTTACTAAGGTAATAGAGTTCCTGTATACCCCAGGCTATATTCCCCAACTGTTAAAATCTTATGTTACTGTGGTCCATGTATCACAAATAGAGAAACAATATGGATATATATTATTAACTGAGCTCCAAACCTTATTTGGATTTTATCAGTTTTTCTCTAATATCCTTTTGTTGTCTCAGGATTCCATACAAGATACTTTGTTTGGTCATCACATCTTCATCTCCTCTGGTCTGTGACAGTTTATGACTTTTCTTGTTTTTGATATTGATGGTTTTGAGTACTGGGCAGGCATTTTGCAGAATGTCCCTCAGTTTGGGTTTATCTTATGTGTTCTTCAGTTTTTGTAAGGAAAACCACAGAGGTGAGGTATCATTCTCACCATATCACATCAAGAGCACATGACTGGGGATGTGGTTCAAGAGAGTACATACTATTGATATGATTTACACTGCTGCCTGTTGACTTTGACCACCTGACTTAAGTAGTTCCTCCTGTTAAGTCCACCCCTAATCCCCTGCTTTTCTATACTTTCATATGTACAGTGTTTTCAGAATTATTAACCTGTACCCCCTTAAGAAACTTTGCCAACTAAGCTCTCAATTTGCAGTCATTTACAAAGGCTAGCTTTTTTACTGCCTACTGGCCTGTATAGTTCTATTTCTTCTCGACACTGAAATTAGTTGCCCACCTTTAAGCTTTGGAGATGTCCCATATTTACCAGCCTCTCTCAAACAACTGGCAAATATAGAAATACTGTTTCACCTTCTCCAATGGCAGTAATCAGCTAAACTTTAGTCAGGGAATGTTCTCCCAGTGCAATACAGTCCTTGTCCCTGAACGCATGAGTTTGCAGCCCCTGGTGTCTCACAGAGCAGGGAGCCAAGAGTAGATGAATTAAGGAAGCTCGGAGAAACTACATGCACTATATGACCCCTGGTGGTCCAGTAGTGCTTATAATCTTCCCCGGCTTTCTACTTTCAATTTCCTAAAACAAAAATGAGAACACAAAAGCCTGCATTTCCTCCTGATTTGTTGTGGCAGTCAGTTGTGGATAAGTCCAAAAGAAGTGACAGACATGAGCTCCAGAGGTAAAGGGAGGACCACGCATGTTACAATTCCCTTCTTGGGTTCCTTTTGGTAGTGGCTTGACTGCTCTGGTGCCCAGTGCTGGTATTTTAGGTTGGAATCCAGAGAACACTCATGCTTATGGTCCTGGGAATGAATACATCCCACATACAAAGGAGTCTCTTCCTTCTTCCAAGTACCTCCTTCTCCACCAAGTTCATCCTTGTATGCAATGAAATATTCCTTTCATTCAAGACTCTTTCCTCTTATCAGCAATTTACTGACATTAAAAGCACACCCCCTAGCTGGGTGCGGTGGCACAAGCCTGTAATCCCAGCACTTAGGGAGGCTGAGACAGGAGAATTGCAAGTTCAAAGCCAGCCTCAGCAATGGCAAGGCGCTAACCAACTCAGTGAGACCCTGTCTCTACATAAAACACAAAATAAGGGGGCTGAGATTGTAGCTCAGTGGTAGGGCGCTTGCCTTGCATGCGTGAGGCACTGGGTTCGATCCTCAGCACCACATAATAATGAATAAATAAAGATATTGTGTCCATCTACAACTAAAAAAAAAAATTAGAAAAAAAAAAAACACAAAATAAGGCTGGCGATGTGGCTCAGTGGTCGAGTGCCCCTGAGTTCAATCTCCAGTGCCAAAAAAATTAAAAAAAAAAAAAAGTACACCCCTTTTCAGTCTTTGTAGAAAAAGATTACTGATGGTTTCCCCCATATTTGCTGAGGATCTGTTCTTGGAAGGACACTTTCTTATTTGCTGGTAATATACCCTACAAAAATCAGGCTTATTTTGTTGCATGCTCCAGATCTTGGCTCTCATCTTAGTAAAATGATTCACTTAAACCAGGGCTACACATAGTGGATGTGCACATTAAATTCAAGAGGTGTTAATGTCATTCAAAAGCACAAGTGCCTTTATGTATTTTACTTCCTCAGTTATTGATATTTATAATCATTCCCTTTAAACACATACATAAAAATTCGAAGCTCTTTTTTAGTAGTCTTGCTGGAATTCTTCTTAATGGGTGATTGTTTCACATAATCATAACTAAAATTTCTTGGCTTATTCAATCATATAACAGATAATTCTGTGGGGAGACAAGACAAATTCAGGTACAGTTAGCTGACTTGCACATATGGGAGAAAGATGGTTGTTCTACTTCTCCTAGACAATGCCATTCAGGAACACAAATAAGACTATATTAGAGTAATTCTTTCAAATCTGTAAGGCTCACAGGAAGTATACTGTGAGGCCCTGAGCCAGTAACGACAGGGTTCATCTTTCAAAGCCATATCTATAAAGACGATGTTCTTGACATTAACTAGAATATGCATTTCACATGCTATTCTTCAGTGGCTAGGGAGGGCTGAATTAAGCATTCCACATTTTTCAATCCAAGATACAACTTCCTGTGAAAAAAGCCAAATTCCTTGAAAAGAGCAAAGTCAATTGTGTTGTTCACAATTATAGATTGGGATATACAGTTGGACTAGGCTTAAAGGTTTTATTGTTTAACCAGAACATGAGAGGGATGGCTAGGGAACTGTTATCAGACCCCAGGATCTGATGATCTCACTCCATTCTTTCATATTCAAGTTTTTGCTCTCCTAATAACATCTCTTTAGAGAGTAAGACCCTGAATACCATGGATTCAAGTTATGCTGGAAAACCTGTCTCACTGATTGCAAATATCACTCTGCAGCTTGAAGAGTCAAGCCCGGGAGTGAAAAAAGTTAAGCGACATGGTGAAGGAAAAGGCAGAGAAATGTCTGTTCCAAATAACACTGCCAGATTTTATCAATTAGAGGCAGTTCAGTAGTCAGGGATATTAGCCCAAAGCCTGATTACCATAACATGACATTTGATTCCACTTACATGAAACTCAAGAAAATATAAACTAATCTATAGTAGCAGAAAGCAGATCACTGGTTACCTGAGGATAGAGGCTGGGGTGGGAGGGAGCAGGAGGAAGAGCTCACTTAGGGACACAAGGAAAATTTGGAGGGTAAAGAATGTGTTAACCAGGCTGGGGTTGTGGCTCAGTGGTAGAGTGCTCACCTAGCATGGGTGAGGCACTGGGTTCAATCCTCCACACCACATAAAAATAAAGTTATTGTATCTGCCTACAACTAAAGTAATATATATTTTTTTAAAAAAAGAATGTTAACTATTTGACGGGAGAGGGTACTGGGATGGAACCCAGGTGCTCTACTACTAAGTTACATTTCTAGTCTTTTTTAATTTTGAGAGAGGGTCTTGCTAGGTTGCCTAGGCTGGCCTGAAACTTGTGATCCTCTTGCCTCAGCCTACTGAGTCACTGGAATTACAGGCATATACCACCGTATATAGTCTTGTATGTTCACTATCTTCACTGTGGCAATAGTTTCATAGGTGTATCATGTCAAAGCTTATCAAACTATATCATTAAGGGCTGAGGTTGTGGCTCAGTGGTAGAGTGCTTGCCTAGCATGTGAAGCACTGGATTCGATTCTCAGCACCACATATAAACAAAGTCCACTGACAACTAAAAAAATATTTTAAAAAACCCAAAAAACTGTATACATTAAACACGGCAGTTTAGCCAGGCACAGCGGCACACATCTATAACCCCAGGAGGGGTTAAGGGAGGTTAAGGCACGAGGATCACTTCAGCTTCAGGATCATTTCAGCAAGGTCAGCTTCAGCAACTTAGTGAGACCTCATTTAAAAAAAAAAAAAAAAGCTGGGAATGTAGCTTAGTGCAAAGTGTCCCTGGGTTCAATTCACAGTAGCTCCTCCCAAAAAGGTGCATTTTACTGTTAATTATACTTCAATAAAGCCATATGTATGTATGTATACATATAAAGCCTCATCATTAACAATATATATATGTATATATATTGTTATATATTTATAACCACTGAGCCACATCCCCAGCCCTATTTTGTGTTTTATTTAGAGACAGGGTCTCACTGAGTTCCTTAGCACCTCGTCATTGCTGAGGCTGGCTTTGAACTCGCGATCCTCCTGTCTCAGCCTCCCAGAGTGCTGGGACTACAGGTGTGTGCCACCGTGCCCGGCTCCAACTGAAGTTTCTTAATTAGCTACTCTGGCCAAATCATTTCAGAACTGAGAGGTAGTGAATGGAAGTAAAAACAAAGAAACACTTATTACATTTTAAAAATTTATTGTCTTTTTTTTTTTTTTTTTGCTGTTGTTTTGTTGCTGTTGATTTGTTCTTGAGATGGCTACAACACCAGACAGAACAGTGCCCTCAAATCTAATGGCTGTGCAGGGCTGCACTCCTTTCAAACATTAAGATCTGTTTTGGGCTCCCCGCTTTGGCCCTTATCCCCACAAGAAGTCAGTTAGTTTCCACACTTTTTAGTAAAATACAATTAGCCCTGTAAACACTTTTGCTTCTCCCACTCTCATTTTCCCCCTATGTCTGTGGGTGAATAGTTTGTTAAGGAAAAAAAAAAGAAAGAAAAGAAAAAAACTAAAACAAAATACACATTTATATCCTACCCCGCCCACCTTAATGTGGCTCTTCTTCCCAAGGCTGACAACACCTCATGAGGATTGGTAGTGGATTCAGAGACTGAATAGGGTTCAGGGTTGGGTTATACATGAATATGAATTTTGACCCTGGCTGGTCCTGAGTATCATCGACATGACCATGACATATAGCAGAATAGGCTTCTTGTCGTAACAACTCAAGGCAGGAAGAAACAGTCGGGGGGAGGGATATTTCTATTTACTTGTGTTAAAGTGGGGGGGGGGTAGGAGAGGGAAAGAAGGCGAAACAATAAAAAACTCTTGGAGATGACCCTGACCCTTTACTTTCAACTGTAGCTATTTAAAATTCATTTGATTTCCCATATTTCCCCTAAGTGAATGTTTTTTTTCACATCAAGTCCTCACTTTTGTTTTTCTGTGTGTACTGCACTTAGCGTGTATCTGCGTATATCATTTGCTACCAGGCGAATGTTTCAGTTCTGGTTTCAGTTTAGTTTTCCTTTTTTATTCCTTAAAATTGTTTTTCCTTTTAGAAACAAGTTCACCAGGAAACCAGCTCCCCTCCCACCACGCCGGACAGGCTGCAGCCACCTTTTTTAAACCGCGCTGATTTTCCCTCACACCCCCAAACAGGAACTCCTCAGGACGCCTGGGAAGGCTGGAGTCTCTCCCCATCTGGGTGGACACCCTGGGGGCAATGAAGGCCCCTCTGCCGCATCGGAGGTTTCTGATTGTGGGACACAGTCTGGGTTTTGTTTTCTTCCTGTCTTCTAATTAAAAAAGACATTCCTGACAAGAAGAAAGAAGAGAGTCAATAACTGTGCCCAAGAAGATAGTGAGCATTTTATAAAATACACCTCAAGGCAGGTTTCTATACTTGCTCAAGCCACCTCATTCTGGAATCTGTCATGAAAACTGTTATGGAAAAAGGCAGCAACAACAAAAAAAGTTGCATTTTTTAAAAACCTATGATCTTAAGGGAGTGACTTACTTTAATGAAATGCTGTCTGAGTGTATCTCCAATGCTGACTGGACTGTGGAAAGAGGGATGTGTGTGTGTTTGAGGGTGGTGGTGGTGAGGTCAGGGTCAGGAACAAGCCAGAGGGCCCAGGCCTTCCATTTCAAACCAACCAGAAAATACAGAGGTTTCATGCAAGACTTATTTTGAAAGAAGGCTTTGCCTATTAACAAAAGTTTTAAAACCACTGATTTAGACTCTATGGAAGGAGTACGTATAGAGGCATTAAATGAAATGGTTAAAAGTGAGGACTCTGACACCAGAATGTAAATTCTGGCTTGAATTCTGGCTCCCCCAGTTACTAACTGCCACAGTTAGGCAAACTGTTAAACATCTCTGAACTTCAGAACCTCACATGTAAAATCAGAATAATAGTAAGTAACCTAGAGTATTAAATGAGGATTTCTTAGTTAGTACATATAAAGAATGTAGAGTAGTATGAGATACCTAGAAAGTACTCAATGAATGTAGCTATGAACATCTATAGCTGTCCATAAACAACAGTTTGAGGTGCATAACTGTTACCACAGACACATGTAAAACCTGATGATCCCAGATGATATTACTATTCATTAAAAAAACCACAGTTTAGAATAAATTTCAGTGTGGCAAGTCACTGCTTAATGTCACTTTGACTTATTAATGCATTTGTCACAGAAACTACAAGTCAGTGCCACAGATTCAGAGAGAATTGCTTTCTGGGGGAATAAATTCTCCTTAATATGTCAAAGGGTGCCTGTTGTGGTGGCACATCCCTGTAATCCCAGCAATTAGGGAGGCTGAGGCAGGAGGATTGCAAGTACAAGGCAAGCCTCAGCAACTTAGTAAGACTCTGTCTCAAAATAAAATTTAAGAAGGACTGGGGATGTGGCTCAGTGGCTAAGCACCTCTAACTAAATTCAATCCCTAACACCAAAAAAAAAAAAAAAGGAAAATAAAAAGTCAAAGGGCAGACTTATGGCCTTTGTTCTCTCAGTCAAAAACTAGCACCCAAATTCTACCAAATTCTTTCCTCAGCTAAGCATTTTGCTTTGCTTTGTAATCAAAGCATGGGGAAGAGAAACAATAATCAGGAGCCCACCAAAGAAGCTATTTCTTGGGGCTGGAGTTGTGGCTCAGCAGTTGAGCACTTGCCTCGAAACTCAGCACCACATAAAACAAATAAAGGTATTGTGTTCATCTACAACTTGAAAAAAAAAAAAGAAGCTACTTCTTTCCTATACCACCTGCTGGTCAAGGCACAGCATTTCAGTGTTTAAAAAAAGGGGGAAGGGGCAGGAAGAACTAGCTCCAAGCTCCTCATTGTATCTGGAAGGTCAGTCCTGGGAGGGTGGTATCATGTATCACAGTCAACTTCTGGCCAGCATTGTTTCCATCAAAGTAGCCAAGTTAAAAGTACTAATTTGGGGCTGGGGTTGTAGCTCAGTGGTAGAGCGCCTACTTAGCATGTGTGAGGCACTGAGTTTGTTCCTTAGCACCGCATAAAAAATGAACAAATAAAAATAAAGGTGTGTGTGTATATATATAAAAGTACTTACTTGTTACCACACATACCATTCTAGAAGTGTCTATAAGGGGAAGAGAGAAGGAATCTTTCTGACACATTCTGTAGTAGTAACTTTGTTATAGAGGTAAAAAATGACATCCAAATACACTGGTAATTATCTGGCTGTCTTGGCCCCCCAAATGAGGGCCCTGCATTCCCCAATTGTGTGGCACAGTTAAACTCTGAGTTCTTTTCTAACTCTAACTACAGGACTGGTCCCATGATAGGCATTAAACCTCTCCCCATCCCCAAACCTCCTGACAGCTTAGGAAAAGCTGGAAGTACATACTACTCACCTGGGTGACAGGCACAGTGCAGGAGTATGAGCTATCGAAACAATCTGGTGAAGTCTCGCAAGGCCCAGCAAACTTGCTTACATTCCTCAGCACTAGAAGAGAAAAGGCAGGTGGTCCTTGACTGAGGAGAAAGACATAATCTATACAGAACTAACCATGACACTGGAGCACACTGAGGATGGTCCCAACTCAGTGAGGAGTGTTCCACACCGTCTCTTGACTCTGCTTCATATCTTTGTGTAACTCAAGGTAAAAAGATTATTATAAATGAGAGCAATTATAAACTTGGTTGTCTTTGAAAAGCAGACTTTAAAGACAAACTGCCTGGGGTTGAATCTTAGCTATGGTGTATCCTTGGGCAAGTTATCAATCTTTGCTTCAGTTTCCTCAATTATTATCTACCTCATACTGCCCAGAGGATTAAATTTGTTCATATAGGCAAAGTGCTTATTTTAACAGTATGGTAGAGAAAACAGCATTCAATAAACACAGGCTGCCACATCAACACTTTACTGAAATCCCTGACACGTATACAAAAAGAACCCCCAAAATAAAACAGCAAGCATGTTCACCTAAGGCTCTGGTCACCTGAACTTTAAGCTACACTGATTTAGATACCCTGGTTTCTTCATTCTCTCCCAAAGGCAGATTCTGTTTACAAAGACCAGTCTAGCCACTAAGTCTCTATCAGTTATAGATTTTCTAGTTGAATAAGCTGCTCAGAGTCTCCTCCTATTGGGGGAAAGGGAGGGGAGAGAAAAGGGTTAAGGTATGTAGAAAGGGAGAAGGAAGGAGAAGGACTTGGTCCTCAGGCAAACACTGGGATGCCAAACAGTAAGAGTCTAATATTCATCTGAATGTTTTTTTTCCAAGTTCCCTTTGTCCAAAGCTGTCATCAAGAAACCCACTGATGCCAGCTTTATTCTTTTGTGTCTTAAGTTTTTGCTAACTGAATCTTGGGCTAAGCTAAAGCAGTGAAAAAGGCAGCACTTTCTAACATGCCCACCCATCTGTGGAGCTCTTCCCAGTTCTGAAAACTCAGGGACCAGGGTCTATAGCTAGGATTCAATTCTATCTCATAATGGTTAAATACCAGAGGAGAGAACTACTAACAGTGCTCCAACAGAGAAGAAGATGAAATCTGAGCTACTCCTGTGAGTGCCTACATCCAGATTTCTCCACCCACTGTAATAAGGTTGGTCTGAAACATAATTAACCCATTCGGTCCCAAGTTTTCAATTCTATATAGAACAATGGGACATAATGGTTTAAGAACCTTGATTTAGACAAGGTTACAAGATACAGGACTTGACTCAACATAATATTCTAGAGACTTTCCTGTAGTCTCTCCTAAGAATGTAATAAAAATGAGAAAGGTCTTCTGGTTTTACTTGCATTCTGCTACTTCCTCTTGGTGGGTTTAACAAGGTTCAATAAAAACATTGTATTTCCCAGCCTATGTCATTCATGCTCCCAGTGTCAGGAGAGAGGAAGATTTGTAACCTAAATGAGGCTGCTGTGTGATGTGCTATTACCAGAGGATAAGACAACAGGAAATCCTGACATGCTGGAGACTCAGGATTCTTTTGCTGTCCTAATGTCCTACATGTTTAAAAAGTTTTTCCCCTTCCAACCCAAGATCTTGGTTTAATCTGGAAGAGAAATAACTCCATCATTCTCTTTTTTTAAACCAGGAATTGAACCCAGAGGTGCCTAACCACTGCGACACACTCCAATTCCTTATTTTTTGAGAGTCTCATAAAGTTGCTAAGGCTGGCCTTGAACCTGTGATCCTCCTGCCTCAGCCTGCTGAGTTGCTGGGATTATAGGCATGTGCCATCACGCCCAACTTCTCATTAGTCTCTTTTGTGGTACATGAGAAAGAGTACTGAAACCAGGTACAGGAGAACTGTGGTAAACAGAGCAAAATGTGGGGTAGGTCACACACACTGTCTTAAATCAGCTCCATTTCTGCTCCTGACCCTATCAGTGACTATTAAGAGCTTCAGTCAAATGTTTAACTTAAGAGTCCTTGATGAGTAAATCCACAGAAATGGGTCAAAAAGCTCCTGGAATGAGCCGGGCGCGGTGGCTCAAGCCTGTAATCCCAGCACTTTGGGAGGCTGAGACAGGAGAATCGCGAGTTCAAAGCCAGCCTCAGCAATGGCGAGGCGCTAAGCAACTCAGTGAGACCCTGTCTCTACATAAAACACAAAATAGGGCTGAGGATGTGGCTCAGTGGTCGAGTACCCCTGAGTTCAATTCCCAGTACCAAAAAAAAAAAAAAAAAAGCTCCTGGAATGCTAGCATTATTTTTTGGTTCCTGCCTCAGTCCTTCTGAGATTAGGTCTTAGTTTCTAATCATATTTATTTGTTGAACTGCCTTATTTTTCTAGGTTCTATTTTCTGGCTTTTAGTCCACAATTCCAATCATTCTACCATACTTCTGAATACTTTCATAGCCACTACTTCTCAAGCCTCATCACTCCAGGGGTGTGCTGAGAAATGCAACCCGTTTGATCTGGTGTCCTGGTACGGAGAATAACCAAGCTCTCACTGATAACCTGACCAGGGAGATACCTCATACTGGCCTCCCATTCCAGTGTCAATGCTTTCCATGTTCAACACCTTTTAGCTTAAAGACCTACATGTGAATGGTAAACACACTAAGATAAAGAAAGGGAATGATGGCATGATTTTTTCTGTCCCAATTAGTCTTAGACAGAGATAGGCTCATCTAGTGTTTGGAAAGCAAGGATGATATTCTAGAATGAAAGGTCCAGCTTTCTTCAGGTTGACCAACTAAAAAAGCCAGGGAAATAATTATGTCCCATTTGAAAAGCAGGCTTGGACTTGCTGAAATGAAACTGAACCAGTTCACCCTCCCTGTTAAGATGGCAAACAAAGCAGCATGTTGAGGCAGGACTGACTTACAGGACCTTAAAACCAAAAGGGAGACTGAGTCATACAGAGGTTCAAGAGCAACAGGCATACTAGAGAAAGAGAATTATTAAGAGGAGGTGAGCCATCTCAAACCCTCTTTCTTGTACCTCAACATTACCTCTTACTTCTGTTCATTTCCCACCATTATGTCACAGTCTCCTACAGCAAGAGCTGTAAAACTTGTTTTGCAATGAAAGATCAGGTAGGCCAGGTTGGTAGTGTACTTTATTTTCCCATATCACAGGGCCAAGATTACAGATATTTTTTGTTCAGTATTGTTTTAGGTACTTTTCCTTGCCCCTTTCCTTAAAGAAGGGAATGATATCCATGACCTTGATTTCAGACTTAAGCTATTGTTCTACCTGACACATACTAGCCCTGTCAAAAAAATTTGGGTTTGGTAGAGACTTATTCCAGAATATGTGGGTGGCTGCCTTAGAGCTGGCAAGAGACATGCCTCAGCTAGTCTTGCAAGTACATAATGGCATTCTGGTAGTTTCTTTTTCAAGAAGAAGTTAAAAGTCACTGATCACCTACTATGTGCAAGCTCTTTTTTAAGATTTCCATTTGCTATTTCATAATAACCTATGTACTAACTCTATATTACAGAATTAACTGAAATTTGAAGTAACAGGATAGTGGCAAGATTCAAACAACATATTTGACTCAAGCCCAATCTTTTGAGGATTTCCCTCAGGCTCTCAAATGCCTGAAAATTAGAGCCAATATGATTGTCCCCTTCTACTGACCAGAACTACATGAAATAAAGCAAAACAGAAGCAGAGAGAAGCAACTGTTATACTACTCTCATCTAGGCAGAATACTACTCTTACTGGGAAGACTCATAGTTAAAAAGAAATCAAATAATTGTGTAAGGTCATCCCAGTCAATATATGTCTACCTGGTAGAGGGAAAATCCCCACTCTGACAAAATATGTCAAAAAGGCAGTCATGTGTTATTTTTTAGTCATGCATGTCACTTCATCTATAGTTAAATATCATTTACTTCTAGGGCATGAAGTTAAGCCACTTAATAAGCTACAAATAATAATAGCAGTCCATGGTTTGGGATTTTAACATTAACAAAATTGTTGGGCTATACAAAAGGATGAAAAAGCAAACTGTATTTAAAGTGACAT
>CM053407.1:22462895-22503173 GCA_028644305.1 Xerus rutilus | reverse complement strand
TGGCTCACGCCTGTAATCCCAGCACTTAGGGAGGCTGAGACAGGAGGATCGCGAGTTCAAAGCCAGCCTCAGCAACAGCGAGGTGCTAAGTGACTCAGTGAGACCCTGTCTCTACATAAAACACAAAATAGGGCTGGGGATGTGGCTCAGTGGTCGAGTGCCCCTGAGTTCAGTCCCTGGTGCCAAAAAAAAAAAAATAAAGTGACATTAAGAAATCAATTCTTAGACCAAAGGTGTAGCTCAGTGGTAGAGTGCTTGCCTAGCATGTATAAGGCCCTGGGTTCGATGCCTGGTACCACACACATGTGAAAGCTTCCTTCCCCTTCCATCCTGGTCCCACGTATAGTTTTCCAGAAATTTACCACGCATAAAGTAGCACATACACACATACACACACACATACAGACAGACATATAGTACAATAAAAAACTACAAACCATTGCTGAAAAAAATGAAAGACATTAGCCAGGCATGGTGGCTTAGGCAAGAGGCTCACAAGTTTGAGATCAGCCTCAGCAACTCAGCAAAATCCTGTCCCAATCAATCAATAGACAGACAGAACTGGGAGGGTGTAGCCAGTGATAAAGCACCCCTGGGTTCAATCCCTAGTACCAAAAAAATAAATAAAATTAATGGTATGGGGAAATTGGAGATCCACATGAAAAAGGAAGAAAATGGGCCTTTACCAAGTATCACATACAAAAACTAAGTCATAACAAGACCTAAAAGTATAACTCTTAGCACAAAAGCTAGGAAGAAAACTTCATGGCATTATATCTGGCAATGATTTTTTGGCTATAACAACAAAAGCATAGGCAACAAAAGTAAAAATACATAAACTGTGCTACATCAAAATTCAAAATTAGGCTGGGCGTGGTGGGGCATTCCTGTAATCCTAGCAGCCTGGGAAAGTGAGGCAGGAGGATGGCAAGTTCAAAGCCAGCCTTAGGAAAAAGTGAGGTGCTAAGCAACTCAGTGAGACCCTGTCTCTAAATAGGGCTGGAGATGTGGCTCAGTGGTCAAGTGCCCCTGAGTTTAATCCTTGGCACCCAGCGGGAAAAAAAAATTAAAACTTCTATGAATCAAAGGACATAATTAGCAGGGTACAAAGGCAAACTATAAAATGGGAGAAAATGTATGCAAAACCGATATATCTGATAAGGAGTTAATGCCTCAAATATATAAGGAACTTCTACAATCTAATGACAAAAAAGACACCTAATTGAAAAGTGGTCAAGGAACTTGAATAGACATTTCTCCAAAGATGTACACAGATGGTTAATAAGCATATGAAAAGATGCTCAACTTCATTAATCAAAACCACAACAAGATATTTACATCTTACTACAAGTGAGGTGCTAAGGTGACTTCTATCAAAAAAACAAAATAAACATTGACAAGGATGTGGAGAAGCTGAAAGCACTGTTGGTGAGAATGAATAATGGGCAGCTGTTATGAAATAGTGTATGATGGGTCCTCAAAAAATTAAAAATAAATTCACCATTGGACACAGCAACTCCACTTCTGTGCATAAATTCAAAAGAAATAAAAGTAAAGTCTCAAAGACATTTCTATATCTGTTTATGGCAAGAATCAACAACCAAGAGGTTGGAAACAACATAAATGTGTACTGACAGAATAGAATCATAAAATATATGCATATAAAAGAATATTGTTTAGCCTTATAAAAAGGAAGGAAATTCTGGTACATGTAACATGGTTGAACTCTAGGACATAAAAAATAAGCCATA
Source organism: Xerus rutilus (assembly GCA_028644305.1). Lineage (NCBI taxonomy): Eukaryota > Metazoa > Chordata > Mammalia > Rodentia > Sciuridae > Xerus > Xerus rutilus. Next base: position 22,501,422 of record CM053407.1, on the reverse strand, counting down.
TAAGGTATCTAGGGTAGTCAAACTCAAAGAAACATCAAGTAGGGTGGTGGTTGCTAGGGACTGGGGGAAGCAGAGAAGAGGGAATCATTACTTAATGGGCACAGTTTCAGTATACAAGATAAAAAACACCAAAGACAGGTTGCACAATATAAACATTTCTTTTTTGGGGGAGGGCTATTGAGGATTATGCCCAGGGGCACTTTATCACTAAGCAATATCTCCAGTCCTTTTTGTTTTTTATTTTGAGACAGTCTCACTAAGTTTCCTAGGCTGGCCTCAAACTTGTGAGCCACTTGCTAAGCCTCTTCCTAAGTTGCTAGAATTACATGTGTGTGCTACCACATCTGGCAATATGAACATACTGAACTGCACATTTAAAAATGATTAAGTACCCATAAATTAAATGCATTCCTATTTATCAATGAGGAATCCACTGGAAGAGAAATTAGGAAAAATACCCCATTCACAATAGCCACACACATACACACACACACACACACACACACACACACACACACACACACAAGTGAAAGAGCTCTGCAATGAAAGCTATAGAACACTAAAGAAAAACATTGAAAAAGGGGCTGGGATTGTAGCTCAGTGGTAGAGCGCTTGCTTTGCATGCGTGAGGTACTAGGTTCGACCCTCAACACCACATAAAAATAAATAAAATAAATACATTGTATTCATCTACAATCAAAAAAAAATTTTTTTAAATATTTTTTTAGTTGTAGATGGACACAAATATCTTTATTTTATTTATTGATTTTTATCTGGTGCTGAGGATCGAACCCAGTGCCTCACGTATGCGAGGCAAGTGCTCTGCCACTGAGCCACAGCCCAGCTCCCAAAAAATATTTTTTTAAAAAAACTGAAAAACACCTCAGAAGATGGAAAGATCTCTCATGCTCTTAGATAGGCAGAAATAACATTGCCAAAATGGCCATACTACCAAAAGCGCTATACAGATTTAATGCAATTCCTATTAAAATCTCAATGAGTGCTGGGAGTGGTGGTGCACACCTGTAAGCTGAGCGGCTTAGGAGGCTGAGGCAGGAGGATTGCAAGTTCAAAGAGAGCCTCAGCAAAAAGCAAGACTCTAAGCAACTCAGTGAGACTCTGTCTCTAAAACAAAATACAAAATATGGCTGGGAATGTGCTTCAGTGGTCATGCCCCTGAGTTCAACCCCTAGTACCAAAAAAAAAAAAAAAAAAAAAAAAGGAAGAAAGAAAAAAAAAAATCCCAACGACATTCTTCATAGAAATAGAAAAAGCAATCATAAAATTTATTTGCAAAAATAAGAGACCCAGAATAGTCAAAGCAATCCTTAGCAAGAAAAATAAAGCAGGAGGCACCACAACACCAGACCTTAAAACTATACTACAGCAGTGGTGCAAGCCTGTAATCCCAGAACTTAGGGAGGCTGAGACAGGAGAATCCGGAGTTCAAAGCCAGCCTCAGCAACAGTGAGGTACTAAGCAACTCAGTGAGACCCTGTCTCTAAATAAAACACAAAATAGGGCTGAGAATGTGGCTCAGTGGTCGAGTACCCCTGAGTTCAATCCCTGGTACCAAAAAAAAAGCAAAGCAAAAGAAAATGTGGTACATATACACAATGGAATTACTCAGCCTTAAAGAAAAATGAAATTATGGCATTTGCAGGTGAATGGATGGAACTAGAGAATGTCATGCTAAGTTATATGAGCCAATCCCCCCCAAACCAAAAGCTGAATGTTTTCTCTGATAAGCGGATGTTGATTCATAGTGGGGTAGGGGGATAGGGAAGAAGGAAGGAACTTTGTTTTTTGTAGAGGGGAGTGAGGGAGGGGTGAGGCTGTGGGGATAGGAAGGACATTAGAATGAGACAGACATTAAAACCCTATATACATGTATGATTATACTACTGGAGTGACTTTGCACCATGTACAACTAGAGGAATGAGAAGTTGTGCTTCATTTGTGTACAATAAATCAAAATACATTCTACTGCAAAATAAAAAATAAAAAAAAATACAAGCAGCAATAAATGTTGGCAAGGATATGGACAAAAAAGTACACTCATACATTGCTGGTGGGACTGCAAATTGGTGCAACCACTACGGAAAGCAGAATGGAGATTCCTAAGAAATGTTGGAATGGAACCACCATTTGACCCAGTCATCCCACTCCTTGGTTTATACCCAAAGGACTTAAAAACAGCATACTACAGGGGGCTGGGATTGTAGCTCAGCGATAGAGCGCTTGCCTTGCATGCGTGGGGCCCTGGGTTCGATCCTCAGCACCACCACATACAAAGCAACAAAATAAGGACATTGTGTCCATCTACAACTAAAAAAAATTAAAAAAACAAACCCCCCCCCCAAAAAAAACAGCATACTACAGTGACAGAGCCACAGTGTTTATAGCAGCTCAATTCATAACAGCTAAACTATGGAACCAACCTAGGTGCCCTTCAACAGATGAATGGATAAAGAAACTGTGGTAGATATATACAATAGAATATTACTTAGCCTTAAAGAAGAATGAAATTATGGCATTTGCCAGTAAATGGATGGAACTGGAAAATATTATGCTAAGTGAAATAAGCTAATCCCAAAGAACCAAAGGCTGAGTGCTTTCTGATATGTGGATGCTAATTCACAATGTGGGTAGATGAAAGAGGTATTTTGGACTAGACAGGAAGAGTGAAAGGAGGGGAGGGGGCATAGGGGAAGGAATGATAGAATGAATTGGACATTATGACCCTATGTACATGCATATATGATTACATGACCTGTGTAACTTTTTTTTTCTTGGTACTGAGGATTGAACTCAGGGGTACTCCAACATTGAGCCACATCCCCAGCCCTATTTTGTGTTTGATGTAGAGACAGAGTCTCACTGAGTTCCTTAGTGTCTTGCCGTTGCTGAGGTTGGCTTTGAACTCGCGATTCTCCTGTCTCAGCCTCCCAAAGTGCTGGGATTACAGGTGTGTGCCACCACGCCCGGCTATGACCTGTGTAACTCTATACCACATACAACCAGACAAATGAGAAGTTATACTCCATTTATGTATAATGTGTCAAAATGTACTCTGTCATCTATAACTAATAAGAACAAATTAAAAAATATATAATTAAAAATGGTTAAGATGGCAAATTTTAAGTTATGTATATTTTATTATAAAATATGTTTCAAAAGTTCAAGTTGGGTTATGTGATACCATTATTTCTTCCTTTACAAAATATTTTGTATATTTTTTGTACCATCACATGTACTTATTTTTTAGTGACCATTTACTAGTACCATTAATTATTAAACATGGCAATCAGAATATTTCCAGTTTTTTTCCCCATAATTACCAACCTCGCTGCAACACTTATTCTGACCTTATCTTTCCATACCTGTACAAGTCATTGCCTGAAATTTATTAAAAATTCTAAAGACTCTTGATGCAAAAAGAAGTATCAGGGCAAGACAAGACAGTTACAAAATCCAATTTAAATCACTGCCATTAATATTACTGAGGACCACAAAAATCTCATTGACTTTGATTCAGTGATTGCATTTTAAGGCAAATATTCAAAGGAAGAAATATGCTACACCCTGCCTCCCTTCCCCCCTTTTTTTAATGGTACTGGGGATTGAAACTAGAGGAACCTGCCACTAAGCTACTGTCCAGATTTTTTTTGAGACAGGGTCTCATTAAGTTGCCCAGGCCGGCTTCAAACTTGCCTCAAGCTTCCTGAGTAGCTGGGATGAGAGGTATTACAAAGTACCACGTCTAGATATAGTTCTGATATTTCTAATGCCAAAAAAATGAAAATAATCTAAATACCTACTAATGAAGGAATTAAAAGGAAATCAGTAACCCTCTATAGATATAAGACAGTAAGTAGGAAGACGATTAAAAAGGTTTACTATTCACAATCTAAACGTACACACAAAAACTTTACACTTTAACTAAGCTATAATCCAGAAGTTGTGACCAAGTGGCTGGCTCAGGGTCCTAAACATCATCCCAGAGAGATGTTTTATGTGTACAACTGTGAAATTAGAGTTTGAATGTCTTTAGGCATGATGAAAATTCTCACTCACTGCAGTCTACATTACCTCTAATGTTTTATAATCAATGCTTCACCTATTCAGGCACCTGCATTTTTTTTTTTTTAAGCTACAAATTGAACCCAGTGCCTTAGGCATGCTAGGCAAGTACTCTGCCACTAAGTTGCATCACCAACCCAGAATCAGCGTTCTTTTTTTCTTTTGGGGCGGGGGTACTGGGGATTTAACTCAGGGCACTCGGCCACTCTTTAGCCCTATTTTGTATTTTATTTAGAAACAGGGTCTCACTGAATTGCTTAGTGGCTCAATTTTGCTGAGACTGGCTATGAACTAGCGATCCTCCTGCCTCAGCCTCCTGAGTCACTGGGATTACAGGCATGTGCCACTGTGCCCACCCAGAATCAGCTTTTTTATTTTTATTTTTGGGTGGTACTGGAGATTGAACCCAGGGCTTTGTGCATGCAAGGCAAGGACCCTACCAACTGAGCTATATCCTCAGCCCAGAATCAGCATTCTTGATCCCTGAACATGGATGAGAACTAAAAGGGACTTGGAAAGATAAACACTGATATACTGAATGCATTATTCTTTTGGGAGGGGTAGTGCCCCACTTATTCTTTTTTTTTTAATATTTTTTAGTTGTAGGTGGAAACAATATCTTTATTGATTTATTTTTATGTGGTGCTGAGGATCGAACCCAGTGCCTCAGGCATGCAAGGCAAGTGCTCTACCACTGAGCCACATCCCAGCCCCCCCACTTATTCTTAAACAAGTTTAGTTGATATGTATGATGCAAGTGATGTAGATATATATAGTATGGTGATATTCCGTTAGATTGGTTTTTAATGCCAATATGTGCAATCTCAGGCTAAATAGAAACTAAATTGTGAATTTACAATAGCACAGAAGAAACACAGATGTTCTATCCACATACCCCAGATGCTATTCACACTTCTTTCACAAATTTCTAGCATTACTCACCTAGTGACTTGCTTGTGGAAGTCTGTAAGTTGTTTGTGTGTCACTGTCACAGCTCCCACAGTCGTCTCCTTTGGCAAACCTTTCAAGGAATTCTCTAACCATCGACAAAAGGTCTGTATAAGGAAGGAGGATAAAAATCTTAAAAGGAGCCAGGGTTTACATGTCTGGGACTTTATAGGTATTAGCAAAACCCCACAGGTTTTCTGGAACATTTTTTTCCCTAGACTTGGAACAAGTACAGGAATTAACAAAGCACTGTCTTTATGCCGTCAAATGCTCTGGGCTGATGTAGTCTGCAAATGCAAGCCTAGACTTCCCTTTAGAGGGGGAGCAGGCATGATTTCAGATGAAATCCTTCTACATTTTGGAAGTGAAGCCTTTCCTGGATGAAGCCATTGTTCTATTCCTGTCATTAAACTTACATAATATTTAAAAAATTAAACAGATGTCACAAAACTCTAGAGCCTATATAAAAAAAAAGCAAAATAAATTTTCGGATACAAGAAAGAGTAGGGACAAAATGTATATGAAGTTAAGTCAGGCAACATGGTGCCTAGAAAGCAGCAGTAGTCAGGCCACTATCACCATGTCCTTGCAGGCTGATTTTGACAGGGTTGCAGAAGCTGAGGAAGCTGAAAACAAGACTAGAGAAGAACTGAAAGAATCCCATGGGCTTTACAAACAAGCTATAACTGGAAATGTTGACAGGAACATCTAGCAAAGCACTATATAAAATGCAAGGCCAAGTGAAAAGCTGGGAACCTCCGAACAGGATGGTTGAAGGAGGATTCTATTTCTTTTATTCTTTGTGGTACTGGTGATTGACCCCAGTACCATGCTAGGTAAGCGTTCTACCCATGAACTACATCCCCAAACTAAGTACCTATACTTGTAAAGCAAAAGAGCTGAAAGAAAAATCTGGAATTCAGAATTTAGTAGATAAGAAATTTTTCTTTTGGTTGGGCATGGTGGCACATGCCTGTAATCCCAGTGGCTCACGAGGCTAAGGCAAGAGAATTGCAAGTTCAAAGCCAGCCTTAGCAACTTAGTGAGGCTCTAAGCAACTTAGCGAGACCCTGTCTCAAAATGAAATATAAAAAGGACTGGGGGATGTGGCTCAGTGGTTAAATGCCCCTATGTTCAATCCTGGGTACAAAAATAATTTTTTTCCCTTTTGAAGTCTTTCTTAATAGTGTCATGGCCTAACATGTGGGGAGGAAATGGACTGTTAACTCTATGTATCATGTATATTTTTGCTAGTAATATCAACTGAAATACATTAATTAGAAGTATGCTAAAACCACATAGTCAACTAAATATTATATGCTTATACCAGAATTTAAATGTTCTTTTAAAAAGATTATTGCTCTGGTAGTATATACACAAAAATTTAATAATTGTTATGGTTTTGATATTAGGTCCCCCAAAAGCCCATGTGTGAGACAATGCAAGTAAGTTTGGAGGTGAAATGACTGGGTCATGAGAATATTAACCTAATCAGTATATTAATCATCTGATAGGGATTAACTAGGTGGTAACTACAGGCAGTTAGGAGGAAGTGGGTCCCTGGATGTGTGCTTTTGGGGTTTAAATTTTGTCCTTGATGAACAGAGCTCTCTCTCTCCTGGGTGCCACGTTCCCAGCTGTTTTCTTTTGCCACACACTTTGGCCACTATGTTCTTTCTGCCTCACTTTATGCCCCAAAATATGGAGTAGCCCATCTATGGACTGAGACCTCTGAAACTGTGGGCCCCAAAATAAACTTTTCCTCCTTTAAATCTGTTCTTGTCAGATCTTTTGGTCACAGTAGCAAAAAAGCTGACTAAAACAATAATTGTATCTTATTTTGGGTTGTTCTTCTGCAATGAGTTAGTGTTAATAGTGACATAAAAACAGTTTATTATAAACAAATATAAGCAAGCAAGTCAGATAGTATATAGACAATATGAACCCAGAGTATTTGGATTTTAAAGTCATTTCTCACAGTGGAAGTCATATCCATGAATTCATGTCTCTGTGAAATTGCCTATTCTCCAGGTTAGAAAAGCTCACTCTTATTGCTATTTAAAATGTTTGTTTATTTGTTTATTTAATTTTAAAAAAGCTTTTAAAAAGTGCTTTATTTATATCTGAGCAGTCTCTTTAAACCTTTCATAGACACAAAACTGTCCTACCCCTCTTTCAAATTAAAAACCCAAATTCTAGAGACTTGTTCTGGGATACTTTCTGTTTAACTGTTCTGCTTTGAGTCAGCTCTAATTTTCTTCATCCTTTTCTTAAATAGGATATATGCCTGGTCATAGTTTTCAGCTATAAAATTATCTTTTTATACCTAACTTTTTAACATCATGTATTTCCCTTCATGCTCATTCATAATCATAATAGACCAGCACAAATGTAAATATTATAATATAAATGCTTAACAAACATGATTCTCTAAATGTTGCCTCCAGAAAGGGAAATACTCAGAAAAAAACACAAGAAGTGGCAAAAGGTTCAGTGGAAAGAATAAGAAACTAAACCAAAAAGGAAAAAACTCAATACCTAGCATAAATGGTCTTTTATTATCTTCTAGTAAAGGCATTTGAAAAATTTGGTTGAATACATTAAATAAATGTATCCAACAAAGAAAGAGGCAACAGAGGAAAGGGTTTAGTTTATTCAAGTTAGAAGAGAAAGTTGGTATGTCATCTTCTAGTGAAGGATTTATATATTCAACTTTGAAAAATTATATAAGAAACTGCTCAGGTCTGGGCATGGTGGTACACAACTGTAATCCCAGTGACTTAGGAAGCTGAGGCAGGAGGATGGTAAATTCAAGGCCAGCCTCAACAACTTAGCAAGACTCTGTCTTAAAATAAAAAGAACTAGAGATGTAGTTCAGTGGTAGAGTACCCCTGGATTGAAGCCCCAGGACTTAAAAAAAAAAAAAAAAAAAAGCTTAGGAAGGAGACTGACCATGCTGCAGCCCCTCATCTACCAATGGTGGGTGTCCCTGCCTACATCTGAATAGCCTCAACAGCTGGACCAGGAAGATCACCCCCAAGGTCCCTGAAGGCCCGATTACACTAGAGGTGAGGTATTGGTAACTTGCAGGGACACTACAAGATTATAGGTTAGAAACTGTAATACCCCAGATCAGCATTGCTAGAAAGGAAGACACATGAACTACATGAAAAAACAAGGGAAGAAAATGCTCCAGTCAAACCAAGATGCTACAACAATAGAATCCATTGATAGCACTGTAGATAAAATGTCAGAGAAGGAATTCAGAATGTACATAATTAAAATGATCTGTGGGGGCTGGGATTGTAGCTCAGTGGTAGAGCACTTGCCTTGCATGTGTGAATCACTGGGTTCGATCCTCAGCACTACATAAAAATAAATAAATAAAATAAAGACGTGTCCATCTACAACTAAAAAAATAATAAATAAATAAATAAAATGATCTGTGAAGCACAGAATAATATAAGAGAGCAAATACAGGCAACCATGATCACTCCAACAAAGAGATAAGAGAGCAAATATAGGGAGCAAAAGATTACTTCAAGAAAGAGATAGAGACTTTGAAAAAGAACCAAGCAGAAATCCCTGAAATGAAAGAAACAATAAACCAAATAAATTCAATAGAAAGCATCACCAATAGACTAGAGAACTTGGAAGACAGAACTTCAGACACTGAAGACAAAATATATAATCTTGAAAATCAAGTTGACCACACAATGAAGATGGTAAGAAATCATGAACAGAACACCCAGGAATTATGGGTAACATGAAAAGACCAAATCTAAGAATTATCGAGATAGAGGAAGGCACAGAGGTACAAACCAAAGGAATGCACAATGTCTTCAATGAAATAATATCAGAAGATTTCCCAAACATGAAGAATGAATTGAAAAATCAAATACCAGAGGCTTACAGGACACCAAATGTACAAAACTACAACAGATTCACACAAAGGCACATTATAATGAAAATACCTAACATACACAGTAAGAATAGAATTTTAAAAGTTGCAAGATAGAAGGAGCAGATTACATACAGGGGGAAACCAATTCAGATTTCAGCAGATTTCTCAACCCAGACCCTCAAAGCCAGGAGATGCTGGAACATCATATACCAAGCTCTGAAAGAAAATGGGTGCCAACCAAAATGCTTATATCCAGCAAAATTAAGCTTCAAATTTGATGATGAAATTAAAACCTACCATGATAAACTAAAGTTAAAAGAATTTACAGCAAGAGGAGCTGGGGTTGTAGCTCAGTGGTAGAGCACTTGCCTCACATGTGTGAGGCACTGGGTTCAATTCTCAGCACCACATATAAATAAATAAAAAAGATCCATTGGCAACTAAAACAATATTAAAAAAAAAATTTACAGCAAGAAAGCCTACACTAAAGAGCGTTCTTGGCAAAATATTCCACGAGGAGGAAATGAAATATGGCAAAGGGAGAAACTACATTAAAGGAAAAGTCAATCAAAGGAGAAACCAAATCAAGTTAAAAACCAAAAACAAACTAAAATGAATAGGTATACAAGCCATATTTCAATAATAACTCTGAACGTTAATGGCCTAAATTCATCAATTGAAAGACATAAAATGGCAGATTGAATTTAAAAAAGACTCAAATTGTGGAATTCACACAGATGTTGGCTCAGGGCTATGCCTACAATGGAGAAAAGGACTGTGTTAGGAACATTATCTGAAGATAAAAATTGGTTATTGTGCTATCCAATGAACTTCTTATCCTTATCCTTCTATAGCTGTATAAGTAAGACAATTATTTTTCTTTCAAAACTTTTTCTTTGTTTTTAGTTTTCTATAATTTGGTTATGAGATGACTAGGTATTACTTTATTCACCTACTTATATTTGGTACTTATCCTACTTGATATTCTCTCAAAATCTGTGCTTTTTATCTCATATTAGTTTTTGAAAAATTTTCAGATAGTTTTACTTCAAATATTTTTTCTGCTGTTTTCCTTTCTTCTCTTTGTATTCTAATTATGAATGCTTTATTCTTTGATATTGTCTCACAGTTCTTGGGTTCCTTTTATTTCCCTTGTATTTTTGTTTGGGAAAGTTTTAATTAACTTATCATCAAGACCAGAGTTTCTTTCTTTGGCCATAGTTTAATCAATGGCATCAGAAAGCATTCTTTCTTTCTATTTCAGCATGTTTGATTTCTAGAATTTTGTTTGGATTCTTAAAGTTTCCATTTTCCCTAACATAGTTTATAAGTTTTTGCATGCTGTATACTTTTTCCCATTACAGTATTTAACATATTTAATCATAATTACTTTAGCTTTTTTTTAACTTGGCAATTCAAATATGTATGATATGTTTGAGTCTGATTTTTATCTTCAGACTACATTTTAGTATGCCTTCTGGCCTGTCTTGTAATTTTTTTGTTGAAAGCCAGACATGTTTTATTGAATAATAAAAAATGAGGTAGATAGGCCACTGATAGGAGTATTTATTTTATCTGGGGAGGACTTGTCTGGTGTTTAATGCTTGCTTACAGCTAAAGGTACGAGAGGCTTTAAGTTTTCATCCTGAATTTTTTTTATCTCACTATTTGAGTTTTCTTAAACACTTTTTCAGGGAGAAAGAATCTGTGTATTATAACTCTTTCAGCTCTAACTGATTGTTACTATACCAGATCCTTGTTGTTGTCCAGGTGAGATATGGGACAAAGGAATTTTTTCTAATCTTACCCAATCTTTAAGTACATCTATGAGGACTATGACTTTCACAAGTGTTTCATCAACGTGTTACACCCCCACTTGCACCCTTACTCCCATCTCTGACTGCAATATTCCCATTATTTTTCCTTAATTAACTTTGTTTTTAATTTAAAACCTAATCCTATCAGAGACATGAGGTCTTTTTGGAATCTTCAGCAGGAAACTGGTAGGGTATCTGGAAGGAAAACTGTGGAACTACTCTAAGTCTACAGGACCCCAAGGTTTCCTTAATCTCAAATTGGCCCATATTCTATCTCCAGCTATTCTTCAAGATTATATACACCGGCTGACAGCTCTAGCAGTACATTGTTGAGTTCAAGAAATGTAACTTGAAGCCAGGCATGGTGGCGCATGCCTATAATTCCACCACTTTGGGAGGCTGAGACAGAAGAATCTCGAGTTCAAAGCCAGCCTCAGCAATGGTGAGGGGCTAAGCAACTCAGTGAGATTCTATCTCTACATAAAACACAAAATAGGGCTGGGGCTATGGCTCAGTGGTTGAGTACCCCTAAGTTCAATCCTCGGTGCCAAAAAAAAAAAAAAAAAGATGTAATTTGATGTTCAAACATTTTTGTTACTGTAAGGATAAGATTGATGATTTGATTACTAACATATCAGAGATGAAACATGAAGTCAGTTTCTTAATTTTAAAACAATATTTAAAAACTTGTTTAATTTTATTCATTCTTTCCATTTCTATACTCTTTTTTCCTTCTCTGATTTTCTTTCCATTTTATTATCCATTTTATGTGGGAAATGCTTTTGTTGAATACAGAAAGCCAATGTGATTAATTCAATTTCATGTTTTTAATCTTATTCCTATATCTTCTGTAGATTTTTTAATTTCTTTGTATAATATAGAATAATTTGTATAATTTATATAAATTCTATATAAATTATTATATAGAATAATTTGTATAATTTTTATATATTGAGTAGTTTTATATATTGAATAGTTTATAGTTTATCAGATCTACATTGTATTGTTTCTACTCATTCTTTCTTAAACAATGTTCAAAGATTTTATTGGATAATTAAAAATTAATATAAAAAAAGCTTAGGAATGTGAATTTCCTTTGGATTCATGTCCTTACTTACAATATTAATCCAATTGCAGGGTATACACAACCCAAACTTACATAACAGTTCTTTTACAAAGTTCTAAGTTAATGTTTATAGAAGAAAATAATTTTAAATTGCTTGATAAATTGTGTCTATATAGCCAAATGTTATAAGCATATAGATGCCCAGTTTCTGTTCCTCTCCAAACCTGCTATTCCCATTTTCTTCTGTAAGACTTAACTATATGTTTGTAAATCAAGAACATTTTTGAAAAGTTTGACTTAATTTGGCAGAGTACGGGGGTTTTATTTCTTAAGAATTTCAGAATTAAATCTATTGGTTCCTAGGTGGTGGGGGCAGGGTGTGTGTCAAAGACTACTTTATGAAAACACAGAAATACTGCTACATTAGACTGAAATAGAATATGTATACTAAACAAACAGCAATGGAACCTACAGGGACCCTTACATTACTATCCATTACATATTCTATGGTTCTGGAAGATAGCTCACTTAGGTCCAACTGTGTACTTTTGAATAGCTTTTATATCATTAAAAATATAAGCCAGAGCCGGGCCCGGTGGCGCACGCCTGTAATCCCAGCACTTTGGGAGGCTGAGACAGGAGAATTGTGAGTTCAAAGTCAGCCCCAGCAATGGTGAGGTGCTAAGCAACTCAGGGAGACCCTGTCTCTACATAAAAATACACACAAAAAAATAGGGCTGGGGATGTGGCTCAGTGATCAAGTACCCCTGAGTTCTATGCCCAGTATCAAACAAAACAAAAACAAAAAAACTTAAGTTTTCAAAATAATTTATAAGCTATAGTATTCTTTACCACAGGGCACATAACTTCATTTATGATCATGTGGTCAGTACTCAAATTACTTGGACATAATTGTACAAGGCTCTGGATAGATTTATCAACAAGAAATAATATAATTCCCCAATGTAATTAAATACTAGAATAATTTGCAACTCACTATAACTGATACATGGGCATCCCTCATGAGGGAAAAATTTCCTTCTGGCTAGTCAGCTGAATTCAATGCTTTGGACTTACTTGTGGTAATACACAGTATAAACCTCATGAGAGTGACATAAATATGCTAATAAGTTATTGGTCTTCTCTGGACCCTTTTCAACTATCAGTTAAACTTAGCAATATGCCTAAATTTGGTTCTAAGGACATACACAACAGGCCTTGTTTCAAAGTTATGGTAGGCTTCAAGAAATCAAAATCTATTAGGTTTAAGGACTATGAGAATAGGTTGCTTATGAAAGAATCTTACCGGTCTGTCAACCTGCATGATCTCCCAGAGCACTTCAGCCACGTCTGGCAAAGTATAGGGGGGGAGACAAAAGCAACATGTATGGAGCAGCTGGCTTACAAGCTGCTGTCCAAGCTGGTTCATCACCTGTCCAATTAGTTCTTTCCGTAATTCAAAGTCTTCTTCATGCTGTAAGAAAGCAAGAGCACCAGATGTCTGTGGTTCTAGTCTCCACTTTCCAAAGAACAAGAGCTCGTTCTCCACTGGTCTAATAAGTGCTCTTTCCCATGGAAAAAAGTATATAAATCATGTCACAGCTGAATTAATAAAGACCATTAAATGTTTTGTCATTAGGAAGAAAACATGAGTATAATATGAGGAAAATGGGGGCATAGGTATCTGATGAGATTAATATCAATGATTTGATTTTTCAGAATTAGAAGGCAGAAGAAAAAAAATTGTTAAGAATTAAAGTTAGGGCTGAGGTTATGGCGCAGTGGTAGTGTGCCTGCCTAGCACGCATGAGGCACTGAGTTCGATCCTCAGCACCACATAAAAATAAAATAAAGACATTCTGTTCACCTACAACTAAAAAATAAATATTTAAAAAAAAAGAATTAAAGTTAGCTTTTTTCTCCCCTATGAAAAATAACTTGTGTCCTTGTTTTCTTCTCCCATGCTTGTCTCCTTATCCCATTCCTTACCTATTTCCTTTTTAAAAAACAAATGAGCCTGTAATCCCAGCACTTAGGGAGGCTGAGACAGGAGAATCGCAAGTTCAAAGCTACCCTCAGCAACAGCGAGGTGCTAAGCAACTCAGTGAGACCCTATCTCTACATAAAAACACAAAATAGGGCTGGGGATGTGGCTCAGTGGTCGAGTGCCCCTGAGTTCAATCTCCAGTACAAAAAAAAAAAACCAAATGAAATAAGAATTAAGACTTCTATCACGTATCTTTTTAAAATCAAAACCAATCTTGAGGGGCTGGAGTTGTAGCTAGCATGTGTGAGGCACTGAGTTTGATGCTCAGCACCACATAATTAATAAATAAATAAATAAATAAATAAAGGTATTGCGTCCATCTACTACTCACACACACACACACACAAATCAACCTTGATTACTTTTTTCTTATAATTAGTTCATTCACATATTTCTTCATTGCCCTTCCTTACCTTCAATTCTCTCTACATCTAGACAAATTTACCTTTGAAAATCTTGTGAACCACCTCACTACATAGCCGAACAGGTTTATTAATTGCCTACTAACATACTTTGTGCTATTCTGACTTTCTCTGGTCATTGTTTATACACCAATTAGACCATCCTCCTCTCTAATATGAAACTTCTACTTCTATCTTATGGTTCTATTTAAGTTTCTCCTCTTTAAGACAGTTTTTTTTTTAAATTTTTTTTTTAATTGTAGATGGACACAATGTCTTTATTTCATTGCTTTGTATGTGGTGCTGAGGATCGAACCCAGGGCCTCACGCATGCGAGGCAAGCGCTCTACCACTGAGCTACAATCCCAGCCCCCTTTAAGACAGTTATCCCAACTAATTTCTGTCCACAATCTTCCCTCTTCTGACTCAAAGCAACCATGACTTTTATCACTCATCTTTATGTCTATTTATCTCTACAACTAGACACCAAATATTTTGGAAATAGGGACAATTTTAGACGACTTTGTCTACAAAATGCTTATAGCACTCAGCACAGATGCCTTAGATCTAAAAGTTGATAATCCAGTGGGTGAATGATCCACTATGACATGTGTCTAGTAACCAAGATCAAATATGGACCTACTAGGATACTGGTTTCCCCATAAAAAGTGAAAAAGAGAAGATAATCTGTTAAGTAGGAAAGGTATAATATTTATACTTACATCATTGGCTACCCCTGTGTGGATGAGGTCTCGTAGGAACCTCATGACACTACAATTGGCATCCCGGTGATCCAGGGTAGTAGAGGCAATGGCCCATTGTAAGATTGGGATGACTACTTGGCTCCTCAGTAAGGTGACAGGGCTACGCTGAATAAACCTGTTATGGAAAGAGAGGCTGGATATAATAAATGACAAGATTAGGTTATAAAAGCAGGCAGAGTAAAGCATAAAACCATGAAGATACTAAAAAGATCAATAGTTGCTATGACTATAGGGAGGAAGGGATAAATATAGCACAGAGGATTTTTAGGCAGTGAAAATACTGTCTGATGCTGTAACAGTAGATAGTGTCATTATATATTTGTTAAAACTCACAGACTACACATACCAAAAGTAAACCCTAATGTAGACTATGAACTTTGGGCAGTGACATGTGAATGCAGGTTCACTGATTATCACAAATGGCTCACTCCAGAGGGGAATGCTGGTAACAGAGGAGGCTGTGTGAGCTTGTTTGGAACAGGGCAACAGGAGGAATGTGGGAATTCTATTCTGTTTACTCAGTTTTGCTGTGCACCTAAAACTGCTCTTTAAAAAATATTAAAAACAAAACAAAGGGCAAGAAAGGGACCATATTTTAGATTAGCATATGAAAAGACACGGTGCCAAACTCAATTTCCAATTAATACTTTATAAATTAAGTGAGGTAGCTTCAAAGTTCAGTCCAAAAGAGCCTCAATGCTGTGGAATAGCATTTCCCAAACTACATTCTATAGAACACCAGTTTCCAGGATGTCAGCAAGAATTCCTCAAAGACAAGTTATGTGTTCAATTAGGTTGAGACAACATTGAATTTTGAAAGTTTTGCTTGTTTATTTATTTATTTTAAACTACTACAAGATTTCACCGATTGTTTTTGAGATGGTGATCTCACTGAATTGCCCAGGATGACCTTAAACTAGAGATTCCCAAGTCTCCCAAGTAGCTAGGATTACATGTGTGCAACCCCCACCTCCACCTCCAGCTTATGGAAGATGAGAAGTATCAAGTAGAAATGAAAATTTTTTTTTTTGCCATGCAAAAACCCAGGGCCTCACACACGCGAGGCAAACATTCTACCACTTAGCTACATCTCTTCATCTCCTGTTCTTTCAGATTTTTTATTGTATGGGGAGAATTTTTTAAGGACACATTATGTTCTGAATTTATTTTACCACGTGCAAAGAGTTTTCCAAGGAAGACACTCTGGTAAAACAGAGGTTGACTGCCTGTCTAATAATTCTCTTATCAATTCACAAAAAGCGCTTGTATTTTTTTTGTTTTGCTTTGTTTTTTAAACCCTGTCCCAAAAGCAACAAAAGCGGCGTTCTATATTCAATTCTAAGATGAAACAGCCAAGTTAATAAGACTTCAAATTTTTACTGGTACAATAATTTAAAATAGGGCTGGGATTGTGGCGCAGTGGTAGCGTGCTCGCCTAGCATGCGTGAGGCACTGGGTTCGATCCTCAGCACCACATAAAAACAAAGATATTCTGTCCACCTACAACTAAAAAAATAAATAAATATTAAAAAAAAAAAAAAAAAAAATAATTTAAAATAAGACAATAGTAGGGCTGAGTAGTAGAGTACATGCTTGCATTAAGCCTTGGGTTCAATCTCCAGCACCTCAGAAAAACTTTCTTTTTTGGGGGGAAAAAAAAAAAAAGCATTTAAATTTGTTCACTGGCTTGGTTCAAATTCCTTAACAAGGGACCAAGAAGGAATTCAAGCAGAATGTCAGCAACAATTGTCAGTGCTGGTAAAAGAAATTTAATGAATAAGTGAGATGGGCAGGCTAGTGAGGTTAGAGCTGGACCAGTAATTTCTAAGGCATCTTCAAATCTCAGCAATTCTTTGTTCTCAGATATGATTAAAATATGAAGGATGCTAACTTTCTCAAGGAAAAAGCTGGGATGAAGCATGAAATAATTACTATGGGGGTTGTAGAGATTATCTAGTCAAATGTTCATACTAGGTACTTTTTTTCCCCCTGATGCTAGGGATTGAACCCAGGGCCTCCACTGGGCTACAATCTCAACCCATACCAAGCACATTTGTCCCTTGTGCATGTTCTCTTCTTCATGGTAGGAACTCAGATATTTTTCTGCCTGCTCCCACCTATATATCCGCCTAACCTCTAGGGATATACCAGCTCACAATTTACCTTTAGGTTATGAATCATTAATCTCTGTTCTCCAATGATCTCATTTTACAGAGAAGGAAACAACCATGTGTCAGATGGAAAGATTAAGCAGTGATGGGGATGAGCAATTAAAAAAAAAAAAAAAAAAAGGTTTGGTTTGTTTTTCAGAAGGACTTGCCTGGTAGCTAGCCTGAACAGGTCATCTACAGTGTCAGGGTGGTTCTGGAGACCATTCTGCTGTTCCAGGAGTTGAAAGGTGGGGATGCACAGTGCCTAGAGCAGAAGAGTGATTTTAAAAGAAATGCTTATAATTAAAAGCTACAGCATTCAGACTTGCCAAATATCACAACAAATGCAAAGGGAACAAAGAAGGGAAGCACAGGTGAGAAAAGAAAAGACTGCAATGAGAATCAGATCAGGTAAGCCAGGTGCTGTGAAGTATGACTATAATCCCAGTGACGTGGGAGACCAAGGCAGGAGGGTTACAAGTTCAAAGCCAGCCTTGGGTCTGTGGCCATGTAGTTTAGTGGCAAAGCCGCTGCTGGGTTCAATTCCCAGTGCTGGGGGTGGGGGAGTGGATGGGATATGAATCAGTAAAAGCAAGATAAAAATAAAAATGATTGAAACAGTTTCCACACGAGAAATCTACATTTCAGAAGAGGTTAAAGGTACAGATTTCTGTTGATGAAACCAGAAAAACGTCATCTCAAAGTTTTAAAAGTTTCTGAAAGCAGAGACATGATTTACAAATGTGGTCTACTCCACTAAGGGAGTAGATGAAGTTTTTGTAACAACACTGAAATGTTGATTTTACATGAAATGAAATCTTGGGAAAAGGAGTAGCATACTTTAATTCCTTTATCTATTGTCCCCAGGTGACTAGGAAGGAAGAAAAAGCAGTATAATAGGAGCCTTTTCCAACGCCTGCTATGAACTCTAAAACTCTGTTGCTAAATAAACTAGTTCATTGGCTATTCCAGACAAGAAATTAAGTATACAGTTATATTTGAGTTTCAAAAACCTATGCTCTCCCCACTCCCCTGAAAAAAACTCTACCCTATCACAGGAGAACATAAAGCAGGCAGTAATATTTATAATGATTATTATTATTATTATTTTAGTTGTAGATGGACACAATGCCTTTATTTTATTGCTTTGTATGTGGTGCTGAGGTTCGAACCCAGGGCCTCACGCATGCAAGGCAAGTGCTCTACCGCTGAGCTACAGTCCCAGCCCATTTATAATGATTATTATACTCAGGTAGCCAAGCTCGTGCGCTTGCTTTCTCTCTGTCCAAGTTTTAGACTTTTTTTTTGTATTGGGGATTGAACTCAGGGGTACTCGACCTCTGAGCCACATCCCCACTGAGGATGTGAGGTCTCACTGAGTTGCTTAGCAACTTCTCCCTTGCTGAGGCTGGCTTTGAACTCGTGATTCTCCTGTCTCAGCCTCCCAAAGTGCTGGGATTACAGTTGTGTGACACCACGCTCTCTCTCTTTCTGCCAAGTAGCTCTGTACAAACAAATACCAAGTTTCTACATTGCTGTTATTAGGAAATCGACATAGGACAACATAAAGCAAAAGAAATAAAGACATGGTGAAGAATATAATGCTTGGCCTTTAGGTTCTCTAGGCCTGATGCATCTACTGTCCCAAGGAAACATACCTGGAGCATGTCTAGAAGTCCCTGCCGACAGCCTTCTTCCATGCCATACTCATCCACAAGGATACTGCCAAGGTACAGGAAACAGGAATGCTGATGTACGTGGTATACATTCACCATCTGCCAAGGGGAAAAACAAAATCAATTTTGCAAAGGGTGGCGGCATACACCTATAATCTCAGTGATTCAAGAGACTGAGGCAGGAAGATACCAAGTTTGAGGCAACCCTTGGCAACTTAGGAAGACCTTGCCTCAAAATAAAAAATTCAAAAGGGCTGAGGATTGTAGTTCAGTAGCACAGAGTACTAGCAGCCCCAGGATTGCTAGAACAAAGTCAAACAAAACCAATTAAATTAAAATCTTCACCTTCAAAAAGTATCAACTTAGGTAGCTATTTTCCAGAAAACAACTCAGATATATTGGTCTCTTTAAGGCAATACAGTAAATACAGGGCTCAATTTCTCCATAATTTTCAAGTTCTCTATTTAGAGTTCTTTGAAGCCTTTGATCTTTTATCTTGCTAAAACAATGTTGTATGAGAACTGTCCAATATTTCAAACTGGAAGCCATGAGGACACTCATGTAATATTTGTAAAACTATAGCATAGTGTGCTCAAATTTTATTTGCAATATCAACAGGTCTTATTTTTTTAAGACCATATATAACCACAGTAGCAACAGAAGTATCAAATGCCCTCACCTTGGAGAAGACAGTGAAAGAACTCTTTAAATTTATTAATTATTATTATTATTACTTTTTGGCACAGGGATTGAATCCAGGGGCACTTTACGACTGAGCTACATCCTTAAGGTGCAAAAACTGTTTAAAATTTTGGGCTCAGGTTGTGGCTCAGTAGTAGAGCATTTGCCTAGCAAGCATGAGGCACTTAGTTCGATCCCAGCACCACATAAAAATAAATAAATAAACAAAACTTTAAAATTTTGAGTTGATCTTAAATTCATCTATTTTACCTTTAAGTAAAAAACTATTTCCAATCACGATATCTTGATCTCAACAGAATAAAATCTTAGTACAATATGTACATTTAAAATATTTTAGAATTTTTTACTCCACTATCCTCCAAAAATTAAAAAGCAACTGCACAACTACCCACTTAAAATGTCATTTGATCTTAGCAAATAAATTCAACTATGAGCTTGATAGGGGCTGAAGGATTGAGTAACTTTTCCATCAGCATGTGAATGAGCAAGCCTAAGATGAGAGCTGTAAAATTTATTCAGTGTTACAGACTCAAAACTACATGCACTACTAATGAATGACTGAAATCAGGGGTTGGCCAACTTTTATTTTAAAGGGCCACATAGTAAAAAGTGTAGACCATAACAGGCTGTTCAGTCTTCTAACAACTTTGCCAGTGTGGCAAGCATATGTGTGCGTGCGTGCGCACACACACACAAAGTCAATAGATAATACTTAAAATGTGATACACTGGCAAAGTTTATGGCCCTGCTTTGAGGTTAATACAAACATAAATTACTTAATGATGTAAGCTGAAGCATCTCATGCATTGTAGTTCTAGATGTGAGTACTTCATACAGAAAGTCTTGCCATCACATTAAGTATAAAAAAAATGAAAGCCATTTTTAACAAATAAGAGATCTACATGAACACCAAACTGTGGTCTAGACAGAATAAAATATCGTTGGGCCAAGAAATAGCAAAGTTTGACTTGCCACAGTTTTTCCCCAAGGAAAAGCTCAGCTTTGGTATATAAGGGCTGAGCGTGAGTCATTCTCTTCATTGTAATTTCACACTGGAATGTAGTTAGACTACAATTACTCAGAAGAGATTACAAGCTGTTTTCCTTACAGACAACATATCTACCACAGGCATTTATTTCTTTCAAATATTTTTTAGTTTGCATTTAATAAATCAAAAGCATTTTGGCAGCAGCAGTTTTTTTCTTTTTTTTGGTACCAGGGATTAAATTCAGGGGCACTTGGCCACTGAACCACATCCCCAGACCTATTTTGTATTTTATTTAGAGACAGGGTCTCACTGAGTTGTTTAGCACCCCACCATTGCTGAGGCTGGCTCTGAACTCATCATCCTCCTATCTCAGGCCCCCCAAGCTGCTGGGATTATAGGCATGTGTCACCACGCCTGGTTTAGCAGCAGCAGATTTTAATCTAAAGGCTCCTATTTCAAATTCTGTGCACTAAACATTCTGCTCTTGTGAAGAACTTACCTGTGTGACTAGTGGCTGCAGCAGGGCTGCAGATCCTTTGCCTACACAGCGAACAGCAAAGCGCAGGCACCTACAACAACGCTCTACAATCCGATTATCAGCCCGGTGTTTATTTAGAGTCTCGGATAAAACTGGCCATATCTGAGTCAAAAGAATACAAGAAAAAAAACAATCAACATCTAAGTGCTCAAACAGTGCTCCTACGATAACATTTGATTTGGCTTTTAAATAATTTGGATAAAACTTTTCTTTCAAATTTTTTTTAGTTGTAGATGAACACAATATCTTTATTTATTTATTTTTATGTGGTGCTGAGGATCAAACCTAGTGACTCATGCATATGAGGCAAGCGCTCTACCACTGAGCTACAGCCCCAGCCCTGGATAAAACTTTTTTATAGGAGCATACATGGCCTGATTTTGGCCAGTATGTGCATGTGCACATAAGGTTCAACACACTACCCATCACTAAAACTTGATCTTTTCTTTTTCTTTTTTCCTGGTACTGGAAATTGAAATCAAGACCTAGCATAGGCTAGACAAGCACTCTACCACTAAGCTATACCCCCAGCCTTTTTCATATTTTGAGACATGGTCTCACTAAGTTGCCCAGGATAGCCTCCTGCCTGAGCTTCCCAAGTGTCTGGGATTACAAGGTGTGTGCCACTGCACCCAGCTAAACTTTTTTTTTTTTCTTCTCAGTTCTAAGGATCAAGCCT
Source organism: Xerus rutilus (assembly GCA_028644305.1). NCBI lineage: Eukaryota > Metazoa > Chordata > Mammalia > Rodentia > Sciuridae > Xerus > Xerus rutilus. The sequence goes on along the minus strand of CM053407.1, from coordinate 22,479,659 downwards.
AGCACTTCATGTATGCTTTCAAGCATTCTACCACTAAGTTACATTTCCAGTTCCTCTATTGCTTCTTAAGAGAAGCAAGATGATTCTGGATTTTTTTTTTTGAACTGGGAATTGAACCCAGGGACACTTAACCACTGAGCCACAACCCCAGCCCTTTTTTATATTTTATTTAGAGACAGGGTCTCACTTAGTTGCTGAGGCTGGCTTTGAACTCACAATCCTCCTGCCTCAGCCTCCTGAACTGCTGGGATTATAGGTATACACCACCACAGCTCACAGTGATTCTTCAGGAAAAATATGTTTCTCCCCCCTTTGGTGTATGTGTAGTGCTGGAAATTAAACTGAGGCCCTTGTACATGCCAGGCAAATGCCCTTCCTTCAGCTACACCCTCAGCCTGACAACATGTCTAACTTTACTAAAATGCAGATTGTAATTTCCTAAATTATAATCTTCTTGAATGAGGATGAAAAGAATGGGTTACAGAGGAAGAGAGGCTTAAGTAGTTTTAGGAAGGCAGAAGACCTTGAACAGAAGATTAGTGTTAAGGACATAGCATCATCTGATAAACAATTAAGGATATTTAAGATTTATGCATTCCCCCCTCAAGTCTGAAGGGCACAGCTCACAACAGAAGAAAGCCTTGATTCCATAGGCATCCATGAATACTTACTTCTTGTATGACTTTTTGGCATGGATGGGTCTGTCCATTTTCCACAATGGGATTGGTATGTCTGAGAAAAGAAAAGGGCCCAAAATATTAAAGAGAACAATTTCACTGAGGACCCAAAGCCTCGATCCATGTTTGCTTACTTAGTATCATTCTTTAAAATGAAGAAAACCAGATGATAGACTCATTTATTTACATCAACACCTTTTCCTCTTATTCCATTCAAATAAAAAAGCACATACTTTAAACCATCCTTATCATTTTTTGCCACCAGTAAGTCACTTTCACTAGAGCCTTCGAATTCTATCCAATTCTGGTTACTAGGGCTATGGGGCACTACTTCTACCTTTTCCATACCCCATACCTTTTTTTAAACATAAATATGTAGTTTCTTCCAAATTAATAAAAAATATACACAAGCTCTTTGAATCTACCATGAAAAGCTGGGTGCTGCTAGCATTAAAAGACAAAATACTTTAGGCCTTGTAATCTGTCAGAGATGTTTCTTGTAATTCTATTCTTTACTCAATGATAAACAATACAGATCCACCTATAATAAGTCAAATTCAACTCCTCTATTTCTAGAGTCTACTAATTTGAAGAAAAGCAGGGGAGAAAAAACTGCATGATTATTAACTCCATACTACTCTTTAATTTTAAATATTTTTCTTTTTGTAGTACTGAGGGGATTGAATGTACCTGGTAGGTGAGTGTTCTACCACTGAGCTCCATCCTTAGCCCTACTTTTCAATTTTTTAAAAAGCTCAACCACAACTTAATAAAAATCTGATTTTCTTTAATTCAAGCATTTATATCTATCACAAATTTTCTCTCATTTAATATAAAATAATGGTTACTATCAATAGACTCTCAAGAATGGTATGCAATAGGGCTTTCCTAATTACATAAGGAAAGCACTGAACCTAAATAGAGAAAGATATTTGTTGACAATAGCTAATAAGCAAAAATAATGACTAACTTATCCATATAGGTTTTCTAAGCAACTACTAATCTGACATACAGTTAGACCTATGGGGCCTATAGATTTATAAATTGTGTAATTTAGACAAGATCACACTTTGAATATTATTCAAATGCCTTTTTAATCATTGAGCTCCTCTTCAAAGGATTAATTTCATGTGATTATTGAAGACAGTTTTATTGTGTGTGGTTTTTTTTTTTTTGGAACCCATATACCATATAGCAATGATTCTAAAAGTGGTCTCTGGGAATAGTAAGCAGCATCACCTGGGAACTTACTAGAAACACAAATTTTGGGGTAGTACTCAAGGCTGAATGAATAAAGACACTTGCGGGATGAGACCTGACAATTTTTGTTTTGAGAAACCTTCAAGGTGATTCTGATACATGCTAAAATTTAAGAATCATGGAAAATGCATTCTTTCATTAAAAGAATCATCTTTATATATAATTATACATATAAATTACATAATTTGCATAATTATATATAAACTATAATGATTACATACAAATTATAATTACTACATACATTATATTATCACATATAAGCATTAATATATAATGTATAATTATTACATTTTTAATATAATAATTATATATTATAAATAATTTGTGTATATTTATGTGTGTCCCCCCCACACACACAGGGAATTGAACCCAGGGGCACTCAACCACTGACCTTTATCTCCATCCCTTTTTATTTTTTGAGATATAATCTCACTAAGTTGCTAAGGCTAAACCCTCCTGTCTCAGCCTCCTAAATAGCTGGGATTAGGTGTGCCACCACAACTAGGTCAATTATATTTTTAAAGGGTCTTTTGATAGAGATAAAACAAGAATGAATTCTTAGAATTTGACTTTATATGAAAACTTTAAGTAACAGGCTTAGTCTCCCGACTAAGCATTATAGAAGTACTTCAAAGTATAAGAAAAAAAAATGTTTGCTTACTTCATCATTTATAATGCTTTCAACTAAAATTTCAATCCACGTGAGAAATCCAGTCTCCCTTCTTACCTAAATATCACTGCCAGGCGATCTAAGAACACAGTGGGATCTGAGGATATGCCATTGCTGGGCTCCTGAGACAACAGCTGAAGAGACAGAGATACATTATCCAGTGGTCACAAGTACAAACCCATAGCAAACACCACAAATCCTTAAACATCAATTCTGTCTCAATTTCTCTTATCTCCTTATAACAGGGTCTTAAAAATTACTTAAATGCTGCAAAAATTTTCAAAATTTTTCTTTGATTATCCTATATCCTATGACTGCATTTTACTCTCTGATACTAGGGAGCAGAAAACAGCATCATTTGATTTTCCCCCATATATGATTAAGGCATTATCCATATTATATGTTATAATGTAGCCTGAATATGTTGTTATAATTAAATGTATGTAAGATAATATATTTAGCTTTGTTATAAAGCTTTAAAATTATAGCTTTATAATATACTCCAAGCAAATTGCCCATCGTTCTTCTTTCCTAGAATTACTTTCATTTTTTCTTTCTCTTTTTGCAGTACTGGGGATCAAACCCGGGATCTCACGCTTGCTTGGCCTTGCTCTAACAACAAGAAGCCCAGCCCCTTAAAATTTCTTAGATAAATTTCTACCCTGTGCATCATTAGAGATGAATTCCAGAATCATTACATCAAGTTATAAAAACTCCACTCTATGTCTACAGTTATTGTGCTAAAAATGTAATTGAATAAGAGTAGACATCTTTAAAATACTCAAGAGAGTTAGAAATGTAGCTCAGAGGCAGAGTACTTGCATATAGCACGTGCTATATAACCAATGTTTGGTTAACGATGAAACATGTATATAATAGTGTTACCTTAAGATTGTAACAGAGCTGAAAAAATCTTTTGTCCAGTGACTTTGTTAACTGTCCTAACATCAGAGTGCAAGACATTACAGATGTGGTTTTGTGGTGATGCTAGTATAAACAAACCTATTGTGCTAATGGTAGAAAAACATAGCAGTTGGGCATGGTGGCACATGCCTGTAATACTAGCTACTCAGAAGGCTGAGGCAGGAGGAGCACAAGTTTGAGGATAGCCTAGGCAACTCAGAGAGACCCTGTCTCAATAAATAAAAAAGGGCTGTGATGTAGCTCAGAGGTACAGTGTTCTCTGGGTTCAATCCCCATTACCACTCCTTCTCCCTCAAAAATATAGCACATGCAATTACGTACAACACATAAAACTTGATAAAAACATCATTACTGGTTCATGTATTTACTATATTTTTTATCATTATTTTAAAGCGTACTACTCCTGGATGGGCACTGTTGCACAAGTCTAGAACCCCAGTGACTTAGGAGGCTGAACTGGTTTATGTATTTACTATACTATATTTTTTATCATTATTTTAAAGCATACCACTCCTGTATAGGCACTGTTGCACAAGTCTAGAACACTAGTGACTTAGGAGGCTGAGCCAGAAAGGTCTCAAGTTCAAGGCCAGCCTTGGCAATTTAGCAAGACCTTGTCTGAAAATAAAAAATAAAAAGGGCTAGGGACAGCTTAGTGGTAGAATGCGCCTGGATTCACTTTCTGGTACAGCAAAAAAGAAAGAGAAAAAGGTTCCTCTTACTTATTAAAACAATTTTACTTAAAATAGCATGCCATGGGTATATCAGAAGCAGCCTCTATCTCATGTTCACTGCATCTCTTGATTGTATCAAGAGGCCACGTCAAATGACTGACCTAAACAATCTAGATCTGTATTAAGTACACTCTACGTACACACAAATACAGAATTGTCTACTGATGCACTTCTCGGAACATAAGCCTGTTATAAAGGAATGTACTATTGTACTTTTTTCTTACATGTGGCTGCTTTGATAGTTACTAATTTTAATACATTTTCAGCTTATTCTCTTGGCTTTTCTAGGTAGATGAAAGACAATCTGTAAGTAAGTAATTTTGTCTTATTTTCTAACATATTAATGTATTTGTTTCTTCCCTTGCTTAATTGGACTCACCTTTTTCAATGCCATAACCTGAACAGAACATAGTTCACTAAGACATTCAGTAATCTTATCCAATGGTAATCTGGCAAGGACAAGTGCTGTCCCTGAAAAACAAAGGAAGATGCAAATGAAAATAATTGAATTAATTCAATTAATCAGTCTACATCATACAAGCTAACAGAAAAGGCTGACTGGTTTCATTCTTTTTGAAAAATCAGCACTGTTTTTAAGATGTAACATTTTGTTATTTATGGTTTTTCTTTATTTGGCTTAGAAGACCACAGACCAACTTTCACATTGAGTTTTATAACCAAAGTTGTTACTAATAATATTCTCTGTAGTAGTTTATTGGTTTAAACATTATGTACAACACATAAAACTTGATAAAAAACATCATTACTGGTTTATGTATTTACTATACTATATTTTTTATCATTATTTTAAAGTGTACTACTCCTGGATGGGCACTGTTGCACAAGTCTAGAACCCCAGTATAAATATGCCTTCCCTTCCAATATTCAAAGACTTTAAAACATCTCAAGAGGGCTGTGGCTGTGGCTCAGTGGTAGAGCGCTTGCCTAGCATGCGTGAGGCACTGGGTTTGATCATCAGCACCACATATAAATAATAAATGAATAAAATAAAGATCCATCAACAACTAAAAAAATTTAAAAAAAAAACCAAAAACAAAAAAACCCAAACATCTCAAGAGGCTGAGGCAGGAGGATCGCGAGTTCAAAGCCAGCCTCAGCAATGGTGAGGCACTAAGCAACTCAATGAGACCCTGTCTATAAACAAAACACAAAATAGGGCTGAGGATGTGGCTCAGTGGCCGAATGCCCTGGTACCAAAAAAAAAAAAGTCAATGCCAAAGCTATTTTTATACACTATAATGTAATATTTCTCATTCTTCACAAAGATTGTGATTTAGTGGGTCAAGAGGAGACTTAAATTTTTTTTAAGTACCTAAAGCAAATACTATCAGAGAAGTTTGAGGAAAAACTGGCATAATGCATTTAGGAAGGATGGGCTGAAGTCAAAGATTTCATTGCATTCTACCATAACACACTCTGTGAGCTTTGTGAAACATTATCTCTGAGCCTCAGTTTCTTTTATGTGTGAAATAAGTGACTTGAACAGAAAATTAACAATCAAGTTACCTTTCTCCCCCTGGCATTTTCTCCCCAAATTGAACTCAGCAGGGTAAAAAACAAAACAACAACAACAACAAAAAAACCCCACCAAAACCCCCACAATTCCACAAGAAATGATGTTTAGTTTCAGTAGGGCTGAAAGGAGGACTGATCCCTTCCCAGTTGGCCTCCATCTGGTTCAAACACCCTCTCTATCCCCATTCAACCACTGAAATATTTACCCCAAATCCAAAGATCTACATATCAGCCAAATTCCCTGCTAAGTCAAAAACACTGATTTCCCCACCCCGATTCCTTAAGTTTCATTCAATATGAAACTTAATCCCTCTATCCTCAAATCTAAATTTAAAAAACAGAGTGATTTTTCTTGTCAGTCTATGAGCCATGGATGGGTTAGACATTTTTTTAAAACAGGGGTGGGGTAGGTTGTCATGGGGGGTTGGGGTAGCTGTAACTTAAATACACTTTACTACTGAGCTACATCTCCAGCTTTTTTAATTTTTTTGAGACAGAGTCTTACTAAGTTGCTAAGGCTTGCCTCAAACTTAAGATCCTCCTGCCTCGATCTCCTAAGCTGCTTGTTTATCACCATGCCTATCTTCTGATTTTCATTTTTAATTCACTTCTACAGAAGAGAATGTAAACAAAAACTCTTGTACATCTAGAAGATATTGTAACCGGAGGCCATGATCTACTATGAGTTAGACATTAGTTCAGTACTATGGTTAAATTTCACTAGAAAATAACAAGAACGAACAGCTGGCTGACTGATTTCATCAATGCCTTATTATCTATACCCATGAAGACAAAACCCATGGTATGAAAATAAAATCTGTGGGAAATGTGTAGTCATACTAACTACTAAGGAACCTGGTCACAAGAGATAAGAGAACAGAATTAGTTCATGTACAAAGTCTTCTAAAGCCTTGCAAAGGCTATCTGACACTCACAGAAACTCAAGACACTGTATAGGTGGTATTACCCAATCTTTTATTTAATATATTCCAACCCTTTCTAATTTACCAGTTATAATGATTTTACTACCTCACAAGGAACCCTGATCTGTTTTCAGAAACAATGGCTAGAAATTGTTTTCTTTCTAGGAGCCAGTATATATTTCCCTATAAGTGGTTGATAATTCCTCAAAATAAACATGTTCCATTTTTTATAAAGTAATCTTTCAAATGTTTATAAATAACCATCCTGTTTAAACTCTAAATATTTTTCCCTAATCTTTTTGGTACTGGGGATTGAACCCAGTGGCACTTAACCACTGAACCACATTTCCAGTCAACTTTATTTTGAGACAGGGTCTTACTAAGTTATTTAGGGCCTCACTAAGTTCCTGTAACTGGCTTTGAACTAGTGATCCTCCTGCCTCAGCCTCCTGAGCTGCTGGGATTATAGGCATGTGCCACCATGCCCAGCTATCTATTTTTTATTTTGAGGTAGTGTATTGCTAAGTGGTCAAGGGCCCAAGTTGCTGAGGCTGGCCTTGAATTAGCAATCCTCCTGTCAAAGTCTCCTAAGTTTTTGAAATTACAAGCATGAGCCACTGTGCCCTGCTTTCCTTAACCTTAATAACTCTGTTTCTATTAGCCTAATCGCCCTACCCACTCTGTTTGGAGAGGCAAATATTCAGTGTAAGCTGATCAGTAATGATAGAGACTAATAAGAGACCAGAACCCTTAGTTTCAACTTATATCACTGATCCATGCACATTAACTTTCAATATCCATTTACCTCTTTTTTATAGCATTGCCTCCTTATTTTGTCTCTCCTATTTAAAAAGTAACTGTGTTTACTTCAAATGTGCTGTCTCCACCCAAAATCTGTATCTGTACTGTACATACTGCAAACAGTATGACTGAATTATATAGCCTTAAAATATCTTAAGAAAATAATGCATGTACACTCTCCCCTGAATGGAAAAGCTACCTTCACCACCACTAAGTTCATTACAACTGAAAAAACAATCTTATGAGTATAATGGCCAATTTCAATTGTCAACTTGATTGGATTAAGACCCGTCAAGGATTAAGGGGATTATGGATGTGTTGGTGAGGGTATGTTTAGGAATGATTGGCATATGGGATAGCCAATTGAAATGGAGACCCTCCCTAAGTGGGCAGCACTGACTAACAGGATGATGGCTTGAATGGAATAAAAGTTGGAAGAACAAAGAAGCAGCAGCAGATGCAAGCTCAGTTCTTCTTGAACAGGTTCTTGATTGCTGCTTTGACTGTATGAGGATCCTCTGACTCCGGCTTCTTCACTCTTCTAAAGCGGACTCTGCCAGTGATTCTATACAAGCCTTTGATCTCAAGACTAAGGTAGTACCGTTGATCCCTCTTGTTCTAGGGCTTCAGCTTCTTGGGTTGCACTGCTACTAGTTCTTCCAGATCTCCAGCCTGCAGACAGCCATTGTGGACTATCCAGCTTCTGGTGACCTAAGCCAACCTAATAAGTACTCCTTTTATAATTATACTTCCTGTTGATTCTGTTCCTCTAGAGACCCCTGACTAATACAATGATGGATATAAAATAACCCCGAATACAGGCTTAGAGGAAAGTCACTGGTTAGCATTATTAAATATATACCTTTTAGCAAGCCCACAGCAGCTTCTGGAGAAAACATGAAGGAGTCAAGAGAACGAGCAATCTCCAGGAGTCCGTTAAAGTGCTGAGCCATATGATCTCGACAGACAGAGCAAATGTTATGAATGGCTTTGGCTGCAGCAGAAGCCAGAGGCTTTTCACACAGGCCTTTCATCAAATAGCCCAACACGGGGTCTGGAAAGTAAAGTCAAGTAGAGATTACAATTCTGAAACTCAAGGAAAATTCCTAGCTAGAATAGAGGTATACAATTTTTTTTAAGTAAAAGAATACTTTTTAAACAACAAAATATGTAAAGAATACCCAATATAAAAAGCATAAAGCTGGGCATGGAGGTACATGCCTATAATCCAGAGTCTTGGGAGGCTGAGGCAGGAGAATTACAAGTTCAACACCAGCCTCAGCAACTCAAGTGAAGACCTAAGCAATTTAGTGAGATCCTGTCTCAAAATAAAAACTAAAAAGGGCTGGGGATGTGGCTCAGTGGTTAAGTAATCCCCAGCACCAAATAATCAATCAATAATAAATTAATTAAAAAGCATAAAAACATTAGAGAGGCTGAGACAGGAGAATCGTGAATTCAAAGCCAGTCTCAGCAACAGCGAGGCGCTAAGCAACTCAGTGAGACCCTGTCTTGACATAAAACACAAAATAGGGCTGGGGATATGGCTCAGTGGTTGAGTGCCCCTGAGTTCAATCTCCAGTACCAAAAAAAAAAAAGCATAAAAACAGAGCTGATCCGACAGACACAGTGTCAGAAGTCTTGAGCCTTATCTATTTCATCTTTCATTTCTTCCCTCATATTAGTCAACTGTTCCTTCTAATCATCTAGATTCCTGAAGTACAGTTTGAAAACCACTAATTTCAGAGCATATATGGTCATTTAGTTATTAAAATACGTTAATGTAAGAAAGAATGCAAGGCTCAAAGAATTACCATTATACCAAGAGATGAATCACTTAGTAAAACAGCCTACACTAATTAGGACAACGATAGTTATCTAAAGCTGACACTTTTATATATGTTTCTTTCTAGTTATAAAAAGCCATAAATTTATGCTGATGAATCTTTAGCACTTCTAGATAAATTCATTAAAAACCATTTAATTATGTTTTAATTTTGCCAAATGCTAGAAAAGTTAAGAAATGTAAGAAAGTTAAGAAAGTTAATTTGTAAAAATGAATTATTTCTTTATGTATATATGTGGTGACTGAACTCAGGGTCTTGGGCATACTAGGAAAGTACTTTATAACTGAACTATACCCCCAGTATTTCTACAGAACAAATTCTATTCATCTTTTCCCCTCAGAATGTATCCTTTTTAATGCCAGGGCCTTAATAAATATTACCCTGGATAAATCACTTACTTCAGGTCTTAGAGTATTTATCTGCAAAAGGGGGGGGAGGGGTCAGGATAAATGATTTCTAATTTGACCTTCAATTCTAACATTATTTTATATGACCATATTTTTTTCAAGTCAATAAGGGTAGACAGGTTATATTTCTTGATGCTGTTCATATTCACGTGTATTTATTTTGTTTTGATTGGTAATTCATAAGTTTTTAAATGGAGCATATATTTAACACAGAAAACCCCTCTCCTTTAGCCTATGAGTATCTTCTGTTAGAACTACAGACAGATTAGCTCAAATATTTTGCCAAAGACTAGCAGAAACAGAAATGTTTATGCTTAAGCAGAGTACCAGACCTTTTCCTTGTCTAGAGATCTCATTTTTCAAGGTTCTTCTCCCAGATCAGATTACAAATGTTGTGTCAACTACACAACTTACAATATATTTATTCTGTCTACAAGCATTCTACTAATCAGTATAAAAGAAAGCAGGAAAAGAATAAAAGTAAGCGAGGAAAAGAAAATCAGAAAAATCAGGAGCAGCAGCACATGGGAGAGTTCACACATACCAAGGAACTGAGGATTTCGATCAACCACTTCGCTCATTTCTCCAACCAACTCAATGCTGGTGTATCGCACAGCTGTATGGACGGTCTCTGGAAGACGAACAACTCCTTCTAAGACCTCCACCAGTGTTGGATTGTTCTCCCTGAATACAGAAAGTAAGCACTCAGTTACTGACTAGAGGTTATGTTCTGGCCAAATAACAGGCTGCAGAGAAACACTACATTGCTAAAGGGCTTCTTTCTAAATAAATTACCATTCAAATAAAGGTGTTTTAATACTGAGTGGGAATGTTTCTTAAATCTTCACAAAAGAAATGAAAGATAACATTGTTTCAGGAGAAGCATATTGCTCCTTCATCTTTACAATGTCAGGAAAGTGTTTAAGACCCCATAATGCTATCAAAGAGAGGCTCTTCCAATGCAAGAGGCAGACATTCACTGGGGGTGAATGTCTTCTTTTAAAGGATCTATTTCATTTATTTCTGTATCTGCAGCACCTAGAACAGTGCCTGGCACACAGTGGGCACCCAATAAATATTGCTGAATGTTTAAATGAGTAACTCTCACAGATCACTTTCTATTACTTGCTAGTCTTCAAAAGATTTCTTATGCTTGAATACTGGAAACTTTAAGAACAGCAGAGTATGGGTAAACCAGCTCACTAACTGAAAGTACACAAAAACAAGCTGCAGCAATAGGTTAAGTGCTCCAATATGGAAAACATGGGAAAATTATAGTTAGGTACTTTCTACAGCTACACGAATTTATCCCCACCCCCTGTCCAATTTTACTAAGGTTTTAAAAAACAGAGTGGAAGATGCCCCAAAGTGGCAGAACTTAATCCAGAAATGAAGATGTTTAAAATGTAAAAATTATTCTGTGATTAGATCAAGAGCATCCCCTACTGACAACTAGGTCAATTAAATCCTTTCAATGGACTAAAAAATTATAATTGTGCTGTTGGTTTGACAAGCAGGTAAATAAATAGAAAAATCTTCTCTCATTTACACCTTATTTTTCCTAGGGGACACTAAGCCAATTATTGAAGATTACCTATCCATCCTTTTCAAACAAACATATATCAGTTAGAATAGTAATGACTTTAAAACCTTCAAACTATCACAGAATGTTCCAAAAGACACCAAAAACAGATTTAAGAGCAAACAGTGTAATACATAATTGTGGACTAGAACTTTTTAATAGAGAAAAGTAAACCTACTCTATCTTTTTGAATGTTTATTGTATAGAAACAATGTAAGATATCATTGACTAGGTCCTGAAAGGCAACTAAGAAAGAACCACTGTGCTTTTAATAAATATCTGCCTTAATCATCTTTCCAATCAAGACCCTGAACAAAGAGCTTGAGTGCAGGTATCGGATCAAAATACAAGATAACTTGACAGACATTAACATCAATGTATAAATTCATGGTACAAAGTAAACTGTCTTTACAGATTCATGTCATAAGTAGATTTTCTATGCTAAGCAAATTAAAATCAAATTCAAATAATTTAAAAGTTTTCAATGGCAGTAATAAAACAATAACTGCCCTTAAGATACTGCTGTTCTTTTAGATGAAATGGTGCCTATGCCTTGCCTCTCTGAAATTCACAAATGATTCTCTAAGACAGAAAAAAGGAATACAGTATAATTAAATATTTGTAAAGATAATTTGCCCAAGATCACAAAAGCAGACCCAAATTAATACCTATTCAATTGCTTTTAAGCAAATCTCAACAATTTAATAGTTTAATGAATTATTGATCAATACCTACTTTTAGAAAGGAGCCTTAGCTGGAAAAATAAATCAGCACTCTATTCCTAGCATCAAGAATAAAATAATTTTACTTCTAGAAAATGTGGTTAAAATATAGCAGCAGCAGTGCAGGCTATCTTGCATTAGACCCTAGAAGTCAGAACACTAGACGACACTATAGAACTAAGAAGTTCTAAGAGTTTCCAAACATATACTAAATAACAGAAAAATGGTGTAATTTCCTTTCTCTTGATATTTAGAATTCCCAGCAAAGGACTTATTAGACACTCACGGATCAACACTCTTTGCTATAGCAGCCATGATAAAGAGAACTGCTTCTGTCACCTCCCAGGGTGGGTTGCCTTCTTTCAGAGTAGAATATAACTAGAGAAGAAGAGGTGAGTTATGGATCCATTAAAAGCAAAACAGAATACCAAAACAAACAAAACAAAAACTGCTGTTATTTAAAAAAACAATTTCAGGTTCTTGTTTCTAAATCTAATTCTCTCACACAGCCAGGCAAGAATATTTTCATTTTTCACATCCTCACTAATTAGAACTGCTATTTTAATATTTGAAATACATCCATTTATACCCCTCACAAGAATTTATCAAGATTAACACCTGACTCCAGAGAATGAATATAATGGGAAAACCAAAACATATTATATTAGCATCTTTTTTTGGTCTTGATAATTGATAAATATATAAACACACTCAAAATGAAGATACAAACTGGACACGGTGGCACACGCCTGTAATCCCAGCACTTTGGGGGGCTGAGACAGGAGAATCATGAGTTCAAAGCCAGCCTCAGCAACGGTGAGGTGCTAAGCAACTCAGTGAGACCCTGTCTCTACATAAAACACAAAATAGGGCTGGGGGTGTGGCTCAGTAGTCGAGTACCCCTGAGTTCAATCCCTGGCACCGCCTTACCTCCCCAAAATGGAGATACAATATAAATCTTCTGCATGTATATTGGCTTTACCTTTCTACTATTTTAACTATTTACATCAATACTGATAATAGAGGCTAAATTCCTGTAAAAGTAACTATTTAGAAGAACCTATTCCAATACCATATCCAAGAATAATGTGTTTTGTTTTTTTTGTTTTTTTAGAAGAAGGAATCAGAGATGTTCTGGTCCAGAATTTCCCAGGTAATGTTCATCTATGGAATGTGACTAGATTTCTGTGGTCAAATAACAGATACTCCTACCAGGAAAGACAAAATTAAACAACTCTCATCTGACCTGAGGGAGCCTTTAATATACTGTATTAGTCAGGTGTAGTGGCGCATACCTATAATCCCAGGCTAAGGCAGGAATTCAAGGCAAGCCTCAGCAACTTAGCAAGGGCTTGTTTCAAAAAATACAAAGGGTTAGGGATATGGCTCAGTGGCAAAGCCTCCCTGGGTTCGATCCCCAGGATTCTCCCCACAAAATATATGTATACTATTTTAGATAATTTCCCAATTTCACTTCATTTAAATCCCTTCTTCCTCCCACAAACACACACACAACATCTCATAGAGCTGGTATTCCACAGAGCACATCCTGGCAAAATTGATAACTTAAGGTTCATCTGCCTACAGTCTAGGGATCTCACTAAACCTCCTGTCTAAAAATCTCCAACCCTTCACAGTTGAATCAAAAACCATGTTTTGTAATGAAAAGTTATGTTTATTAGCACTTCCTAGATCAGATTATGGTCAAATATACACAAAATGACTGGGATACCTTCCCTGCAAAATTTCTTTAGGTTAGTTCAGTATTGCTGTGGCAAAGCATCCACACTAGTACTTCAGAGCTCATTAGAGTACGGTTCAGTGATATGAAAACCACCTGAAATTATGCTAATGTTAAGTGATGGTGAATGATGATGATTATAACCTTATGAGATAAAATGTTACTCACTGTCAGGAAAACCACAAGATAATGAATCTTCTACTCTACTACATTCATCCTCTGGGATGAAGCTGCACAGGAAATCTAACCTTAAGTGTGGAAAATGAAAATGCCAAATAACCAAAAGAGTTGCCAGGAGTTGGTACAGAGTCCAAATTCTGTATATGTATCCTGGAGGCTTTAATGCTTATCTGTGATCTTCATTCTAGCTGCACAAGTGGAATAGCTCTTATTAGCCAGAGAGTAATCCATAACTGAATCACCCACAGACTGCAGTTGGCTTGTTAGATACTAAATAAACATAGCTACTATTTGCCAGGTAATGTGCTAGGAACCTGTATAAGTACAATCCCATGTAGCCACTAAGCTTGAAGGAATAAGATGAAAGATTTAGAGAAGACACAAAAGTGAAAACAAGGTGATCTATTAAATTGGCTCAAGAATCTCCAAATGGCCTTACCTGAGCGAAACACTCCATAGACCCAATCAAGAAAATCAAATCCTTCACCAGGTCTGATACCCGCATTCGGAACTCACCAAAGTCATCAGTTTCCTCAGGAACCCCCTCCTGAAATTTCAAATCAGGCAGCATTTATTTTAAATTCACTGAGGATTTCAATAATGTCTATAAAACCAATAGAGAAAGAAAAGTTGTTAAGCAGTCAAGTACCAATGAACCAAAGCTGCCTAAATCACAAGGTTATTTTATTATAGTCTTTCAAATTGTTAGGGATGGTAAGACAACGTAACTTACCCTCTACCCTTACTACAAGAATTCTTCCATTTGTGTGTATTTGTGTGTGTGTGTGTGTGTGTGTGTCTGTGTAATCCCAAGACACTTTGTTTTGCTTTTGAAAGAATGTGGGTGGGGTGGGGGTGATAAGAAATGACCTGGAAGAAGTGGTAAATTTAAAGAGTTATAAGCATACCCAGGGAAGGTCAACTCTTAAGCACTGAACATGTCTCTGCAGCTTTATTGTTCAAGATCTTCCTTTTTAAAATCAACCATTATAATAACTTCCCAAAGAAAACAGAATTTTAGACTTTAAATGCTTCCTATCCCAACAAACTTCTATATGTAAACAAAGGGTTACCAATTAATTTTGAGATGGTTAAAGGCATAATGTAAGAATCTTAGGGCATGATATAAGAATCTTGGGCCATAAATACCTGGAAAAATTCCTTAGTTCTACTAAGTATTGTTGGTCTCATTCAATCTTCTTGCATTAATATAAAGAAATTAAGAATGAGGAATGATGAAGAAATGATGGCTGTCTCAGATGAAATAATGGGTAACATTATAAAGCACTGTACAGTTACAACTAGAAGAAAATACCTGCAAAGGAAATGGTGCCTCTAAACTAGCAAAGGGAAGAGGATCAAGTAGGGAGACCACTTAAACCACATCAACCCTGCTTTTTATTTACATATCAGTCTTTCAAGTAAGATGTAAGGATAAGATTCCTTGGTTTAAAAAAAAAAAATCTGAGCTGGGTGCAGTGGTGCAAGCCTGTAATCCCAGCACTTAGGGAGGCTGAGACAGGAGAATCACGAGTTCAAGGCCACCTTCAGCAATGGCAAGGCGCTAAGCAACTCAGTGAGACCCTGTCTCTACATAAAACACAAAATAGGGCTGGGGATGTGGCTCAGTGGTCGAATACCCCTGAGTTCAATCTCCAGTACTAAAAAAAAAAAAAAAAAAAAATCTGAAATCCATAAGACAAAGTCATCAGTAAAGTTCTATGAAGATACAAAATACCACAATTCAGACTGTGGATGTAGGTCAGTGACAGAGCATTTGCCTAGCACCCCCCACTCCAATACTATGTCTGATTTAATGGTTATCAATTAAATTTACTCCAGGTCCTAGATTAAAATAATCAACAACCAACCAAATGAATGAGATAAATGAGGCAAAATTTGGGAGAAACTAAGAATAAAGGTTCAAGAGTTTCCAATGTATTATTTGGTAATATTTCTAGTATGTTGTAATATAGTATGTAATATTTCTAGTATATTTCCTAATATTATTTCTATATTTTCTCTTATACTATAAAGTCCATATAAATAATATAAATAAAAACATGTGGGAAGAAGTCATGAAATTTACAATACTTTCACAAATATTTCCCTTCTGTGTTAATCTAAGCATATATTTTACACTATTAAAAACAGTATAGGGCTGGGATTGTGGCTCAGTGGTAGAGCGCTTGCCTCGCATGTGTGAGGCATTGGGTTCGATTCTCAGCACCACATATAAATAAATAAGTAAATAAAAGGTCCATCAACAACTAAAAAAATTAAAAACAGAAACAGTATAAAGCTCTACATTCTGATTTTTTTTTCACTTAGCATACCATGCTGCTGTTTCAATAGTCAATGTTTTACAATGTTTCATCAAGTTGCTATAATTTGTCATTCTTCTTATACTGTTATTCATGATTTATCATTTTCTACTTTTATAGATAATACTTTGTACATGAAAGAGCTATTTTTTTTCTTCTGAAGGATTTTTTAAAGATAAAGTCCTCGGAAAAGAATTACTGGCTCGGCAGGAGCAACATTTGTGAACATCAGCCTACTATGTCTTCATTAATACTGCCACTGACTTCATCACTATAACCTAAAGTGACAAAAATCAGAAGATTCTTGTCAGTTCTGTTCTCTATCTTTTCACTTTATAATCTTTTCAAATTAGCACTGAAAAGAGGAGAAAATTAAGAGATGAAGAAGCAGAAAACTTACATGGTCTGGTTCCAGCTGGCAGTGCCGAGCCAAAGC